>LR880971.1:794193596-794215648 GCA_904067115.1 Aegilops sharonensis | reverse complement strand
ATGGAGGTAATACCCTACTTCCTGCTTGATTGATCTTGATGATATGAGTATTACAAGAGTTGATCTACCACGAGATTGTAGAGGCTAAACCCTAGAAGCTAGCCTATGATTCTGATTGTTCTTGTCCTATGGACTAAACCCTTCGGTTTATATAGACACCGGAGGGGGCTATGGTTACATAGAGTCGGTTATAGAGAAGGAAATCTACATATCCGAATTGCCAAGCTTGCCTTCCATGCAAAGGAGAGTCCCATCCGGACACGGGACGAAGTCTTCAATCTTGTATCTTCATAGTCCAACAGTCCGGCTATCCGAGGACCCCCTAATCCAGGACTCCCTCAGCATCGGCCACCGACTCATCGCTCTCCGCGCACCTAGCTTCTGCATCTGCCTGCATGGCGCGGTCACATGCACGAGAGGCGCGGTCGCAGGTACGAGTTGCTGAACCACGCGGCGGCAACTTCCTCCGGCGGGTGAGGCTCGGGAGGTGGAGCAGTGAGCTGCCTCACTCGTATCTTGGCGGCTCAGCAGGCCACCAGCTGGGTTGTATGCCGGAGAACTGCTCTTCGGAAGCCATCAGAAAAGTGGTGGAGGAGATTGGGGGAACGGTGGAGGGGTGTGGTTCTTGACCGGCATCTGCCCTCATTTAAATAGAGGACAGACGGTAGAAGCTTCACCGGCGTTGCGTTTAATGCCGGCCCGCTCATGAACAGACGTGTGGCCATAGTAGGTTTCTCGGCTTCAACACGGGGTTAATGGGGGTGTTTGAATGCGGCAAGCAGGCGTGTTAAGCTGGGCGTGCAGCGGGCGGCTCCCTCGGCCGGCGCGCCGCTTCAATGGTGAAGGAAGTGAAAGGTCGCGTCCGCCCTAAGCCGTCTTCAATGCGGAGCGGCGCGCTCTACAGCGACGTGAATATGGGCGGGTGGCGTCGGGCGGGAGCGCGCGCGGAAGGAGGGTTTGGTGGGTCAAGGCAATCAGAAGCAGGCTTAGGAGCGGTTAGCGGAAGAAATCGCGTCCGAACTGCTCCACGGACCGATACAGGTTGATGTTAGATGGTTTCCGCGGTCCGAACAGCCCAATGAGAACGGTCGCGAGTCCACCTTAGTGATGCTCTCCCTCCATTTGGAAATAAGTGGCGTGGCTTTGGTTCAAATTGTAACTAAAACCACGCCACATATTTCCGTACAGAAGGGGTATTATTTTGTAGTGGTTTGCTAGCACAATGTGCTTGGTGTTGCAGCTAACACGAGCAAGAGTAGATTAAGAAACAGCCCGGCAGGCAGCAGGCACACACGGCACTTTGAATTTCTGGGTTGTGTTGTATGATTAAGCTCCTGACCACTTGTTTGATCAATCCATTTATTTTTCGCGAATACGTAAAGCTTGCATATCTTTCATTGGTAGAAGAAGTCGAAATGAGTATACAGAGGTGGTACAACACATGGCACAAACAAAGGTGTTCATGTTTGTTTGTTTTTAAGAGAGAAACGACATATCTGTCTATCTATTATATACTAAAAGCACAATACAATGTGCTATAAATCAAGCCACCAAATTAGTCCACATGATTTGAATTTGAATTATTTAGACAATTTGATAAAGAATTAACAGCTATGATAATGAGTTATTTATTTTACGTACACATATTCGTTTGATATGGTTTTGTGTTTGTCACGACCATCCATGTGTTGGTTGTGTTTTCTGTAAAAACAAAATTGTAGAATTCTAATTTGTGGTTAGGATTATGTTAGTTTTGTTCGCAACTACCTTAGCATGTGGCAGAAAAATGGATTGGTAAATTCTAATTTGCGACTAAGATTAAATAATGCCAAAAGTTATACATAATCAATAACTCCTGAACGTCCCGATTTTTGAGCTTTTGGCCCGAACGCAATTTTTGTCGTTGGATGAGACACACCCATCTTGAAGCAGCCTGGTTGCCACGTCAGTATTCTCGCACATTCCGGCCGAGCAGGCCATCAACGGAATGACCCCCTCCTTCCCCACTCATCTGCCCCCCCCCCCCCCCCCCCCCCCCCCCCCCCTCTCCCCCCCACCCCCCCCCCCCCCCCCCCCCCCCCCCCCCCTCTCCCCCCCACCCCCCCCCCCCCCCCCCCCCCCCCCCCCCCTCTCCCCCCCACCCCCCCCCCCCCCCCCCCCCCCCCCCCCCCTCTCCCCCCCACCCCCCCCCCCCCCCCCCCCCCCCCCCCCCCTCCCCCCCCCCCCCCCCCCCCCCCCCACACACTCAACACTTTTTGCCGATCAATTTCAACAGCGCCGGCGGCTCGCAGATCCGCGGCAGAAATCCAACGCGTGGGTGGTGTGCGGCATGGAGGGCTTCTGGGACATGCATATCCCGGTGACGTCACAACAAATCCCGGCGACGGTGGCACGAGATCCATCGATGGCGGTTATTGACTGGTAAGGCGGGGATGGCGTCCAGGCGGCACAGTGGTTGGCGAGTGCTAGCGCGACCGCGTCGCCGTCGCCCAGGGGTTGGAGTTCCC
Source organism: Aegilops sharonensis (assembly GCA_904067115.1). NCBI lineage: Eukaryota > Viridiplantae > Streptophyta > Magnoliopsida > Poales > Poaceae > Aegilops > Aegilops sharonensis. Next base: position 794,213,141 of record LR880971.1, on the reverse strand, counting down.
GCGCAACTCATAGCGCCCGAGCTGCCGACCTAGGCGAGCTCGCGGAGTCCTGCACAACTCTCCACCCGACGACGAGTTTGTTGTCAGTGTCGGCTCTGTGCACTCGTGGTCGGAGCTCGCGAGGTTCTTGCGGAGTGGAGTAGTGATAGCGACTGCTGCCCATGGTGCTGCCGGAGGTGGACAGGCTGTCGGCTGAGCTCATGTGGTGATTTGGGAGGGGGTCACCGGGGTCCTGTGGTGCTTGTGCACCCTGGGGATACCATTCAATGGTGAGTCATCGGTGGATCACAGTCTGCTTCAATGTCATCCGCGTCAAGGTCAATCTGCCCCCGCCCTCGCGCGTCGTCTACACCCATAGCAACATGGGAACAGGTCTGATGAATCCTCGCCCCGCTCCTCTATTCAGATGCTTTGATGAGTTCAATCAACCATCGATTCGTGTTACTGGAAACCTGCTTTGTTGGTAAATTTAGTTCCCATTAGAACATAATCAGCTTGCATATTAGAATGTGAGATTGTATTCTCTGCAAATTTTATAGAGTGGTGTTGAACAAGCTGTATCTTTATGTTGAGAGAAGTATATATTAGATGCCATGTCCATATGCCAAAAATGCAGATATTCTTTTTTAGGATTTGACCATGGCAAAAAATATGTATCCAACATGGCATTTGTATTGTATTCACCATGGAAATTTTTACGCCCACGGCAATTCTCTTATATGAAACGTAACAATTTTAATTAAAACACCATGGCAGTTTTTTTAATATGCATCAGCCATGGCATTTGTTGTTCATAATTATGTTTTTTATATGCATGGCAAATTTCTCACAAACACATGGCAAATTTCAATTAAATACCATGGCAAAATTTAATTCATGCACCATGGCAAACTCTTTTCCGTGTCATTGAAATACTACTTCGTGGGGCCATGGCAATCTTATTAACGAATCATTTCTACATTATTTTTTTCCTCTAATATGGCAAACTTAGTCATGGAACATGGCAAACTTAGTTTATGGACCATGGCAACTATAATACAATAACCATGGCTATTTTGTTTTATTTGTGACAAGGAAAAATAATTTACATACATGGCAATTTCCTTATACAAAGCATTACAATTATAATGAAAATACAATGTCATCTTTTTTAATTTGCATCTATCATGACAATTTTTTGTTTATTTTGTAACTATGCCCCTTTGTCTTCTAGTTCATTGATCATAGCAAATTTCCAAATTTTTTCTGGGAATAGTCATACAATAAATGTATGAAAATCTTATCACCGTAACATTTTCACCTTTTAAGAACACGGCTATACTTTTTAGGATGCAAATTTTTTTTTGCTTTATTGGCATGGCAAAATTATTTTTTTATTATTGTCATGTAAAATTAACCTTAATTGACATGGAAGGTTTACCTAAATCACCATGGCAATTTTTAATATTTATTTTCCATGGAAATTTTAAATTTATTTCCATGGCAAAAGTACCTTAATTAACACAAATTTACCTAAATCGCCATGGCAATTTAGGAACATTTATTGCAATGGCAATTTTTACTATTCATTTGCCATGCCAAATTTACATTTATTTCCATGTTAAAAGTACCTTAATTGACATGGCAAATTTACCTAAATCGCCATGGCAATTTTTAAGTTTTATTTCCCATGGAAATTTTTAATTTTTATTTGCCATGGCAAATTTTACCATAATCGACATGGCAAATTTTTCTTAATTGACATGGCAAATTAACCTTAGTTGACATGGCAAATTTACCTAAATTACCATGGCAAATATTGAACTTTTTAATGTCATGGCAGTTTTTTCTTTTTATTGCCATGGAAATTTAAATTTATTTGCCATGGCAAAATTACCAATATTNGCAAACTTAGTTTATGGACCATGGCAACTATAATACAATAACCATGGCTATTTTGTTTTATTTGTGACAAGGAAAAATAATTTACATACATGGCAATTTCCTTATACAAAGCATTACAATTATAATGAAAATACAATGTCATCTTTTTTAATTTGCATCTATCATGACAATTTTTTGTTTATTTTGTAACTATGCCCCTTTGTCTTCTAGTTCATTGATCATAGCAAATTTCCAAATTTTTTCTGGGAATAGTCATACAATAAATGTATGAAAATCTTATCACCGTAACATTTTCACCTTTTAAGAACACGGCTATACTTTTTAGGATGCAAATTTTTTTTTGCTTTATTGGCATGGCAAAATTATTTTTTTATTATTGTCATGTAAAATTAACCTTAATTGACATGGAAGGTTTACCTAAATCACCATGGCAATTTTTAATATTTATTTTCCATGGAAATTTTAAATTTATTTCCATGGCAAAAGTACCTTAATTAACACAAATTTACCTAAATCGCCATGGCAATTTAGGAACATTTATTGCAATGGCAATTTTTACTATTCATTTGCCATGCCAAATTTACATTTATTTCCATGTTAAAAGTACCTTAATTGACATGGCAAATTTACCTAAATCGCCATGGCAATTTTTAAGTTTTATTTCCCATGGAGATTTTTAATTTTTATTTGCCATGGCAAATTTTACCGTAATCGACATGGCAAATTTTTCTTAATTGACATGGCAAATTAACCTTAGTTGACATGGCAAATTTACCTAAATTACCATGGCAAATATTGAACTTTTTAATGTCATGGCAGTTTTTTCTTTTTATTGCCATGGAAATTTAAATTTATTTGCCATGGCAAAATTACCAATATTTCCATGGCAAAATTTCCTTTTACATCCAAACTTCTTTACTTTCTTGAAGCCTACGATCTCCAGTTTAGCTTTTCTGTTTTTTTTTTTGATTCAATTAAAAAATGTTTGGGATAAAAAAAGAGTCCAATTTTCAAGAAAGATTCACGAATTTCAAATAAGCTTCTATATGTCAAAATATGTATATGAATTTGAAATATATTCCCGGAGTTTGAAAATGTCCCTGATTTTCAAAAAATGATCACAAATTCCAAAAAAATCATGATTTTAAAAATTCTTCATGGACTTCAAAAAATGCTCACCAATTGAAAAAAATTCAAAATAATATTCATGGAATTAAAATGTTTCCTAATTACAAAAGATAATTTAAATTTCAAGAAAGTTCTAAACTTTCAAAAAAATGTTCACAAAATTGAAAAAATGGTCCTGGATTTCAGAAAAGCTCACTGATTTTAAAACGTTCCTGGAGTTCATACGATTTTCATGAATTTGAAAAAATCTTCCCAGTTTACAACAAATGTTCAAGAATTTTTTAAAAAATTCCCATTTTTCAGCAAATGTTCGAATTTGAAAATGTCAGTTTGATTTTTCTTTCTTTCTACGAAATTTGAGAAAAATGAAAACCAAAGACGGAAAACAGAAAAAAAACTGAGAAGAAAATAAAAATAATCCGGTTTAGGAACGTTCTAGAACCTTCACAAAGATGGATTAAGGGAGTAGCTAAACATACCTAGTTGGCAAGCCCATATCCGTGTGCGACGACCACTCAGGTGGCAGAATCCCACTGGGGGCGCTGCACTCCTGTTTTCCTTATTGTTTATTTTTCCTTTTATAATTCATTAAAAATGTGCAAGTTAAAAAAATTCAAATTTCAAGAAAGGTTCATGATTTTGAAAAAGGTCCCTATATTTGTAAAAATATTTACAAATTTGAAAAATATTTCCAGAGTTCAAAAAATAATCACAAGTTTCAAAAATGTTCCTGAATTTCATGAAATGTTCACAAATTTCAGAAAAAAAATGAATTTCCAAAATGCCCTCGGACTTAAAATAATGTAGATTATTCTCGTGAAAAAAGTTTTCAAATTTGAAAGGATGACTTAATTTTTAAGAAATTTCTAATAGTTCAGGAAAATGTTCATGAATTTGAAAAACAATTCTAGGATTTCTAAAAAGTTCACTAATTTAGAAAATGTCCCTGATTTCAAAAATCTTTCCCATATTTCAAACAATGTTCAGGAATTCGAAAAAGTTCCCACTTTTTACCGAATTTTCACGAATTTGAGAATATTTGTGTAATTTTTTATCCTTTTTATTTTTTACGAAATTTGAAAAAAAGGGAAAATAAAAATAAAAGGAAAACAAAAATAGAGAAGAAAAATGGTAAAATGGCCTAAAATTGAAAATATGTATCTTATGGGAGATTTAAGAAAATACATTCCAATCACAAGAAATACGTTTTTATGAGGTACACTTTCTCAAGTTTTTTTTTTTGAAAAATATTGTTATTATTATAACAAATTCCAATAATATATGACATAATTCGCAAACTTCAAAAATATGACCCCGTCGACATCATGTAGGCTGAAGAGGAACTCTTCAGTCTCGCTTAGGCCAACTCCACCGCACGACCCCAAACGGACGTCCGGTTCGGCCGGATTTTGTCCCTTTGGGGCGCCGATGAGTTCGCCCATGTCCGCGTTTGTCCGTTGGGTCGTGGGTGCATCCAACGCGCGGCCGCACCCGAATCATGTCGGGGGTGGACGTGATAAAAAAACAAAAAAATAAATAAAATGCCTAAAAAAGTAAATAAATGCAGTTAAAAAAACTTAAAACATATTTAAGGGTCACGGCCACAAAACGGCCCAGTTCCATAATCCACCACTTCCATAATTAACATAAAAACAAAATAAAAAAACGCCGCTTGCGCGCTCCTGCCGCGCCCGTCGATGCCGTGGCCGTTGCTGTCTTCACTGGCCGCCGGTGTCGTCGTCGTCGCTGACGAGGTCGACGTAGTCCGACGGCGTCCACAGATGGGCCTGCGGTCCGTGGTGCACGGGGGCGGCGGGCTGGAAGGTGGTCGGTGCCTGCACCACCTCCTCCCGAGGCGACGCGTCCCGCTCCGGCGTGGGGCGCGAGTTGACGGCCCCCAGGGCGGCCGCCATCTCCTCAGCGGTGCACGACCAACTCCACCCCTGACCCACCAGGCCCGGGTGGAACGCGGCCACCGGCGGCCCCTCCACCACTTCCTCCTTCGGCACAATCTCCGGCTCGGGGATGGCGACGTCGCCGGCCACGGAGAGGGCCGTCATCTCCTCGAGGCCCTCCCGTTGGCGCTCGTCGTGCGTGCGCATGGAGTCCTCCAGCACACGCGCCATGAGACGGGCCTCCTCCTCCGCTGTCATGCGAGGAGGCGGTGGTGGCGATGGAGATGGCGACGGTGATGGCATGGGCATGAGGCCGCACACCCGCCTACGCCTGCGCACCTCCTGACGTGGCCGCCGCGGCCTCGACACACGTCCACGCCCAGGTACCGCCGGCCGCGCTCGCCGACGACCCTAGGGGCGATGGTGAAGGGGGCAGGCGCGGGGGCTCGACTGGAGGAGCGCAGCGGCGATTCGGGCTCCTCCTTCTTGACGGAGACGCGGCAGCGCCCCGAGAAGGAGCTGACCTCGCGGTCGTGCTTCCCCTTGCGGCCATAGTTCCAAAGCCCCATGGCTGCGGCCAGCCGGCGAGGTCGAGAACGGGGAGCGGCTAAGGTTTCAAGGGTGTTGGGTTTCGAGGGGGCTGAGAGGGGCCGGAGTGGGAACTGTGGACGACGACCGGTCCACGGCTTCCCATTTAAGAAGGACGGCGACCGTTCGCTGGGCGGATGACAGGTGGGGCCACCCGCCCGTGCGCATTGATGTTGACGGATGGGAGGTAGGTGGCCGCCTGCCACGTGGCCCCGACGCGGACATTCAAGCGTCCATTCGCTGTCCGCCGCGACCCAAACCCGACGCATGTTTGCGTTCGAAATGGGTCGGCGCGAAAACAAAATGGACCAGATGGGTCCGGGCCGCCGCGCGCTGGGCCGCCTCGTTTGTTCTTTTTACCCCAAACGGACGGGGCTGGATAAAATGGGATCATGCGATGAAGTTGGCCTTAGGCTGAATATACAGATCGGTTTTCTGTAGGTTGAAGAGGCTTTTTCGGTTTTCTTCGTGCCCGAAGAGGACTCTTCGTCCTTCACGCGCCGGAAGCAGACTGGGACAAGCACAGACGCAAGAATTACTTCAGTGGCGCTCTCTCTCCAACCTAATTAGGACTATACCTACTAATAAAATAATCCGGCAACATTGATCACGTAGGAGAGATCTCGCCCAACCAAAAACAATAATCAAACTCACGTACCTAAACAAACTAGCTAATGATAGTAATACTCCTTTATCTTGTTAAAAAAGAGATAGTACTCCTTTATGTACTATAAAACTCTTTAATTATAAAGAAACTAATTTAATTACTCCGGCTGCTGGGCCCGAGTGCCGCATCGGCGACACACTTTCTCTTCGTGGTAATCCACCATGCGATCCAAATAGGAATTCATTTTCTAACTAGCTTTTCATCTTGAGGCACGTGGCGCCGGTTTTTCCATGGTTTTCACGTTTATTTTTCTTTCTTTTCTTTTTGTTCTTTGACAGGATTTTCTTTGTTTTTTTGTTTGATTTTATTTTCTCTTCTCTATTTTTACTTTGACTTTCATTTTTTTTCTCCTTTTTTTTTGGTTTTTTTCTTACATTTGTTTTCATTTTCTCCGTTTCGTGTTGAATAATAGGGCGCACCCTACTTATAGAGAAAAAGAGGCGGGTTTTCTACGTTTTTTTCTTATTTTCTTCTTTTTTTTCTTCTCCGGGTTTTTTCATTTGTTTCTTAGGTTTTCTCCTTTCGTTTAATTTGGTACATTTGATTGGCGTTTTTTAAGGTTTCTTTGTTTATTTTTTATTTTCATTCTACATTCTTATACACATGATAAAAAAAAAATTTATATTTGAACATTTGTTCAACATTTTTATATACATGATTAACTATTCAACTTTTTTTTCAAATACGTGTTTAGAAGTTTGCAAATACTTGTTCAACATTTTTTATATACATGATTAACATTTTCTAGAATACTTTTAACATTTTTTTAAATACTTATTCAACATTTTTAAAATAATTGTTGAACATTTTTATGCACATGATCATTATTTTTACAAATAATTGTTCAACTTTTTCAAATACTCTAACTACATTTTTATATACATGGTCAATATTTCCCCATATTTTTTAAATATTTGTCTAACACTTTTTAAATAATTGTTCAATATTTCCAAATATTTTTCAAGAGTTATTTTTCTAATATATTACAAATGTAAAAAATAAAAGAAAAATAGAAAACAGAAAACGTAAAAAAAAACAGGAAAAAGAGACTGTTGTCTCTCGTGTTCGTGGTCTAGCCCAGTTCCCTCACCCCTTCAGTGAGTCTGAAGCAAGACTCGCTGAAGGCAAAATATAGGCGTGCCCAATACTCTTTTGCCGTTTTTTTTTTCAGAACCTCTCTTGCCACACCCATGTGGCAGCTTCGCTGAACCGAAGCGATCGAGAGACATGACATGCGCCGGCCCTCTTTGAGTGAGCAGACAGTTTTTAACCTCCTAGAAGGTTCCCTAAACCTGGTTTTTTGTTTTGTTTTCATGGTTTTCCTGGTTTCTACATTTTTAATTCCTTTTTTTTTCTTTTTTATTTTTCTACTTATTTTTCCCCTTTTCTTATATTATGTTTATTTTTTTCATAATTTTCAAAATTTGCAGAAAATATGCTCAAATATAAAAATCGAAATTCCAAATTTAGTTCATTATTTCAAAAAAGATTGACATTTCAAAAAAAAAGTGTGCCATGTTGAAACAATGTCATTGAACATTGATGAAATGAACACTATGTATAAAAAATGTTCGCTGTGTACAGAAAAATTGTTCAGCATGCATTTGAAAAAAGTTCACCACAATTTTTAAAAGGTTCAGCGTGCATTTGAAAAATATCCCCTTTTTAAAAATGCGCTCATAGTTCGATCAAATTGTTCGGAATTCAAAATTTGTTCATGATTTTAAAAATCATTCTTATTTTTTATGAAAACTTGTTGGCATTTTTCCCAATAAATCTTGAAAAGGTTGAAAACAAAGAAACAAATCTGCCGCTGTACTTGGTACTTCAACTTTATTAAAAGGGGCGGCACGGTGCACGTAACTCCCGTTTGCGCAGGGTCTTGGGAAGGGTCCGACTACTTTGGGTCTATTGTACGCAACCTTTAACTACATTCTTGCAAGAGTCTGTATCCAGGACTCGAACCCGTGACCTCATGGTCACAAGGCAACAGCTTTACCGCTGCGCCAAGGCTCCCCTTCAACTTTAGTGCTACAGATTAATCACCCACGATAGCAAGATTCATAGAATCACTAGCTGCCAATGAAGTATGCTTCGACCCATAAGGATCATCAAGCTGCCGGCAGGAATGTCCATGCGGTGCGACGTGAGGAGGTAGGTGGTGTTTGCTGACGTGCTGCTGCTCAAGCTGTAGTCGTCGTTGCAGCAAGAGTGTCTTCTGCTACTGAAGCAATATCATCTTTTCCAACACTGAGAGATGTGGCTGAGGGTGGCGTATTACTGGCGGCTGTGATTGCACTGTAGTTGTGATAGCAGATACTGTTGTTGAAACATGTACAGGAGTTGTGGAACTTGAGATATGTCAGCAAGCAATTTCTCAGGTGGCAAATGAGCTAGAGGTAGATGGTTATGTGGCACGAAGTTCTGTTGTTGAACAGCAGTAGCTATTTGCTGAGAATTCTGCAGAGTTTTTATGCATGTTGTGGCCCTTGAGTGAAATCAACGTGAAGGTTAGGATTAAGATTTCTGGCTTTGACAGTCTGACCATGGTGGCAAATCAAGCGGGTGCTTTAGGTTTCTATGCATAATACTTCCTGTGATGCTTGGCCCAATCCTTGATCTTCCGCTGCCTTTTCCTATCCAACCTGCAAGTTAGAAACAGAACATTAGCACCATCGAAACCGCCGAGAAGCTGCTAAGTGCTCAAGGTTAATTATATCTTACGCGTGTAGCAACTTGTCCGTGTCCTCCCACTCCGGCGGGTGTGCCTAGAACAAACCAAACGGGCGGTACACCCAATGTGGCAGGTGAAGCTCAACCGCCCAGTTGCATATGAGTGGGCACCACATATGCCAAAGATCCTTATCCCTAGTGCACATCGGATTCAGCCTGAACTCTATAGGGTTACCAAAACTATCCCTTCTTCCATACGGCTCCCATTCTACCTGCAAAATAGCATAGAATGCAAAATTGATTTCGAGTTACGATAGAAACATGAGAATCACTTATGCAATGTCGAGTCACCTGCTCAGCCGTGATCGTGTCCAGCTCGCTCGTGTACAACGTGTACATGACCAAGGGATCATCCGTCATCTCATTTATCACATCCCACTTATAACCCCAAGTGGGGAGCCGTAGTGGGTCATCTTTGTCGTCTCAATCCTCGAACTTCACGGTCTTTGGTCGTCCAACCGGCAATCGCTCCCAGCTCCATATAGATAGTGCGAGCATACAACCACCAATACCTCCAGATTTCCTACAACAGGCGTCATCCAACTGCACATAAAAGAGAACATGATTGAATTAACAGGAAGATCACATTGATAATGTACCAATGAAGTGAAAAAGAAACAACTTTGTACCTGTCTATACAAGTAAGCCAGTGTCGCCGAACCCCAACTCCATTTGCTATAGAAGACGATCAACGCCTTCAGCCACATCCGTGGAGCATTCTTCTCTGTGCCATCAGCAAACATAGTCCTGGATATAACGTACCACATGTAGACATGAGCAAATGTCTTGACCTCATCCTCATTAGCTTCCTCGGGACAAGTACCAAAGTTCCATGCAATCCAGCTAAAAGGAGCACCGGCTGCGACTCTTTCCTTCTTCTTGTCTTCTGCTGCTGGTTCCGGAGGCTCNCACTTATGCAATGTCGAGTCACCTGCTCAGCCGTGATCGTGTCCAGCTCGCTCGTGTACAACGTGTACATGACCAAGGGATCATCCGTCATCTCATTTATCACATCCCACTTATAACCCCAAGTGGGGAGCCGTAGTGGGTCATCTTTGTCGTCCCAATCCTCGAACTTCACGGTCTTCGGTCGTCCAACCGGCAATCGCTCCCAGCTCCATATAGATAGTGCGAGCATACAACCACCAATACCTCCAGATTTCCTACAACAGGCGTCATCCAACTGCACATAAAAGAGAACATGATTGAATTAACAGGAAGATCACATTGATAATGTACCAATGAAGTGAAAAAGAAACAACTTTGTACCTGTCTATACAAGTAAGCCAGTGTCGCCGAACCCCAACTCCATTTGCTATAGAAGACGATCAACGCCTTCAGCCACATCCGTGGAGCATTCTTCTCTGTGCCATCAGCAAACATAGTCCTGGATATAACGTACCACATGTAGACATGAGCAAATGTCTTGACCTCATCCTCATTAGCTTCCTCGGGACAAGTACCAAAGTTCCATGCAATCCAGCTGAAAGGAGCACCGGCTGCGACTCTTTCCTTCTTCTTGTGTTCTGCTGCTGGTTCCGGAGGCTCTGGAGGAACCATACCGATAAGGGCATGCATCTGCGCGCGCCACCCATCAGAATCGGTGCTCATACATAGAGGATTCCCCTCGATAGGAAGACCAGCGATCATAGCAACATCCTGGAGCGTCACGGTCATTTCCCCGGTCCGAAGATGGAAACTATGTGTCACCGGCCTCCAACGATCAACAAGCGCGGTGATTGCTGCAGCATTGAGCGGTGGCGTCGACCGACTAACCAACTGAATGAAAGGGAGGAGTCGTGTCTCCCTTACATACGGTGTGTATCGCTCATCATAGCGCATCCCCCCAAGGTTGACCCCGTGAGATCGACTCTTCAGAGGTTGAAGCTCCTACAAACAAGCAAATCAGAAAATTACATACGGGGCATTTGTGTTTGAAATAAACATGAAATTCATAATATCGGCCAATTTGATTATTACCCGCTGCTCCACCGACATAGTGTACGACCAGTGCTGATGGTCCGAGTGATCATCGAGAAGCCAAACCATCCTAACAATTTCAAACAAAGCTTTCTTGTCAACACAATTATCTTCTGAATAAAAATAAACTAAAGTACACCTACTATATGCAAAATTCAAAGCACATGTATCCAAAGCATTCTTGTCAATACAAATATAATTTCAATACAAATAAATAAAACTAGGCCTACTTCCTGCAACATTCAATACAAATATCTTTTCCATAGAAATAACATGTCAATCTATGTATCCAAACCATATCTTTTCAATAAAATCAACTAAACTAGGGTTGCAAAAAAAGAGAAATCTGTCATGAATAGTATTTGAGTTTCTCTTTTTTGTTTCTTGATGTATTTGCAAAAGAGTCAAATAACATGTCAATTCACATCAGATTTTTCTTTTTTGTTTCTCGATGTATGTTTCAAATTTTGATCTAAATTTTTTAGGGGTTATCTTAATATGTGCTATGAACATGTATGATTTTTTTCAGATATTTTTGCAATATTTAAATTTGAATTTCGGCCGCGAGGCATACGGTGATATGCAAATGTGCATGTCACCTGATCTCTGTCCAGTAAGCACACCACGTCAAGCCAGCCCATGAAAGCGCGCCGCGTGGAATTGGTGACGTGGTGTGGCCAATCGGGTGCCATCCCGGCCCCAGCTCGGCAACTCCCAGGAGCCTGAGGAGAGAGCCGTTCTCCCTTTCGTTTTGGGACATTGGTTGGACCCACAGGACGGGAACCACAGGCAAACTCAGCAGCTTCGACGAGAGGTATTGCGAAAGAAAAAAAAAGCGTCGGCCGGAGCTCAGTGTCATTTTCTTTTCTTGGGAAAACAGAGCTCAGTGTCCACGTCTAACAACGAGACCACCAACGGTAAGAAAAAGTGGATGCGTCACAGGACAGGAGGAGCACTCCGTTGGATTCTCTTTCTCGCCCATCCTGCCGACCGGCTGTGTGGGTCCCGTGCTGTGACACTGGCCCGAGAGAGCGGCGCGGCCAGGGAATCCTCGCACGCAGACGCAGGCGAGGCATCGAAAGGAGTAATGACGAGAGGCAAATAAAGCCGCAGGGAGGTGGAAAAGTCATGAGATGGGCGCGCTGCTGCTGCCTTTGCTGCTTGCTGGCTGGGACCTCTTCCCCACACGCGCTGGTCCTGGTCGGGCATCTCTTCGCTCTAGTGGCAGACTGGCCGGCCGGCTAGTCCAGGAGGCAACCGAGTAGTAGATTCTCACGGTGATTCCTGGTCCTTTTACATTGCAATAACGTGCCAGCTCCATGACCATTTTGGAGCATTTTTGGGCAGAATGACAGTCAGTTTAAGAACCATGCCGTCGTATGGACCGAATTTTCCTTAAAAAAAGTTTGTGGACCGAATTTGTGTCCCCGTGTAGCCAACCCCAGCCATAGTTAAGAGCATCTACAGCCGGAAGCTACGCCCTCGCGGTCAGCCCGATCACTCACGGGTAAAAAAAACTCAACCCACCTGAGCCCCTTAAACTGACCTCAAATGTTCGGACTAACCGACACACCTCATATTCAATTCAAATGTACGACTGATATGAGGTGACCCGAGCGCGTCCGCCATGTTGTGCTGACAGTTGGATCCCTCACGTAAACGCCCGGAAACCCATCGGTCTGGCGGGCATCTCCTTCGACAAGGGTGCAAATGTTGTGTGGTGCTACTTCGGCTCGCTGCCCAAGGGCCAAGGCCCGGCTGTTTAAGCCGAACGGTGTCCCAACCCTAGCCACATCCGCTCCCACCCTCTTCGCGCCTCTAGGCGGAGTTGGAGGAGGAGGAGGAGTCGGAGCATAAGGATGATGATGAGGAGGCGGCGGCGAAGTTAAGCCGGTTGCTGGCTTCGCCATGGTGGAGTACGAGGGCGCCCAAGCTAGCGTCCATCCAGGATGAGGCCTATGTCGAGGCCAACCGACCGTTCATCTAGCAAGGACAGGCGGCGATTGACGTGCTTTTCGCTGAACTGGAGCCGGAGGAGTAGGCGGAGGCCGATGCGGAGAAGCTGTATGAGCCGGAGTTGCAACTGTTGCCAGTACCCGAATTCGGGCATGGAGATCGTGGACATCTCCTACTATAAGTAGTGTAGTGTAGGTTTTAATTGATCCACGTAGTACTTGGATGTTTTTCCATGCTTTGTATGGTTTTAATGATTGAACTATGAGGTGTCCGGATGCATACAGGGAAATTTGAGAATTTTCCGGTCACTTTCCGCGGACGTGCCTGTCCACTCGGGCGCTTCCGCGATCATTTGAGGGGCTAGATTTGTTGTCCGTGCCTGTAGATGCTCTAAAAAACACAACAAGTTTGAGTAGTAGTTTCAATCTTTTTTCGATCGCACAACGAGGCTCTCAATGAAAACAGCAATATCGATACTAAAATTGATTGACCTCGGATCAAGGGCCCCGAGTTGTGGATCTCGGATCGACGGGTGACAATAGACGAAGGGGACAATATTTACCCAGGTTCTGGCCCTCTCGAAGAAGTAAAACCCTACGCCCTGCTTCGATTATATTGATGATGGTGTTTCGAGTACATGCTTGATCTACCTCGAGATCGTATGTTGCGTTCTAACCCTAAGATGAGTAATGATAAATCTAACCTCTACGGAGTAAACCCCTCAGCTTATATAGATGTTGGGGGTATCTAGGGTTACATATGGTCGGTTGTCATCTGGGGATAAGCACGCCGATAACTGAAGCCATCCTTGAGAAACACGTCAAGTCTTCGACAGAGTCCATCTTCACCATGCCAAGGTTCGAGCCTTCCGAAGTCCTTCCTTGTGATATCGGTGCATCATAAGCTCGGCCCACGGACAGTAGGTCAACTAGGTTGGTACCCCCTAATCCAGGATACTGTCATCATTCCTTAGCTTTTCCTCTCAAAGAGAAAGGAGATAGACGCAATTTCAGAGTGTCAGAATCATAATCCTTCATGCGTGTCATGTTGCACAAATCAGTGAAATTGTGTAAGTGCATACCGGCATCCTCAGAAGCAGATCCTCCAAATTGGTCATGTTGAACCATGGAAACTAAGTTCGGTTTAATCTCATACTCAATAGCTGCTACCTAAGGTTGTGCTATAGGTTCACGCATAAAGTTGATGCTAGGAGTAGCAAAACTCCCAAGATTACGAGCCATAGTAATCCTTTTGTTTTTCAACTGACAAGACTGGCAACAAGAATAAAACTTAAACTTAAAACAGAAAAGTAAAAACTAAAACTCAAAATTAACTTTAACAAATACTCTAGCACAAAGACTAGGAATGTTAAACTCCTCCCCAGCAACGGCGCCAGAACAAGGGCTTGATACCTCCTTTTATTGATCCGGTATTGGAACATAAAAGAGTATCCCGCACCTATTTCCTCAGAGGTGTCCCTGGGTTATTGAACCCACGAAAAGAAGATTCCCTTGAAGCAATGGTCTCTAGCAAGCTTTTGTCAAAGTGTCAATTCTATTTTTTGACTGGATCAACAAGCAAATAGTGATTCAAAACACTTATAATAAAGAGAGGTACGGGTATGAGGTCTTATGCTTACAACCTTGTATTTGCTCCGGGATCAAATATGATATTATTTTCTACTCTAGAAGTCACCCATCGAGATGTGCTTGTTACAGATCGAAGTGGGGATGTGTCCAAATAACATCTTGACCGGCACGAGTCCTGCATCAAGAATCAGTTGTCCTACCGCAGGCCCTATCCATCGTGCGGGGTTGCCTCGATAATTAAGATAATAAAATCACATAAGATCTTTGGGCGTTTAATGACTACACCTCATTTATCCCCAAGGATATGATCCATGTTACCCTACTGAACCTTATTGTCACCGGTGTTTGGTATAACACCTCACGGTCTCCTTGCTCCTAACCTCAGTGGTGCTCAATCTCCATGATCCTGGGTACCTGCAGGGATGAAGATCGCGGACAAGACAAGAGACATCTTCATGGAATTTTTTTATTTCACACATACGGGACGTTATGTCAAAGTCTTCCATTGATCCCCTCAACAAATACCTCGGGTTGCAAGGCTCATGCCTCAACCCATACCTTACCGAACTACTCACACATGGAGATCAGATCGCGTGAAGATAACCTTTAAGGACATATCTTGAGACTGATTGATTGCAATATGTCTTACAATGGATGCCTTGTGTGATGCATGATTACAGATATGAACTAGATGGGAGAGCACTGCTTGCCTGCAAGGCACATGGCTATTGCAATTCGTGGTAAGTAGAGTATGTCGATCCCACAGGGAGCGGTGGTTGCATTGGTAATTACCAACCCCGCAGCTACATCCTCGCACACGCGACTACGTTCACACTCAGACCATTATCTAGAAATAGTCTATTCGTAGGTTGCTAACGGAACAATAATAAGGGTGGCTTTGTCTAAATAACTAAGCAAAGTAGAAACATAAATAAAACATCGAATAAAATAAGGGGGCAATACTTGAATAAAAGGCGTTCTCGAGGCGTTCAGAATCATTACTACCCGCACGTCCTACAGATACCGAAGCCACTTTTCATGTAGTTATTTGTGGGTGGAGCCTGGTGTAGAACACATTCTACTCGTGGTAGACTTTGTGCCATATCGAATTGGTAGAGACGGGATAGGTAGAGGATACTATTGTCACTTTTTCTCCTCCATTTTCCCTAGAGATTGTGCTATCACTTGCTTTCTCCGCTCTCTACTTCTTCCAATAGTAATATCCTTGAGTACAAATGGAAAATGTTGGTGGACTTCACCCAACATCACGAAGAACATTAACAATACATGAAAATCTTATTTCATATCGCGCAAAATTATTCGGTGCTAGTACAAACCAGAGTTCATCCCATTCCCCAAGAACTAGTAATCCACTCAAACATGTAGATGGAGTACATAGAGGATTGAGACAAGTTATAAGCCAACATGATGTTGGAGATGGCGAGGAGCATGGTGGTGGCGGCGATGGACAGGGCACGGGCCCTCCGGCCGGCGCCGGGTGTAGGGGGCGCCTCCTCCTTCCTTCTTCCTTGGCTTGACCCTTATCTCTATGGTGGAGTTGTTGAAATGGAGATGTGGTGGCCGTAGATGAGACTTGTGGAGGATGCAGATGGTGTATGCCGGCGGCTAAGGTTGGAGGTCTTCATATAGGAGTCCTCCTCAGGTCTCCTCCGTTGATCTAGCCTCCTCCATTTCATCCAAGGGCTCAAGGGGAGCCAAATCCACGTCTAATAGAAGCCTTGGTCGTCAAGGATCTCGTAGGAAATACATGGATGAAATTGGAGCAAAATTTGGAAAGTTTTGACCAATTTTCGTGGTTGTCTGGAGCTCAAACAACCGCTCAAACGCGCGGCTCCAGTCGTATGAAAGGCCATCTTTCACTCTGGACTTCGGCAGCTGCTTCGTATTTTGGTCGCCATTTCTTCACACGAACTCCGATTTTGACGTTTTTAGGCTAATTGGATTGCTAGAAAAATCCATATGCGTTTGTTGCCTTGGATCTTCATTTTGGACACTTTGATAAATGAAAAATGATCAAACTCTCCAAAGGGCCTTGATCTGGTGCCTAGAACTTCTCCTGTTTGATCTAGCCTGATTCTTTTGATGTCCCAAGTCCATGAACACGTCAACACACTTACAAAGACCACAAAACAAAGAAAACAAATAAAAACTAAATAAAAATAAAAAGTGTGCAATGAACTTGGTAAAACAAGTAAATACCAAAAAATGCATTGGAGACATGAATAAGTGCTAGATGGATATGATATGAGGGATTTTCGCACTAGAATATACTCTAAATAATATGCATGAAATCCACTCATCAACATCCCCAAGCTTAAACCTTGCTCATTCTCAAGCAAAAAGGTTGATAAACCAAAGTTATCCATCTAGCTCGTCAATCACAATATTGCCCAAAGGCGTATCCTTGTCTTTTATGCAAGCTATAAGCAAGATAGAACATATTTGTACAAGGTATCACATGCTCAACTAGGTAACATATATACATTCTGATAACCAAACCACTAGAGCTTTAGTAAAAATGTCTATGCCCCTTGTCAAAGTTTAATCTAGCATGAAAACAAATATTTGGACCCTCTTACTTATTAGCTTATTCATTTATTTTTATTTCTTTTATTTTTAAACAAACTTGAACACAGAGAGTTGTCAAAAAGTCAAGATATGGAGTTTTTCATCCATGCCCACTAATATTCTCAACTCAAGGCTCTCAGCCACATACTTCAATCATTGTTTGCTAAAGCCTTTATTGTCAGGCGATGGGATCATGCCAAAGAAATGATGATGCTTGAGTTTCGCAGTGGCTTAAGTTTGAGTACTATGGACCAATATGTTTTCTCTTTCGAGATCTTGCGATCTGTACTCATTTATTACCACATACCACACTCACTCAAGAGAAAAGCCGAATAATATTTGCTGCAGTGTTGCCACTAGGAACGTTAACAAACTTATAGCCGAAATCTGAGCCAAAAATCTGGTGGATCATTTATTGGCCAGCGGAGTTCTCACCATAACATCAAGAGAGGTGACGAAGTCACATCTACACGACATAAAAGCAGCATGTAGCAACAAGGCCATGGAACCAACGAGAAGCTGAAGCGCCTTGTATTGCAACACATATTTTGGCACAATTTCAATCACTTCTCAACTAAGTTCCTCTGTACAAGTTTATTCACAAGGGAAATTGAGTCTATTATATCAAACACCATGGGGTTAAGCTACTCCATAACCTTTTCTTTTGAAACAATTCTAACAAGTGTCAAACTTTTTATTCAACTATCATCATCATTATTTTAAAGTAGAGATTGTGGAATGTCTTTCGGAGGATCACAAGATTGTTCCCACGCTAAGCAAAAACTTGAACAAAGTGCATAAAAACAATTAACTTGGCAATATGGGGCCTAACTTGAGAAAGTGATTCCCTTATACAAATACAGAGCAATCATACTTAAGCAAGCATAACAAATAGTGGGACACATGATTGCAAAGTATTCATAAGATGAAGATCATTGCACAAAACTCTACACATGCAAAAATAACTTCCGCAAGTTTAGAACTTTGCAAGAACTAATCTCAAGAAAATCATGAAACGAAAAGAGAAAGTGTAGATTATTAAAGGAGAGTATGGAAAGTGGTTACCTCCCCAAGATTAAATATAAGCAAGGGTAATAAAACTTTTTACTGATGAGGTGTGAATAACCTCTCTTTTAAAATGGACATGGACCTACGCTTCGTCAACATTTGTGATATGGCCTGGTAGAATCGGGCAACTGTAGTTGAAGACTTTGTTGAATCGAAGTGCCCGAGCGGCTTGTGTGGATTTGCATACGGTTGGCACCATACCGTACATGTCACCACACTAGGTCTAGACCACTACGAAAATAACTCAACGATAAAAAGAACACGGTTCAGTATATGATTGTAGTCTGTGTACCCAACCGGGCATAAGGAATAAAAGAAAACATGAAGAATTACAAAGTTTATTGGTTTGGAGGATTCAAAGGTAAATAATAAACATTGAAGTGCAAACGAACGTCAAAATATGACCCACTAACCTTGGCTCGAAGAAACAAGCAAAATAAGTAATTTCTGACCTTCATACGAGCGCTCATACGACTGCTTGCGTCCGTTCGGTCCGCCATCTTTTGATCTATCATGATACACGGCATTGGTAACCAACCAAAAGAGCACTCATACGAGTGCTTGTGCTCGTATAAAACACTGTCTTGCAATCTGGATCTTTATTCACTTTTTGCCCGAATGTCATACGAGCACCATACGAGCGCATGAGTCTGTATGATATGCCGTCGTTGGGTCTGATTCCTATGGTTGTGTGTGTTGGTGCCTCCCGGGCTCGATACGACTGTGCATAGAACCGTGAGCAGTCGTATAGAATGATGTCTTTTGCCCTATTTCGTTTGGAGCTTCCTTTTCTTCAAAAAATCCTGCGGGGTTAGCTCCAACACTTGTACTAGGCATATATTAAGAAGATCCAACAGCGCAATTGTACTACTTATAAAATTTTGAGCAGACGAAAAATTTCACCTAGTGAAGACTTAAAGCAAACCAACTTTAATAGCAATTCATGCAAATTGCCAATGCAAAAAATATGAATGCAAACTAAACTATAAACACCCACTAGTAAAGACTCCTACTTACTTCCGGGATGCCTCCTGATAGCGCTTTCTTTAGAGCCATATAGCTAGGCTTCGATGCTCCATAAATCCACCTGGATCCCAAGGGATATCGACCCGGTGTGTAGTTGGACTTGCCTCCGGCCACTGTTTGGAGCATCTCAAAGCAAAGTGTGGTCGAAGTCAAACCCTCTTGCGGTGCATCGACATCATATATCTGAAGAGGTCCTCACCCTCAAGCGAGAACCGATGCACCAAAGAATCATAGTTGGACATTAGTGTAGATAAATCAAGAGTATTTCCTTCATCTAGTTTGTCACTATAGCTAATACTATGCTCTTCAAATAAGATGCTTAGTGGCTCATGATCATTATCCCCCTCACTTGGAGGATGACTTCATTAACATCAAGTTCATTCAAACCAGAATTATCATACTCTGGTTCAGGTATCTCAAAGGGTTTGCATAAATGGGGGGG
>LR880971.1:794149987-794181523 GCA_904067115.1 Aegilops sharonensis | reverse complement strand
TACTGCGGGTCAGGGGTAGGATGGTAATCCCAGGTGTCCCAAATAGTGGGCGGGAGCGATTTCGGCCGCGCGCATGTGTGCTAAGGCAGCCATTGTGTATGAATGTTTTTCGGAGGCGGTTGCGTGGCGTCTAGATGAAGCTACAAACCTACCCCGGTTTAGACCTTTGGATGTCAGGCCGGTAGGTTTCACGGGTCGGAGTTATTAGAAAAGTAATTTCCTTGTACTACCAAACATTGGTCTCACGCGGTTTCGTGCGGGTAAAGGCTCTTTTGGTGCTTCATTCGAAATTTTGAAACACAAGCATTCACGTTTAGAGTACTCTTGAACTTTGAGGATTGACCTAAATAGACAACGTTAAATTTGACCTTGTATGTTTGAAAACCTCATTAAATTATCCGCTTCTTTTTGAAATTTTGACACTTGAAAATCCTATAACTACGATTATTTTGGAATGGAGGAGCTAAATTTGAATCTATTTTGTACACGACTACATATGCTATTATGTACAAAATCAGAGCAAAGATTGGTGCCCCCATAATTTAGATATGATTTACAAATGCCATGATATCAAATTCAAATAATTGAATGTACTTCATGTTTAATTCAATTTTTTTAAACCACCTTAAGTTGAATTAAAATGTATGCTAGTTCATAGGTAGCTATTTATAATGTTCATTGTGTAACTTTCGTATGTATAATGTGCTTTACACACACAACATGAACTATACTCACGTTTATATTCGATTGCTAAAGCGATGCATTGTCTAGAGTTCAAAATACTAACTATGTGGATCAATTATATCAAATAATAACATAGACATGCTCAAATTCGATAGAATCTAGATGTCTGATGGATCAGTGACCGTTCCTTACGCGAATTGCAAATATCATGATCCCATCCTAATATTTGGATACAATTTATATCTTTAATCAATGTGTACAACAGTCTTGTACATGTAGTTTCACTCTCCATCAATGGTCTCTCACACATGCTCACACACTCTCTCCCGAGGTGTCTTTCTCGCACACATGCTCTCGATATAACCCTCCCTCCCTCTCGTAATCGTAACCATTTACTACTGTTTTCACTAACCTTTATCACAAGCACTCTTCCTCTCGCAAACATACACACGCACAATCCCCATCGACCCTTTCTATATACATAGACCTACCTACGTGTCTCCTGTACGCATATTATCTTCAGGCCTGTCTCTCACGCATTGTCTCACACCTCTCTTCCTAATTGATGAGTATGATTATAGCAGAGCATTCTGTAGGATGCCCCTTAAAGTTAGGTTGGATGAATAGTAATATCAAAGATAAAGGGGTTACCTTAGTCTGAGAACCTAGGGTTACAAATCGTAGCCGGCTTTGTCAGTGGACATAGAGTCCTTCACAATTATGCTATCTTTGTCTTGTACGACTAGCCATCCATGGGTGTCCCTAAATGCGTCATGGGCCGACCAATGTGGCGCAGGAGGGAACCGAACGAAGGGCCTCACCTCGACCCACTGGACCTCACGCGGTGACACACCCTCTACCCCACGTCTCGTTATCTTCTCACAGCCACACATACCAACACAGACACCACACACAAAAAATATATTCTCCTGGTGCCTCTATCCACTCCCCCCTTGCCTATACACACTCAAGGGAATCTCTCGCCGTGACATCATATTCGTCTCTCTCTCTCGACCACTCTCATTTCTCGTGCTATCTCTCCCACGCCCCCCTCGCCGGCCCCTCTATCCATGCCTCTCTCGAATACGTAATACACACACATACCTCTCTAGGCCCTGCCAAATGCATCAACTACACATTCACACATGTTACATCACATACCCCATTGATCTAAAAGGCCCTCTCTTCACGTTTATTTCGCATACAACATTCCTTTCGAATAAAGTGTGGCCAAAAAAATATTTAGAATTTCTACATATATACAACATTACAAAGTTATATGGAGGAGTATGAACGCTTGCATGCATGGTGCCCACAATGATATTTATTTGCACTGTGAATTTGTATATTTTTATACTATATATAAATGTAGTCATAATTAAGAGAAACGAAGAGCATCTCTCTCTCCATCGCATACCCCCTCTACGCCCCTTTCACGTACGCACACAAACTATCTCAGGTCCTCTAATAGTAAGCCCCCAGCACATTCACGCATGTTTCATCTTTCTCTCGCGATATATATAATGACGATCATTGTGTTTCAAGCGAAAGCACGATATGTACATTGGACTTCAGAATCCACTCATTACGGTCACCATTTATGTTTTGTGGTTATTATACAGTCACGGGCTCACCGTACAACTCTGTATTTTCTCAAGACACGACTAGTTGACTAGTTAAACGCTCCACGTGGCACCTCTAGTGTTGCATCACATTATCTCACTACCATCAGGCCCACCTATCGGCTTGTATCTACTCTACATCTACACTCTTATAAAATACTAGCAAGATGCCCATGCATTGCACGGAACATCAAGATGCATTTGTATAAGTAGTTTATCTTGTGGGAGAAAAGGATGAACAAGGGAAGGCCTTATTTGCAAGTGTGGAGAGGGGTGTGGGTATCTTTTTGCAAAATTGCCATAGTTTCCTTCCTATCCGTCAGATATAGATCGGACGGCCTATATTGCAGGATGGCAGGAACACGATCATCACCGACTATGCTTTTTATAAGAGTAGGGATAAAATACACTCTTATAAAAAACAGAGTTGGTGATGATGGTGTGCCTGCCATCCTGCAATATAGGCCATCCAATTTATATCTGACGGATAGGAAAGAAACTATGACAATTTTGCAAAAAGGTACCCACACACCTCTCCACATTTGCAAATAAGGCCTTCCCTCGTTCATCCTTTTCTCTCACAAGATAAACTAGTCATACAAATGCATCTTGATGTTACGTGCAACGCACGGGCATCTTGCTAGTAAGAATAAAAACAAACGAAGAAAAAATATTGGACGGTGGTTTGAAGCCATGGCCGCGAGCACAACAGACAAGGTGGGCTTGTATTGGTATGTTGAGCCGTCTGTTTTAACACACAGGAGCTGGTGTGGTGATTATAGACACACGCACGCATGCACACGAACTGCATGCACGCAACACTCACACAAACACATGCACCCACGCATGCACGCAACACTCACACGTACTCACGCAGCCACACACGCACGCAACACTCACACGCACACACACACACACGCATGCATGCACACACCAGTACACCACACGACCAACACACACTCTCACGCTCAAGTGCACAACCTACACATGCATGCGCACACATCAGGCCCTGACAGACACATACACAACCAGGTGATTCCCGCGCACGGGGTGGAGTCTTGTCGCGCCTGCGTAAATTTGTGTTTATCTGACCTTTTCCCTATGAGAACTGACAGGCGGGACCCACAAGGAACGTGGTTAATTTAACTAGTCAACATGGTACCATGCAGACTATTTGGCCGGTCAACAGAGTGCAATCTGATGCTGAACCGTGAGCAAGTGACCGTATAATCACCGCAAAACGTATATAGTGACCGTAATCAGCTTATTCTGAAGTTTGGTGAATGTATTACGCTTTTCTCATCGTAGGCCCTCCAAAACTACATCTCTACACGTTCTCGCATGTTACATCTAAAAACTATGCAATACAACACTACTACTACACTCTAACACAATAAATCATATGTGTTTTTAGTTTTACTAGATATCATATTGCCTTTGAAATTTCCTTTGAAATGTATGGCCAGTATCATATACTGCGCGGGAATAACCCCGTCCTTTCCTATTTAATCGAGTTTGTATCGATGGATCGTGCGACACAGCAAAACTATAGTACTATATACAGTACAAGTGACAGTTCACCGGGCCGTCGTGTCGTGTACTCCTCCGTCGTATAAGTGGAGCTCTCGCTTTCATAAATCTTCTAGTCCCTTTCGCCGACATGTGGGGCATCAAGCTACCGTGTCCATGTGCCACACCGGAATACAGTGCAGAGCAGCCGGGGTGAAGCACCCAGTCATGGCGCCGGCGTAATAAGCAATGAGGCGTCAAATCACAAAGCTGCACCTTTCCCGCAGTTAAGTTGGAGGGACGAAGTAATAATGCTAAAAAAAGAAGTTGGAGGGACGAAGCAACCATCAATTAACTCGTTGCTGAATCCTCTTCTCCCTCATCTTCTTCAAGTTAACCACGTGTTGCTTCTGCCGTTGTTCTGCCTCATGTGGGAAGCGGATCGGCTTGGTAAATCATTGACACGTGGGACCGCATGTTAGCAAACCGCCAGGACAACATCCTCTAAAAATAAGAAACCTCCCCCGCCATCTGATACGTCTCCAACGTATCTATAATTTTTGATTGCTCCATGCTACTTTATCTACTGTTTTGGACTATATTGGGCTTTATTTTCCACTTTTATATTATTTTTGGGACTAACCTATTAACCGGAGGCCCAGCCCAGAATTGCTGTTTTTTGCCTATTACAGTGTTTTGAAGAAACGGAATATCAAACGGAGTCCAAACGGAATGAAACCTTCGGGAACGTGATTTTCTCACCGAACGTGATCCAGGAGACTTGGACCCTACTCCAAGGAACAAAAGAGGCGGCCACGAGGGTGGGGGGCGCGCCCCCCTAGGCGCGCCCCCTGCCTCGTGGGCCCCCTGTTGCTCCACCGACATACTCCTTCCTCCTATATATACCTATGTACCCCCGACAGATCAAATACGGAGCCAAAAACCTAATTCCACCGCCGCAACTTCCTGTATCCACGAGATCCCACCTTGGGGCCTATTCCGGAGCTCCACCGGAGGGGGTATCCATCACGGAGGGCTTCTACATCATCACCATAGCCTCTCCGATGAAGTGTGAGTAGTTTACTTCAGACCTTCGGGTCCATAGGTAGTAGCTAGATGGCTTCTTCTCTCTTTTTGGATCTCAATACAATGTTCTCCCCCTCTCTCGTGGAGATCTATTCGATGTAATCTTCTTTTTGTGGTGTGTTTGTTGAGACCGATGAATTGTGGGTTTATGATCAAGTTTATCTATGAACAATATTTGAATCTTCTCTGAATTCTTTTATGTATGATTGATTATTTTTGCAAGTCTCTTCGAATTATCCGTTTGGTTTGGCCAACTAGATTGGTAGTTCTTGCAATGGGAGAAGTGCTTAGCTTTGGGTTCGATCTTGCGGTGTCCTTACCCAGTGACAGAAAGGGTTGCAAGGCACGTATTGTATTGTTGCCATCGAGGATAACAAGATGGGGTATTTATCATATTGCATGAATTTATTCCTCTACATCATGTCATCTTGCTTAAGGTGTTACTCTGTTTTTATCTTAATACTCTAGATGCATGCTGGATAGCGGTCGATGAGTGGAGTAATAGTAGTAGATGCAGGCAGGAGTCGGTCTACTTGTCTCGGACGTGATGCCTATATACATGATCATACCTAGATATTCTCATAACTATGCTCAATTCTGTCAGTTGCTCAACAGTAAGTTGTTCACCCACCGTAGAATACTTATGCTCTTGAGAGAAGCCACTAGTGAAACCTATGGCCCCCGGGTCTATTTTCATCATATCAATCTCCATCACTTTAATTCTTGCTTTGTTTTTACTTTGCCTTTTACTTTACACTTTGCATCTCTATATCAAAAATACCAAAAATATTATTTACCATCTCTATCAGATCTCACTCTCGTAAGTGACCGTGAAGGGATTGACAACCCCTAATCGCGTTGGTTGCGAGGAGCTATTGTTTTGTGCAGGTACGAGGGACTTGTGCATAGCCTCCTACTAGATTGATACCTTGGTTCTCAAAAATTGAGGGAAATACTTATGCTACTTTGCTGCATCATCCTCTCCTCTTCGGGGAAATCCAACGCAGTGCTCAAGAGGTAGCAAGAAGAATTTCTGGCACCGTTGCCGGGGAGTCTGCGCAAAAGTCAACATACCAAGTACCCATCATAATCCCTATCTCTCGCATTACATTATTTGCCATTTGCCTCTCGTTTTCCTCTCCCCCACTTCACCCTTGCCATTTTTTCCGCCCTCTCTTTTTCGTTCGCCTTCTTCCCGTATGTATCTTTGTTTGTGTTTCGTTGTGCCTTCTATATGCTTGCATCTTCGCTTGCTGAAAATCTATTTATATGGATCCACTTAAAGTGTTCTATTTGGATCATCTTCGATCCTTATGCGCTCGTGCTGAAACCCCAACTAGCCTAGTTGATGGGAAATCTTTAGATGAGCATGCTCATTTTGTGCGTCATTGTTTGTCTGAAAAAGGGAAGCTCTTATGGTATCATATAAATAGTTTGCTATGCTATGCTTTGAATCTTTGTGAAATGTGTGATTTTACTTGTTGCTCTAAGA
The DNA here is from genome assembly GCA_904067115.1 of Aegilops sharonensis. NCBI lineage: Eukaryota > Viridiplantae > Streptophyta > Magnoliopsida > Poales > Poaceae > Aegilops > Aegilops sharonensis. The sequence continues at coordinate 794,175,130 of LR880971.1, read as the reverse complement.
ACCCTAAAAAACACTTTCCCTACCTATGTGAGTTCAATGATAATGAAATCTTGTCTTCTTATGCAAAGGGTGTTTATAGTTACTATGATATCTAACAAATTGAAGAATTTGTCGTTTTTAAGGGTGCTCATGAAGTTGCTTCTTTGATCGAAAAGTATGATTTTACTCTCAACAAATCTGAAAATTCCTTCATACTTAAATATTGCAATGAAAACCTTGCTCATAATGTCTATGTCCAAGAATTTATTGAAAGAATGACCGTTGCTTTGGAAGAAAATAAGGATATGCAGGAATCTATAGATAATGATGATTCTGATGATTTGGTTGAAATATCCCTTGATGAACATGATGCTTGCTATTCTTGTGGCCATGATGCCAATATTTATGAAGATGAATTTGCTATAGTTCCTTATGTTAAACATGAGATCGTTGCTATTACACCCATACTTGATAGTTCCTTCGATGAAAAGCATGATCGCAATGATTTTACTATAAATTCTCTTGATGTCAATTGTGCTAATAATATGCAAAACCCTAAGCTTGGGGATGCTAGGTTTGCTATGTCTACTACTTGTTGCAATGACCATGATTGGGGTGATTCTTCTTATGATCCTGAAAATTTATTTAATCCCCATGATGAATATGAGATTGATAATAGTTTTTGAAATAATATTGAAAGTGGGCTTGGAAGAATGTCAACTTTAGATCCCACATATTTGGAGAATATTCAATCTTGTGAAATTTTTGATAAAAGTGGGTTTGGAGAGGTCGTGACTTTAGTTAATGTTAATCCCACTATTTTGGAAGAGTGTCAACTTTGCATGCATGTGGATCGTGTTGAAAATATTTTATGTGATAGCTATTTTGTTGAATTTTCTTACGATCCCACATGTAATTATTATGAGAGAGGAAAATATAGTTGTAGAAATTTTCATAATAATAAATTACCTCTCGTCATGTTGAGATTGCTATTGTTTCTTTCCGCTTCCTTGCATATGCTAGTTTTTGCTTGCTATAGTTTGTTTGCCTATAATATGCCTATGCATAGGAAGTATGTTAGACTTAAGTGTGTTTGTCACATGTTTTATGATGCTCTCTTTGTGCCTCAATTCTTGTCTTTCTTGTGAGCATCATTGAAATCTCAATGCCTAGCTAGGGGCGTTAAACGATATCGCTTGTTGGGAGGCAACCCAATTTTATTTTAAGTTTTTTGCTTTTGCTTTTGTTTAGGAATAAATAATCCATCTAGCCTCTGTTTAGATGTGGTTTTATGTTTTAATTAGTGTTTGTGCCAAGCTAGACCTATTGGATCTTCTTGGATGATAGTTATTTGATCTTGCTGTAATTTCCAGGAACTTTGCGCTCAGTGGCCGAATTATTAAAAATCACCAGAACGTGATAAAATACTGATTCCAATTGCTTCTGATCAATAAACAAATTGTATAGGTCGTATAATTTTGGTAGATGTTTTGGAGTTCCAGAAGTTTGCGTTAGTTACAGATTACTACAGACTGTTCTGTTTTTGACAGAGTCTGTTTTTCGTGTGTTGTTTGCTTATTTTGATGAATCTATGGCTAGTAAAGTAGTTTATAATCCATAGAGAAGTTGGAATACAGTAGGTTTAACACCAATATAAATAAATAATGAGTTCATTACAGTACCTTAAAGTAGTCTTTTGTTTTCTTTCTCTAACGGAGCTCATGAGATATCTATTGAGTTTTGTGTTGTGAAGTTTTCAAGTTTTGGGTAAATTCTTTTGATGGATTATGGAACAAGGAGTGGATAGAGCCTAAGCTTGGGGATGCCCATGGCGCCCCCAAGATAATCCAAGGACACCAAAAAGTCAAAGCTTGGGGATGCCCCGGAAGGCATCCCCTCTTTCATCTACTTCCATCGGTAATTTACTTGGAGCTATATTTTTATTCACCACATGATATGTGTTTTGCTTGGAGCGTCTTGTATTATTTGCGTATTTGTTTGTTAGTTTACCACAATCATCCTTGCTGTACACACCTTTTGAGAGAGCCATACATAAATTGGAATTTAATAGAATACTCTACGTGCTTCACTTATATCTTTTGAGCTTGATAGTTTTGCTCATAGTGCTTCACTTATATCTTTTGAGCATGATGATTTTTGCTCTAGTGCTTCACTTAGATCTTTTAAGAGCACGGTGGTGGATTTGTTTTAAAGAAACTATTGATCTCTCATGCTTCACTTAGATTATTTTGAGAGTCGTTAATAGCATGGTAATTTGCTTAAAATTAATATGCTTGGTATTCAAGATATGTGAAACTTTCTTTTGAGTGCGTTGAATACTAAGAAAAGTTTGATACTTGATAATTGTTTTGAGATATGGAGGTAGTGATATTAAAGTCATGCTAGTTGGGTGATTATGAATTTAAAGAATGCTTGTGTTGAAGTTAGCAAATCCCATAGCATGCAAGTATGGTTAAAGTTGTGTAACAAATTTGAAACATGAAATGTACCTGGCTTGTGCATCCTTATGAGTGGCGGTCAGGGACGAGCGATGGTTTTTTCCTACCAATCTATCCCCCTAGGAGCATGCGCGTAGTGCTTGATTTTTGATGACTTCTAAATTTTTGCAATAAGTATATGAGTTCTTTTGACTAATGTTGAGTCCATGGATTATACGCAGTTTTACCTTTCCGCCATTGCTAGCCTCTTCGGTACCGTGCATTGCCCTTTCTCACCTTGAGAGTTGGTGCAAACTTCGCCGGTGCATCCAAACCCTGTGATATGATACGCTCTATCACACATAAACCTCCCTATAACTTCCTCAAAACAGCCACCATACCTACCTATTATGGTATTTCCATAGCCATTCCGAGATATATTGCCATGCAACTTTCCACCGTTCCGATCATCATCATGACATACTTTACTTTTGTCATATTGCCATTGCATGATCATGTAGTTGATGTCGTATTTGTGGCAAAGCCACCATGCATTATTTTTCATACATGTCACTCTTGATTCATTACACCATCCAGTTACACCGCCGGAGGCATTCATATAGAGTCATATCTTGTTCTAGTTTCGAGTTGTAATCCTTATGTTGTAATCAATAGAAGTGTGATGATCATCATTATTAGAGCATTGCCCAATCAAAAAAAAGAGAAAGGCCAAAAAAAAGGCCCAAAAAAAGGGCAATGTTACTATCTATTTTTCCACACTTGTGCTTCAAAGTAGCACCTTGTTCTTCATGTAGTAAGTCTCATATATTGTGCTTCAAAGTAGCACCTTGTTCTTCATGTAGTGAGTCTCATATATTGTGCTTCAAAGTAGCACCATGTTTTTCATATAGCGAGTCTCATAAGTTGTCTTTTTCATACTAGTGGGAATTTTTCATTATAGAACTTGGCTTGTATATTCCTACGATGGGCTTCCTCAAATGCCCTAGGTCTTCGTGAGCAAGCAAGTTGGATGCACACCCACTAGTTTTGTTTTGTTGAGCATTCATTTATAGCTCTAGTGAATCTGTTGCATGGCAATCCCTACTCCTCATGTTGACATCAATTGATGGGCATCTCCATAACCCGTTGATTATCCTCGTCAATGTGAGACTTTCTTTTTTTTGTCTTCTCCACACAATCCCCATTATCATATTCTATTCCACCCATAGTGCTATTTCCATGGCTCACGCTCATGTATTGCGTGAAGGTTGAAAAAGTGAGATTATTTAAGTATGAAACAATTGCTTGGCTTGTCATCGGGGGTATAGAAGTTGGGAACATCTTTGTGTGACGAAAATGAAGCATAGCCTAACTATATGATTTTGTAGAGATGAACTTTCTTTTGCCATGCTATTTTGAGAAGACATAATTGCTTAGTTAGTATGCTTGAAGTATCATTATTTTTATGTCAATATGAACTTTTGTCTTGAATCTTTCGAATCTGAATATTCATACCACAATTAAGAAGATTTACATTGAAATTATGCCAAAGTATCACTCCGCATCAAAAATTCTCTTTTTATCATTTACCTACTCGAGGACGAGCATGAATTAAGCTTGGGGATGCCTGATACGTCTCCAACGTATCTATAATTTTTGATTGCTCCATGCTACTTTATCTACTGTTTTGGACTATATTGGGCTTTATTTTCCACTTAGATATTATTTTTGGGACTAACCTATTAACCGGAGGCCCAGCCCAGAATTGCTGTTTTTTTTTTGCCTATTTCAGTGTTTCGAAGAAACGAAATATCAAACGGAGTCCAAACAGAATGAAACCTTCGGGAACGTGATTTTCTCACCGAACGTGATCCAGGAGACTTGGACCCTACTCCAAGGAACAAAAGAGGCGGTCACGAGGGTGGGGGGGGGGGCGCCCCCCCCTAGGGCGCGCCCCCTGCCTCGTGGGCCCCCTGTTGCTCCACCGACGTACTCCTTCCTCCTATATATACCTACGTACCCCCGACAGATCAAATACGGAGCCAAAAACCTAATTCCACCGCCGCAACTTCCTGTATCCACGAGATCCCATCTTGGGGCCTGTTCCGGAGCTCCGCCGGAGGGGGTATCCATCACGGAGGGCTTCTACATCATCACCATAGCCTCTCCGATGAAGTGTGAGTAGTTTACTTCAGACCTTCGGGTCCATAGGTAGTAGCTAGATGGCTTCTTCTCTCTTTTTGGATCTCAATACAATGTTCTCCCCCTCTCTCGTGGAGATCTATTCGATGTAATCTTCTTTTTGCGGTGTGTTTGTTGAGACCGATGAATTGTGGGTTTATGATCAAGTTTATCTATGAACAATATTTGAATCTTCTCTGAATTCTTTTATGTATGATTGGTTATCTTTGCAAGTCTCTTCGAATTATCCGTTTGGTTTGGCCAACTAGATTGGTAGTTCTTGCAATGGGAGAAGTGCTTAGCTTTGGGTTCGATTTTGCGGTGTCCTTACCCAGTGACAGAAAGGGTTGCAAGGCACGTATTGTATTGTTGCCATCGAGGATAACAAGATGGGGTATTTATCATATTACATGAATTTATTCCTCTACATCATGTCATCTTGCTTAAGGCATTACTCTGTTTTTAACTTAATACTCTAGATGCATGCTGGATAGCGGTCGATGAGTGGAGTAATAGTAGTAGATGCAGGCAGGAGTCGGTCTACTTGTCTCGGACGTGATGCCTATATACATGATCATAACTAGATATTCTCATAACTATGCTCAATTCTGTCAATTGCTCACAGTAATTTGTTCACCCACCATAGAATACTTATGCTCTTGAGAGAAGCCACTAGTGAAACCTATGGCCCCCGGGTCTATTTTCATCATATCAATCTCCATCACTTTAATACTTGCTTTGTTTTTTACTTTGCCTTTTACTTTACACTTTGCATCTCTATATCAAAAATACCAAAAATATTATTTATCATCTCTATCAGATCTCACTCTCGTAAGTGACCTTGAAGGGGTTGACAACCCCTAATCGCGTTGGTTGCGAGGAGCTATTGTTTAGTGCAGGTACGAGGGACTTGTGCGTAGTCTCCTACTGGATTGATACCTTGGTTCTCAAAAAACCGAGGGAAATACTTATGCTACTTTGCTGCATCATCCTCTCCTCTTCGGGGAAATCCAACGCAGTGCTCAAGAGGTAGCACCATCCGCGCGGCAAAATCACATCCTTTTTACTAATCTTGATTCTATAATTTTTTAGATCAATATAATTGAGATTTGTATAGATAGCACACAGGAGCAAAACCAAGTGGTATGGTTAAGGCATCCACAATGTGTAGCCAAATGTGAAAATAGCTTTTGGCATCATGGGAACCATTGTGGACGGTGTTGCCAAAGCCAAAAGGATGGAACCGAAGCTCCCTGATTGATTGATTGATTTAAGGAATAGAAAAATGCATCGTCTCTCCTCTTTCTCCCGTGCTTGGACACATGTACAGAATAGAGGACAGAGTCTACTCCCCTGTCCCTTCTATCATAAATCACAAAGCAGTGAGGCTTCAAATCACAAAGGACGGACGAAGCAACCATCATTTCACTCTTCGCTGACTCCGCTTCTCCAACGTCTTCTTCGAGAAACCATCTTACCGCACTAAGCTGGACGGGCGACGCTATTGTGTACAAGTAGTACTAGTACATTTACGCGTCCTTTGGTTCAACGGACTTCCTGGATGCAAATAAGGCGGTTGTCTCAGCTTGCAGGCAGCACTTGCGAACGACTTACCGTGGTCTCCCTCAATGGTGTTCTCCGCCGAACGCACTTCTCCAAACTACAATGTTCGAGATATCGTCGACGTCACCGCAATGGGGAAGGAAGTCAAATATAGTTACTACCTCCATTTTTTTGTACACAAGGCCAGTATATCAAAATTACAATTTGCAAAAGGCCACTAACACTAATCAAGGCAAAATTGATGGGGTTTGCCTCGTACTAGCAACCAAGGACATTAATATCCCCTGCATGCATGCGAAAGTGAGAAGGTTGGTTTGCATAGCGCTGCATTAATCAAGCGATGAGGAGTGAGATGGTTAGCTCTTTGGGCTTTGGAGAAAAAATACGCATTAATTGACACGTGAAACGAGGATTTGTATCGATTAATCCCGTGAAGGAAAACCCCGCCTTTCTTTTTTAACACTAGTACTCCTAGTACGTAGTACTACGTACTTATCCTGTTTGGGTCTAGGCCTTGCATTGCCATACTCCGCCACACATTTTTGCCAAGCTTGCCTAAAGTTTTCAAAATGAAAAGGAGGTACACTTGCGCACGGCTATCACAGTCGCACCGCACCCTCACATGGTTGCTCCTGCACGCCGCGGTTCCACCGCAGCCTCACACAGTCGCTCCTGCACACTTCAAACCAACCAAGGGAACACACCCTCACTGACACGTGTTGTCGCATGTGAACAAACCAAACTCAGCCATCCTACCGCTGACACATAATTTTCGTTAATAGAGTATGTTTATCCAACCGCATGTTGGGGAGTATCCGTACGGCCTGCGCGATGGTCTGTTGGGGAAGAAGAAGAGGTGAGGAAGAAGGGTTAGGAGACGTAGGATATTCATCTAACCGCCTAAAATGGTAGACTGACCCAAGTCAGGCGACTTGCATAACAATATATGTTTTTGCACAGCAAAATATCCATAAAAACAACAACATAAAGAAAAACTATCACTGCTGCCGAACGAGACGGCCTTGTCGTCTTTGGCTGCCGGCACGAACCAGCCGTAGCTGCCAACGGGTGTCTCCGCACGTGGTTGTCCTTGGCCTCCAGCTACTCATTCACGCGGAGCGTGCGGGCGCTCTGCATGGACGAGAGCACCGCCCGGTTCAAGTCGAGGACGTCCGGGTCCGCCTGCAGGAGGGCCTCGATGGCAGCGGCATCCGCGCGCTCCTCGTCGAGTCGAGCTTCCGCCGCCCGGTTCAAGTCCTGGACGTCCGGTTCCGCCTGCAGGAGGGCCTCAATGAGAGCGGCATCCACGCTCTCCGCATCGAGTTGAGCCTGTGTCGCCTGGTTCATGTCCAGGACGTCCGGTTCCGCCAGCAGGAGGGCCTCGATGGCAGCAGCATCCGCGCGCTCCGCCTCAAGTTGAGCCTCCACCGCCCGGTTCACATCCACGACATCCAGTTCCGCCTGTAGGAGAGCCTCGATGGCAGCGGCATGCGCGTGCTCCACGTCGAGTTGAGCCTCTGCCTCCCGGTCCTCCTTTAGTATCGCCAGGTTGAACCGCTGGTCCGCATGCACCATGGGGGACTCGGACGCCGGCACGAAGTGGACGTTCATCGTCTCATACCCATCGGGGGCCTTCTGCGCCGCGATCTCCGCCATGAACATTGGATCGGCTTCCTCCTCCTCGTAGCTTGGCTCCAGAGAACTCGTTGATTGGCCCGCCGCGAAGCGAGCTTGGGAACTGAGGTCTCTGGAGCCGACCGCCGCCGCAATTTCTGCGCGGCGCTCCGGCGTCAGCATCTTGTAGTACGTGATCTTGCGGTGCACCATGGCTTTCCGGCGAACTAGGGGACGCTTGATGCAGGCTAGGGGATCGAAAGGTGGGGGAAGGGGCTGGAGATTAGGTGTGGTTTTAGGGCAGTGGCTGGCGTAGGCCGAGCAGCGAAGGTTCTGGTGTGAATAGTGGTTCCAGTGATGACCGGTCAATCTGTTTTGACTGTACATCGCTCTTGTCGCGTTCGCGTTGCAGCCCGGCACGCTGGACCCTCCACGTCGCTCACCGAATGGAACACGCTTCGTCTTGCGTTTTCGCTCGCTTGTGGGACCGCAGTTGAGAGCAAACCGCTGTCCCTCCCCCTCCCCCGCTCGCGTCATTTTATGCGGAGTAAATAAAAACAGAGGGAGTATACTACGGATGAGGATCTCCTGACGTGGCCGAACCCATTGAGTAATTGACATGCGGTGCCTAGCAAGCATGGGGTCCGCAAGTAAGTGACCGAAAGGGAGGGTAAGGCAGGGATACGTATGTGAAAGGAGCTTCCAATGATATAATTTTCACATTATACATCTCATGTACTATTAATCTTGTCAATAGTCAAATGTGGTTTTGAAAAACGCATTAGAGCATGGTTAATAATATAGCCAGTCGATGACTATAAGGAACTGCCATGTCATCTATAGCCATCATCTATTATATGCACTCATACAGCAGTGTGGGCTATAAGGTTGGCTATTTCCCGCAAAAAAATTATAAGGTTGGCTATTGTATTAGTACTTTTTTCCATCTCTTTCTTCATATTTATTGTACGTATTTAACTAGGAATGCGTATATAGCTAGGCTCTTGCATGAGAGCTCACTCCCCTTACTTTTTCACATCTCTCTCCTCCACATAGGCCCTATATAAATGGAAGCAGGGTGTACTATGAGCACTGCATACTCCAGTACAGACAGATGTTGTCAGTACTCCACTAGTACTATTGGACAGGGAGCTTAAAAAAGTTAATATTGGACTGGCTATACGTGGCGAAATCGTAGTAGGAAGAGCATGCGCAAGAACGAGCACATTCACGTGGTTGAAAAAAAATTGGAAACCATCTCAAGTACAAATCTAGTAGTATGTACGAATGTAACAATATTGATTGGGCGTTGTTGAGTGTTGATACTTTTTTTATCAAAGTAGAGATACTTTGACTACACATAAAACTTATATGTAAACTAGAAAGGATAGGAGGGAGTATATTGTACGTTCAAAAACGAAACGAACATTGAATACCCTTTATATATGATTTGCGGATGCTATGATCACCGGTTCAAAATTTTGAATCCGCCTTAGGTATCACACATGCCCCCACTCGTTCTCTCTCGATTTCATCTCGGGGTCCGGAGATCGATTGAAAGAGGACTAGGGTGGTTACAATACGTTCGTTTCTCTTATGAACGACAATATACTCCCTCTGATCCCCACAGACCCCCCCCCTCGCGGGTCATTTCTATCATAGAAACAGACCAAACCTTTATCTCCTTGCACGGCACACAATTGATCTCTGAACATCAATCGATCTCGTCAACATGTGTCGGGGCATGAACCGAATGGGATGTCAAAACTAAGGCGCGAAGCGACACGTAGTGGAGGCAAAGTGAAACTTTAAATGAACCGTTTGTTTGTATGCATGTCGGACTAATTACAAATAAACATTGGAAATACAAGCACGGTCTAGGCCCACATGCGAATGATACTCGGCGGTATGTTCAAATGAGGCATGCGGGAGGATGGACTCGACCGGAGGGCGACATATCGATGGAGAAGAGGGTTGGAGAGGAATGAGAAATAAGCAAACGCCACATGATTATACTTGAACGGCTCAAATAAACAATAAGTTGTCTCGCTTGGCCTACATAGTGAAAGGCCTAATGCGCAACGCGGAGCACTGACGCTCGAATATAGCCGAGAAAATAGGGAAACCGACATGTGGGGCATACCTGTCGGGACGATGTAGCGCAAATTAGTCCAATGGAGGAGCTGACCCACGACCTCCTCGCCACCGGCAACTATTCATGTGGGTCGTGAGGGCCAACAACGTGGCGCAGCTCCAGCACCACCTCTGGACACGGCGACCGCGATGAGCGACACGCTCATCGTCGCTAGACACGGTCGGTTTCAGTGTGCCGAGGGTGGCGTTAGTGCTGTGGCAGGGCCAACAGTATGTTTGGTTTGTGCCCAAGGTTGCCCCATCAAAGCATTGGCTAGCCAAAATTTTGGTTGAGGTTTTGGTTGCCCATGATTTGGCCGACATCGGCAAGAAAAATAAACTAGAGTTGGCTAGAGTTCATTGGCATGCCAAAAAAATGGCAACCATCCAAACAAATACCAATCTTTGGGTCATGACCAAAATTTTGGTAAGGTGCACTTTGGCCACAATCCAAACACACTCTAACACCCGGCTCGTCGAGGATGCACGGGGCGCCGGGACGCGTCCGCGGAGTGGTGTAGCATGGCCAACTGCATCCTCAGGACCTGAGACCATGCCGGGTCGTGTTGCTTTTTCAATGACATCCGTTGATCGCATGTGAGCACAGGGCATCTCCAACGTTGCCACGACCGGAACTGACTACCCTGGCACACCAAAAACCCTCGTCCCTCGCGCCGTCGCGCGGTGCGTTCCCAGCCGGCGCCAGCTGCCTGCATTCATGCCGTCCGTCCGTATGCCGTCGTTAAGAGGCTCGGTGCCCGAGGAACCAACTCCGGCGACTTAATGACGCACCAAGATGCTTGGCCTCACCGGAATGCGCTACTTAAAGCGGCAACGCCCAGCTAACCTCCACACCATAGCGCATCGTCCTCCTACCTCGCACCACATCCGCCATGACCGCAAGCGCGAACGCTCTGCGGGAGAGCTTGTCTTCGGGGATGAAGCTCGAGGTCGCCGCCCTCGCTCAAGTCGCCGCACAAGCAGTGGCCACGCTGGCGGCCGACGACGGGAGCACCGTCAGCCACGCGTCCTACTTGCCGCCATCCAACGCCCGGCACCGCCGAGGTCGGGGACTCCTCCGAGGATGAGTAGGGCATGGGAGGCGGCAGGGCATGGTGTGCCAACTGGCCGGTCCATCTCTCGTGTTCTACTTTTCCTCGCCGGAGACCACACCTTCACTTCACGGGTCTTGAACCCCGCCCCCGTACATGGAGATCGCAGATGGAGGACGTCGGCCGCCGGTGTAGAATAGGTTTAGTGTCGGGTTTCTTTTATTTTTCTGTCCTATAAAAGTTCGAATTGTAATGAAAATCTGCCGTGTTTGCATTAATCTCGGCTGGTGTATATGAACTTTCACAATAATATAGTATATTGTAGGAGTACTAGCAAGATGCCTGTGTGTTGCACGGAAGATCAAGATCTTGTGGGAGAAAAGGATGGACGAGGGAAGGCCTTATCTGCAAATGCACATTCACGCATTTCACATGTTTCTACATCTACGGGAACCTACAAAAGGGTTAACGTAAATTGCCTCTCTCTCTCCTCCCCTGATTATCATGGTGGTGGGCCCCTCCCTCCCCCCAATCTACAATCAACAGCTCACATGTTTCATATTATGTTAATTACGTAACTGGGACTACGTAGGTGTAGCATTACTCGTCCTAAAAAACCCAACTAAGCCAACCTCCCAGCATATCGCGCGGGAAAAGACCCGACCGCGCCGTTTTAGTCGGGATTACCGGATTACTAGTAGTCGTATCGATGGGTCGCGCGAAGCAACACGTTTTTTTAGGGGGCGAAGCACCTAGTTTAAAAGGAACACCCTTGTCGTGGTCGCATTGCACCCCACACACGTTCGGTCCTGCACACGGCTCACGCAAACGGAACACGCTTCGGCTTGCCTCTTCACTGAGACGTGGGACTGCACTTGGAGGAACCGACCATGCGCCCAACTCCCCCCGCCCACCGCATGAAAATCCTCCCCCACCCAAAAATTCCCCCCAAATCCTTGATTCAACCGCCCTTCGGCCAACTAGGCAATAATATTCCCCAAACCCCCTCCCCCCGTCCCCCTCCACTCCATTCGCTCCGCCAAAGCCGCCCTCCCCGCCACGCCGATACGTCAGCGCCGCGGTTCGTCGAGGGGATGCACGGCGATCATCTCGCTCCCACAGTACGCTCTCGTAGACTGTCGTCCTATAGCCAGGCCGCCACCGCTGGCGACGTTCTTGTGGAGGCACACGACGGTCAGCGCAGCCACCGCTGGCGACGTTCGTGTGGAGACGCACATCGGTCAGCTGCTCCCACGCTACGCGCATTCTAGACTGAGGCCACGTACATGTCGGTGTAGCGCTGAATGTTAGCTGATAGACGCTGTTAATCTCACTGTTTGCCGAAGTAGTTTACAGTCAATATGCTCTGCTTAAGAAGCTTCCTTGCCCTGTTCTGCACTCAATCTGCTTAGCTGAGATGGCATGCCAAGGCCGATTAGTTGCTAAAATATCCTGCCATATATTTATTGTGACGTAGATTGCCATGGTCTAGTAGCCAATCTGTTAGGTGAAATAGCTCTACACCGTTTTATACTCGATCTTTGTTGCTGCGATGGCCTTCGATAGTTTGATGTGTGCGTGCTCGTCCTCATTGACTGCTGAAACAACCTTCCATAATTTTGCACTCAAATCTGTTTGCTGAATTAGCTTTACATATATTTTGTTACTTAGATCTGCTCGTCCAAATATCTTGTCATAGCTTTAGACATCGACCTAGGTATTTTCTTCTGGACTTCATAAAAAAACATATATGTTTTTCCTGTAATATCTATTAGAAGAACTAATTTGTATGTCTAACAGATGGACAGGACTTGGATAACTTGTGCTCGAAGATTGTCCGCTGCATATGTCGAGGGGGTTGAAACTTCATGAACTTTATCAGAGCTGAGTACGGTGGTCCGAAATCAGATGTGCTCTGCCCGTGTAGAAGTTGTATGAATTCAGTTACAAGACCCCAGTCAATTGTGCAAAATCATCTACACTTGTATGGGATGTCGGTCACATATACTAGGTGGGTTCATCATGGTGAAGCTTAGAACGTCAATGTTATTGACTACGTGGAAGCAGCAGATCACCATCTTGATCTGCCTGATGCTCAGGTGGAAGAGGAGGAGGAGGAGGTGGTGGCGGAGCCAGTGAGTTTGACCAACATTGAAACAATGCTACGAAATGCTCGTGCATTCCGTGAACTTTCATCTACAGAAGAAAAACGGTGGGCCCGCATGTTGGAACAATGCAACGTGGCTGTCACCCTAGGAAATAAGCTATCAGTATTCTCAGCTATGGTCACCTTTCTTCAGGTGAAGACATCTGAGCGGACGACCAACAAATCATTCGATGCGATGTTGGATGCTTTCCGCAAAGCTTTCCCAGGTGCGTCTGAGCTGCCACACACCTACAGTAAAATGAAGAATTTCCTTCTTGCAGTTGGAATTGGATATTATATGATCCATGTTTGTAAGAATAATTGTGTTCTGTTCCGGAAGGATTATGCCAACTTAAGTGAATGCCCAAAATGCAAATCATCAAGATGGAAAGATGGCGATGCTGTGAAGAGGACTCCTCATAATGTTCTGATACATTTTCCAATTACACCAAGATTGTAGAGGTTGTTTCAGGATGCCGAAACAAGAGAGGATGTACTATGGCATTCTAGGAACCAGGAGTACAGAGATCAGAATGTAATGAGCCATCCATCACATGGTAGTGAGTGGAAAAGCTTCAATCAGAAACATTAGACTTGGCTTAGCTTCAGATGGATTAAACCCATTTGGCCACCAGAGCGCCACATAAAGCATGTGGCTAGTGCTTGTTATCCCTTACAACATGCCTTGCTCATCCCAGGTGCAAAAAGTCCTGGAAATGATTTTGATTTGTTCATGGAGCCTCTTATGGAGGAACTTCAACAGCATTGGAGGGGTGTTCTCACTCGAGACCTATATAGCAGCCCACCAGCTGATTTCTTTCTGCGTGCTGTTATAATTTGGTGCATCCATGATTATCCGGCTTTGGGCACTATGTCAGGGCGAACGACACATGGTTACTCCCTCCGTCCGGGTTTATTGGGCCCGGAGACAAGATTGGCAAGACCAAGGAACGTAGTAACTAGCCTTGATTAAGGTGGAAATTTCTGGTGTTTAATTGTGGTGTGCATTTTGGGAGCCACGTAATTTAATGCACACTCTAGATAATCCATCTAGCAGCCCAGAGTTCACGCGCATGCTGATGCATGGCCGCTAGCATGGCCAATCTGAAGACCAGGAGAAGCCCATGCGTCTGCTTAGGTCGCTGCATGCAACGGGATAGTTAATTTCCTTCGGTCCCCCGCAACTGAATGGCTTTGATTCCAAGAAAATTAATTAGAAGGGCCTAATAAATCAGGACTTGCTATTGTGGATGAGAGGCCTAATAAACCCGGACAGAGGGAGTACAATGCATGTGTTCGCTGTGACAGGCATCCGCTGTCATACGCAATACTTAGCAAGATCTGTTACACTGGACACCGCCGTTTCCTTGCCAAGGACAAGCCGCATCCTAGAAAATACCGAAGACATGTGTTCAATGCAAAGCATGAAAACCGTGATGCGCCAAAGAGGCTCACCGCCGATGAGTTGCAAGTGGAGTTAGAGAAGGTCAGGCATATTACACCAGTAAACCATCCTGATAATGGTAGCGGGAAAAGGAAGCGTGGCAGGGCAGAAGAGAGATTATTGTTTACCCGCAAGTCCACTTTGTGGGACTTGAAGTATTGGAAAGATTTGGATCTGCGGCATAATCTTGATGTGATGCACATCAAGAAAAATATATGTGACAACATTATCGGCACACTTCTTAATATTGAAGGCAAGACGAAAGATACCTTAAAATCTAGGATTGATTTGACACACCTGGGTATCAGACAGGATTTGCAGGTGCAAGATGAAGGTAAACCACGGGATATGACACCAGTTGTGTACGCCTTGGACAAGGTAAAAAGAAAAGAATTCTGCGAGGTCCTGTCATGTGTGAGATTCCCACATGGATTTGCTTCCAACCCTGAAAGGAGAGTCAATGCAGATGGAAACAAGGTACAAGGGTTGAAAACTCGTGACTGCCACGTCCTACTTGAAAGGGTTTTACCTGTTATCCTTAGAGGATTGGGCCGCCCTAACTTATACAGAGCAGTTGCAGAGTTGTGACATTATTCAGGGAACTCTGCAGTAGAAATATCAGGATAGATGCTTCGCAGCGTCTTAGAGACAAGATACCAACTATCCTATGCGACCTTGATAAGATATATCCTCCAGCCTTCTTTGATGTGATAGTGCATTTGGCTGTTCATCTACCTGATGAGGCACTACTTAGAGGTCCAGTACAGTATGACTGGATGTGCCCCATTGAAAGGCGGCTAGGCACTTTCAAGGGCTATGTTAGGAACAGAGCTAGACCCGAGTGTTCCATTGCAGAGGCCTACATTGCTACAGAAGCGTTGACATTCTGCTCAAAATACATTGAAATAGCTGATCAACTTAACAAAGAGGTTGATGAAGACAATCCCGGGCTCAATGTTTTCGATTATTCTGTTCGAGTTACAGGGAAGAGTCGACAAGAGGACAAACCTAAAGATTTGGACAAAATGGTTTGGTATGTGTTGAATAACTATCCTGAGATACTACCTTATATCAAGTAAGTGCTAAGTACTGCAGCTTATACATCGTAATCTACTAAACTTGTAGCACATTCTTATATATTTAGATGTTTGACGCGATCACTATGTTGTGCAGCATCTACAAAAAGGAGTTACTGCCGCAAAATCCAAGAAACATTGACAAACTGGTTATGGCAGGATTTGCGAAATGGTTCAAGAGCCATGTAAGCTTTTGAATTGCACTGTCAGTTTTTTAAATATACTGAGTACATAAGATGATCAACTTGTCTATTTTCTAACCATAGGTGTCGGTGTCAAAACTGGCGGATCTCGGGTAGAGGGTCCCGAACTGTGCGTCTAGGCGGATGGTAACAGGAGACAAGGGACACGATGTTTTTACCCAGGTTCGGGCCCTCTCGATGGAGGTAAAACCCTACTCCTGCTTGATTAATATTGATGATATGAGTAGTACAAGAGTAGATCTACCACGAGATCAAGGAGGCTAAACCCTAGAAGCTAGCCTATGGTATGATTGTTGTTCGTCATACGGACTAAAACCCTCCAGTTTATATAGACACCGGATAGGGTTAGGGTTACACAGAGTCGGTTACAATGGTAGGAGATCTACATATCCGTATCGCCAAGCTTGCCTTCCACGCCAAGGAAAGTCCCATCCGTACATGGGACGAAGTATTCAATCTTGTATCTTCATAGTCCAGGAGTCCGGCCAACGATGATAGTTCGGCTATCCGGACACCCCCTAATCCAGGACTCCCTCAGTAGCCCCTGAACCAGGCTTCAATGACGACGAGTCCGGCGCGCATATTGTCTTCGGCATTGCAAGGCGGGTTCCTCCTCTGAATACTTCATAGAAGATTTTGAACACCAGGATAGTGTCCGGCTCTGCAAAACAAGTTCCACATACCACCGTAGAGAGAATAACTGTTGCACAGATCTACTGACGTATTCGGCAGCGTGACATCACACCACGACCAGGCCTTTATACGAATCGTTTTTACTGTTCCACCTCAGCGCGTTTAGCGAGGCAGTTTCCTTGGCACGTCTTATCAAAACGGAGATCGCGCCCCTTTATTCCGGGATTCTCATCAATACGGGCGTGGGTAACCCAGTTGTGCCCGTTGGCACGCCTCCTCTATCGAAGGCGAGTCCCGAACAGTCACGAGGTGGTCTCTTGGTATTCAACCTCTTTATAACGAGACCAAGGCCCGCTCCTTTCTTTCAATCTCAATCGAATCCGCCCCTCGCCTCGAGTTGCAACACCCAAAGCTCCAGAGTTAGGCGCTTAGGACCTTCAACGATGTCCGGCTCCGACCTGCACGGCCGGTGGATGTCCTCCTCCGTCACGGAAGAAGACGTGCTAAAGCTGAGAGACGCCAGGTATCTCACCGGCGAAATTTCGCATAGGCTGCCTGCCCAAGGGCAGGTTATTCCCACTCCCGAGCCTGGTGAGAGTGTGGTATTCGTGTCTCACTTCATTCGGGGTTTAGGCTTACCGACGGACCGTTTTGTGAGGGGGCTCATGTTTTATTATGGGCTGGAATTTCATGACTTGGATCCGGAGTCCATCCTCCACATCTCGTCGTTCATTGTCGTGTGTGAAGCCTTCCTCCGCATTACCCCTCACTTCGGATTGTGGCTCAAGACCTTCAAAGTGGAGCCGAAGATGATCAAGGGGCATCAGGCAGAATGCGGAGGGGCTGTTATAAGCAAGAATGCAGACGCTCCATGGCCCGAGGGCTCTTTTCAAGAGGAGCTCAATCTATGGCAACAAGAGTGGTTTTACATCACTGCTCCCAGGGGCACCAAATGGGCGGCGCCACCTGCCTTCCGCTCGGGTCCTCCACTGCGGCTGGCGTCATGGGTCAATAAAGGGCTCGACTGGGGACCGTCCAAGGACGTACCTCTGTTGGAGGGCCGTATTCGAGACCTCCAAGAGAGGGAGATCAATCTGGTCGTAGTAGCGCAGGTTATGCTGATTCGCCGCACCTTGCCCTGCAAACGTCGCCCCCTCCACCTGTGGGAGTTTAATCCGGAGGGACCACGAGCTCTTCAACATTTTATGGGCGTAACGCCCGTGGAGATGTACCAACTGTTCTTCGGATCACAAGCAATGTGTCCGGACTTAACTGAGGACGCAGGTCTGAGCTGCAATCGCCCGGTCACTCAAGTAAGTAGTCCTGTACCCGGACCTGCTATCCGCATATTTATCATATACTTGCCCTTGAAAGAGCTATCCTTTAAACAGGAGTGGATAGCAAAAGCAAAACTGATCAGGTGTCCGGCCCCCCTCCCTGAGACCACGCCGGATCCGGTATTAGCCAAGATGCTAGAGGCTGTGCCTTTTGAAGAAGGCGAAGGGGGGGAACAAGGAAGCTACTTCCTCCATGAAGGAGGCTATCAAGAAAGGGGGGATCGAGAATCCCTCCCTCCGAGGGGAGAAGAGGACCGCTTCTGAAGATCCGGAGACCAAAGCCTCGAAGCGGGGGAAGAAATCTTCACCAGAGGGTCCTGCGGCGGGGGATGCCCCGGCCGCACTATTTCCCCAAGGAGATCAGCCCTCCAGCGAGCTGTAAGTAAAAAAGGGGGGAGTTTATAAAATAAAATACATCCCTGTCTTATTTCTGAAGGTAACCGAAAGTTTTACCTTGTAGTTCGGATCTCAGCCCTTCACAGCAGAGCTCGTCTTCAGGGGATCTTGATCCGGAGATGATGGAGAGCGAAACGCCTCCGCCTGCCGTACCGTCATGCGATGCGGGCGACCCTGAGGTGTCGTTGCGGAGGGCTTCTCCGAATCCGGCGGGGCCAGAAGGCAGCCGTCTGTCCCCTCAAAGCCCTCCATGTCCGGCCTTCCAAAAAGGCCACCGGACGAGTCCGGCACCAACGGGTGTACGGTCGGAGGAGCCGAAGGATCTGCTCGGACGCGCATCCATCTCGGAAGATCACCGTACGTTAATGAGCACGGTGATTGAAAGGATTTCATACGCTGAGAGCGGGTTGCATGAAGCCGTCGTAAGTTTACTGACGGGTTTTGAGGTACGCAAAATGATGTACCTTCTGACAGTTTTGCATATAAAATGCGCCCTGTATAGATAGTAGCCCCTGAGACTTGGTGCGGTGTCAAAAATGACGGTGCGCCGAGGATCATAACCCCAGGTATAATATGCGCTCTTCCTATGTAGGTGGCGAAGCGTCCGGTGGCTAGCCGGGCTGATGAATTTGCCGAGCTGAAGCGGCAACTTGACGTGGCGGATGCGGACATCACGCTTGTTAATAAGCGGCTTGACGAGTCACAAGGTATGCAACTGCTCCGCGGACACCTGGTAAGGGAGCTTAATGCCCATGTCTTACAACATGTATGCTTAATGCAGATGGTGACGCTGCTATGGAGAGCCTTCGGGCGGAGCTCACCCGAGCCAAGGAGCAAGCCAGAAAAAGTGATGCGGCTGCTTTAAAGGCGGCCGCAGAGCTAAAAGCCGAACAGGCTGCTCACTGCCAAAGCAAGAAAGAAATGGCCGAGATGGCCGTGAAATTGAAGAATGCTACTAACCGTTGCGAGCTTCTTGAAAAAGAAAATCGAGCGAAACAAGATGACCTGAAAAAGGCCACCACCGAGGCCAAGGATACTCGCTCTGCGATGAGAGCTATGAAGGAGGAGCTACGTCAGGCCAAAGATATTGCGGCTGGAAAGCCCTTTCTGCTGCGGAGGAAATTCATGGATCCGAAGTACGCTCAATTGGACCGGCTGTGGGGTGCGGAGGATACTTATCTGGACTTGGCGGCAAGTGCCACAGACGCGGACGAACACTTCCGAGGTCAAAAGGATCACGGAATGGAAGATCTTTTTTTGTCGCAGTTCCATAGTCTGGAGCGTCCACTCTCGTTAACCGATCGTTTGGCCGAATGGGCTGAGCTGAATAGGTTGTCCGGACTTGCCATGAAGGCTGTCGTGACTCATTTGTGGCCGAAAAGCCCCAAGCCGAAGAGTTATTTTGGCTTGATGCAACAGTTCCTTGGTGCGATGCCGCATATCGATGCAATGACGCGGTCGGCATGCATAGAGGGAGCACGGATGGCTCTTGCCCGTGTCAAGACATACTGGGCGGAGATGAAGGCCACCGACGTTGCATCCCAAGATTCGGACAAAAGTCGAGTACCTGCCGAGCACTATTTTGAGGAATTCCTGCAGGGCGCTCGTTTAATAGAGACGCAGTGCTCGAAGGATATTATGTTTAAATGACATGTATGATTTGTGAAAACAACGTTTCAATATAAGAGCTTGTTATACTTGTGCGTTCAAGTAGTAAAATGCCTCATGTGCGGTGTTGATGTATATGTGTATATAACCTGAAAGATGGCAGTCTTCGGCTTCAGCCCCCACGCACATAGTGCGGGGGTGTTTGCAAAAAAGGCGCATTTTCACACTTAATCCAACGTCTTGGTCCTGTGAAGGAGGTGATAGCGTAGCAAACTAGGCAACCGGACTATAATGTATTATCACTTTCACTTAGCCATGGGAGTTCGATGGTGGGGCTACTATATAGCCCCTAGGGGCACCGCGCTCTCCCGAATTCGGGGCGCGTATGTGCTTGACCGGAAAACGGTTCTTCGTCAATGCGGGGGAATTCTAAACATTCCGGTGGGTCATCGAGTGGTTGACCAGTCTCACGCTATATCATGACAGTCAGTTTTAGCTTTCTCCACTGAGGTGCTCAACCCAGCTCAACTGGGGCACAATCGCAGTGGCTCTCCCAGCGCTACCTTAGCTGATATAACGGAACGTAAGGTACCAAAACATGGGAGCCGGGCAAACCCAACATTTGACCAAAGACATGATTCGGAGCTGATTCATATAAGGCCTAACTCGAGACGCCGAACACTCCCTGAGGTATTCGGTCTTTATAAAAACGGGCAGAATAATGCCCTAAGCCCCTGGTGTCCAGGTACGTCCAAAATTTTTGGTGCGACTGATGCCAAAACGCCAGCCTCCTCCTCAGTTATAGCAAGAAACTGGGGGATGTGTATCAAGAAGAGACAGTAAGAAAGGTTTACGCAGGGTCTTAATCTGAAAAGAATCCTTGCAACGGGTCCCTACTGCACGTCTGCGCCTGTGTCTCCGTTGTGCCGTATCCTGGACGGGTGTAGCACGTTGTTCATCTGTAAAAGAGAGGAACTTAGAAAAAAGGATCGTGCGAAAAAATGTACTTTATATTAAATAAACAGAGTACGGTTCGAAAAGTGAATAAAATTGAGCTTTATTGTCTCTTGTTGTACACGCGTGCAGCCCCTTGTATGGGGGTATGCCGCTAGTAGGCGCCGGACTCGTCTAGCCGTGTCCGGGGTTCGAATGGCCTATTCAGGTGCTTTGATTTAGTGGAGCCGGACTGGTGTGGGGCTGTCAAGGCAGTCTGACGTTCTTCTGTGCTCGAGTAACACTTAATACTCCCTTTTAATGAGATGATGCCGCGTGGACCGGGCATTTTAAGTGTAAGAGATGCATAATGCGGTATTGCGTTAAAGCGGGCGAAAGCTTCACGCCCCAGTAGTGCTTGATAGCTACTTTCGAATAGGGCGATGTGGAAGGTTGATTTTTCACGGCGGAAGTTGTCGGATGAGCCGAACACAACTTCTAGCAGTAGGGAGCCCGTACAATGGGCATATAGGCCTGGCATTACCCCTTTGAAGGAGGTGTTGCTATGGCGAATTTTAGTTGGGTCTATCCCCATTTTGCGGATTGTGTCCTGATATAACAGGTTTAGATCGCTACCTCCGTCCATTAGGACTTGTGTAAATTGGAGTCCGTTGATTGTAGGATCTAATATCAAGGCAGTCCATCCTGCTTTCTGGATACTTCCGGAATAGTCCTGATGATCGAAGGTGATTGGTTTTGACAACCATCGTTGGGACTCTGCTGGGATAGGCCGTGCGGCGCGTGTTTCTACGGGCGCCGCTCTATTTTTCCCTTTTGTCACTTGAAGTGAGTTCACTGTTTTGACTTTTTGTGGGAAATTCTTTTGTTTTCCGGTGCTCTGCTTGTGGGGTTCGTCATCGTCCTCGCTTGGTGTGTCGAGCCCCTTGTGTTCGGCATTGAGTTCGCCGGACTGCTTGAAGACCCAAAAATCTCTGTGGGTATGGTTTGCAGGCTTCCCGGGAGTACTGTGGATTTGGCATATTTGGTCCAAGATTTTGTTTAGGTTGGATAGCTCGTCGCTGCTGTCCTTGAGGGGCAGTTTTTTATGATTCTGCCAGGAGCTTCTGAATCCGGCATTGACTGCCGTGCTCTTCGGGCTGTTTCCCTTTGTCCGG
Organism: Aegilops sharonensis; assembly: GCA_904067115.1. Lineage (NCBI taxonomy): Eukaryota > Viridiplantae > Streptophyta > Magnoliopsida > Poales > Poaceae > Aegilops > Aegilops sharonensis. The sequence goes on along the minus strand of LR880971.1, from coordinate 794,153,219 downwards.
CGCTGGTCTTTGCTACGTCGTGGTTTTCCATTTCCATCCCTTACTTCGGATGTACTTCGGTCGCTGGTACTGCATCTTGCCAGCCAACTATCCTCTCCCGTGCAAAAGCGGGTCATGAGGTTTGTTAATGCAGCCATGGTTCTCGGCTTCTCCTGGCCGAGGTGTCTGGCGAGCCATTCGGTTCAGACATTGTGTTTGAAAGCTGCTAAGGCTTTGGCGTCCGGACAGTCGACTATTTGGTTCTTTTTGGTAAGGAACCTGTTCCAGAATTTGCGGGCTGACTCTCCGGGTTGTTGAGTTATATGACTTAAATCGTCTGCATCCGGAGGACGGAAATAAGTCCCTTGAAAGTTTGCCCGAAAAGCATCCTCAAGCTCTTCCCAACTTCCAATGGCGGGTTGGCCCTTTGAGCTTGAGGGGTAAGTATTTTATGGCGTGGAGATCATCTCCTCTAGCCATGTGTATGTGGAGGATGTAATCCTCAATCCAGACTCCAGGGTCTGTTGTTCCGTCGTATGCCTCTATGTTTACGGGTTTGAATCCCGCTGGGAATTCGTGATCCAGCACCTCATCTGTGAAACACAGGGGGTGTGCGGCACCCCTATATTTGGGTGTGCCGTGATGTTCGGATATTTGGCGCGTTGCATTGCTTTGAAGAGCTTGCTTTCTCGGCCCATAGATGGACCTAACTGGGCCATCCTTTTGATGCGAATCCGTATGCGGATCGCGTACCGGCCTGTGTGCGGTGCCGTTTGCCGCTCTTTGTTTGCCGTGGGGTCGTCCATCCGGCCGGGTGGCCTCCTTGTTTTTTGGTTGTGGGGGCTCTACGGCCTCCTCATCAAATTCGGGCAGTAGTTTTCTCTTTCGGTATCTCTTTGTTCGGCGAGTGTCGCCGTATTTGTCTGCGGTATTGAGTAGTTTGCTCCATCTGATTCTGAGTGCATCTTCCGCTGTCTTGAGCTTCCGCTTCTGCTTTTTCAGGCTGCGCGCGGTGGCGACGAGCCTTTTGTGGAGGTTCTTCTGCTCCAACAATTTGTCCAGCGTGAGATCGTCCGGACTGTTATCTTCGCCGGGGACGGTTTGTTTATCCAAGTTGTCCTGTTCGGACGGTTGCTCGATAGCATGTTCGTCGTCCACCGGTTCGCCCTGCTCTAAGGCTGGGTCTGTGTGGCTACCGTCTTTGTCGAGGCGGGACTCGGTGCGGCGTTTACGTTGCCGTTTTGACTGCTTTTCCAGGGATTTATCCTTCGTAGTGTCCCATTGTTCCTCGTCGTCACTTCCTTTAGGTGTATCCACCATGTATACATCGTGGGATGAGGCGGCTGTCCAGTATCCTATAGGTGCTGGTTCATGGTTGTCTCCTACATCGCCGTCCATACCATCGATGTCTTCGGAGTCGAAATCGAGCACTCGTTTAAGCCTTCGACGGTGGCTACAAAGTGGGTGGTGGGTGGGCGTTGAATTTCTTCGTCGTCCGCATCCTAACCTTCCTAACCGTAGTCCGGCCAGGGCTCTCCTGATAAAGAGAGAGACTTTAGTGATTTCAGGATGTCGCCAAAGGGCGAGTGCTGAAAGATGTCCGCGGCAGTGAACTCCATGACCGGCGCCCAATTGATTGGCAGGGGCGCGGAGGGTTCGGAGTCCGGAGAGGAGTCCGGCACCTTGGAGTCACGGTCTTCGCAAAGGACAGGGATGGAGTTTGGCTCAATCACCGTAGAGATCGTAGCCCCCGAGGCGGTGTCCAACCACTCGTCCTCGATCGGGGGAGTCGGCTCTGAGCTAAGGGTCGGAGCGGACGCTGGTGCGGCCTCCAGGGCACTGTTCGGCGGCAGAGCTAGATCGTGCCCGTGGCTGTGGCTCAAATCCGTCGAAGATCAAGTCTCCGCGGATGTCGGCCATGTAGTTCAAACTCCCAAATCTGACCTGATGGCCAGGGGCGTAGCTTTCGATCTGCTCCAGATGGCCAAGTGAATTGGCCCGCAGTGCAAAGCTGCCGAATACAAAGATCTGTCCGGGGAGAAAAGTCTCACCCTGGACCGCGTCGTCGTTGATGATCGAAGGAGCCATCGGGCCTAAGGATGACGACACATAGGAACTCTCGATGAAAGCACCAATGTCGGTGTCAAAACCGGCGGATCTCAGGTAGGGGGTCCCGAACTGTGCGTCTAGGCGGATGGTAACAGGAGACAAGGGACACGATGTTTTTACCCAGGTTCGGGCCCTCTTGATGGAGGTAAAACCCTACTCCTGCTTGATTAATATTGATGATATGGGTAGTACAAGAGTAGATCTACCACGAGATCATGGAGGCTAAACCCTAGAAGCTAGCCTATGGTATGATTGTTGTTCGTTGTACGGACTAAAACCCTCCGGTTTATATAGACACCGGATAGGGTTAGGGTTACACAGAGTCGGTTACAATGGTAGGAGATCTACATATCCGTATCGCCAAGCTTGCCTTCCACGCCAAGGAAAGTCCCATCCGGACACGGGACGAAGTCTTTAATCTTGTATCTTCATAGTCCAGGAGTCCGGCCAACGGTGATAGTTCGGCTATCCGGACACCCCCTAATCCAGGACTCCCTCAATAGGTTAAGAAGATGCGGGAGGATGGGCAGACAGTTGATGATGCCCTTTACTCACTAGCAATGGGTCCTGATACTCGGGTAAGACATTATGAATCTTGCGTTGTTGGAGATGTGTGCTACAACACCCTTGCACGAGACGAAGGCAGGAAGACACAAAACAGTGCCATCATGAGCACGGATACGTATGACAAAGAGACAACTGAAATGTATGCTAACATAACAGACATTGTTCAGTTGCAGTATATTGAAGGAAATATGCCCTAGAGGCAATAATAAAGTTATTATTTATTTCCTTATATCATGATAAATGTTTATTATTCATGCTAGAATTGTATTAACCGGAAACATAATACATGTGTGAATACATAAACCTACAGAGTGTCACTAGTATGCCTCTACTTGACTAGCTCGTTAATCAAAGATGGTTATGTTTCCTAACCATGAACAAGGAGTTGTTATTTGATTAACGGGATCACATCATTGGTTGAATGATCTGATTGACATGACCCATTCCATTAGCATAGCACCTGATCGTATAGTTTGTTGCTAGTGCTTTTCTTCATGACTTATACATGTTCCTATGACTATGAGATTATGCAACTCCCGTTTGCCCGAGGAACACTTTGGGTGCTACCAAACGTCAC
>LR880971.1:794123456-794142578 GCA_904067115.1 Aegilops sharonensis | reverse complement strand
ACGTCATCGAGCTGAACGTGTGCAGAACTCGGAGGTGCCGTACGTTCGGTACTTGGATCGGTTGGATCGGGAAGAAGTACGACTACTTCCTCTACGTTGCGTCAACGCTTCCGTTGCTGGTCTACGAGGGTACGTAGACAACACTCTCATCTCGTTGCTATGCCATCACCATGGTCTTGCGTGATCGTAGGAAAATTTTTGAAATTACTACGTTCCCCAACATATATCTCCAGTTTCGAGGATCATTGGTGTGTGGTTCTGTTGTGCTGTCGTTGGTATAACCTGTTTTCCAGGATCGGAAAACCCAGAGCTGATGATTATTTCAAATCCATCAATGTCAAGGCGGCGTACCAGACCAACGAGCCTTTTATTTTGGCAAATCAAGCAACATAGACACTTTTCTTGGAAGACACATCTGCATGTAGCGATGACTAGAGAGTATTGCAAAGGTTTGAGCAGAGGAATTCATTTAATGAAGTTGCACAACAAGATGATGCTTACACTGCTCCTGATGTACATATAACACAAATGTTCCTAATATCTTTTAGAACCATCACGTCAATGACGCCGGCAAAAAGATTGCATGGCGTGCTGTGGACATACAAGAGTTGATCAAGAAGAAGCCAACGTTCGAGGACGTTGAGGATGAACAAGAAGATGACACTGTGGGGAATTACGATTCAGACTGATACACATGGCGGAGATGTTGACATTGCTGCTGCGGATGCTGCTTACATTGCTTTTGTCATATTTGCCTGTCAGAACACGTTTTTTATCTACTATGTGAAATTGTGTTTGCTATGACAACTGAAACCTGATGAACATGTTGTTTAGTATTTTCCTGTGAGAACATCACTTGTTATGTATGCTGATTTGTGTTTGGTGATTGTATGACGACTAAAACATGATGACATTGTTGTTTAGTTGTACTCATATTTGGCTATAAAACTTGAATTTGATGACATAGTTTGTTGTTGGACTGCAATTTGCTCAACGTCTTCGAATGAGAACAAAGCTGACCCAACAGTGCCTTTGCTAATTTATTTATTTATTACCAAAAGGGCCTTTGCTATTTATTTATTTATTTATTTATGAGCAAAAGGGGATACCCCCTAATTTCCGTTAATAGAAATCATTAGATGTTCACAACACTACGCCCAGCCTGCTACACAGGTTTCATTCATTACTAGTTTCAGCAAAGTGCTCATGTCATAGCCACTGAATACATCACGAGTGCTATATACACTGCAAATAAAGAGACAATCATCGTATAGAGCACATCGATTTTGCCAATTATCTTCACAAGCTCGTTCATCTCCTCATTGTTGTCAAGGCCGTTCAACAGCTGTTGCTTGGCCATGATCAGAGGAACTGCATCTTTAACCTTCTTCTCTGCATCTTCCTCTTCTGCCGTTCCTTCAGTTAGTTGCCCAACACCCCAACCTGCTGGTATTGGGATTCCTCGGCTAACCAAATAATCAGCATAGTTGCACTCCCCCACATCAGCAACTTCCCAGAAATACAAATCACACGAATCTTCCCTTTTCTGCACGAATCAAATTGGAAGATCATCAACCAAACTATTAAAAAAATCAGCAACTGAAAGCAGCAGAACAACACTTAAACATATTATTACCCTATGATTCGGGCATTTGTAGAAGACTCGGCCAGGGTCGAGGATTGTGGTTGAGACGCGATGGATGACTCTGTGTGATTTGCAGTAGTGGCACCACACAAACGGCAGCGGGTTGCGATGAGCAACTGGCTGCGGTGCGCGTGCCGGCGGGGGTGTGATGAGACCCACAGGCGATGGTACGGGTGGCGACTTGGCGCATATTTGGTTGTTGCCTGCTATAGAGTAGGTGGACGAGCAGCCAGCAGACATGATTGCTGCGGCCAGAGCTTCTGATGCTAGGCAGAGTAAGTAGAGAAGAGGAGAAGCGAACGTTGGATATGTCCGTTTCATTACTTGCAGAGTAGCATAGCACCATATATAGTCATAGTCTAGGATTGGATTCGAACCAGCTACAGGAGCACGTCTCTCTTTTTTCTAAAACTCAGCTACGTCTCTTTACTGGTACACTAGCTTGTTCTGTATGCCTTCTCAAGTCTTTGATTCCTCCACCTGACATCTGGGACCCACTGGAAGGGCCTCTGTATTTCACGAAAAAACATGGCCCCCGCTGACAGGTCGGACCCACCAGCTATCTTCGCACGCAAGGAAGTGCCTCCATATTACGCACAAAAAATGAATACTCCCCCTCCCAGCTGGAACCCAGCATAGTGGGAGGCTGACTTGTGGGCCTACCAAGTTGAGGGGGACGGAAGGCTTTGTCAACTTAGTCAATATGAACGATTCTAGCTCCAGTTACCGTACGATGTTCATCCAACGGTAGTAGTGTTTAGTCTTCTTGCTCCAGCCGCCCAAACCAGCGCCGGTCGTGCCGCGTGCTCCTACCTCCCGTGGCCGGCTGTGATGCCGCGGAAGCCTCACCGCCCCCTACTACTCCCGCCGCTGGCCAGGGCATCCCTCTACTCACCCACACCCCATGTTATTTTGCGGCGACGACAGCCTCACACCGTAGCCAAACCAGTGAACCTTCGTACTCCTCTCTCCGTGGGCATCCACTGCCGCATCTTCCCCGGCTCCGCGTCGTCCCCTTCCTAGGCCTCACCGTCGTCCACCGCCTTGGTGCTCTTGGTGCGGCGTGGTCAATGTGGTCAACGACCGACTTCCATCGGAAGAGTACTGTACGTGGGAAGGCTGACAGCTAGGTCCACGCCCACAGCCCAATTTTTTTGTGATTTGCCAAGTAAGTCACTTTGTCAGGCTTGTTGGGATGCAAATCTTTCAAGACGAGGAGAGCTTCATTCGGCTGGCCGAGAAAATGGCCTATCGCTAATGAGAAATGGGTTGTACATTTTTAAAACACATCAAACCGACAATTAGTTTCAAATTTGTTTTTTTCATTTCGAGATTTTAAATTGCATTGATTTTTATGCGTGGACAATTTGTTGGATTTTATATTGATATACATTTATTTTTAAAATTATTTTGAATGTGACTTGAAATTTCGGGATTAAAAACAGTTCGGACCGCACCAAAATATGCAAAAATTTGTATAATTTTTTAATCGTGGCCACAATATGGGCTGTAATGCTAACAAAAAGAATATGGGATCCAAATAAAAACCTTAAGAATTAGAAAATGGGCTGTAAATTATTAGAAATAATGGCAGATGGGCTGTATGATCTTTTCCACAGATTTGAGGCTATCCTAAAAAAAGGTTGACGCACAAGCAGTGATTGTTGGATGTCCATCCAACGGCCGTCGTGCTTTTCAATCTCTGCTCTTCCTGCTCCAGCCGCTCAAACAAGCGCCGGCGGGACTGCCTGCTCTCTCCTCCCCGTGGCCGGCTGTGCTGCCGTGCAGGCCTCACCGCCCCACCGTACTCCCATCGCTGGCCTAGCCATCCCTCTACTCACCCACACCTGCTGTTATTCTCCGGCGACGGCAGACGAACTAGTAAACCCTCGTACAGTCGTACTCCCCTCCGCATGGGAAACAACTACCGAGTCTTCCCTGCCTCCGTGCCCTTCCCTTCCTAGGCCTCCTCGTCGTCCATCGCCCTGGTGCTCTCGGCGCGGCCTGGTCAACATGGTCAACGACCGACATGCATGTGAAGTGGACTGTACGTGGAGAGGCTGACAGCTGGGTCCACGGCCGCATGCAAGGAAATGCCTCCTTATTACGTGCAAAATAATGATTCCTCCACCTGACATCTGGGACCCACCGAAAGGGCCTCTGTATTTCATGAAAAAAATGTTACCGCCACTGACAGCTTGGACCCACTAGCTATATCTTCGCACGCCAGGAAGTGCCTCCTTATTACGCACAAAAAATTGAATACTCCCAGTATAGTGGCAGGCTGACTTGTGGGCCTCCTAAGTTGACGGGGACGGAGGGCTTTGTCAACTTAGTCAATATGCATGATTCTAGCTCCAGTGACCGTACGATGTCCATCCAACGGCCGTAGTGCTTCTTCAACCTCCGGTCTTCTTGCTCCAGCCGCACAAACCAGCGCGGTCGTGCCTCGTGCTCCTGCCTCCCATGGCCGGCTGCGATGCGGCGGAGGCCTCACCGCCCCCTACTACTCCCACCGCTGGCCAGGTCACTACAAAAAAATACACTTCCGTGATGATACGTGTTTGTCACAGTAGGTCATGTTTTTTTTCATGCATGTACATCCATGACAAATTTATGACAGAATCAAGATAGTCATACATGTGCTGTCGTAGAAGTGTTCCATGACATTACCAAAATTATCATCACGGAAGTGTACACTTCCATGACAATAAATCGTGCGTCACAGAAGTGCTTTCGTCAAGGGTGACCGACACGTGGCATCCACCGTAACGGAACGCCGTTAAGCTATCGGGTAGGTTTTTGGATCCGATAACCCGTTAACAGCCCCAACCAATGGGGATTCTCCACGTGTAAAATCATCATTGGCTGGAGGAGACATGTGTCAGGTCCGCGTTGGCACAGGTGCCACTCATCCAATGGGCGAGACGCGCCTATGATATGTTGACACATGGACCGGCCCATCAAGTTTAAATGGGCCGGTCCAACTGAAGGCCCACAAGATTTTGCAGACCATAATGGGTCGGCCCAGCTAAAGGCCCACGAGATTTTGCGGACCATAATGGGCTGGCCCAGCTAAAGGCCCACAAGATTTTGCGGGCCATAATGGGCTGGCCAGGTAAAGGCCCACAAGATTTTTGTGTGCCATAATGGGCCGGCCCAGGTAAAGGCCCACAAGATTCTTGCAGACCATAATGGGCCGGCCCAGCTGTAGGCCCACAAGATTTTGAGGACCCTAGTAGGCCGGCCCATTAACTGGATGCCATGTTTTGGGCCAAATGCCGGCCCATATTTGATCCGGTCCATTAATGGCCTGCCACGCTCCGGGCCTAATAGTGGCCCATATGAGATCCAGCCCGTTAAAAGCCTACCATGTTCTAGGCCAAATTACGGCCCAGATCAGGTCCGGCCCTTTAAGAGGCTTTGGGCTCAATTATGGCCCATATCAGATTCGGCCCGTCAACTGGACACTATGCTTTTGGGCCCACTTGCTAAAGGCCCACTTAGTAATTCGGCCTGATATTAGTTTTGGCCTGTTAAGGGCCCGTTTAACATTTCAGCCCTATATTAATTTCGGCCTGTTAAAAGCCCGTCATATAGTTGGGCCTAACTATGGCCCGGTTTGCATCCGGCCTGCTCGCAGCCGATATCTGATTGGGCCAAACAAGGACCGAGACAATTTTGGCCTGTAAAAAGCCCGTGATTTGATTCGCACAATCATGGGTCGGGGTTCATTTCCGGCTGCTGCCGACCCGTGAGCTGTTCGGCACGTTTCAGGCCCAACCTACATCGTGATTGCATGACGGCCCAATTATGTACCGTAATTTTACGGTTTGGCCGGTTTACTGCGAAGACATGATATATATACAGTAAAATAACTGCAGCATCGTGAATAAGAAAAAACCTAGACTATACAATAAAGAAATTATGGCATATTACATCCACTGGGCATCAAAGTTCACCACTATGATAATAAAGCACAAGAAGACAGCAGATTACATACACTGGGCATCAAAGATCGCCACAAGTGCAAATAAACACGCCGACAAAATAATATACAAAACCGACAGCACTTCAATAGAGTTCAAGAAAGGTTAGCCCTGCTGGGGAGCTGCAGCGCAAGCAGCTGAGCAAGATGATGAGACTGCGCTTGTTCAACACTTATATCTTCCTCACTCTGAAAGATAAACAAGCAGACATATGACAGGTTTTGCACATAAAAGTATTAGTGCTGACAATTCATCACATTTCTTACTGACGAATAAAGTGACACAGTTTAAAATAGCATTAACACAATATGGTATTGTTCAGGTCAAGACATGGCAGGAAATGACATTGTGAAGGAGTTGGCAGCTTCACAACACCACTGGATTACAGATCAAGAACTCATAAGTATCAATGGTTAGTGTGCTGTCAATCTATACCATTTCAGATTGGCAAATAAAGAGACGGTTTAATTAATAGTAGAATGATATGACATTGTTCATAGTTAAGACATTGCAGAATATGACGTTGTGCTGTAGTGGGTAGGTTCACCACACCACTGGATTACGGATGAAGAACAGAAGCATACATGCAATGCAAAATAAGATCACTAGCTCCGTATAGTTTAATTTACATGGTACGAAGAAGGAACTTGGTTGTACAACTGAAAACTTAAATTGAGAAAGGACAAACTTTTGTTTATGAACTACATAATAAACTTTAAACAAGCAATTTGATGCAAACACCAAAAATAAACAGCTGTTGCAGTCATGCCTAACCAAATATATACAACAAAGTTTGAAGGCTTGAGATGGACAAAGTTACATTATTGGTGAAGACAGGCTCTATAAAGGCCTTGTCCATGCTGATGGGGGGGGGGGGCAATTCAAGTAGTTTACCACAAAATCTTCTTCAAAAGCATTGCCTTTATTCTACATTTTGCTAAGAGTAAATATAGATGTGATAACATACGAAAAAATGGAGAATATTTAAGATAAGATGAAGAGTGATGCTACATAACCAAGTAGCTATAAATGTAAGTGCAGCGATACAGGCAAAACGTACAGCCAAGAGCAATGCACAGCTAAACTTCTTCAGTACCAACCTTCTGGCAAGAGTAAATATAGATCTGATGTGTAGAAAATGGAGGGCAAAGGAAAATAAGCTGAAGAGTGATGGTACATGGACAACTACCTGTCATTATAAGTACACTGATAAAGGACAACATGTACTTACAAGAACAACGCAGAGCTAAAAAAACATTGGCATTGGATATATTCTACACTAATGTAACCATTCATACAGATCAGATAATTTGGAGCGAACAATTGATAAGCAAGCTATCATGCATACTGCTGTCACATAATGAACCAGGTATGTATGCAAGTACGGTGATACAGGACAACAGGTACTAACAAGAGCAAAGCAGCGGGCAGCATATTTGTGATATCCTGTCGTTCTTCTCAATCCGAAATTCTTCTTCGAGCAGATTTCCTGCAAAAAAGATCCGTAAGGCACATGTGGAAAAGTAGAAGTTCAAATTGTCATGTGATTTCATAGACTGTACCTCGTCCTGGGAACGAGACCAGTGCATAACAAGGTTTTTCCATTCAATGTCTTCTAAATTTAGCACAGTAGACTTCACCGGAAATTCATTTATAGACTTGCCATCAAAGTGTGATTTCCTCAGGGTAACACCGATACTGCTGCAATGCTTCCTTGAAAAGCACAAGCAAGGTTTGCTCGTCATGACTATCCAGATTGACCCTCGCCTACTTACAACAGTCTAATGTAAATCATTGATGTGTTCAATCAGCAGAAAACAGGAAAATAATCACCATGAATAATAGCACTTACACGTAAGTGGGACAGGAAGATGTGAAAATGGTGTTTGTCTTCACTATAATCTTCCCATGATGGGAATATATGCACGTAGTCCCTAACAAAATTGAAAGCATTGTCTTTTAAACTGGGAATAGCTGGAATGGGGTTCCAATATGCAGGATTTGGTCGTCTCTGCAGTTGGGATAGGTCTTCGGCCGGTGGACTTGTTGTACTTTTTGCTGGAGTTGGATTTTTCTGTGGTACGGTTGGTGCTATGGCAACTGAAATCGGCATACCTTTTGCTGGAGTGGAGGTCCTGTGTGGTGGGGCTAGTGGTGTGGCCAGTGAAGTATGGGTACAGTCTGCTGGAGTCGGTCCTACGTTTTGTGTCACTGGCTGTACATCCAATATAAGTGGGGTGCTGTCTGATTTCTCCAGCACAACCACGTTTTTCAATGACTTTGTTGGTGCTCCTTCAGGTTCGGCAATCACCCTCTTCCTTTTTGATGTATGATGCACAAGAACAACATTTGAGTGGAAAAACATGGTATGATGTCAGATGGAATATGTATTGATAATGGATGGGCATGGCATCTCGACATATATTATTAGTAAACGAAGCAGATGGCGGTGCAACAAAGTAGAAGAAATGCAAGACCACATATGCAAGATACGCGCAATCAATAAAACCTTGCCAAATTAGAACAGGCACCTTGATGGGTGAATAGGACAGGCCATCTGCCTTTGACTCCTTGAGGTTAGAATAGTCATTAGGATCATATTCTGAACAAGAATCAACAGGTGGGGAGCGTATGAGTTTCATTGCGTCCAGAATGGCACTCAATGCCTTGGTGCCAATTTTGTAGGGCATTGCAGTGTTTAGTTTCAAGAGTGGACTGCTGCTAGTGCGACACAAAGCAGCTACACAGATCATAGTGTAGATATAACGGGAAAACCATAAGCATCAGAGTAAAATCAGCAAAGTGGAACTTGCTGAAATATATGTGCTAGTATTGCCGGTACGGCTAGAAAGGCTTCGGATACCAACTCTCTTCAAGTGAAGGTGCGGTACTGTTAATATCAGTGTAACTCTCAAAGGCGACACAACTCCCCGCATTTCCTTGCTATTCTTATAGGATTCAAGTGGGCAGGCCACTACAAATCCTATTCCTATGTTTACAAGATCCTACGAATCAAAGAGGCTCAAAGTTTCCATCACAACCGACCGTATAGACCTCTACACTGCAAATGTCCCTGCTCATCTTCAGTACAAGGAACATACTGTACTACTATCATACTACCTCCGTTCCAAAATATAAGTCTTGGTAGAGATTTCCACTATGGATCACATACAGATGTATCCAGATACATTTAGAGTGTAGATTCACTCATTTTGCTCCATCTGTAGTCCATCGTGGAATCTATACAAAGACTTGTATTTAGGAACGGAGAGATTACATATTAAAGAAGAACGGAAGAGGAAGTAAAGAAGATCAAGCAGATTTTGGATAATAAAATGTTGGTTGCGCAGTGCCCACACATGATGAACCAGAGCGCCTTAAGAATGCAACTCCCAGCTGTATCTCGACCATTTCAGGCGGTTGGATGAAGATCCTACGTCTCCTAACCCTTCTTCTTCTTCGTCTCTGATTCTTCCCATAAAGAACACCGCACGGGCCGCCGGCCGGACCACCGGCCCCCATCGCCTGTGTTCCTCCGCCACCCCGACCCCCCACCCCCGCCCCAACCCCCACCCGCATCGAGTTTTCTTTGTTTGGCGAGGCCCCACAACCACCCGAGCCCCTTCCTTCGCACCGGCGAACTCCGGCGAGCTCTGAAAAAATTGACTGACCCAATTTTGAAATTTAGTCTACTGTGATTTAACTAGTGTGGAATATAAAAGGGGAAAACCATAAGCATTGGGAGTATAGTGTTGAGCGTGCCATGGCGGATCTGAAGGTGCAAACCGGACAAAGGCAACTTCGCAACCAAGACAAGAAATCAGAGTAAAGCAGTGGCGATCTATTTTCTTGCTGTGATAAATAAGTTGAGCAGATACGAAAGAGTACCCCTCTGGTGCGGCGCCGTGTACGCATCTGCTGAGAATTTGATGGTGCTGCGGTAGCGATGGCTGTCGGTGGCGTGGAAGCAGATCTAGGAGGGTAGACGGTGGCGGCGGGGCGCAGTGGACGAGACGGTCGTAGGAGCGGTGCCGGCAAGGTGGACGACGGTGGGGATGAAGTGAGAGGACGGGATGCAAGGATCCCGGTCCGAAGCCGTGGATGATAGAGGTCGATCTCTTGTAATGGACGGCGGCGTCGGGGTATCAGCTCCGGCATGGTGGAGGAGGACGGCGGTGGATGGGATGGCGGACGGCGGCAGACGGAGGAGCGTGGGGCGGAGAGGGTGTTTTGGCGCCCACGGAGTATGAATGGGGAAAAGGGAGGTAGAGAGGAAGAGGGGAACCATGTATTCAGGGCGTGCTTGTCTCAAATGCAAGGAAACTTACAAACTTAGCCCCCGTTTCAAATTTCTACTACATCACAGCAACATTAGTCGGTTGGGGATAGGACGGTAATCTCGCATACACCGAATATTTGCCGACGAGAGTTTGTTTTTGGCGCCCACCGTGTATGAATATGAATCAGGGAGGGAGTCGATTTCGGCCGAGGACACACTGTGTTTTGGCGCCCACCGTCTATGAATCCGGGTGGGAGGCGGTTACGTCACGTTTGGGTGAAATTACAAACCTACCCCTATCGAAACCTATAGAAATCCAGCAGATAGGCTTTGCGTGGCAGGGATAGGCAGTAGTGATTTCCATCTCGCAGATTTTGGTTTCGGGCGGTTACTGTGACTTTCCCCGCTTCATTCAAATTTTGCAGAGTGCACGTTTACCGTGCCAACTCAATTCGGAATCCCGTTTGTATTCTTATTTTTTTGGGCGGTATCCATTTTCAATTGGAATTAAATTCTATATACATCATTTTTTTTATATATACTTTCAAAAGCACAACAAAGAATCCTGCTCCTTTATATGTATAACATGATTTACAAATACAACGATCTTGAAATCTTAAGGTTGAATTCGAAAAAAATTAACCAAATTATGTTCTACTAAAATGTATGGATCAGTAATATCTACATATTAAATAACATAGATGTGTGTGAATTCATATGAGTATGCATGTTTGATAGATCAATTTTGGTTCAAGTATGGATTACATGTATCATCATCTCGAATTCAAATATTTGAATCCCTTTTTTGTTCACTCCTTTCATGCCCATCTCTCTCGCATGCATGCTCCTTCAAGTAGCTATCACTCTCTTTTCTCCAGCTCACCCGCACGCTCACTTCATGTTTCTCATATCCTCGCAAACATGGTCTCTCGACATCTCCCTTGAGAAGTGTCACACTCTCCCTATCATTATACATTACACGGTTTTCATTATCTCTCACGTCTCTACTGTTCTCTGGTATCACTCGGTACCTAAGCTTTCTTTTTCACCGCCACACACACAGTCTCCACTCGTCTTTCACTTTGTCTTTCTCTCTATGGGATTCTCTCACACACCCTATATGTCTCTACATATGACTCATACCACTAAAATTACTCTCTCTCTCTCTCCCGTAGACACAACATTTGTTGCGGTCTCCTTTTCGTCTCCATCCCAGACTGACATTATTCATTTGTTTACCGATCAGACAACCCCGACTACCGTCTCCTCTCTCTCTCTCTCATAGACACACACACAACTCCTGCTTCCACTCCCCTTCCCGACTACCGTCTCTCTCTCGCACACACACAAAACTCTCGCTTTCGCACCCCGACTCATATTTCTCTCACAAACATTTATCGACTAGCTAGCCTCTAGATAGGTTTATACACCCGCACACTCGTGCTTCCACCATCGCATACATGTATCTCCCGCTCCTTGTATATATGCAGATTTTTCTTCCCTTCTTGAGACACGCCCTCTCGATCGTGCACACACACACTATCGCCTCATTTTAAGCTGATACCTATCGCACACACACTCCTTGTGTCTTTGTCACACATGCACTCCGTCCTCCTCCACTCTCACTCTCTCTCACACACACATGGGCTTTTTGCAACAACTAGCAAGATGCCCATGCGTTGCACGGAACATCAAGATGCATTTCTATGAGTAGTTTATCTTGTGGGGGAAAAGGATGAACGAGGGAAGGCCTTATTTGCATGTGGAGAGGGGTGTGGGTATCTTTTTGCAAAATTGCCATAGTTTCCTTCCTATCCGTCAGATATAAATCGGACGGCCTATATTGCAGGATGGCAGGCACACGATCATCACCGACAATGCTTTTTATAAAAGTAGGGATAAAAAATAGAGTTGGTGATGATGGTGGGCCTGCCATCCTGCAATGTAGGTCGTCCGATTTACATCTGACGGATAGGAAGGAAAATATGGCAATTTACCCGCACTCTTCACCACATTTGCAGATAAGGCCTTCCCTCGTTCATCTTTTTCTCCCACAAGATCTTGATGTTCCGTGCAACGCACGGGCATCTTTCTAGTAAGAGTAGAAATTAGACATATACCACTTCTCGAATCTTGAAACCAACAACATTCCTCCCTTATCTCATCAAAACCACCAAAGGAATATATTTTGAGTGAAACATAACATATTTTTAGTGATATACGTATTTCAAAATTAGACTTTTTTCTATCAAATCGGTGAATATGTATTAATCTACTTTGATCGTGTGGCAACGCATTGGCACATTGCTAGTAGTTATTATAATTTTTTGGACACCAGACAAACGGTGGAGTACATATACGAAGAGAAGAGGCGCACGTACGCAGTCGGCCTCTCGTTGTCTCGCACACAAGAGTGTTACATAAAGGCGACATTAAAAAATAAACCCTAAAACCCTAGGTGCACGATTGCTGCATTCGCGGGTACCGGGTACGTGGTGGAGCACCTTTGTAGGAATAGTCAGCTCGCGTGATAATTTGATCCATAGGAGTTGATGGTCGGTGAGAGAGTCCCGGACTAGGGGGTGTCCGGATAGCCGGACTATCGTCGCGGCCGGACTCCGAGACTATGAAGATACAAGATTGAAGACTTCGTCCCGTGTCCGGATGGGACTTTCGTTGGCGTGGAAGGCAAGCTTGGCGATACGGATATGTAGATCTCCTATCATTGTAACCGACTTCGTGTAACCCTAACCCTATCCGGTGTCTATATAAACCGGAGGGTTTTAGTCCGTAGGACGAACAACAATCATACCATAGGCTAGCTTCTAGGGTTTAGCCTCCTTGATCTCGTGGTAGATCTACTCTTGTACTACCCATATGATCAATATTAATCAAGCAGGAGTAGGGTATTACCTCCATCGAGAGGGCCCGAACCTGGGTAAAAACATCATGTCCCTTGTCTCCTGTTACCATCCGCCTAGACGCACAGTTCGGGACCCCCTACCCGAGATCCGCCGGTTTTGACAGCGACATTGGTGCTTTCATTGAGAGTTCCTCTGTGTCGTCACCGATAGGCCCGATGGCTCCTTCGATCATCAACAACGACGCGGTCTAGGGTGAGACTTTTCTCCCCGGACAGATCTTCGTATTCAGCGGCTTTGCACTGCGCGCCAATTCGCTTGGCCATCTGGAGCAGATCGAAAGCTACGCCCCTGGCCATCAGGTCAGATTTGGAAGTTTAAACTATACGGCCGACATCCGCGGAGACTTGATCTTCGACGGATTCGAGCCGCAGCCAAGCGCGCCGCACTGTCTCTATGGGCATGATCTAGCTCTGCAGCCGAACAGTGCCCTGGAGGCCGCACCAGTATCCGCT
This sequence comes from Aegilops sharonensis, assembly GCA_904067115.1. Lineage (NCBI taxonomy): Eukaryota > Viridiplantae > Streptophyta > Magnoliopsida > Poales > Poaceae > Aegilops > Aegilops sharonensis. The sequence continues at coordinate 794,129,289 of LR880971.1, read as the reverse complement.
CCGACCCTTAATCCGGGGCCGGATTCCCCGATCAAGGATGAGTGGTTGGACACCGCCTCGGGGGCTACAATATCTACGACGATCGAGCCGAACTCCACCCCTGTCCTTTGCGAAGACCTCGACTCTAGGGTGCCGGACTCCTCTCCGGACTCCGAACCCTCCGCGCCCTTACCAATCGAATCCGATTGGGCGTCCGTTATGGAGTTCACGGCCGCGGACATCTTTCAGCACTCGCCCTCTGGCGACATCCTGAATTCACTAAAGTCTCTCTCTTTATCCGGAGAGCCCTGGCCGGACTACGGTCAGGAAGGTTGGGATGCAGACGATGAAGAAATTCAATGCCCACCCACCACGCACTTCATAGCCACTGTCGAAAGCTTACACGACGTGCTCGATTTCGACTCCGAAGACATCGACGGTATGGACGACGATGTAGGAGACAACAATGAACCAGCACCTATAGGATGCCGGACAACCTCATCCCATGATGTATACATGGTGGATACACCTAAAGGAAATGAAGACGAGGAACAACGGGACGCTACGAAGGATAAATCCCTCGAAAAGCAGTCAAAACGGCAACGTAAACGCCGAACAAAGTCCCGCCTCAACAAAGACCCAGCCATAGAGCAGGGCGAACCGGTGGACAACGAACAAGCTATCGAGCAATCGTTCGAACAAGAAAACTTGGATAAACAATCTGTCCCCGGCGAAGACAACAGTCCGGGCGATCTCACGCCGGACAAACCATTGGAGCAGAATGACCTCCAGAAAAGGCTCGTCGCCACTGCGCGCAGCCTGAAAAAGCAGAAACGAAAGCTCAAAATAGCGGAAGATGCACTCAGGATCATATGGAGCAAAGTATTCAGCACCGCAGACAAGTACGGCGACAGTCGCCGAACAAAGAGCTACCCGAAAAGAAAGCTACTGCCCGAATTCGACGAGGAGGCCTTAGAGCCCCCACAATTAAAAGGCAAGAAGGCCACCCGGTCGGATGGACGACCTCACGGCAAAAAGAGAGCGGCGAATGGTGCCGCGCACAAGCCAATATGCGATCCGCATAAGGATTCACGTCAAAAGGATGGCCCGGTTAGGTCCATCTATGGGCCAAGAAAGCATGCTCGTCAAAGCAATGCAATACGCCAAAATTTCGAAGATGACGGCACACCCAAATATAGGGGCGGCGCACACTCCCTATGTTTCACCGATGAGGTGCTGGATGATGAATTTCCAGCGGGATTCAAACCCGTAAACATAGAGGCATACGACGGAACAACAGACCCCGGAGTCTGGATTGAGGATTACATCCTCCACATACACATGGCTAGAGGAGATGATCTCCACGCCATAAAATACTTACCCCTTAAACTCAAAGGGCCAACTCGGCATTGGCTTAAGATCCTCCCCGAAAATACCATTGGAAGCTGGGAAGAGCTCGAGCAAGCATTTCGGGCAAATTTTCAGGGGACCTATGTCCGCCCTCCGGACGCAGACGATCTAAGTCACATAACTCAACAGTCCGGAGAGTCAGCCCAGAAATTCTGGAACATGTTCCTTACTAAAAAGAACCAAATAGTCGACTGTCCGGACACCGAAGCCTTAACAGCTTTCAAACACAACGTCCGAGACGAATGGCTCGCCAGACACCTCGGCCAAGAAAAGCCAAGAACAATGGCCGCGTTAACAAGCCTGATGACCCGCTTTTGTGCGGGAGAGGTTAGCTGGTTAGCAAGAAGCAGCACCAGCGACCCAAGTACATCCGAAATCAGGGATGGAAACAGGAAACCACGGCGCAACAAGGACCAGCGCCGGATTAAAAGGAACAGTCCAAAGAGCACGGCAGTCAACGCCGGATTCAAAAGCTCACGGCAGAACAACAAAAAACTGCCTTTAGGACAATAGCAATGAGCTATCCAACTTCAACAAAATCTTGGACAAGATATGTCAAAGTCACAGTACACCTGGGAGGCCTGCTAACCATACCCACAGAAATTGTTGGGCCTTCAAACAGTCCGGCAGACTGAACGTCGAACACAAGGGGCTCGACACACCAAGTGAAGATGACGACGAGCACCACAAGCGGAGCCTCGGAAAACAAAAAACTTTCCCACAGGAGGTCAAAACAGTAAACTCACTTCACGTGATCAAAGGGAAAAACAGTGCGGCGCCCACTAAAAGGCGCACCGCACACTGGTTTTCAAAACCAATCACCTTCGACCATCAGGACTATTCCGATAATATCCGAAACGCAGGATGGACTGCCTTGATATTGGATCCTATAATCGACGGATTCCAATTTACACATGTCCTCATGGATGGCGGCAGTGACTTAAACCTGATATATCAGGACACAATCCGCAGGATGGGGATAAACCGAACCAAAATTCGCCGTAGCAACACCTCCTTTAAAGGAGTAATGCCAGGCCCATATGCCCTTTGCACGGGCTCCATACTGCTAGAAGTTGTGTTTGGTTCATTCGACAACTTCCGTCGCGAAAGGTTACTCTTCCATGTCGCCCCGTTTAAAAGTAGCAATCAAGCACTATTGGGACGCGAAGCTTTCGCCCGCTTTAACGCAATACCGCATTATGCATCTCTAACACTTAAAATGCCCGGTCCACGCGGCATCATCTCGTTAAAAGGAAGTATTAAGTGTCACTCGAGCACGGAAGAACGGGAGACTGCCTTGACAGCCCCACAGCTATCCGGCTCTGCTAGGCAAAGAACCTGAATCGGTCATTCAAACCCCGGATACGGTTAGACGAGTCCAGCGCCTACTAGCAGCATACCCCCATACGAGGGGCCGCATGCATGAATAACAAGAGACAATAAAGCTCAATTTTATTCAATTCTTCGAACCGTACTCTGTTTATTTAATATTAAGTACATCTTTCGCACGATCCTTTTTCTTTCAAACTAAGTTCCACTCTTTTACAGATGAACAACGTGCTACACCCGTCTAGGATACGGCACAACGGAGACACAGGCGCAGACGTGCAGTAGGGACCCGTTGCAAGGATTCTTTTCATATTAAGACCCTACGTAAACCTTTTTTCACTGTCTCTTGTTGATATACATTCCCCCGGTTCCTTAATATAACCGTGGAGAAGGCTGGTGTTTTGGCATTGGCCGCACCAGAATTTTTGCACGTACCTGGACACAAGGGGCTTAGGGCATTATTCTGCCCATTTTCATAAAGACCGAATACCTTAGGGAGTATTCGGCGTCTCGAGTTAGGCCTTATATGCATCAGCTCCGAATCATGTCTTTGGTCAAATGTTGGGTTGCCCGGCTCCTGTGTTTTGCTGCCTTACGTTCCGTTTTCACGGCTGACGCGGCACCAGGAGAACTACTGCGATTGTGCCCCGGTTCGGCCGGGCGAGCACCTCAGTAGAGAAAGCCGAAAACTGACTGTCATGATATAGCGAGAGACTGGTCAACCACTCGACGACTCACAGGAATGTTTAGGATTCCTCCGCATTAACGAAGGACCGGTTTTCGGTCAGGCACATACGCACCCTGAATTCGGGAGAGTGCGGTGCCCCCAGGGGCTATATAGTAGCCCCACCCTCGAACTCCTATGGCTAAGTGAAAGTGATAAAGCATTATAGTCCGGTTGCCTGGTTTGCTACGCTATCACCTCCTTAACAGGACCCAGACGTTGGATTAAGTGTGAAAAAGCGCTTTTTTTTGTAAACACCCCCGCACTATGTGTGTGGGGGCTGAAGCCAAGGACTGCCATCTTTCAGGTTATATACACATATACATAAACGGCCGCACAGGGAGTAGTTTACTACTTGAACGCACAAGTAAAAAAAATCCCTTATATTACATTGAAAAATTGTTTTCACAAATCATACATGTTATTTAAACATAATATCCTTCGAGCACTGCGTCTCTATTAAACGAGCGCCCGGCAGGACTTCTTCAAAGTAGTGCTCGGCAGGTACTCGGCTTCTGTCCGAATCTTGGGATGCAACGTCAGTGGCCTTCATCTCTGCCCAGTATGTCTTGACACGGGCAAGAGCCATCCGCGCTCCCTCAATACATGCCGATCGCTTCATTGCGTTGATACGCGGCACCGCACCAAGAAACTGCTGCACTAAACCAAAATAGCTCTTCGGCTGGGGTCCGTCCGGCCACAAATGAGTCAAGACATGCTTCATGGCAAATCCGGACTATTGATTCAGCTCGGCCCATTCGGCCAACCGATCGGTCAGCGGCAGAGGACGCTCCGGACTATGGAATTGCGACCAATATAGCTCTTCCCTTCTGTGCCCCTTCTGGCCCCGGAAGTGCTCAACCGCGTCCGCAGCGCTCGTCGCCAAGTCCAGATAAGCATCCTCCGAACTCCACAACTTATCCAACTGAGCATACTTTGGATCTGTATATTTCCTCCGCAACAGAAACGGTTTTCCAGCCGCAATTGCCCTGGCCTGACTCAGCTCCTCCTTGGCAGCTCTCAAAGCCGATTGGGCATTCTCGGATTCGGCGGCGGCCTTCTTTAGGCCCTCTTGTTCCGCTTGATGTTCTTTTTCAAGAACCTCGCAGCGATCGGTAGTATTCTTTAACTTTTTGGCCATATCGGCCATCTCCTCTTTGCTTCGGCAGTGAGCAGCCCGTTCAGCTTCTAGCTCTTCGGCCGCCTTTAAAGCGGCCGCATTACTAATTCTGGCTTGCTCTTTCGCTCGGGCGAGTTCTGCCCACAGCTGCTCCACGGCAGCGACACCATCTGCATTAAGCATACGAATAGTAAGACATGGGCGTCAAACTCCCTTACAAGGTGTCCGCATAGAGGTCGCATACCTCGTGACTCGTCAAACCGTTTATTGACCAGCGCGATGTCCGCATCCGCCTCGTCAAGTTGCCGCTTTAGTTCGGCATATTCATCAGTCCGGCTGGCCTCCGGACGCCCCGCCACCTGTTTAGGAGCGGCGATATGTTATAACTGAGAATTTGATCCTTGGCGCGTTGTCAATTTTGACAACATACCGAGTCTCAGGGGCTACTATCTATGCAGGGCGCATTTTATATGCATAACTGTCAGAAGGTACATCATTTTTGCGTACCTCAAACCCCTTCAGTAAGCTTCTGACGACTTCATGCAATCCGCTCTCCGCGGATGAAATTCTTTCAATCACCGTACCCATAAGAGCACGGTGATCTTCTGAAATAGCCGCTCGCCCGAGCAGATCCTTCAGCTCCTTCGACCGCACGCCACTTGGCGCCGGACCTTCCGGCCTCGCCGGACTTGGGGGAACCCACCGCGACGACACCTCCGGGTCGTCCGCTTCACATGAGGGTGCGACAGGTGGAGGCGTTTCGCTCTCCATCATCTCCGGAAGAAGATCCCCCGAAGACGAGCTCTGCTGAGAAGGGCTGAAGTCCGAACTACAAGGTACAATTTTGGTTATCTTCAGGAATAAATATAGGGATGTTCCTTATCTAGAAGACGCCTTCTTTTTACTTACAGCTCGCTGGAGGGCTGATCCCCTCGGGGAAATAATGCGGCTGGGTTACTTCCCAACGACGGACTCTCGGCTGAAGATTTCCTTCCCCTCTTTGAGGCCTTGACCTCCGGATCTTCCGAAGCGGTCCTCTTCTCTCCTCGGAAGGTGGGACTCTTAATCCCTGCTTCCTTGATAGCCTCCTTTGCGGAGGCAGTAGCTTCCCCGCTCCCCCCTTCGCCTTCTTCAAAAGGCGCGACCTTCAACATCTTGGTCAGCATGGGATCCGGCGTGGTCTCGGGGAGGGGAGCCGGACACCTTATTAACTTTGCCTTGGCTATACACTCCTGTTCAAGAAACGGCTCCTTTAAAGGGCATATATATGA
>LR880971.1:794101300-794122610 GCA_904067115.1 Aegilops sharonensis | reverse complement strand
AACAGTTTATACATCTCCACGGGCGTCGTGCCCATAAAATTTTGGAGAGCTCGTGGTCCCTCCGGATTGAATTCCCACAGGCGGAGGGGGCGATGTTTGCAGGGCTGAAGGCGCCGGATCACCATAACCTGTGCCACTGCGACCAGATTGATCCCTCTTTCCTGGAGGTCTTGAATACGGCCCTGCAGCAAGGGGACGTCCTTGGACGGCCCCCAGTCGAGCCCCTTGTTGACCCATGATGCCAGCCGCTGTGGTGGACCTGAGCGGAAGGCAGGGAGCGCCGCCCATTTGGTGCCCCTGGGAGCGGTGATATAAAACCACTCCTGTTGCCACAAACCAAGCTCCTCTTGAAAAGAGCCCTCGGGCCACGGAGCATTAGCACATTTGCTTATAACCGCCCCTCCGCACTCTGCTTGTTGTCCCTCGATCATCTTTGGCTCCACCTTGAAGGTCTTGAGCCATAATCCAAAGTGGGGGGTAATATGGAGGAAGGCCTCACATACGACAATGAATGACGAGATGTGGAGGATGGACTCCGGACTCAAGTCATGGAAATCAAGACCATAATAAAACATGAGTGTCGGTGTCAAAACCGGCGGATCTCGGGTAGGGGGTCCCGAACTGTGCGTCTAGGCGGATGGTAACAGGAGACAAGGGACACGATGTTTTACCCAGGTTCGGGCCCTCTTGATGGAGGTAAAACCCTACGTCCTGCTTGATTAATATGGATGATGTGTGTTACAAGAGTAGATCTACCACGAGATCAAAGAGGCTAAACCCTAGAAGCTAGCCTATGGTATGATTGTTGCTCGTCCTACGGACTAAAACCCTCCGGTTTATATAGACACCGGATAGGGTTAGGGTTACACAGAGTCGGTTACAAAGGTAGGAGATCTACATATCCGTATCGCCAAGCTTGCCTTCCACGCCAAGGAAAGTCCTATCCGGACACGGGACGAAGTCTTCAATCTTGTATCTTCATAGTCTTGGAGTCCGGCCGATGATGATAGTTCGTCTATCCGGACACCCCCTAGTCCGGAACTCCCTCAGTAGCCCCTGAACCAGGCTTCAATGACGACGAGTCCGGCGCGCATATTGTCTTCAGCATTGCAAGGCGGGTTCTTCCTCCGAATAATTTATAGAAGATTGTGAACACCAAGATAGTGTCCGGCTCTGCAAAAATAAATTCCACATACCACCATAGAGAGAATAATATTACACAAGATCAATCTGCTGACGTATTTTGTGGTGTGACGTCGCACCACTACCAAGCCTTTACTCAAATTGTTTTTATTGTTCCTCCTCAGCGCGTTTAGCGAAGCGGTTTCCTTGGCACGTCTTGTCGAAGCAGAGATCGTGTTCCCCTTATTCCGGGATTCCCATCAATACGGACGTGGGTAACCCAACCGCGCCATTGATTGTGACGCTTGGGAGATAAGCGAGTTTTACCAGGCCGGTGGGGACACATGTTTTTGTCCGCCCATATAAGGGGATAAGGATCCACCCTTTCACCTGCGCCCTCTTCCTCATTTGCTCATCCATTCCCGTGCACTCGAGCTCCAGCGCCCAAGTCCGCACTTTCCTCCTCAACCTTCTCCAACCATGTCGGGAGCGGGAGGCAGATGGATGGCCTCCTCCGTCACGGAGGGGCACATCACAAGACTGTGGGAGGCCGGATACTTGTCCGGCGATATCGCGCACAGGCTGCCCGACGTGGGGCAGCTCATTCCAACCCCCAGTCCCCATGAGAGGGTGGTATTTCTCCCCCATTTCCTCCGCGGACTAAGTTTTCCACTTCACCCATTTGTCCGGGGGCTCATGTTCTACTACGGCCTGGACTTCCACGACCTAGCCCCGAATTTCGTCCTCAACGTCTCGGCATTTATCGTCGTGTGCGAGGCCTTCCTCTGCATCCAGCCCCACTTCGGCTTGTGGCTCAAGACCTTCAGTGTCAAGCCGAAGGTTGTGAAGGGAAGCCAAGCAGAGTGCGGAGGCGCCATGGTCGGCAAGATGGCCAAAGTTCTATGGCTCGAGGGCTCCTTTGTGGAGACAATAAAGGGGTGGCAATCGGGGTGGTTCTACATCACCGAGCCACGCGACCCTGAATGGGCGGCGGCCCCCGAATTCAGATCTGGATTCCCCACACGGCTCTCGTCATGGAAAGAGACGGGCCTGAAGTGGGGGGATTCAGACGAGCTATCCGGACTCCAAACACGCGTCCAGAACCTGGTGGACAAGAATCGCAGGCTTGTCGACGTAATCCAGGTGATGCTCATCCGCCGGATTCTCCCATGCCAACAACGGGACTTCAATTTGTGGGAGTTTGATCCGGCACAGCACCGAACCTTGAGCCGGCTCTACGATACCACATACGAAGATGCCTGGAAGGTTCTGTTCAAGGGCGGCGAAGCCCCCGCATCCGCTAAGAAAGATCGCGGATACAGCTTGCGGCGTCAAGCCGGCGAGGTAAGTTATTTTACCATTTACGGGACTCTTTTTTCATAGATTGACTCTACGTGGGATCTAAAAACTCCCTATTCTTCGACAGGTCTGGCTGAAGACGTCCGGACAGATTAACTGTCCGGCTCCTTTGCCAGAAGACCCAGCGGACGCCCGATTGACGGGGTTGCTGGCTCCGGCACCCCATGTGGTGCCGGAGAAGAAGGCCAAGAAGGAGGCCACGGGAACTCGAAGGAGCTCCCGACGCCAGGTGCTGTCGGATTCTGAAGCAGAATCTTCTCCTGAAGACGAGGAGGAAGAAGAAGAAGCTTCTCCCCCAGCGAGGGAGGAGAGGAAAAGGAAGGCCGCCCCAACTGAGGAGGCCGGAGGGTCCAAGAAGGGAAGAACCCTTCCTCCGGACTTCTCCACCTACATCGACGACGACGAGGGGGATTGGCCTACAAGGGCCAAGCCCCTGGCGAGATCGTAAGTGTCCGGATACCCATGGCGTTTTATTATTGCGGAGTGTTCTCTAATGCCGAACAATCTTGCAGCCCGCCCAAAGGCGAGTTTGTCGATTCATCGAGCGGGTCCCTGGGCTCGTCGGAAATGGAGGGTACTTTGCTTCCAACCGCCTCCTCGCCTCATGCTACGGACAACGCCGTGGCGGGGCCCCAAAGGGGGCTTGGTCCCGAGGAGGTGGCGCAGGAGGTGCCACAAGGCAACCCCCCGGACTCCAGGCGCGTGGGGGGCAAGACCCCCAGCGGCTCTAAGGCCGACCCTTGTCCGGACTCCATGCCGAAACCTTCAGTGGTTCCGGAGTCCGGCAAACGATCCCTTCGCACGAAGGGTAAGACGCCGGTGTCCTTCGTCCAACAGGAGGCACCAGATAGCTTACTGGAGGCGCTCAACGGCGCCTCCATCGAGGAGGAGCACCGCACTGTTATGAGTGCGGTGATCTGGACAGTTCAGTCCGCCAAGAGCGGGCTGACCGAAGCCTGTACCGGTCTTCTAACAGGCTTTGAGGTAAGAAATTTCAATATATGTAAAATGGTACCGCATAGACAGTAGCCCCTGATGCTCGGTTCGGTGTTCGGAAAGAAAAGCCGGACTGAGGATCTTTAGAAAGATAAATGTAGGAGTCATAAAAAATATGTCAATATGGGATTGCAGGCTGTGCTGCTGACCTCCGCCGCACTGACTGCAGAGGTCAATAATTTGAAGAAAAACCTCGAGCGGTCCGAGAACGAGCTCGGTCATGCCAAGAAGCAGCTCGAGGCAAAAGAAGGTGAGTAATACCTTATGAAAATTGTACCTTACAGAAAAGGATTTGGTTGCAAGAAAAATGACAAGGATAATGTGGGTATTGTAGGGGCCACTAACGAGGTGGTGACCCTGAAGGAGGCGGTGGCCGCGGCCGAACGTAATGCGGCCGCGGAACGCACCGAGCGAGAGAAGCAGGAGGCGCGGGTGGCGGAGGTATAGCAAGAGCTCCAGGATCTCGTGAAAAAACATGAGAACTTGGAGCGTGACTCGAAGACTCGAGAGTCTGAGCTTGCAACGGCTCTTGAGAGTGCCAAAGCCGGTAAGGCCGAAGCCTACAAGGCCCTCAAGGAGATTGAGGCGGTGAAGAAAATAGCAGCGGGTAAGGCATTTTTCATGCAAAGTAAGCATGTGAGTGTTAATTACCTGTTGCTTACCCAAATTCGGAGCTGTCCAGGGGCATTCGCAGATCTTCCTCGCAGCGTGTCCGATGCTGCCGCATTCTACCGGGCCGAGGAGGGGAGCTCGACGGAGAAGGTCTTCTGGTCTCAGTATGCTAAGGCCGGACATCCGTTGCCCCTTAGCCACCAGCTGAAGCAGCTGGTCGAGCTCCACAAGGCGGCCGAACAGGCCATGAAGGGCCTTATAGTTCGGCTGTGGCCTAAGGAGGCCATGCCTGGGAGCTACTTCGGCCTGGTGCGGCGACTGGTGGATGCGTGCCGTGGGTTGAAGTTATCAAGCATTCCGCTTATATCGAGGGTGCCCGTCGGGCCCTTGCCCGCGCAAAGGTGCACTGGGGCAAGATGGATGCCCAGAAGCTCGTGACGGACCCGCCACCAGAGGGCAAGGAGCACCGCACGCCCGAGATGTATTATAAGAGTGTACTGAGGGGCGCCCGTACTATTGCGGGTGAGTGCTCCAAAGATGTAATATTTGAGTAGACTCGCATTTTGTTATCCTGTGCGCTGAAAACTTAGTTCATATGCGCTAAGCAACGCTTGTTAATTTAAAATATTACCTTCTGTGTGGTTGTTTATCAAATCTGAGAGATGGCAAGTCGTCGGCTTCAGCCCCCATGCCGCGAGTGCTGGGGTGTTCGGGATAAACTTGAGCGCTCTTGTTCCCATTTTTGGGTCCATCTAGGGAGGCGCTCAACACAGCGAACCAGGCAACCGGACTTATAATGCTTGAACACTCTCACTTAGCCATAGAATTCTATAATTTTAAATTTCGGCGAAGCCCCTAGTCTTCGGAAGGCTGAATTTGGGGCGCTATCCACGCCTTGGCCGGACAGTATCCGGCTCCTCGCTCTAAGCGGCATAAGTCTTTAAGGACTCGCAAAAAACCTCTCGAACAGCGACCGGTCTCTCGCCTCATCATGACGGTCAGTTTTAGCTTTCTCCACCGAGGCGTTAACCCAGCCGAACTGGGGCGGAATCGCAGTGGTTCTCCCGGTGCTACCTTAGCCGATATAACGGAACGTAAGGTACCAAAACACGGGAGCCGGGCAAACCCAACTATTGACCCAAGACATGATTCCGAGCCGATGCATATAGTGCTATAAGTTCGGGGTGCCGCACTTGTGAAAGTGTTCGGACTCATCACACCATAACGCGGGAAACATAAGCCCCTGGTGTATATTAGCCGTACCAAAGTGTACGGATGCAACATGTCGTAAATGAACATATGTATGAAAAAGAAATGCAATTATACACAAAAAGGTGCTGCATTGTTTTATTCAATAAGTGCTGCTACGAATGCAGAACGATACAAATAGTGCGATAAGCAAGGTATGAGACTGTTAAACATGTCCCCCTCCAGGGGTAGGCTGCAGATTGGTGTATGAAAATGCTCGTAATGGAGACCACCTGTATATTCGTTGTAGCCTTTATCCTTCCCTGGCTGTTGCATCGTGAGTTCGGCAGGTCCGCTGCCGGACAGGGCTTCTGACAAACGGAGTCCTGTGGGTAAAAAGTAAAAGGTAAAAAGAAAAGAAAAAGGAACGACACACTTGAGAGCCCCTGGTGTGGTTGAGCCGCAGTATGGGTTTATCGTGGTCGTGCCCCTCTCCCCATGCCCATGCTATCTTCAGAGCGTAATGGTGAACGCGAAGGACCTGCTTTGACGTTTCGCAGGGGCTGGGGTTGGGGCCGCACTGCTACGCGTGCTCTGAACGTGCTAGGTGGTCTTGTTGTAAGTTACTCCGGGCGCGCTTAGCTGTGTCCGGCCGCTTAACGGCCGGACTGGAGAATTGCATTAAGAGGCTGCATTGCACTTCTGCCGCGAGAGCCGCTGTATGTTCCTCCGTGCGGAGAGAACGTTCGGTGTTTCCGTTGACCGTAATGACTCCTCGAGGGCCTGGCATCATGAGCTTGAGGTATGCGTAGTGCGGCACCGCGTTGAACTTTGCAAACGCGGTACGTCCGAGCAAGGCATGATAGCCGCTGCGGAACGGGACTATGTCGAAGATTAACTCCTCTCTTCGGAAGTTATCCGGGGATCCGAAGACCACTTCCATTGTAATTGAGCCTGTACAATTGGCTTCTACACCTGGTATGATGCCTTTAAAGGTCGTTTTGGTAGGTTTAATCCTTGAGGGGTCTATGCCCATCTTGCGCACTGTATCCTGGTAAAGCAGGTTCAGGCTGCTGCCGCCGTCCATCAGGACTCTGGTTAGGTGAAATCCATCGATGATTGGGTCTAAGACCAGTGCGGCGAATCCACCGTGGCGGATGCTGGTGGGGTGGTCCCTTCGGTCAAAAGTGATCGGGCAGGAGGACCATGGATTGAACTTCGGGGCAACTGGCTCCATCGCGTAGACATCCCTGAGTGCACACTTTCGCTCCCTTTTGGGTATGTGCTTTGCGTATATCATATTCACCGTCCGCACCTGTGGGGGGAAGCCCTTCTGTCCTCTATTGTTCGGCGGTTGGGTCTCGTCCTCGTCATCGCTATGCAGCCCCTTGTCATTGTTTTCGGCAATTAACTTGCCTGCCTGCTTGAATACCCAACAGTCCCTGTTGGTGTTGTTAGCTGGCTTTTCGGGGGTGCCGTGTATCTGGCACAAGCGGTCGAGTATTCGGTCCAAATTGGACGGACCCGGAGTAGTTCTTTTGAATGGCTTTTTCCGCTAACCGGGTTTAGAGCCTTTGAATCCGGCATTGACTGCCGTATCCTCAATATTGTCGCCGTTAACGCGGCGTTTGTTTTTATTACGACGCGGCCTGCCATTTCGGTCCTTGAAGTCCGGACTGCCAGAGTTTTTGCTGAGGTTGTTGCTGCGTGCTAGCCAGCTATCCTCACCTGCGCAGAAGCGGGTCATGAGTGATGTGAGGGCTGCCATGGATTTCGGCTTCTCCTGTCCTAGGTGCCGGGCAAGCCACTCGTCACGGATGTTATGCTTGAAGGCCGCGAGGGCCTCCGCAACCGGACAGTCTATGATTTGGTTTTTCTTGGTTAAGAACCGTGTCCAGAATTGTCTGGCCGATTCGTCTGGCTGCTGAATTATGTGGCTTAGGTCATCAGCGTCTGGTGGTCGCACATAAGTGCCCTGGAAGTTGTCGAGGAATGTGGCTTCCAGGTCCTCCCAGCTCCCAGTTGACTCTGCTGGCAAGCTTTGAGCCAATGCCGGGCTGGTCCTTTAAGCTTGAGGGGGAGGTATTTGATGGCGTGAAGATCGTCACTGCGGGCCATGTGGATGTGAAGGAGATAGTCTTCGATCCAAACCGCGGGGTATGTTGTGCCATCATAGGATTCAATATTGACGGGTTTAAACCCTTCGGGGATTTGATGATCCATTACTTCGTCTGTGAAGCATAGTGGGTGTGCGGCGCCTCTGTAGTGGGCGATATCACGACGGAGCTCAAAAGAGCTTGGTCTGTTTTGTTCGGCCCGGCCGGACTTACTGTGTCCGGCGCGACGGTTGTCGTCACGTACCGTGGGGCGCCCACGCGATCCATAGATCGATCTTGATTGTCTTGCCTTGTCCTCCAATATATCTCGCAGGTCCGAAGCGTTCCCCTTTGGCCGTGTGCTTTTTGAGCGATGCCGGGGTACGGTTCTAGTGAAGGGCCTAGAGGCCTCTCTGTCGCGACCACGGGGTGGTCGGTTAGCCGTATTGTCTCGTGGTGATGCGGGTTCGTAAGCCTCCTCCTCTAATCGGGGGAGCAGCTTGCGTTTAGGGTAGCTTTTGGAGGGGCGTTCGAGCTCATGCTCTTCGGCCGCGAGGACTTCAGTCCATCTGTCGGCTAGCAGATCCTGATCAGCTCTAAGTTGTTGCTGCTTTTTCTTGAGGCTGTTCGCCGTGGCCATAAGCCTGCGTCTAAAACGCTCTTGTTCGACGGGATTCTCAGGCACGACGAATTCATTGTCGTCGAGGCTTGCTTCGTCTCCGGAGGGAGGCATATAATCCTCTACCTCTTCTTCTGCCGCTCTCTCGTGAGGGCTGGCGTCTCCATCTTCCTGCGCTGGATCTTGCTGGAGTGGATTGTCTTCGGCACTGTCCGGTGTATTGTTATCTCCGGTGCCGGAATCTTCATTCTTGCTGTGGCGGGATTTAGAGCGGCGCCGCTGACGCCGGCGCTTGGGCTGCTTCTTGGAGGAGTCATCCTCCGTTGTTCCATCGCCGTTCCCATCTTTTGGGATGTCCACCATATATATGTCATATGACGAGGTGGCCTTCCAGTGCCCTGTAGGCGCTGGGTCTTGGTCGTCTCCGGCATCGTCGTCCATACAGTCGATGTCTTCGAAGTCGTAGTCTAGCATGTCGGTTAGATCATCGACAACGGCTACCAAGTGGGTGGTGGGTGGGCGTTGAATTTCTTCGTCGTTCGCATCCCAACCTTCCTGACCGTAATCTGGCCAGGGCTCTCCGGATAAAGAGAGAGACTTTAGTGAATTCAGGATGTCGCCAAAGGGCGAGTGCTGAAAGATGTCCGCGGCAGTGAACTCCATGACGGGCACCCAATCGGATTCGATTGGCAAGGGCGCGGAGGGTTCGGAGTCCAGAGAGGAGTCCGGCACCCTGGAGTCGAGGTCTTCGCAAAGGACAGGGATGGAGTTCGGCTCGATCGCCGTAGAGATTGGAGCCCTCGAGGCGGTGTCCAACCACTCGTCCTCGATCGGGGATTCCGGCTCCGGATTAAGGGTCGGAGCGGATTCTGGTGCGGCCTCCGGGGCACTGTTCGGCAGCAGAGCTAGATCATGCCCATCGAGACAGTGCGGCGTGCTTGGCTGTGTCTGGAATCCATCGAAGATCAAGTCTCTGCGGATATCGGCCGTATAGTTTAAACTTCCGAATCTGACCTGCCGGCCAGGGGCGTAGCTTTCGGTCTGCTCCAGATGGCCAAGCGAATTGGCCCGCAGTGCAAAGCCGCCGAACACGAAGATCTGTCCGAGGAGAAAAGTCTCACCCTGGACCGCGTCGTCGTTGATGATCAAAGGAGCCATCGAGCCTATCGGTGACGACACAGAGGAACTCTCAATGAAAGCACCAATGTCGGTGTCAAAATCGGCAGATCTCGGGTAGGGGGTCCCGAACTGTGCGTCTAGGCGGATGGTAACAAGAGACAAGGGACACGATGTTTTACCCAGGTTCGGGCCCTCTTGATGGAGGTAAAACCCTACGTCCTGCTTGATTAATATTGATGATGTGTGTTACAAGAGTAGATCTACCACGAGATCAAAGAGGCTAAACCCTAGAAGCTAGCCTATGGTATGATTGTTCTTCGTCCTACGGACTAAAACCCTCCGGTTTATATAGACACCGGATAGGGTTAGGGTTACACAGAGTCGGTTACAAAGGTAGGAGATCTACATATCCGTATCGCCAAGCTTGCCTTCCACGCCAAGGAAAGTCCTATCCGGACACGGGACGAAGTCTTCAATCTTGTATCTTCATAGTCTTGGAGTCCGGCCGATGATGAAAGTTCGGCTATCCGGACACCCCCTAGTCCGGAACTCCCTCAATGAGCCCCCGCACGAAGGGATCCGTCGGGAAGCCTAAACCCCGAAGGAAGTGGGACACGAACACCACGTTCTCGCCGGGCTCAGGAGTGGGAATGACCTGCCCTGGAGCAGACAGCCTATGCGAGATCTCGCCGGTTAGATACCTGGCGTCGCGTAGCTTTAGCACATCTTCTTCTGTGATGGAGGAAGGCATCCATCGGCCGTGCTGGTCGGATCTGGACATCATCGAAAGTCCGAAGCGCCTGAATTTGAAGCTTTGGGTATTGGAACTCGAAGCGCGAGGCGAACTCGATGGAGGGTGTAAAAAGAAGAGGGCCTTGGTCTCATTATAAAGAGGTTGAATACCAAGAGCCCACCCCATGGTCGATTAGGACTTGCCTCTGATAGAGGAGGCAGGCCAACGGGCACGGTTGGGTTACCCACGTCCGTATTGATGAGAATCCCGGAATAAGGAGGCACGATCTATGCTTTGATAAGGCGTGCCAAGGAAATCGCCTCGCTAAACACGCTGAGGTGGAACAATAAAAAACGATTCATATAAAGGCCTGACCGTGGTGTGATGTCACGCCGCGGAATACGTCAGCATATCTGTGCAGAAATTATTCTCTCTACGGTGTTATGTGGAACTTGTTTTGCAGAGTCGTACACTATCCTTGTGTTCAAAACCTTCTATGAAGTATTTGGAGGAGGAACCCGCCTAGCAGTGCCGAAGACAATCAACGCGCCGGACTCATCGTCATTGAAGCCTGGTTCAGGGGCTACTGAGGGAGTCCCGGACTAGGGGGTGTCCGGATAGCCGGACTATCGTCGCGGCCGGACTCCAAGACTATGAAGATACAAGATTGAAGACTTCGTCTCGTGTCCGGATAGGACTTTCCTTGGCGTGGAAGGCAAGCTTGGCGATACGGATATGTAGATCTCCTATCATTGTAACCGACTCCGTGTAACCCTAACCCTATCCGGTGTCTATATAAACCAGAGGGTTTTAGTCCGTAGGACGAACAACAATCATACCATAGGCTAGCTTCTAGGGTTTAGCCTCCTTGATCTCGTGGTAGATCTACTCTTGTACTACCCATATCATCAATATTAATCAAGCAGGAGTAGGGTATTACCTCCTTCGAGAGGGCCCGAACCTGGGTAAAAACATCGTGTCCCTTGTCTCCTGTTACCATCCGCCTAGACGCACAGTTCGGGACCCCCTACCCGAGATCCGCCGGTTTTGACACCGACAGTCGGGACCACAGGTGAACGACTTGGAGCGCAGTGGCTCGCCAGTTGCCATAGATCGAGTAGCCACATTTAAAATATTGTTTTTAGCGGGGTTAAGAGTTCTGATTTTCAATGGCGCGTTATAAGTAGTAGTAGTTTTTAGAACGATTGCTATGGAGCGAAAATGGAATTCATAGTACTACGTACCTCCTTGGCGTATGGTTGTATGGTTTTTTTTGCGATGGAGGTTGTATGGGTTTATGTTGCAAGATATTGAACCTGGTAGTTCTAGGGAAAATACTATGGTTTAGATTTAGATGCTGGTTTTCAGTAATGAAAATCGGAAGGGGAAACCCTTCTTTGATTTAAAAACTACGACCTCCATTCTGGTTTACTAGTCGCCATCGTACTTTAGGTCAAAGTTTGTCCACGAACTTTACTTGTAAAATGTGAATGGAAAACGAGATTTTGTTATACCCAAACAAAAAAGGATTGGAGGGAGTGATTGCTCTGATACAGATGCGACCTCTCATAGCGCATGCATTGAACCGGCGCGCCGGCCAAGAGGGCCGCACTCGCTGCAGGCTCGGCTGAGCACGCCTCCTCGCCGCGTGCAACCAGCTTAAGACTGCCCCGCCTGCCTTCATTGAATCCGCGCGTGTTCCGGCAACACGTCCTTCCGCCACTACTAGGAAAAGGGCTATAGATGATATGGCCACTAATGGCGCACCAGACATGTGGTGCGCCACTACTATATAGCAGTGGCGCACCATGAGTTGGTGCGCCATTAGTGTGATAGACACTAATGGCGCACCAGACCCACGGTGCGCCACTAGTAACAATGTTTTTCCAAAAATACTAATGGCGCACCTGCCACATAGTGCGCCACTACTATAATTTTTTTTGCAAAACTACTAATGGCGCACCACAAGTTGGTGTGCCATTAGTAACCAGGGTTACTAATGGCGCATTTTTGGATGGTGCGCCATTAGTAACCTGGGACCAGCTAGATATTTTGGGCAGCCACACCTACACACTCACTTTCCCCACTTCATTCTCTCCACCTCCTCCTCCAAGCTTGTCTGGGCTGCCTCGTCCTCCTCACCTTATTTGCACCATAGATTCATCCAAACTAAGTGGTTAAATTACCTTTTTTTGATAGGTAAGTAAGGGGAAAGCTATCTTTATGTTGTAGATCTACTTTTTTTCTCCCTCCAACAACGTGCACATGCACTTTTTAGGGCCTTGCTAGATCTATGTATGTTTGTGGTGTTGCATATGTTTGTGGTGTTGCATATATGTTTGTGTTTGCAGGTACCGGTATTTGAAATGCGATAGTTGCCAATATTTTGCTGGAATGTTGATTCATTTCCGTTTCGGCGAGAATTTTGGCACTACGCATTCTTTTTAGTCCTATTTTTAGGGAAAGTCATGCCAAAATTTTTCTTGGTTCTAAAATATCATTTTGCTCTACCCCGCAGGCGACCATGGTCCGCACGATGACCAAAGGCATCGTGAATAGGTTTTTGAGCTCCACGAAGGCCGAGATGCTTCAAAAGAACGAGACGGAGATAAGATGTCCGTGTTGAAGATGCAAGCTGAAGAGCCTTATTGCGGACCCGGATTCCGGCAGGTGCGGGACCACCTGCTCTTGCGTGGTTTCATGGATGGCTATCGGTGGCAAGGTGATGAAGATGACTATGAAGTCATCCATGGGGGCCGGGCAAGAAATGAGGAAAGGAAGCAAGACAACCACCGCGGCTCGGGCGGGCGAGAAGACGAAGAATCTCCAGGACATGATCACGACGGTGATGCTGTACACAGTCATCATGTAGAAGATGCAGGACATGATGATGAGGAGGATCAAGACGAAGGGCATGATCATGAAGATGAAGATGCCGTAGCAGACGATGATGGACCATCGATGGGATGGGTGCAGGACCCTCATATTCAAGAGCTGCTTCTCAAGCAGACGGATAACGCAAGAGCTGCCGCCGGAGAGAAAGCCAAGCTGGATCAACTGGAGATAGACGCGGTTACTCCATTGTATGAAGGATGCAAGCCCGAGGATACCCGCCTGAAAGTAACGCTCATGGCTCTGGAGATGAAGGTAAAACACAAAATGACCGACACATGCTTCGACGAGAACATGTCATTCTGGCACGAACGTCTTCCCAAGGGGAACAAGTGCCCGACCAGTTTCGAGGAGGCGAAGAAAATCGTGTGTCCTCTAGATTTACCACACATGAAATACCATGTGTGCATGAAAAATTGCATTATTTATCGGGATGAGCACGCGGAGTCTACCATATGTCCGCTGTGCGGCGTCACTCGATACAAGAAGAGGAAGAAAGCTCCTCGAAAAGTGGTGTGGTACTTTCCGATCACTCCTCGTCTGCAGCGGTATTTCGCGGACCCTAAGGTAGCAAATCTCCTGCGTTGGCACGCGGATAGGGAGGAGAAGAAGCGAGAAGATGACGCAAATGATCCGGAGATAAATAAAAAAGACAAGATGCTGAGTCACCCTAAGGATGGGAGCCAGTGGCAAGCATTGAACTTCGAAGACCCAGAATTTGGGAACGATCCAAGGAACATCGTGCTGGGCGCGAGCACCGATGGAGTCAATCCGTTTGGCAGCCAGAGAAGCACACATAGCACCTAGCCCGTGTTTGTGTGGATGTACAACCTTCCCCCCTGGTTGTGCATGAAGAGGAAGTACATTCACATGAATACGCTAATTGAAGGGCCGAAACAACCAGGGAACGACATCAATCTGTATCCGGGGCTGCTGAAAGAGGAGCTAGACACGCTGTGGAAAATACCAGCCAATACGTGGGACGCCGCAGAGAAAGAATATTTCCCTATGAGAGCCGCACTGCTCACGACGATGCAGGACTATCTCGGTTACGGATATGTCGCAGGGCAGGTGGTCCGCAGATTTTCTGGATGCGTCAGGTGCATGGATGACACAACGTATCGCCAGCTAGATAGAGATCTCAGGTCATCGAAAACCGTGTTCATGGGACATCGAAGGTGGCTTCGCGACAATGACCCGTGGAGAAAACGCAAGGATCTGTTCGATGGTGAAACCGAACCCTGAAGATGCCCGCGTACGAGGAGCGGCGAGGAAATAGACGATCTGTTGAAAAATTGGAAAGGTTGCCCGCTGCCGGGAAGAAGCAAAAGGCGCCAGAGCCGGAAAGAAGCGAAAGGCGTCAGAGCCGCTACTGAAGGTATGGAAAACGAGGTCTGTTTTCTGGGACTTGCCGTACTGGAAGATCCACCATGTGCCAGAGAGGCCCAAATATGGGCCGAAAGCAAGAGCAGACTTGAAATCAATGGGCATCAGGGGGGAGCTTCAGGAAAATGATGATGACGATGATGATGAGGTGAAGCAGGACATGGAAAGTCGTAGCAAAGGCAAAAAGGCCAAGAAGACCGGAAATGACTACCCTCCCGCGTGCTTCACTCTAAGTCAGGAGGAGATCGAGCAGTTTTTCACCTGCCTCGTACGAGTAAAACTTCCTTACGGTTACGCGGGGAAGATAAGCAGATACCTAGACCCAGCGAAGTAGAAGTTTAGCAGGATGAAGCCTCACGACTGTCACGTGCTGATGACGCAGATACTTCCAGTTGTAATCCATGGGATCATGGACGCGCACGTCCGTGAAATGCTATTTGGCCCATGCAACTTTTTCGACGTCATCTCTCGGAAATCGGTTGGCGTGAGGCACCTTAGAAGGATACAGGAAGAGATCGTGGTGATACTATGTGAGCTTGAGATGTACTTCCCGCCCACATTCTTCGATGTTATGGTGCATCTACTGGTCCATATCGTGGAGGATATCATCCAACTCGGGCCGACGTTCCTGCACAGCATGATGCCGTTCAAAAGGATGAATGGTGTCATCAAAGGATACGTTCGCAACATGTCACGTCCAGAGGGAAGCATAGCCAGGGGCTTTCTGACCGAAGAGTGCATCTCCTACTCCACGAATTATCTAGGCATCGAGAACCCCGTTGGTCTGCCTGTCAACAGGCACCTCGGCAAGCTCGCTGGATGGGCTCACCGCGAGGGTCGCCGCGACATGCATGTCGACTTTGAAAGAGCAAACCTAGTCGCGCTACAACACATAGACGTGGTCGATCCTTGGGTGGTAGAGCACAAAACCTTTATTGAGAAGACGTACAATGACCGAGGCCAACAGAGGACAGACGTAGATATAATCAAAGAGCACAACTCATGTTTTCTGTCGTACCCTTTACATGAGGATTCTTCCGCGGAAGAAAACTCATATTCACCTTGTCACAGGGCGCCGAGCACAACCTGATGACCTATGAGGTGTACGATATCAACGGCTACACATTCTACACCGAGGACAAGGACATGAAGAGCGATGGTTATCAGAACTCTGGGGTAACGATGGAATCCTACACCGGTAACGACAAGGACAGATACTACGGAAGGATCGAGGAGATCTGGGAGCTGAGCTACGCTGGAGAGAAGGTCCCGATGTTCTGTGTCAGAAGGGCCAAGAGCGTCCTAAAAGAAGACTAGTATTTCACCACCATGGTTATACCCGAAGCCAAATCCAAGACCGCGGGCGCAAACGTCACCGCGAAAAATGAGCCATGGGTACTGGCTTCCCAAGTGGACCAATGCTTCTTCATTACCGACCCGTCAAAGCCCAGTCGTGTTGTCGTGAGGAGAGGCAAAAGGAAGATCATCGAAATGGATGGAGTCTCCAATGAGCAAGACTTCGACAAGTACGGCGACCCGAAGATGGAACATGACGACGACGATGAAGTGCCATACACCACAAGAAGAAGCAGGACCACCCTACCTAAAGGACGTCCGTTCCACAGAAGAACTCCATTTGCGAAAAATAAGGGCAAGAAGATTGTGAACAGATAGCTAGCTAAGATCGATTGTATTTAAATTGCATCCTTCATTTCTCGATTGTATTTTGACATATTGAAATGATATTTCTTCTGTTCTAGTCCTCATGAATATTTATTTATGTTTATTATGGTATTGAATTTCTAATTCACAAAAAGTATTGAATTTGTTAATATTTTTGAACTCATGAATATTTTTGAATTTCATGGGCACTTTTTGAATTCATGAATATTTTTTCAAATTTGATGATATTTTTTCATATTCAATATGAAAAAATATTGAATATTCATGAGGACACTCGATCTCGACCCCCCCTCCATCTCGATCGCTATCCCCCCTCGCCAGATCCCCCTCGCCGCCGAGCACCCCCCGCACCCTCCATCGCTCCACTGCCGCCGACGATCCCCCGCACCCTCCCCTGCTCCACTGCCGCTGACGACCCACCGAACCCTCCCCCGCTCCCCCGCCGCCCCGGACCCCCCCCCCCCCCCCCCCCCCCCCGCGGCCCCCCCCCCCCCCCCCCCCCCCCCGCGGCCCCCCCCCCCCCCCCCCCCCCCCCGCGGCCCCCCCCCCCCCCCCCCCCCCCCCGCGGCCCCCCCCCCCCCCCCCCCCCCCCCGCGGCCCCCCCCCCCCCCCCCCCCCCCCCGCGGCCCCCCCCCCCCCCCCCCCCCCCCCGCGGCCCCCCCCCCCCCCCCCCCCCCCCCGCGGCCCCCCCCCCCCCCCCCCCCCCCCCGCGGCCCCCCCCCCCCCCCCCCCCCCCCCGCGGCCCCCCCCCCCCCCCCCCCCCCCCCGCGGCCCCCCCCCCCCCCCCCCCCCCCCCGCGGCCCCCCCCCCCCCCCCCCCCCCCCCGCGGCCCCCCCCCCCCCCCCCCCCCCCCCGCGGCCCCCCCCCCCCCCCCCCCCCCCCCGCGGCCCCCCCCCCCCCCCCCCCCCCCCCGCGGCCCCCCCCCCCCCCCCCCCCCCCCCGCGGCCCCCCCCCCCCCCCCCCCCCCCCCGCCGCCGAGGACCCCCCGCACCCTCCCCCGCTCCACCGCCGCCAACGACCCCCCGCACCCTCCCCTGCTCCACCGTCACAAATAAATGCAACTAAAAATGAAAAAACAAATTTGATTATATTTTCAAATAACAAATTTGATGATATTTTCAATTAACGAATTTGATGATATTTTTTTATATTCATAAATATTTTCAAATAACAAATTTGATGATTTTTTTAAAAAAATTATTATTGTTTTTATAAAAAATTATTACCATTTCATATTCATATTCATTTTCTAAAAAAATATTAGATGCAACAAAAAATAATAATAATAATAATTTACTTATGGCGCACCACTGGCTGGTGCGCCATTGCTATCTAAAAAATAAAGATTACTTATGGCGCACCGCTCGGGGGTGCGCCATTGCTATAAAAAAACATACTAATGACGTACCGCCAGGGGGTGCGCCATTAGTAGTCTTCCCCCCTAGCTAATTCACCCGATCCCTTCATCCCTCCCTTGCTAGATCCACTTCGTCCCTCGCTCCACACCCGCTCCGACGACCCCCGCGCCCCGTCTCGCCGTCTCGGTCCTCGCCGCCGACGGCCTGCCGCCACGACTGCCAGCCCGACCCACTGCGCTGACCCACTGCGCCGCCGCCCGGTCTCCTCTGCCTGTAAGCCCCCCTCCTCCTCCGCCCGTCCATCGCCTTCGGCCTCCTAACTGACTCGACTCCCCTGGCCTCCGCATAGAGCACGGGGCCCGCTGCTACGCCGCCATCACCGTCGTCCTTGACCGCCTCTCCCCTCCTCTGAAGAAGGAGCATGGGGCCCACTGCTACGCCGCCATCGCCGTCGTCCTGCCTGATCTGAGGCGCGATTGGGAGGAGAAGGGGACGCACCCTCGTCCTCAGCCCGCCATCGACGCACCCTCGTCCTCAGCCCGCCATCGACGCACCCTCATCCTCCACTCTTCCACGGTGAGCCATCCTCTCTCTTCCAACTCCCCGTTCTGAATTTGTACTGCCAAGTCTGAATTTGTACTGCCAAGTCTGAAATTTTCATCGTTATTCTTAAGTCTGAAGTTAGTTGAACACTTAACTGAAACATTTCTGTCAAACTAAAGCAAGCAAACACTTAACTGAATTTGCAATGACAGGCTCTTTCACCAATGTGAAAAAATGAGGGTAAGAATTAACAATGTGCATAATTGATTTTTTGGTCTAACACCAAGATCTCCTACTCCTAATCAATTGAACGAAACCCATTGTTGACTGTACCAATTGAACAAAGCTGCAAGCGCATTGCATCCATCTTGATCTTGTGATCATCGACGACATCCGCAACATGCAACTGCAATATCATATTCTCCTCCTCAATTTTTTTTCCTTTTTTCTTCAAGAAATTGTTTTCTTATTCAACTAAATTTAACCTCTCGACAATAGGGTCGGTTGGAATTTCCGGTTCAACAACCTCCTAGATAAATAAAATCTATGTCACGTTGGTCAGCATAATTTTCATAAACATTAAATGAACCAATAGTTATGAAAAGATAATGTATACCACATCCGAATCATAGACAGGACGAGGGCCGACGGGGGCGGATACGAAAACCATCGCACTATATAAGATGCAATAATAAAAGTAAGAAAATAATACAAGTATCTATCTAAACATACAAGTAAGAATATTTTTCCTTTCGGAAAGAAGATAAGAACAAGAGGCTCACCACGGTGGTGCCGGCGATGAGATCGGCGCGGGTGATCGACGGCGGTGAAGACGGGGACGGGGCATGACGTACCGCTAAACCTAGACAAATATTGAGGAAAATGGAGCTTCGAGGTCGAGCTTGGAGAGGAGAAAGCTTAAGTAGTGTGGCTCGGGCATTCCATCGAACACCTTGTGTGCATAGGAGGTGAGCTAGAGCACCACCAACCCCTCTCCCCTTCGGCGGCTAGAAAAAATAGAGCAGCGTGCTTTGCTCTTACGCGAGGGGGTATATATAGGCACCTCATTGGTCCCGGTTGGTAGCATGAACCGGGACTAAAGGGAAGCCTTTGGTCCCGGTTCAAGGTACCAACCGGGACCAATGGTGGTGGGCCAGGAGCAAGGCCCATTGGTCCCGGTTCGTCCCACTAACCGGGACCAAAAGGTCGAGACGAACCAGGACCAATGGCCCACGTGGCCCGGCCGGCCCCCGGGGCTCACGAACCGGGTCCAATGCCCCCATGGGTCCCGGTTCTGGACTGAACCGGGACTAATGGGCTGACCCGGCCTAGACCATTGCCCCCTTTTCTACTAGTGTAATGATAACTTTAAAGTAAATAATATAAATTAAAAGAATGGAAATGGCTTCCTACAGGAGAGAGATTAGGCGTGGAGAAACTTCGGATCATGGTGTACATCAAGTGTGCCAGTGCGACGGTAATGCCAACTATCTTGTATCAAGATTTTAATGTGTTGATTGTTTGCTCGGTAGGCGGATCATCCTTGAGTTGTAGAACTCCTCCGCGCGAGATTCCATTCTCCTCAATAGTCCTGTTTTGATGTTGCCACATCGTGGCCGTCTCCGCAATTGAGGTTGTTAGATCAGAACAATGCGTTAGGTTTGGTGGATCACCGTTATCTCGTACTATCTTAGATCCACGTAGATGTCTCCACCCGTCAGCTGGATGTCACGAATTCGTTTTTTAACATAGTACGAACGAAATTGCTCACATACACGGATTCACTAAACAATATGTGTTACATGTATAGGTCTTTGAATCATGTTGTCTGGGCCCTTAAATTGGACAATACGCATATATTCATCACATATAAACAACACAAAACTATAACCACGAATGGCAACATATAGATAGGCACTGATGGATCTTGCCGACCACCTACATCTCCCATGTCTAGAGGAAGAATCACCATACGACATAGAGAATAATTCAAGAGAAATCATATCGATAATATTGTGGAGAGGTACAACGGGGCATGGCTACGCCCACTGTTTTCTCACACGGCACCATGGCATTTTTTCCGATAAAGGGTGGATTTTATTGACTCAAAATGAAGCATCAAGAGGATACAAACACAATGAGCACACACCCTGCATCTGCATAGCTAGGATGCACACAACCAACACAACACACACAATAAAAACACGCCGGCAAATAGCAAAGTCATATAAGACGAAAGCTTTACCTAAGCGATAAAAAAACCCAAAATGATCAAATCCTCTCTTGGCAAACTACAACAATGACCATATCCGAACCAACCATCTTATGACACCACAAGGACAACGAGGTTCTTCAACAACAACGCCTTCAGGAAGGGAGCGACGCTCAAACGCCGTCGTCACTGGATCCAACCACCAAAGTTAGATTCTAAGTTTTCACTCTGAAGAACCAATCCAAGCATATCCGAGCAATGCCTTCGACAAGGTAACAATGTCATCGTCATTGCCAGGTATAACCAACTCGGGTCAAACCTAGGTTTTCACACCGGAGCTCGAGACCAGGTACTCATCACCATCGAAATCAATCATGTATTATCGCCACCACTTTTCCACGATTCCAGCAGCTACCTGCGATGGACAAGAGAACCGACCGCTATCGCCGCACAACCATAACCTCTGCGTCAAGTCATTGTCCATAGCTTGCATCTCATCGTTGTCGGTGTACTAGAGTAGGGGTACTCTAGTATCCCCAACTCGTGCACGGGCAGTTGCAGCACTCCGTGGCAGGGCTGGCCTGGTGACCGCCAAGATCCTCCGTGGCTCCTTTGGAGCCATTCAAGAACAAAGTACTCAAGGCCCCGACAAGAGGAGCTTGCCGGGAAGGCCACTCAAGGCACGAAGGAAACAAGGCCCCGGCAAGAGGAGCTTGCCGGGAAGGCTTGGTGAGCGACACTGTCGTCAGAGTTAGGTATAGATCACTGTACACTGTACAAAGCGGTGTACCAACCACTATTTTTCCTATTTTACCCTTATCTACTTGCCACCTGTGGTGACCCCTTGAGCCTATAAAAGGAGGCCCGAGTGCAACGTAGAGGGGGTTCGGCTGGTTCGGTTCATTCGACCCATCCTAGACTAGACACACTCAAGCTAGGTTTTGTAACTCCCATTGCTCCCTAGCAAGAACACAAATAATCAGACAAGCAGCAGTAGGAGTATTATCTCTCCGGAGAGCTCCGAAGCTGGGTAAATCTGCTCGTGTGCTTCGCCTCGATCTGCTCTTCGTGCACTCTCCGCCCCCACCGAACCGTAAGGGACCCCGTCCCATAGGTGTCCGTGGGCCACGATCAGCTTCCCCGACATCTTTGGCGCGCCAGGTAGGGGGCGTCGAGGCTGTGTGAACCTGATCCAGCGGTCACACGAGCAACTTCATCATCATCTTCATCAACATGGCACCAAAGAAGAAGTCTTCGGCAGCAGCAGTAGGAGTATTATCTCTCCGAGAGCTCCGAAGCTGGGTAAATCTGCTCGTGTGCTTCGCCTCGATCTGCTCTTCGTGCACTCTCCGCCCCCCACCGAACCATAAGGGACCCCGTCCCATAGGTGTC
>LR880971.1:794062891-794091506 GCA_904067115.1 Aegilops sharonensis | reverse complement strand
GGAGGAGAAGATAATGGTGTGGACCGCCAAGCGTCGCTCGAGGAAGTATTGCCTTGCCGGGAAGCAAAAAAAAACAGAAAAGCTAAGTTGCCAAAGTTTGAGCAATCAGTTTTTTAAAAAAAAATTAAGTTATCTTCCTCGGCGATAGTACTTTGTATGGAAAACATGTGCGCGGAGGAACCAACTCGCGGCTGGTTTGCACCCTTACTTTGTTTCGAGTCCGCTCAACAACTTAAGTGAGCTGCAACCAGTTGCGACAAGGTTGCTTGTCGGAGGCGGCACCGCCAGCAGGCTGCTGACGTTCCGCACTCAGCGCTCGCGGCAAGGGTGCCCGCACCGGCGAGTTTCCCTAAAAGCGTAGGGCACAAACATACAAAGGAAGGAATCGAGTAAATGAAATGACATTGCATTCGATTGCCTAAGATAGATTATATTACAAAATGACTTGTCGCAGATCTAATAAATTGTTCTACTGAACATGGTCTGCAGCGACAAGGGAAAGATAAACTTGGCGGCCTAGTCTACGCGGTCACCATCGAGCCTCTTGACTCCGCTCACCCTGTCCACGATGGGTGCGACAAGGGCCTTGAGTGCTTCGACGTCAGCAGTTGGCGGCAGGGACTTGAGGACGTTGGCGAAGCTGACGCCTGGATTGCGGAAGGCCACCTTCATCAAGACCTTCTGAAGAGCCCCGGCACAGACTTGGCGCGACTCGTCGGCCAGCTGCTTTGGGATCTCTTCCCGGAGCCGCTGGAGAGCCGCCAACACGCTCTTGAAGAACAGGCTGAGCTTGGCGCTGGGTTGGAGATGCTCGTCGGTGGGGTACCCGAGATCACCATCCCCAGCTCCATCAGCTCCTTGTCGATGGCGGCGGCTGTATTGACAAGACCCTCGGTCCATAGCATCACGTTCTCTCTGAGGGTATTGTGGGCGTTCGTGGCAGTCGCCAGCAACTCCTCATTGGCCTTGATCTTCTCCAACAGGCCCGCTTCCCGCTCCTTGGCGCCGTCCAACGTCTCCGTCAAAGTGGTCAGTTTCAGCTCCAGATCCGCCTTGGAGTCCTTGGCGGCGTCGATCTCCTTGATCTTCTCGGCGAGACGACCCTGCAACTCACCAAGAGTGTAGGCGTCCTTCTCGCGCTCATGCTTCAGCGCGGTGACCTCTTCGCCGCTCTTCTGGAGGGTGGCCTCCAGCTGCGTCACCCTCGTCTCTAATTCCTTCTTGGCGGCCTCGGCGGCCGCGGCAGCTTCCTTTGCCTCCTTGAGTGCTCCACCAACTGATTGCTCGCGCGCGGCAAGATCTTCCTCGTAGCTGTCGAGGTTGATCTTCCGCTGCGCCAGTTCACCTTCTTGCGCAGAGAGCTTCTCACCGGCTAGCCTTTGCTGCTCCTCGACCTCGGCCTTCTCCAAGATGAAGGCCGTGCGCTCTTCAGAGAGTTGCTCCCGTGCTTCTGCTATGTCCCGGAGAGTTTCCTTGTTGGCGCGCCGGAGCTCTTCCGCGCGTTTCTCCATATCAGCTCCCGCTCTCGCGACAAGCGCCTCCCTGGACTCCAACTTGGCTTGGCGGGCACGGTAGAGCGACAGCAGCTTCTTCAGCAGCTGCTCTTCTTCAGACTCGCCACTACTGCTGCTTGGCGCGTCGACCAGTGACAGCCCGGCGGAGGCGAGCAGCTCCTCGTCGAAGGTCTCTCCCTTGACCGGCGCCCTGGAGCTCGACGCCCATGGAAGCTTGATGAAGACACCGTCGCCGGCCTTCAGATAGGCGCCGGGCTGGGGCTCTTCGGAGCTCGGTGCTGCATCGGTGGCGGAGGGATCGGCGGTCGGCGTAGCGCCTGGCGCTCCTGCGGCCTCAGGGCCGTCAGTACGATCACCAGACCCCTCCCCAGCCTCTGCGCCAGTAGCCTTGGCAGCCTCCTCGCCGGCAGAACCATCAGCACCGGCCTCCTCCTCCATGTCGGCGGCGTCGTCATTGTTGCCGCGAGCGTCCTCCTCGCCGGCAACCTCAGTCTCCATCGGCTCTCCGGCAGATGGATCTAATGATCAGAAAAAGAAAAGAACAAGTCAAGCAAATGTTCGAAAAGAAGAACAGAAGAGAAAAGACCCAAGGGAAATTTTCAGTCAAGAAGATTACCTGCAATGGGATCTGTAGCCGCGGTCTCCACCACCGGAGGGTCGTCGGCGCTGCCCCTTGTCGGAGAGTTCTCCCTCGGCGGCGTAGTTGAAGCAGACAGAACTTCAGGAGTGACCTCCGGGGCCCCCTGATGAGGCTGCTCTGCTCCTGCACAATTCAACAAATCAGGTATCAGCATAGAAGAAACACCCATGCACGCCCTACAGTAACAAATGGATCAAATACTTACCCTGGGGGCTGTGCTGGGGGCTGCTCAGAGGAAAGGTTGCCGGGTCCGGCAAGGAAGCCTCGGGCGCTCCTCCTGTTGCCGCGGGGGGATCGTCTTCGATGACCACCACCGGCGTCTTGGCTCTCTT
This sequence comes from Aegilops sharonensis, assembly GCA_904067115.1. Lineage (NCBI taxonomy): Eukaryota > Viridiplantae > Streptophyta > Magnoliopsida > Poales > Poaceae > Aegilops > Aegilops sharonensis. The sequence continues at coordinate 794,089,020 of LR880971.1, read as the reverse complement.
CGATGCCCTCTGAGCCAGCGTCCTTAAGAAGGAAAAAGGTCCAGAATGAAACAAGTTAGATACAAGGCGAAACAGCAAATTGAAGAATTACAAGTACAGCGACAAGGTCTTACTCTTCTTCCTCTTCCTCGGAGCTGAGAGCGGAGAAGTCGAATTCCGCTCCACCTCCGGTGCGACGAGCTGGAAGGGTGGGCTCCCTTGGACGCTTGGCGGGTGCAGAAGCCGTGGTCCCAGAAGGCCCCGCTCCGGTTGCTGTGGCAGCGTAAGGCGCTCCCGCAACAACAGAGGTTGTCGCGGTGGAGCGCGTCACGCGGCGAGACGGCTGTTGGCCCGTCTGCCGCCCCGCCACTTCCCCGGTCTTGCGGAGGCGCCTTCTTGGCGGGGCCGCGGGCTCCTCCCGCTGCAAGTCATCTGAAGGTGGAGGGGAGGCGCCCCCGGCAGGCTCGTTCGGCTCAGCGTCGGGCTCGGCCTGCTCCTCCTCGCCGACAAGCTCTTCGCGTTCGGCAAGGCTTGCCGCCTCAGCTGCCTCCGCCTCCTCGACGGTGAACCCAAACACGCCGGCAGCAGCAGCTTCTGCCGCCTCCTCCAACCTTGTGGCGATGCGCGCCATCTCTTGCTCGGTGGTGTCGCGGGTGAGCCACTTCTGCTCGTGGGCACGGATCGACACTTCTGCTAAGTTGTCGAAGAACTGCTGCACGACGTCGTCGGCGGGCTCCTGCCAAGTTGGAACGATTCCATGGGAATCGCACAACGGCATCATCACGCGGATGCGGTCAAGCGACGAGTTGTTGCACAAGGGCACGACTCCCCTCGGCAACATGAACCACTCTGGGTGATCTGCATCAGGCTTGAACAGCTCCCGCAGCATGGCATCCAGCTCCAAGACAGTAAGTTCCAGTTGAGGCCCGGACGCAGCCTCATGATGTCCGTCGCGTTTTGGAATTCCCAAGCAGGCCTCCTCCTCTCCTGCAAGGGCGCAATGCGGCGGCGAAGGAAGTCCGCGCCAACAGCTCCTACGGTAAGCCCTGCTTGCCGGAGGCGCAAGATCCGGGTCACGGCAATCTTCAACTTCTCGTCCTCCGGCGCCAAGTTGCTCCAATCATTGCCGCGCACTATGAGAGTTTGGCGCAGGGCAGTAAAAGGTTGTGGCTCCTCCTCTATAATCCAACACCAGTCGGCTCTCCACTCCTCCCATTTGCTGCGCAGCTCTCCGTCAAGATATGCTTCCTTCTTGCCGATCCTGGAGACCCATGCAATCCCTCCGGCAAGCGGCTCTCCTCTCTCAACACGGGGCATGAAGTAATGGCGGAAAAGTGCTACATTTGGGTGGACCCCGACAAAGTTCTCGCAGAGGTGTGCGAAAACTGACATGGTGAGGACGGCGTTGGGGGTGAAATCAAGGAGGCGGAGGCCATATGTGTTCATGACGTCGCAAAAGAATTCGGAAAAGGGCGGGCAGAGCCCGCAATGGAAGAAAAGCGCGAAGAAAGGGTACCCGACGGAAACCTTCTCAGATGTGGCGGCGGAGATCACCCTCGTGCGCGGGTGCGACCGCGTCTCCGTCGAACAGAAGAGGTAGTACAGCTCTCGCAGCTCCTTCGCGTCGAGCAGAGGGTCGAAGAGGGCCCGCTCCTTCCACAGCGCCGCGAGCCGCTGCGCCTCGGCCGATTTCACCCCTTCGCCCTTGTCGGCTTTCGGAGCCATGGCAGAGGTGGTGGAGGAATCCGACGGCGTTGGTGGCGCCGGTGGCAATGGGGAAGGGGCGGAGCGTCGCTTTCTTTGGGCTCGAGAAGAAGGGGAGGTGCGGCGGTGGTTTTTGATGTGACAGCAATGGCAAGAGGACGTCCTACCCCTGTTTCCCCTGCTTATAAGAGGGGAGAGGGGGCGGGCGTTCCGATTTTCCCATTAAAGAAAGCCCCCACGATCTCTCCCACGACGCCACGTCCGGTACGTGCCGTTCGTGGGGGACGTGGTGGGTCCGAGGCGAATAACTGCGCAATCTAGGCCGCGCGTGCCCGTGCACTGTTTTGGGCCTGGCCCAACAGGGCTCGGCGCCGTGTGTGGCCCAAGCCCGGGGGCTCCTGTCGGTGTACTAGAGTAGGGGTACTCTAGTATCCCCAACTCGTGCACGGGCAGTTGCAGCACTCCGTGGCAGGGCTGGCCTGGTGACCGCCAAGATCCTCCGTGGCTCATTTGGAGCCATTCAAGAACAAAGTACTCAAGGCCCCGGCAAGAGGAGCTTGCCGGGAAGGCCACTCAAGGCACGAAGGAAACAAGGCCCCGGCAAGAGGAGCTTGCCGGGAAGGCTTGGTGAGCGACAAGCTCTTGAGCGCGACAAGGATTCAGCCACGGCAAGGTACTTACTGCGGCAGGCAACCTCTCTTCATCTCCGCTCCAGCTCATCCGCCAACGTGTCGCCGTGGGGCTACTCCAGGCGCGCGTGTCAAAGGGCTGTGCAGCCAGCGGGGAGCAGCGATAAGCGGCGCTGACAAGCCACCATCGTGGCAAACGGAGGCGCACCTGACGGTCCCTATTGTGCTGTTCAGGTGACAGGGACGGACATTTATTACTCTTGTCCCTTGCCGTCAGAGTTAGGTATAGATCACTGTACACTGTACAAAGCGGTGTACCAACCACTGTTTTTCTTATTTTACCCTTATCTACTTGCCACCTGTGGTGACCCCTTGAGCCTATAAAAGGAGGCCCGAGTGCAACGTAGAGGGGGTTCGGCTGGTTCAGTTCATTCGACCCATCCTAGACTAGACACACTCAAGCTAGGTTTTGTAACTCCCATTGCTCCCTAGCAAGAACACAAATAATCAGACAAGCAGCAGTAGGAGTATTATCTCTCCAGAGAGCTCCGAAGCTGGGTAAATCTGCTCGTGTGCTTCGCCTCGATCTGCTCTTCGTGCACTCTCCGCCCCCCACCGAACCGTAAGGGACCCCGTCCCATAGGTGTCCGTGGGCCACGATCAGCTTCCCCGACATCTTTGGCGCGCCAGGTAGGGGGCGTCGAGGCTGTGTGAACCTGATCCAGCGGTCACACGAGCAACTTCATCATCATCTTCATCAACATGGCACCGAAGAAGAAGTCTTCGGCAGCAGCAGTAGGAGTATTATCTCTCCGGAAAGCTCCGAAGCTGGGTAAATCTGCTTGTGTGCTTCGCCTCGATCTGTTCTTCGTGTACTCTCCGCCTCCCACCAAACCGTAAGGGACCCCGTCCGATAGGTGTCCGTGGGCCACGATCAGCTTCCCCGACAATCGTCGTAGGCAACCACCGAATCTGAAGAAAGAAACCCTCACGAAGATCTTTCGGTGGCTACCACAATCCACAGCAAGGCCGTCGGTGCATGCCGAAGTGCTCACCACGAGCAAAGCAATGCCGACTGCTACCTTGCCGGAGAGGGCCCTGCCAAGGCACATCGCCTAGGGTCCGACATGACTGGATCTGAGCCGGGGCGCCATAGCCCGCAGCACCAATGGCCCCTGGCCCACCATCATGCATGCACCAGCAAGCAGCGCCGCAGCCGCCAGCAACAATGTGCGCCAAGAACTGGATGGAAAACACGCCAGATCTGATGGGCTCACGCCGCCGTGTTCAGGATCAAAGCGGACCTCTTGGGCAGATGCAGCTTTCCGCACAAGCAGCCACCCGCAGCCGTGCAAGAGGCGGCCCATGNGGAAAGCTCCGAAGCTGGGTAAATCTGCTTGTGTGCTTCGCCTCGATCTGTTCTTCGTGTACTCTCCGCCTCCCACCAAACCGTAAGGGACCCCGTCCGATAGGTGTCCGTGGGCCACGATCAGCTTCCCCGACAATCGTCGTAGGCAACCACCGAATCTGAAGAAAGAAACCCTCACGAAGATCTTTCGGTGGCTACCACAATCCACAGCAAGGCCGTCGGTGCATGCCGAAGTGCTCACCACGAGCAAAGCAATGCCGACTGCTACCTTGCCGGAGAGGGCCCTGCCAAGGCACATCGCCTAGGGTCCGACATGACTGGATCTGAGCCGGGGCGCCATAGCCCGCAGCACCAATGGCCCCTGGCCCACCATCATGCATGCACCAGCAAGCAGCGCCGCAGCCGCCAGCAACAATGTGCGCCAAGAACTGGATGGAAAACACGCCAGATCTGATGGGCTCACGCCGCCGTGTTCAGGATCAAAGCGGACCTCTTGGGCAGATGCAGCTTTCCGCACAAGCAGCCACCCGCAGCCGTGCAAGAGGCGGCCCATGGACGTGCACATAAGCAAGCCAAGAGGCCGGCCGTGGATGCGTCGTCGTAGAGCAACTCATGCCTGCGCAGAAGCACTATCGGATCTGATCCCAGGGGAAAGCACCAGCACCACGCACGCCTCTCCAACACGTGGCTTGGTGCATGTTTGGCGCACGCCCATACACATGCATTTTGGCCATCGTCTCTCGAACCCGTGACACGAATTTGTATTCTTAACACGAACAAATCTCCTCTCCGATTTACCAAGGGTTAGAAGGCCCACGTATTTTCAACAGGCTCGTTACAAACCAAGCCTTCATAGAGAAGAAATCGACCCGTCACCCGTGGCCAAATGCAGCTTGGCACGTTAGCAAGCGTAACATGAGCGGCCACGTCAATGCTAGCTGTGTATCCGCCATGTGTCCTCGACGCCGGTCATCGAACCCTCAGGGGCTGGCCACCCGCCAACATGACCATCTATAAGCGGTCCGAGACCATCGGTAGAAGCGTGTAAATGATCGACGACTATATCCTAACAAACATCCGCAAACGAAGGACAACAAGCCTTGAACATGGTCATCATGTGCGAAGTGATGATTATGAGCTTGGGTCATTGTCGTCGCGGCCAAATCGATGATAATGAGCTTGGGACATGGTTGCCGTAGATAGGGCAATGATAAGAAGCTTGGGGCATGGTCGCCACATACAAATAGATGATAACAAGCTTGGGACATAGTTGTCGACACCAGGGTGGGGATGACTACGACGAAGATGCCTTGAGGAATGGACTGAAGAGCATCCCATGGAGCCTGAGCATCTTATATCGTCGAGCATGGCTTGACGGCCCGATCCCGAAGCTTGCCAGCAGGCCATGCTCGTGGCAATTTTTGGTCTAAACACCTACATTTTCTTAATATATGCATAATGCTGACATATATCTCCTAATTAATTTTTTAAGTTACCATTTGTTTGTATTTTTTGAACCATGATAGGCCGCGCTCATGTTGAGGTTGTCGAGTTAAGCATTTTGAGGTCTTGTCGGAGAGTCAAAACACAAGTCACAATTTGATGGATCGATGCATGCTATAAGTAATACTATCAACGTGATGCATTTTGTTCATCCAAAAACTACGCATGACACTATTGTGAAGTAAACCACTATAACTTATCCAAAGTAGAAAACGAACCATGACAAGATTTTCTCACCATTACAAGGTCGCATAGCTTGTTTGGTCCTTCATGCCCGTCGTGTGGCGAGCATGATGGATGACTTACGAGCGACCAAAAGCATGACCCGAACGACCAACCACGCTGAAAGCAGGACCAAGGACGCCAATATCAAACTCAAGAGAAAATTTTAAAACAGACGAAAAGCAATATTTTAAAATAATTATTTTTAGATTTTGAGAAAGCACATTGCCTGGCCAGTGAAACCCAGATCGTCCAATGAAAGCCGGGCTCGGTAGACCACTATTTCAACGGGCTCATAACAAACCAGGTCATACACAAAATAGAGATAAAACACATCACAAAAAAATACACGTAAAACACGTGGACTTTTTCTTTGCGGAGGATAAAACACGTAGACAAACGCTACATTTTCTAAAACTAAACAAAATGCTACTCGACATATTATTAAGAAAACAACGTAAGATGGACGTCACAGTGAACGTTGGCCGCTTGTCCGCCACGTGCCCTCAACGCCGGTCACCAGACGGCCAGGGGGCTCACCCGCAGCCATCGACCATCCTAAACATTCGAAAGCGACGGCCACGGAGGAATGAAATGACCGACGATAATATCTTTACCGTGACGAACCGAGCATAATGAGCTCAAGACATGATTGCCACGTGTGAAGCGAGGATAACAAGCTTGGCACATGGTGGTCGCGGGCAAGGCAATGATAACAACCTTGGGGCATGGTCACCACGCGCAAAAAGATGATAATGAGCTTCGGACATTGTCACCGCGAGCAAGGCGAGGACCACAAGCTTGGTGCCTGGTCACCATGGGCAAATAGATGATAAAGAGATCAGGACATAGTCGTCAACACCAAGGTAACGAGACTACGACGAGACAATGATGCCTTGAGGAATGGACTGAAGAGTGTCTCGTGGAACCTTGGGCACTTTACATCATCGAGTATGGCCGGACGGCCCAAGCATGAAGCTTGACGGCAAGGCCATGCTCATCGGAATTTACACCAATATGCATAATGCTCATATATATACCCCAATCAAATTCTTTTAAGCTACCATTGTGTATATGTATTTTTTTTTAACCAGGATAGGATAGGACGGGCACATGTTAAGGTTATAGGGTCGGGCATTTTAAGGTCTTGTTTGAAAGTCAATACAGAAGTCATGAAGTGTCGGATCTGCCCGTGTCACAAGTATTTGTATCGCCGTGATACACTTTGTTATTTCAAAAAGTGCGCATGACACTATTGTGAAGTAACCGACCATAACTTATTCATAGTAGAGTCGATAACTCACTAAACTAAAGTGAATCGGACCATGACAAGGTTTTCTCACCATTACATACATGGTGACATAGCTTGTTTCGTCCTTCATGCTCGACCGTCGTGTGGCGAGCATGATGGACGATTTACGAGCGATCAAAAGCACAATCATCCATCTCTGAACAACCAACCATGTTGAACGCATGACCAAGGAAGCCAGCATCACCCACAAAAAAAAGGAAGCCAGCATCAAACTCGTAACAAATTATTTTAAACAGGCAAAAACCAATATTTTCAAATATTTAGACCCTGTTCGGAGACCCGCAACTCCACCACTCCGTTCCCGAAGCTGGAGTTTAAAAGCATGGAGTTAGGAAACAGATGCTCCGCAGCTCCTCATATTTTTCGGAGCTGGAGTGACTCCGAACGCCTGTTTGGGACTGCTCTGCTCCTTAAAATTCAGCTTCACTCCAGAAAATACAAGCCAAACGGGATAGCTCCACGATAGGCCGTTCCGCAAAAAAACTAGAATCTAGAGTACAACTCTCAGTTTTTTATGAAGCTCTTGAAGGGTTGCTCCAAAAAATTGTAGAAGCTGGCAAATTACCCACCACTGCCACCAGTAAATGGATACCCCTTCGTTTTCCTCCCTCATCCAATCAAATAGATCATTTCCACCACATTTTCCATTCTTGAAGCTGGAGCTATATGGAAACCAAACATTCTTTTTGATAGTGCTACAACTTCTGTATGAAACTGCTCCAAAGTGGATTTGATAGAGTGAAACTGATTTTGGTGAAACGGAGTAGTCCCAAACACTTGGATTTCGAGAATGCACACCGGTAGAGTGAACCACTGATCGTCCAATGAAAACATCCCTCGTGGATTGTTGGCGTGGAGTGCTCGTCTTAGCTTGTCACATCACTCGGACCCTGCATAATAAATCACCCCGGCCCCACTTGTAATTGGCTTTGTGGGTACCCCACCATGTGCTCGAGCATGCGTAGCACCCACCAGCTACTTAGTTGTCACGATTGTATTTTAGTACGGGTTGTAGATGGAAAGCTTTCAATTTGGTGCTATTTTAGTGGGAGCGGCTGGTGGGCGTTCGGTGCCTTGTCCACCGATGATGCGTGGCCTATATAAGCATCTATTCCGTACTCGTTGTTCCCCTCTTCCTAGAGCCAAAGTCTTGCTCAGACGCGCTAGCTGCTCATGCGTTCCAACCAAGTTGTGTTCATGTGTCCACCCAACAGATGGCAAACTTTCTTTTTCTTTGCGCAGAAGGGAGTAATCTGCCTCGCTGTTGGCTGATTTCTCTCCTCTTTGAGAAGAGAAAGAAAGGTTCGATGGATTCCATCCACAAGGGAGGGAAAGTTTTATTTTCGATAAAAGGGGTCACATGGCATCATTTTCATTATGAAAATAGGAGTCTAGATACAACAAAACGCAACACCACACCAATTTTTCATCAGACCTGATGCATCACCTCACCAACAGGTAAACAACCTACATCCTAGCTAGACATATAACCATATCTATAGGATGCCAAACCACCCACTACTGGAGAGAGAGCAGACTTTTAACATCTTTTTTACAATTTGCACATCAGCCAAAACAATAAGCAAGTAGAGAGAAAACACAGTCTTTGAGCAGAAGGATTTCATCCATACGCTCTTCTGTAGACTAGAGGGAAGAAATTAGAAAGAAGAATAAATTAGAAAGAGAGAACGATGGATTCCTTCAACGAGAGCGAAGAAACTTGTGTGGGCAGCATTCAACGGGGTAATTTTGGTACAAATCAGTAAGAGGTAGTGGTACAATTTCTTCTTCTTAATTTCCTTGCGTTTTTCCTTCAGCCAAGAAGAACAACCTTGCCACCGGCTCCTATCCCCAACCAAACCAAGCCAACACAAGACGTCGCCAGGCCTCCCACCGTCAACGCAGCACTAACAGAATTGGGCCTCCCGGCCACCGTCCGCATAACTCAACCATGCCGACATACATCTCGTCAGGCCTCCACGCCGTCCGGCCCGTAGCTCAACCAAGCCAGCCCCCCGATGCATTTCCAGAGCCCACCACCGAAACCCTACAGAGACGGCGGCCATACATAAGCCGTACTGCTTTGCCCCCTCCCCCCTCCTCCCTTCCCGCCGCCTCTGAACAGCCTGCCACCATCGTCACGAACTAGGTTTTCCTCGATCTAGATCCCTTTCTAGATCCATGGTGGATTCTAGCTCCCTTTGTAGATCCTTGGATGTGTGTCTGGTACTTATGATCCACTTCGTGCTCGTTTCTTGCGCCGGTTCCTTCCCACGGATGGCGATCGTTGGCGAGTTGGAGGCCCCGGTCGGTGTCGTGGACGCCACCGTCGACTGCACCAAGGTATCCCTCACCCCTTCTCTGTGATTGCAAATGTTCCAGTATCCCCACGGCCTTCCCTTTTGGATTGATTGATCTGTTCGAACTGATTAGGGTTATGTGATGTATCGCCCTTCTGGATTGATCTATTCAATGCGATTAGGGTTACGTGATGTATCCCTTCCCCTTTTGCCCTTCTGGATCCGGTTAGGTTTATGTGATGTGGTCTGATGGTTTTGATTGCGTAGGTAGATATAACCTTTGATCTGTGTGTAGGGCATGTGCTTGTTGGACCTGGAACGAGATCCTCTTACTTATCAAGGGATGTCAGGGTAGCTAAAGTATCCTAACATTCCTTCCTTGCATTCAATGAACAGAGCTCTAAAACAACAATTTATCAACAGTAAATTGTATACAGTAATTTGTGGATAGGGTTATCTCTCTGACTTCCCTTCTCTATTTTGCACATGAAGGCCTCCATAGCGACCTAACTTTCCTCCTCAATGTCAGAGGATCCCAGTTCCATTGGACCTCGGGGATTGGGTTTGGCTGAACATCTTATTTTTGCAACTGATCTAGCAATCACAACATAGTATCTTAAATCTACTTATTGTGTAAATCAATGCTAACTATGTTTTGACTCAATGTTGTTGCACACATGTTTTGGATTTAATTAATTAATTAATTGTGCAATGCTTGCGAAAAACCTATGTAATTGAAGGGTGTTTTAGCTATCGTTGGTGGTCTTTGTATTTCTTATGATGTATTGCTTCAGCGGCTATTGATCTTGCTATTATCTAAAATCTGTTAAATTTATGCAACAGATTGGTTAGGGCGATGTTGGTCGTGCTCTGGATACGGTAGGCTTTCGTCCTTATGCAAAGTCTGGTGCGAAATCCTCCGCATAGGCTGGTGTGAACTTCAATGCCAAGGCTACCACTGGGAAGAAGGCGAAGACTGATAAGGAGCGCTCTGGGAAGACTTTCTCATTTGTAATACCTGGTGAGTAGCTGCTGAACTCGTACCATTACCAGTCATTTCAATAGCAGTGTCTTGTTCTCAGTCTTAATATCCTCCTTTGCTCATTTGTTGCAGGGTTAAGGACGCCTGAAGGTGCAAAACAAAAGGAGTTTGAGGACTCTATCAACCAGTCTTCAGTAAGTACTTTTTTGATTGTGTTTACAGTTCTTTCTTGTTTGGAAGACAACTACTTCTTTGTTGTAGATTCATTTGCAGGTCAAGTTGCCGACTAAGATCGAGCTCACTTAACACCAAACCTGTTAACAATTGTTTTTCAAGTTGCGTATGAATTGAACCAGTGTATTACTGACCTCGTAGAAAACTTGAACCCATAGTAGTAAGTAGTATTCTCAGGATGCATTGATTACCTATCTTACTTTAGATCACCTTCTTTTCTTCTTTTTTCTTAAGTGGCATTGTCGGTGTCAAAACCGGCGGATCTCGGGTAGGGGGTCCCGAACTGTGCGTCTAGGCGGATGGTAACAGGAGACAAGGGACACGATGTTTTTACCCAGGTTCGGGCCCTCTCGATGGAGGTAAAACCCTACTCCTGCTTGATTAATATTGATGATATGGATAGTACAAGAGTAGATCTACCACGAGATCAGAGAAGCTAAACCCTAGAAGCTAGCCTATGGTATGATTGTTGTCCGTCCTACGGACTAAAACCCTCCGGTTTATATAGACACCGGAGAGGGCTAGGGTTACACAGAGTCGGTTACAATGGGAGGAGATCTACATATCCGTATCGCCAAGCTTGCCTTCCACGCCAAGGAAAGTCCCATCCGGACATGAGACGAAGTCTTCAATCTTGTATCTTCATAGTCCAGGAGTCCGGCCAAAGGTTATAGTCCGGCCATCCGGACACCCCCTAATCCAGGACTCCCTCAGTAGCCCCTGAACCAGGCTTCAATGACGACGAGTCCGGCGCGCAGATTGTCTTCGGCATTGCAAGGCGGGTTCCTCCTCCGAATATTTCATAGAAGATTTTGAACACAAGGATAGTGTCCGGCTCTGCAAAATAAGTTCCACATACCACCGTAGAGAGAATAATATTTACACAAATCCAATCTGCTGATGTATTCTGCAGCGTGGCATCACACCGCGGCCAAGCCTTTATTCGAATCGTTTTACTGTCCCACCTCAGCGCGTTTAGCGAGGCGGTTTCCCTGGAACATCTTGTCGAAGCAGAGATCGTGTCCCCTTATTCCGGGATTCTCATATATATGGGCGTGGGTAACCCAATCGTGCCCGTTGGTATGTCTCCTCTATCAAAAGCGAGTCCCAGACGGCCACGGGGAGGGCTCTTGGTATTCAACCTCTTTATAAAGAGACCAAGGCTCGACTCCTTTCTTTCAATCTCAATCGAATCCGCCTCTCACCTTGAGTTCCAACACCCAAAGCTCCAGATTCAGGCGCTTCGGACCTTCGATGATGTCCGGTTCCGATCTTCAAGGCCGGTGGATGCCTTCCTCCGTTACGGAAGAAGACGTGCTAAAGCTAAGAGATGCCAGGTATCTAACCGGCGAAATCTCGCATAGGCTGCCTGCTCAAGGGCAGGTTATTCCCACTCCCAAGCCTGGCGAGAGCGTGGTGTTCGCATCTCACTTATATCAGGGGCTAGGCTTCCCGACGGACCCCTTCGTGAGGGGGCTCCTGTTTTATTATGGGCTGGAATTTCACGACTTGGCTCCGGAGTCCATCCTCCACATCTCGTCGTTCATTGTCGTGTGCGAAGCCTTCCTCCGTATTACTCCTCACTTCGGATTGTGGCTTAAGACCTTCAAAGTAGAGCCAAAGATGATCAAGGGGCAGCATGCGGAGTGCGGAGGTGCTGTCATAAGTAAGAATGTTGACGCTCCATGGCCCGAGGGCTCTTTTCAAGAGGAGTTCAGCTTATGGCAACGAGAGTGGTTTTATATCACAGCTCCCAGGGGCACCAAGTGGGTGGCGCCACCTGCCTTTCGCTCGGGTCCCCCACCACAGCTAGCGCCATGGGCCAATAGAGGGTTTAACTGGGGGCTGCCCAAGGACGTGCCCTTGTTGCAGGGCCGCATTCGAGATCTCCTAGAAAGATACATCAATCTGGTCGTAGTGACGCAGGTCATGTTGATTCACCGCACCCTGCCCTGCAAACGTCGCCCCCTCCGCCTGTGGGAGTTTAATCCGGAGGGACCACGAGCCCTCCAACATTTTACAGGCGCGATGCCCATGGAGATGTACAAATTGTTCTTCGGATCACAAGCAATGTGTCCGGACTCGACTGAGGACGCAGGTCTAAGCTGCAATCGCCCGGATACTCAAGTAAGTGGCCCTGTACCCGGACACGCTATCCGTATATTTATTATAAAAGTGCCCTTAAAAGAGATGTCCCTTAAACAGGAGTGGATAGCGAAAGCAAAGCTAATCAGGTGTCCGGCCCCCTCCCTGAGACCACGCCGGATCCCGTGTTAACCAAGATGCTGGAGGTTGCGCCTTTGGAAGAAGGCGAAGGCGGGAACAAGGAAGCTACCGCCTCCCCGAAGGAGGCTGTCAGGAAAGGAGGAATCGAGAATTCCTCTATCCAGGGGAAGAAGAGGACCGCCTCTGTAGACCCGGAGACCATGATCTCAAAGCGGGGGAAGAAATCTTCGTCAGAGGGTCCTGCGCCGGGGGATGCCTCGGCCGCATTGTGCCCCCAAGGGGATCAACCCTCCACTGAGCCGTAAGTAGAGAGGGGAGTTTTAAAATAAGAGACATCCTTGTTCTATTTCTGAGGAAGATAACCAAAATTTTACCTTGTAGTTCGGATCTCAGCCCTTCTCAGCAGAGCTCATCTTCAGGGGATCTTCGTCCGGAGATGATGGAGAGCGGAACGCCTCCCTCTGCTGTACCGCCTTGCGAGGCGGGCGACCCTGAGGTGTTGTCACGTAGGGTTTCTCCGAATCTGGCAGGGCCGGAAGGCAATCGTATGGCCCCCCAAGGTCCTCCGTGTCCGGCCTTCGAAAAAGGCCATCGGACGAGTCCGGCACCGTCCGGTGCATGGTCGGAGGAGCTGAAGGATCTGCTCGGGCGAGCGTCTATCTCAGAAGAACACCATGCGTTGATGGGTATGGTGATTGAAAGGATTTCATCCGCGGAGAGCGGGTTGTACGAGGCCGTCAGGAGTTTACTGACTGGTTTTGAGGTACGCGAAATGATGTACCTTTTGACAGTTCCGCATATATGAGATGCGCCCTGTGTAGATAGTAGCCCCTGAGACTCGGTGCGTTGTCAAAAATGACGGCGCGACGAGGATCATAATCCCAGGTGTAATATGTCGCCCTTCGTATGTAGGTGGCGAAGTGTTCGGTGGCTAGCCGCACTGATGAATTTGCTGAGCTAAAGCGGCAACTTGACGTGGCAGATGCCGACATCGCGCTTGTCAACAAGCGGCTTGACAAGGCAAAAGGTATGTAATTTCTCCGAAGACACCTGGTAAGAGGAGCTTGATGCCCGTATCTTACAACATGTGTGCTTGATGCAGATGGTGCCGCTGCCATGGAGAACCTTCGGGCGGAACTTGCCCGAGCCAAGGAGCAGGCCAGGAAAAGCGATGCGGCTGCCTTAAAGGCGGCTGAAGAGCTGAAAGCCGAACAGGCTGCTCACTGCCGAAGCAAGAAGGAAATGGCTGAGATGGCTGTGAAGTTGAAGAATGCTGCCGACCGCTGCAAGCTTCTTGAAAAAGAAGATCGGGCGGAACAGAAGGACCTGAAGAAGGCCACTACGGAGGCCAAGGATGCTCGCTCTGCGATGAGAGCTATGAAGGAGGAGCTACGTCAGGCCAGAGATATCGCGGCTGGAAAGCCCTTTATGCTGCGGATGAAGTTCGGGGATCCTAAATATGCTCCGTTGGACCGGCTGTGGAGTGCGGCGGACACTTATCTGGACTTGGCGGCGAGTTCCGCGGACGCGGCCGAACACTTCCGAGATCAAAAGGATCATGAAGTGGAAAAGCTTTTTTGGTCGCAGTTCATCAATCCAGAGTGCTCACTTCCATTAACCTATCGTTTGGCCGCATGGGCGGAGCTGAATAGGTTATCCGGACTCGCCATGAAGTATGTCGTGAGTCATCTGTGGCCGGAAAGGCCCGAGCCGAAGAGTTATTTTAGCTTGGTGCAGCAGTTCCTTGGTGCGGTGCCGCATATCAATGCAATGAAAAGGTCAGCGTGCATAGAGGGTGCGCGGATGTCTCTTGCCCGTGTCAAGACATACTGGGCGGAGATGAAGGCCGTCGCTGTTGCATCCCAAGATTCGGACGGGAGCCGAGTACCTGCCGAGCACTATTTTCAGGAAGTTCTGCAGGGCGCTCGTTTAATAGAGACGCGGTGCTCGAAGGATATTATGTTCCAATAACATGTATTATTGTAAAACAATGTTTCGGGGGAATATAAAAGCTTTTTATACTTATGCCTTCAAGAATTAAAATACCCCCTGTGCGGCCGTTAATGTATATGTATATATAACCTGAAAGATGGCAGTCTTCGGCTTCAGCCCCCACGCATATAATGCGGGGTTGTTTGCAAAAGGCGCATTTTCACTCTTGATCCAACGGCTTGGTCCTATTAAGGAGATGATAGCGCAGCGAACTAGGCAACCGGACTATAATGCTTTATCACTTTCACTTAGCCATAGGAGTTTGACAGCGGGGCTACTATATAGCCCCTAGGGGCACTGCGCTCACCCGAATTCGGGGCGCGTGTGTGCCTGGCCGGGAAACGGCCCTTCGTTAATGCGGAGGAATCCTAAAGATTCCGGCGGGTCATCGAGTGGTTGACCAGTCTCACGCTATATCATGACAGTCAGTTTTCGGCTTTCTCTACTGAGGTGCTCGCCTGGCCGAACCGGGGCACAATCGCAGTAGTTCTCCTGGTGCCGCCTTAGCATATAGAGCGGAACGTAAGGCAGCAAAACACAGGAGCCGGGCAAACCCAACATTTGACCAAAGACATGATTCAGAGCTGATGCATATAAGGCCAAACTCGCGACGCCGAACACTCCCTAAGGTATTCGGTCTTTATGAAAACGGGCTGAACAACGCCCTTGGTAATAAGCCCCTGGTGTCCAGGTACGCGCAAAATTCTGACGTGGCCACATGCCAAGATGCCAGCCTCCTCCTCGGTTATATCACGAAACCGGGGGATGTGTATCAACAAGAGACAGTAAAAATTTTTACGCAGGGTCTTAATCTAAAAAGAATCCTTGGAACGGGTCCCTACTGCACGTCTGCGCCTGTGTCTCTGTTGTGCCGTATCCTGGACGGGTGTAGCACGGTGTTCATATGCGCGGAGCCCCTTGTACGGGGGGTATGCGGCTAGTAAGCCCTTGTATGTTTACGCTGGACTTGTCTAGCCATGTCCAGGGTCTGAACAACCTGTTTAGGTGCTTTGATTAGTGAAGCCGGTTTAGTGTGTGGCTGTCAAGGCAGCCGCACAATCTTCCGCGCTCGAGGAACACTCGATATTTCCCTTTAATGAGATGATGCCTCACGGACCGGGCATTTTAAGTGTAAGAGATGCATAATGCGGTATTGCGTTAAAGCGGGGGAAAGCTTCGCATCCCAGTAGTGCTTGATTTCTACTTGTAAATGGGGCGATGTGGAAGGTTAGCTTTTCGCAGCGGAAGTTGTCGGGGGAGCCGAACATAACTTCTAGCAGGAGAGAGCCCGTACAATGGGCATCTGGGCCTGGCGTTACCCCTTGAAAGGAAGTGTTGCTATGGCGAATTTTTGTTGGGTCTATCCCCATTTTGCGGATTATGTCCTGATATAGCAGGTTTAGATCACTGTCGCCGTCCATTACGACTTGTGTAAAGTGAAGTCCGTCAATTATCGGATCTAATATCAAGGCAGTCCAGCCTGCATTCCGGATACTTCTAGAGTAATCCTGATGGTCGAAGGTGATTGGTTTTAACAACCAGTGGCAGGACTCCTCTGAGATAGGTCGTATGGCGCGTATCTCTATAGGCGCCACTCTGGTTTTTCCTTTTGTCACGTGAAGTTAGTTTACTGTTTTGACTTCTTGTGGGAAATTCTTTTGTTTTTCGGTGCTCTGCTTGTGGGGTTCGTCATCGTCCTCGCTTGGTGTGTCGAGCCCCTTGTGTTCGGCGTTGAGTTTGCTGGATTGCTTGAAGACCCAACAATCTCTGTGGGTATGGTTTGCAGGCTTCCTGGGAGTACTGTGAATTTGGCATATCTTGTCCAAGATTTTGTTTAGGTTAGATAGCTCGTCCCTGTTATCCTTGAGGGGCAGCTTTTTCTGATTCTGCCGAGAGCTTTTGAATCCGACGTTGACTGTCGTGCTCTTCGGGCTGTTTCCCTTGGTCCGGCGTTGGTCCTTGCTGCGTCACGGTTTCCCATTTCCATCCCTAACTTTGGATGTACTTGGGTCGCTAGTACTGCATCTTGCCAACCAGCTATCCTCTCCTGCGCAAAAGCGGGTCATGAGGCTTGTTAATGCGGCCATTGTTCTTGGATTTTCTTGGCCGAGGTGTCTGGCGAGCCATTCGTCTCGGACGCTGTGTTTGAAAGCTGCTAAGGCTTCGGCGTCCGGACAGTCGACTATCTGGTTCTTTTTAGTAAGGAATCTGTTCCAGAATTTCCGGGCTGACTCTCCGGGTTGTTGAGTTATGTGACTTAAATCGTCTGCATCCGGAGGTCGGACATAGGTCCCTTGAAAATTTGCCCGAAAAGCATCCTCGAGCTCTTCCCAACTTCCAATGGTGTTTTCGTGGAGGCTTTTAAGCCAATGCAGGGCTGGCCCTTTGAGCTTGAGGGGTAAGTATTTTATGGCGTGGAGGTCATCTCCTCTAGCCATGTGTATGTGGAGGATGTAATCCTCAATCCAGACTCCTGGGTCTGTTGTTCCGTCGTATGCCTCTATGTTTACGGGCTTGAATCCCGCTGGAAATTCATGATCCAGCACCTCATCGGTGAAACATAGGGGGTGTGCGGCACCCCTATATTTGGGTGTACAGCGATGTTCGGATACTTGATGCGTTGCATTGCTTACTAGAGCTTGCTTTCTTGGCCCGTAGATAGATCTGGCTAGGCCATCTTTTTGATGCGAATCCTTGTGCGGATCGCGTGCCGGCTTGTGTGCGGCGCCCTTTGCCGCTCTATGTTGGCCATGGGGTTGTTCACCCGACCGGGTGACTTCCTTATTTTTTTATTGCAGGGGCTCTAAGGCCTCCTCATCAAATTCCGGCAGTAATTTTCGCTTCGGATAGCTCTTTGTGTGGCGACTGTTGCCGTATTTGTCTGCGGTGTTGAGTACTTTGCTCCATCTAATTCTGAGTGCATCTTCCGCTATTTTGAGCTTCCACTTCTGCTTTTTCAGGCTACGCGCAGTGGCGACGAGCCTTTTGTGGAGGTACTTCTGCTCTAGTAACTTGTCCGGCGTGAGGTCGTCCGGACTGTTATTTTCGCCGGGAACGGGTTGCTCGGTTTGTTCATCCAAGTTGCCCTATTCGGACGGTTGCTCGATGGCATGTTCGTCGTCCGCCGGTTCGCCTTGCTCTGTGGCTGGGTCTATATGCATGTTGTCTCTGTCGAGGTGGGGTTTGGAGCGGCGCTTACGCCGCCGCTTTGACTGCTTTTCGAGGGAACGATCCCTCGTTGCGTCCCTTTGTTCCTCGTCGTCGTTTGTTTTAGGTGTGTCCACCATGTATACATCGTGAGATGAGGTGGTTGTCCAGTGCCCTATCGGCGCTGGTTCCTGTTCGTCTCCTACATCGTCGTCCATACCGTCGATGTCTTCGGAGTCGAAGTCGAGCATGTCGGTTAAATCATCGACAGTGGCTACGAAGTGGGTGGTGGGTGGGCTTTGAATTTCTTCGTCATTCGTATCCCAACCTTGCTGACCATAGTCCGGCCAGGGCTCTCCTGGTAAAGAGAGAGACTTTAGTGAATTCAGAATGTCGCCAACGGGCGAGTGCTGAAAGATGTCCGCGGCGGCGAACTCCATGATCGGTGCCCAATCGGATTCGATTGGCAGGGGCGCGGAAGGTTCGGAGTCCGGAGAGGAGTCCAGCACCTAGGAGTCACGAGCTTCGAAAAGGACAAGGCTGGTCTTCGGCTCGATCGCCGTAGAGATTGCAGCCCCCGAGGCGGTGTCCAGTCACCCGTCCTCGATTGGCGCAGTTGGCTCCGAGCTAAGGGTCGAAGCGGACACTGGTGCGGCCTTCATGGCACTGCTCGACGGCAGAGCTAGATCATGCCCATCGTGAGAGTGCGGCGCGCTCGGCTGTGGCTCGAACCCGTCGAAGATCAAGTCTCTGCGGACGTCAGCCGTGTAGTTCAAACTTTCAAATCTGACCTGATGGCTAGGGGCGTAGCTTTCGATCTGCTCCAGATGGCCAAGCGAATTGGCCCGCAGTGCAAAGCCGCCGAATACGAAGATCTGTCCGGGGAGAAAATTCTCACCCTGGACCGCGTCGTTGTTGATGATCGGAGGAGCCATCGGGCCTAAAGATGACGACACAGAGGAACTCCCAATGAAAGCACCAATGTCGGTGTCAAAACCGGCGGATCTCGGGTAGGGGGTCCCGAACTGTGCGTCTAGGCGGATGGTAACAGGAGACAAGGGACACGATGTTTTTACCCAGGTTCGGGCCCTCTCGATGGAGGTAAAACCCTACTCCTGCTTGATTAATATTGATGATATGGGTAGTACAAGAGTAGATCTACCACGAGATCAGAGAGGCTAAACCCTAGAAGCTAGCCTATGGTATGATTGTTGTTCGTCCTACGGACTAAAACCCTCCGGTTTATATAAACACCGGAGAGGGCTAGGGTTACACAGAGTCGGTTACAATGGGAGGAGATCTACATATCCGTATCGCCAAGCTTGCCTTCCACGCCAAGGAAAGTCCCATCCGGACACGGGACGAAGTCTTCAATCTTGTATCTTCATAGTCCAGGAGTCCGGCCAACGGTTATAGTCCGGCCAACGGTTATAGTCCGGCCATCCGAACACCCCCTAATCCAGGACTCCCTCAGGCATGCTCACCCTCTGTCATAATCTGAGTTCCGTATTTTGCTTCAAAAAAATTACAGGAAACCTCTATCTATTAGATTATAAGATTTGTATTTTGCTTCAAAGATTTTGTTAAACTGTTTCTTGTATGTGCCTATTTCCAACTCTTACAAGTACCTCCTTTATGGCAAGTTTAATCTGAAAGACCTAACCGACCGTGTCTGCTACAAACTGAATCTGGAAATGGGTTCTCCTATGAAATTTTCCGTTGATTCTGTTGAGCTTCCTGGAGGAATTTGTTTTACTGTCACTATCATAGTAGCAGATTGCAGCAATAGAATTTCAACGTAATGCAACACCCCCTGTTATCTTAATTTTGTAGAGGCTACAATATCTACCATTTTCCAAGAAATATGAGGGTGATGATGGATTTCTGCATCTCTTTTGTGATATTGGTAATTTCCTGACTATCTTATTTTGCATGTATCGTTTTGCACTCTAATGATTCATATATATATCTTAAACTCAAATTTCTCATATAGCAAGTCAATGTTGTCTAAGTTTTACAAAATATATAAAAGAAAATATCAACAACTAATACATTGAATGAATACATTATAAAAAATATATCTAATGGTGAATATATTGATATTGATTTCGTATTGTTTCTCTTAATATTTTTGTATATAGTTTTGGTCAAACTTAGAAAACATTGATTTTTGACTTAGTTTATACGCCATATATTTTCGACCGGTGGGAGTATTATTAACGTAAATTTAAACTACATTATGTAATAAATTTATAAGTTTCAATAGAATACGCCTTAAAACATATTTACATCAATTTCACTTAAATGTGAGAAAATAAGAAACGACAAAATTGCATGTCTTCTTGGTTTAATTCGTGAATCTTGCATTGATATAGTGTATATTTATGTTTGTTTGTGAACTATCTTAGTAAATACTTCTAAAGTGTGGTATAAAATGTATATTGATAGTGATCGTTATGATTAGACATATGCAAATAGAAAAATCTAGAGTACACAAGAGTACAAAGAGCTTTGCACCTGATAATTGGCACAGTATTTAATACGTTGGTGATGTGTACTAACTCCAGTCCTAAATATAAGTCTTTTTAGGGATTCCACTATAGAGACTACNTCTAATGATTCATATATATATCTTAAACTCAAATTTCTCATATAGCAAGTCAATGTTGTCTAAGTTTTACAAAATATATAAAAGAAAATATCAACAACTAATACATTGAATGAATACATTATAAAAAATATATCTAATGGTGAATATATTGATATTGATTTCGTATTGTTTCTCTTAATATTTTTGTATATAGTTTTGGTCAAACTTAGAAAACATTGATTTTTGACTTAGTTTATACGCCATATATTTTCGACCGGTGGGAGTATTATTAACGTAAATTTAAACTACATTATGTAATAAATTTATAAGTTTCAATAGAATACGCCTTAAAACATATTTACATCAATTTCACTTAAATGTGAGAAAATAAGAAACGACAAAATTGCATGTCTTCTTGGTTTAATTCGTGAATCTTGCATTGATATAGTGTATATTTATGTTTGTTTGTGAACTATCTTAGTAAATACTTCTAAAGTGTGGTATAAAATGTATATTGATAGTGATCGTTATGATTAGACATATGCAAATAGAAAAATCTAGAGTACACAAGAGTACAAAGAGCTTTGCACCTGATAATTGGCACACTATTTAATACGTTGTTGATGTGTACTAACTCCAGTCCTAAATATAAGTCTTTTTAGGGATTCCACTATAGAGACTACGTTCAGATGTATATAGACGCATTTTAGAGTATATGTTCTTTTATTTTGCTCCGTATGTAGTCTATAATGGAATATCTTAAAACACTTATATTTAGGAACCGAGGGGGTATATATTTAACATAGTTCCAACTAAGATAACCTTCACCAGAGAGAGATACTAGTGGGCTAACTAAAATTGCTTGGTAGGGGAACTTGCTATTACAAATTAGGCCTTTTATTTTTTTTAGATATTAAATTATTTATGTGTTTAGTAGGCTCTTGGATATAACTATTTTTTCTAATAATGTGATTGCAATGATTATGTAATTATTATGTGTGTATAAGCCTCCACCGCGGGCCTGAGATTGTTGTTGTCAGGAGAAGTCTTTTTTTAGGTTCGTTTCCAGCTTTCCCGTGTCACCTTTTCCCCATTTGGGCCATCCCACCCAAAAGAGATGACTAGAGTGGACCATGCCAAAATCACCAACCCCGTGGACATGGTACCCCTGGTTACCTTACCCAGAGGGGTCACAAGACTACAAAGGGCCAGTTCTTTTAGTTAATAGCTAGTAAGCTTCAAAATAATAATTTTGGTTGGGCTTCTATAATAAGCTAGGTAGCTGGCACCTTATTCTAGAAGCCAAGAAAAAGAACGAGCCCAAAAGACTGAGGCAAATAAGAACAAGGAGATCAAGCTCTGACATATTGCCCTTACACCCTAGTGGCTTCCGCTAGGGCAGAGATAGGCGCCAGTCGTCTAGCCAAAATTTTGGCAGGTCGTCGCGCACCCGTCTAATTGGCCCATTAACACCCATTGGATCGATCATTTCCTACGCACAGGTCAACCCTCTACCCTTGGCCCATATGACTTGCACTCAATGGAAAAGAGCAGCCTCCATGAGCAGCTCCCTCCTGCTGGCGACCCCTTGTCCTCGTCGGCTATCGCCCTCTCACCGGCGCTCCCACCACTCCGCCGCCCTCCGACCCAATTCGGTTCAGGCATATCCGTTGGCATTCCATAGTTTGAACACGCACACACACACACACACACACACACACACACACACAGAGAGAGAGAGAGAGAGAGAGAGAGAGAGAGAGATTCCCCCATGTTCCTGTTATAACTTGTGCAAACCTAAGACGAATGGATGTGTGTCGAACTCCGACCTGCAGCACCCGCACTGCCACGCCTTTTGGTCGAAGCCCCTTGCTCTCCCCTGTTCCCGCGGTTTTAGTGTCCTGGACTAGGGGGTGCGTACCTCTACGTGTCTATCCTAGCTAGGCAGGGCCGACAACCCCCAAGATAATTTACAAGTGGGCCATGTTCTTTGGGCCCAAGAGTGCTAAGAGGGAAACTTTCGAAAACTTGGCACATACTTCAAAATTTAGAGGTCATCTGCACAATGATTACCCTAGGTGTAACTGACATATGTGTAAACCCTAGACAATCCTTGTATCTATATAAACAAAGGGAGAAAGCTCATAGACGACAACTCTCATAGACACACATATCTCGTGGTAGATTAACCTGTAACCTGTACTCCCTCAAAATCAATACAATCAAAGCAGGACGTAGGGTATTATCTCTTCAAGAGAGCCTGAACTAGGGTAAAATCAGGTTTCCCTGTTACCATCATGCTAAGCCTAGCAGCCTGGGACCCCCTACCCGAGATC
The DNA here is from genome assembly GCA_904067115.1 of Aegilops sharonensis. Classification (NCBI taxonomy): domain Eukaryota; kingdom Viridiplantae; phylum Streptophyta; class Magnoliopsida; order Poales; family Poaceae; genus Aegilops; species Aegilops sharonensis. The sequence continues at coordinate 794,066,495 of LR880971.1, read as the reverse complement.
TGCTGGATTTGAATCCATCATTGATGCCCATACAGGTCCATCTCAGTAGTCAAAGCAGTTTGATGTCGCGCCTCCAAATCAACGATCAGGTTGGTTGTGGCATGAATTTCCAGCCAGGACAACGCTTTTTCTTTGGTAGCATCACCCTCCATGCTGATTCAGCTGTCATACCTTCACCCCAGGATGAATTATCAGATTCGGAAATATGGAATACACCGTGGATTCCCGCGGTGAACTTGTGTTCTCGAACTGGGTGTCATACCAGATTGAAGAATGCAACGACATGCCTGTCCAGACATCAGAATCAATCCTAGCTCAGAGTCAAGATAATAGCAAAGTCCATACCTCAGATCCGGCCTTGATTATATTCGAGCACCACTCCTGAGGATCAGGCATCTAGCCCTGGTCTACAAAGAAGAACCTGAGACCATGTCAGATCAGATCTTAGAGAGACTCCCATTAGTCCCGACTCTCGATCGGTCCATGGGTGAAGGTGAGAAGAAACTTTTGAACGAGATGTTAGATTGGATTAAAAAGCTCGCGATCTCGGATGAACCCACCTAGTCGCCAATGTCGAAGATTTAATAGACATCCTCGCAAGTGCCCCCAAGGAGACAACTGACATGGATAACGACGTGGGAGATGATACGTCCATTTTGCATCATGTTTTCCTACTGTTATTTATATTCTTTTATCCATAATATAGCTTTTTGGAGTAATTATAATGCCTTTTCTCTCATATATGCAAGGTACACACAAAGAGGGAGATTCTGGCAGCTGGAAATCTGGACCTGGAAAAGCTACGTCAACGCCACCTATTCTGCACAACTCCAAATGAGCTGAAACTTCAAGGGGATTTTTTATGGAATATTTGAGAAATATTGAAGCCAATAATTACCAGAGTGGGTCCACCAAGTGGGCACAACCCACCTGGGTGCTCCAGGGAGCCCAGGCGCACCCTGGTGGGTTGTGCTCCCCTCGGCCCACCTCCGGTGCCCATCTTCTGGTATATAAGTCATTTTGACCTAGAAAAATAAGGAGAGGACTTTCGAGATGGAGTGCCACCGTCTCGAGGCAGAACTTGGGCATGATCACTTTTGCCCTCCGACGGAGCGATTCTGTCGGGGGAACTTCCCTCCCGGAGGGGGAAATCATCGTCATCATCATCACCAACAACTCCCCATCTTTGGGAGGGTAATCTCCATCAACATCTTCAACAACACCATCTCCTCTCAAACCCTAGTTCATCTCTTGTGTTCATTCTTTTTACCGGAACTATAGATTGGTGCTCGTGGGTGACTAGTAGTGTTGATTACATCTTGTAGTTGATTACTATATGGTTTATTTGGTGGAAGATTATATGTTCAGATCCAATATGCTATTTAATACCCCTTTGATCTTGAGCATGATTATCATTTGTGAGTAGTTACTTTTGTTCTTGAGGTCACGGGAGAAATCATGTTGCAAGTAATCATGTGAACTTGATATGTGTTCGATATTTTGATAGTATGTATGTTGTGATTCCCTTAGTGGTGTCATGTGAAAGTCAACTACATGACACTTCACCGTATTTGGGACTAAGGGAATGCATTGTGGAGTAGTTATTAGATGATGGGTTGCGAGAGTGACAGAAGCTTAAACCCTAGTTTATGCGCTATTCTGTAAGGGTCCGATTGGATCCAAAAGTTTAAAGCTATGGTTAGAATTTATTCTTAATACTTTTCTCGTAGTTGCGGATGCTTGTGAGGGGGTTAATCATAAGTAGGAGGTTTGTTCAAGTAAGAACAGCACCTAAGCACCGGTCCACCCACATATCAAATTATTAAAGTAGCGAACATGAATCAAATCAACATGATGAAAGTGACTAGATGAAATTCATGTGTACCCTCAAGAACGCTTTGCTTATTATAAGAGACCCTTTTGGCCTGTCCTTTGCCTCAAAAGGATTGGGCTACCTTGCTGCACTTTTGTTACCGTTACCGTTACTTGCTCGTTACAAACTATCTTGCTATCAAACTACTCTGCTACTTACAATTTCAGCACTTGCATACATTACCTTGCTGAAACCACTTGTCATTTCCTTCTGCTCCTCGTTGGGTTCGACACTCTTACTTATTGAAAATGCTACAATTGATTCCATATACTTGTCGGTCATCAAGGCTCTTTTTTGCCGCCATTGTCAGGGAGTGAAGCGCTTTTGGTAAGTGGAAATTGGTAAGGAAAAATTATTACTACGTGCTGAAATTTATTGTCACTTGTTACTATGGAAAACAATCCTTTGAGGGGTTTGTTTGGGGTATCTTCACCTCGACCAGAGCCACAATTAGTTGCCCCTAAACCTACTACACCTACTGAAAATATTGAATATGAAATTACTTCGGGTATGATAGAACAACTGCTAGCTAATCCTTATGTGGGAGATGGAACCGAACATCCAGATATGCACTTGATATATGTGGAAGAAATTTGTGGATTGTTTAAGCTTGGAGGTTTACCCAGAGATAAAGTTAAGAAGAAGGTTTTCCCTTTATCTTTGAAGGGAAAAGCATTGGCATGGTATAGGCTTGTGATACGTCAATTTTGCATCATGTTTTCCTACTTTTATTCATGATGTTTTTATCCATAATAATGATTTTTGGAGTAATTCTAATGCCTTTTCTCTCATAACATGCAAGGTACACACAAAGAGGGAGAATTCTGGCAGCTGGAAATCTGGACCTAGAAAAGCTACGTCAGGCCACCTATTCTGCACAACTCCAAATGAGCTGAAACTTCACGGGGATTTTTTTGGTATATTTGAGAAATATTGAAGCCAATAAGTACCAGAGGGGGCCCACCAGGTGGGCACAACCCACCTGGGTGCACCAGGGAGCCCAGGCGCACCCCTGGTGGGTTGTGCTCCCCTTGGCCCACCTCCGGTGCCAATCTTATGGTATCTAAGTCATTTTGACCTACAAAAAATAAGGAGAGGACTTTCGAGATGGAGCACCGCCGTCTCGAGGCGGAACTTGGGCAGGAGCACTTTTGCCCTTCGGTGGAGCGATTCCGCCAGGGGAACTTCCCTCCCGAAGGGGGAAATCATCGTCATCATCATCACCAACAACTCTCCCATCATGGGGAGGGAAATCTCCATCAACATGTTCAACAACACCATCTCCTCTCAAACCCTAGTTCACCTCTTGTGTTCAATCTTTGTACGGGAACTATAGATTGGTCCTTGTGGGTGACTAGTAGTGTTGATTATGAAGGAAATATGCCCTAGAGGCAATAATAAAGTTATTATTTATTTCCTTATATCATGATAAATGTTTATTATTCATGCTAGAATTGTATTAACCGGAAACATAATACATGTGTGAATACATAGACAAACAGAGTGTCACTAGTATGCCTCTACTTGACTAGCTTGTTAATCAAAGATGGTTATGTTTCCTAACCATGAACAAGGAGTTGTTATTTGATTAACAAGGTCACATCATTAGTTGAATGATCTGATTGACATGACCCATTCCGTTAGCTTAACACTTGATCGTTTAGTATGTTAATGCTTTCTTCATGACCCATACATGTTCCTATAACTATGAGATTATGCAACTCCCGTTTA
>LR880971.1:793988133-793999253 GCA_904067115.1 Aegilops sharonensis | reverse complement strand
TCACAATCTTCTATCATTTGGAGGAGGAACCCGCCTTGCAATGCCAAGCAATATACACGCCGGACTTATCGTCATTGAAGCCTGGTTCAGGGGCTACTGAGGGAGTCCTGGATTAGGGGGTGTCCGGATAGCCGGACTACCATCATCAGCCGAACTATCATTTGCCGGACTATCATCATCGACCGGACTCCAAGACTATGAAGATACAAGATTGAAGACTTCTCCTCGTGTCCGGATGGGACTTTCCTTGGCGTGGAAGGCAAGCTTGGCAATACGGATATGTAGATCTCCTACCATTGTAACCGACTCTATGTAACCCTAGCCCTCTCCGGTGTCTATATAAACCGGATGGCTTTAGTCCGTAGGACTACAATCACAACAACCCTTACAATCATACCATAGGCTAGCTTCTAGGGTTTAGCCTCCTTGATCTCGTGGTAGATCCACTCTTGTAAACATCCACAATATCAATATCAATCAAGCAGGACGTAGGGTTTTACCTCCATCAAGAGGGCCCGAACCTGGGTAAACATCGTGTCCCTTGTCTCCTGTTACCATCCGCCTAGACGCATAGTTCGGGACCCCCTACCCGAGATCCGCCGGTTTTGACACCGACAACCACCTTCTTCTTCGTCACCAAAGGAGAATTGAGTATCGGGTATGGGCACTCCCCTTGGCTTCCGCCAAGCTTGGGGGAGGTGCCCCGATATCGTATCATCCCACTATCTTTTTTCCTTTACTTATTTTAGTTTGATATTTTGCTTTAGAAGAATGAAGTTTAGTTCGATCCTTTCTTCTTTGAGAGTTTGCTTAGTGATCTATCCTTGTAATCATGTGCAAGTTATATAATAAAGTTCAGTTTGAGTTTTTGCTTTCTTTATTTTTATGTTGCAAATAAAGAAAATAAATAAGAAAGAAAAGGAGAAAGGAAATAAATAAAAGAAAGGAAATAAATCAAGAAGATCATATACTAATCTTATGGTAGGTGATGACACCACATAAGGAAAAGTATAAGTAGAACATTTTATTAGAGATTGACAAACATAGCATTAGTCAATGATGCAACTCATGAAAGAATTAATAAGGGAATAGAAGATTCACATATAAATATACTATCCTAGAATTCTTATGTGATTGTGAGCCCTCATCAAAATATTATATGCCAAAATTGTTTACGTTGGACAAGGAAGACAACTTAATGGTTTATTTTTGTTTATATTCACATAGAGGTCATATTGTCATAGATCCTTCAACATGTGGTGCTTGCCCCCTATCTTTGCTAGCCAAAAAATCCGCACTAAGTAGACATACTACTTGTGCATCTTAAACTCAAATCTTATTTTCAAGTGTCCACCATACTTGACTAGGGATTGAGCAAGATCCCTAAAGTAAGTTGTCATCGGTGCAAAAAGGCAATAAAAATTGCTTCTAAATGTGTAAGATCATTTAGTGTAAGATAAAACTGAGCGTTGCACGAACTTGTGATGGTGAAGAATAAAAGCGACAGACTGCATAATAAAGGTCTCTATCACAAGGGGTAATGTAACGAGACGTTCTTTTGCACTAAGGGGTTGAGCATACAAACAAATAAGCGCATGGCAACCTCTGCTTCCCTCTGCGAAGGGCGTATCTTTTACTTTTATGTATTTACTTTTATGCAAAGAGTCAAAGTTTTCATTCTATTCCTTTTTATTTTTCTCCTTTGGCAAGCATCATGTGGTGAGGAAAGATCTAGTCACATATGTCCAGTTGCATATAGATAGCATGAGTTATTATTGTTGACATCACCCTTGAGGTGAATACGTTGGGAGGCGAAACTATAAGCCCCTATCTTTCTATGTGTTTGGTTGAAACATTTTGCTTATGTGTACGCGGTGAGTGTTAGCAATCATAGAAGACTATATGATGGCTGAGTATGTGGACTTGCCTAAAGGCTCCGATATGTGACCCTTCCTGGAAAGATGATGAATTGAAGTTGCAAAATTAACTGAGAACATAGTTTGTTGGTTTTAATAGAGTTTTTGCTTTATACTTCAATTGTGTGATGAATTGTTACTTATTCATGAGAAGTCCATGATAAAAGTTCTATGATAAAAGTCTTATGTTTAAATTTGTTGTTGTTGTAATAATGAACATGATGCTTCCATGTCCGTATTTTGTTTTTATCAACACCTCTCTCTCAAAGCATGTGGACATGTTTTTCGATTTTGGTTTTCGCTTGAGGACAAGCGAGGTCTAAGCTTGGGGGAGTTGATATGTCCATTTTGCATCATGTTTTCTTACTGTTATTTCTAATGTTTTTATCCATAATAATGTTTTTTGGAGTAATTCTAATGCCTTTTCTCTCATAATATGCAAGGTATACACAAAGAGGGAGAATTCTGGCAGCTGGAAATCTGGACCTAAAAAGCTACGTCAGGCTACCTATTCTGCACAACTCCAAATGAGCTGAAACTTCATGAGGATTTTTATGGAATATTTGAGAATTATTGGAGCAAATAACTACCAGAGGGGGCCCACCAGGTGGGCACAACCCACCTGGGCGCGCCAGGGAGCCCAGGCGCGCCCTGGTGGGTTGTGCTCACCCAGGCCCACCTCTGGTGCCCATCTTATGGTATATAGGCCATTTTGACCTAGAAAAAAATAAGGAGAGGACTTTTGGGATGGAGCGCCGCCGTCTCGAGGCGGAAATTGGGCAGGAGCACCTTTGCCCTCTGGCGGAGCGATTTTGCCGGGGGAACTTCCCTCCCGGAGGGGGAAATTACCGTCATCATCATCACCAACAACTCTCCATCTTGGGGAGGGCAATCTCTATCAACATCTTCAACAGCACCATCTCTTCTCAAACCCTAGTTCATCTCTTGTGTTCAATCTTGTTACCGGAACTATAGATTGGTGCTTGTGGGTGACTAGTAGTGTTGATTACATCTTGTAGTTGATTACTATATGGTTTATTTGGTGGAAGATTATATCTTCAGATCCATTATGCTATTTAATACCCCTCTGATCTTGAGCACTATTATTATTTGTGAGTACTTACTTTTGTTCTTGAGGTCACGGGAGAAATCTTGTTGCAAGTAATCATGTGAACTTGATATGTGTTTGATATTTTGATAATATGTATGTTGTGATTCCCTTAGTGGTGTCATGTGAACGTCGACTACATGACACTTCACCATATTTGGGACTAAGGGAATGCATTGTGGAGTAGCAATTAGATGATGGGTTGCGAGAGTGACAGAAGCTTAAACCCCAGTTTATGCGCTATTCCGTAAGGGTCCGATTGGATCCAAAAGTTTTATGCTATGGTTAGAATTTATTCTTAATACTTTTCTCGTAGTTGCGGATGCTTGCGGGAGGGTTAATCATAAGTAGGAGCTTTGTTCAAGTAAGAACAACACCTAAGCACCGGTCCACCCACATATCAAATTATCAAAGTAGCGAACACAAATCCAACCAACATGATGAAAGTGACAAGATGAAATTCCCGTGTACCCTCAAGAACTCTTTGCTTATCATAAGAGGCCATTTTAGCCTGTCCTTCGCCTCAAAAGGATTGGGCTACCTTGCTGCACTTTTGTTACTACTATCGTTACTTGATCGTTACAAAATTATCTTGCTATCAAACTACTCCGCTGCTTACAATTTCAGCACTTGCAGACATTACCTTGCTGAAAACCACTTGTCATTTCCTTCTGCTCCTCGTTGGGTTCGACACTCTTACTTATCGATAAGAGCTACAATTGATCCCTATACTTGTGGGTCATCACTATGCGATGATATTGGATCTTGGAATTGGAATCGATTGAAATTGGAGTTTCACCAAAAAAAATATCCTATGCATCTAGTTCATCGTGATCGGAATTATATATATAATTTTTGGCCTCGTGGAGGAGAAAGTATCGCTCTAGCTTGGGGGAGGCTTAAGTCAATGTTATATTCATGCCCTAATCATGAGCTCTCAAGATAAATTATTATCTAGAATATTTATGCTCGGCTTTCTCATAATGTTCGGTCCATGCTTGATACTTCTTGTGTTGGTTCTTTTATGAAGAAAACTATTGAATTCCGGTGGGATCTCTTGGAAAGAATTAGACGCAACTCTGAAGATTGGGAACTCGACGAAGGTAAAGATTCAGGTATTAAGCTTAAGTATGATTGTGTTAAATCTTTTATGAATATCGATGGCTTTCAAAAGTTTAGCACTAAATTTGGACTTGACTTTGAGATAGTAGCCTCCGTTTGTGAATCATTTGCTACTCATGTTGATCTCCCTAAAGAGAAGTGGTTTAAATATCACCCACCTATTAAAGAAGAAATTAAAGAACCAGTACCAGCTAAAGAGGAAACTATTGTTTATAATGTTGATCCCGTTGTTCCTACTGCTTATATTGAGAAACCACCTTTCCCTGTTAGGATAAAGGAACATGCTAAAGTTTCAACCGTGGTCAACAAAATTTATATTAGAACACCTAAACCAGATGAACAAATCAAAGTAGAACCTAGTGTTGCTATGGTTAAGGATCTCCTGGAAGAAAATATAGATGGGCATGTTATTTACTTATGTAATGAAGCTACTAGAATTGCCAAACCTGGTAAAGAGGATAAACATAGACCCGTTGTTGGCATGCGTGTTGTCTAAGTTAAAATAGGAGATCACTGTTATCATGGTTTATGTGACATAGGTGCTAGCGTGAGTGCTATTCCCTTTACCTTATATCAAGAAATTATGAATGACATATAGCACCCGCTGAAATAGAAGAAATAGATGCCACTATTAAACTTGCTAATAGAGACACCATCACACCACTTGGGATTGTTAGAGATGTTGAAGTCTTGTGTGGGAAAATAAAATATCCTACTGATTTTCTTGTTCTTGGTTCCCCACAAGATGAATTTTGTCCCATTATCTTTGGTAGACCTTTCTTGAACACCTTTAATGCTAAAATAGATTGTAAGAAACAAACTGTCGGTGTTAGCTTTTGTGATGAGTCTCATGAGTTTAATTTTTCCAAGTTTAGTAGAAAACCTCATAAAAAGAATTGCCTAGTAAGGATGAAATAATTGGTATTGCTTCTATTGTTGTGCCTCCTATGGATCCTCTAGAGCAATATCTGCTAGACCATGAAAATGATTTACATATGCATGAAAGAAATGAATTAGATAAGATTTTCTTTGAACAACGTCCTCTGCTGAAACACAATTTTCCTATTGAAACTCTAGGGTGTCCTCCTCCACCTAAGGGTGATCCTGTGTTTGAATTAAAACAACTGCCAGACACTTTGAAATATGATTATCTTGATGAGAAAAAGATATATCCTGTTATTATTAGTGCTAACCTTTCAGAACATGAAGAAGAAAGATTATTGAAAGTTCTAAGGAAGCATAGAGCTGCTATTGGATATACTCTTGATGATATTAAGGGCATTAGTCCCACTCTATGTCAGCACAAAATTAATATGGAACCTGATTCTAAACCCATTGTTGATCACCAACATCGGTTAAATCCGAAGATGAAGGAAGTGGTAAGAACGGAAATATTAGAACTTCTGGAAGCAGGTACAATCTAACTTATAGCTGATAGTAGATGGGTAAGTCATGTTCATTGTGTCCCTAAGAAGGGAGGAATTACTGTTGTTCCTAATGATAAAAATGAACTCATCCCACAAAGAATTGTTACAGGCTATAGAATGGTAATTGATTTTAGAAAATTAAACAAAGCAACTATAAAAGATCATTACCCTTTGCCTTTTATTGATCAAATTCTAGAAAGATTGTCAAAGCACACACATTTTTGCTTCCTTGATGGATATTCTGGTTTTTCACAAATACTTGTTTCTCAACCTGATCAAGAAAAGACCACTTTCACTCGTCCCATTGGAACTTATGCTTATAGACGTATGCCTTTTGGTTTATGCAATGCACCCGCTACCTTTTGAAGATGTATGACTGCTATATTCTCTTACTTTTGTGAAAAGATTGCTGAGGTTTTCATTGATGAGTTTTCTGTTTATGGGAAGTCTTTTGATGATTGTTTAAGCAATCTTGATCGAGTTTTGCAGAGATGTGAGCAAACAAATTTTGTCTTAAATTGGGAGAAGTGCCACTTTATGGTTAATGAAGGTATTGTTTTGGGCCATAAATATCTAAAAGAGGTATTGAGGTGGACAAAGCTAAGGTTGATGCAATTGAGAAAATGCCATGTCCTAAAGATATCAAAGGTATTCGTAGTTTCTTAGGTCATGCTGGTTTCTATAGGATATTTATCAAAGACTTTTCTAAAACTTCTAGGCCTCTTACAAATCTTTTGCAAAAGGATGTTCCTTTCATCTTTGATGATGATTGTTTAGAAGCCTTTAAAACACTCAAGAAAGCCTTAATTCTGCACCTATTGTTCAACCACCTGACTGGAACTTACCATTTGAAATTACGTGTGATGCTAGTGATTATGTTGTTGGTGTTGTTCTAGGACAAAGAGTTGATAAGAAACTAAATGCTATTCATTATGCTAGTAAAACTCTAGACAGTGCACAACGAAATTATGCTACTACTGGAAAAGAATTTCTAGCAGTGGTGTTTGCTTGTGATAAATTTAGATCTTACATTGTTGACTCTAAAGTTATCGTTCACACCGACCATGCTGCTATTAAATATCTTATGGAAAATAAAGATGCTAAACCTACACTTATTCGATGGGTTCTCTTGTTACAAGAATTTGATTTACACATCACTGGTAGAAAAGGAGCAGAGAACCTCGTAGCTGATAACTTGTCTAGGCTTGAAAATGTCCTTGATGACCCACTACCTATTGATGATAGCTTTCCTGATGAGCAGTTAGCTGCAATAAATTTTTCTCATAACACTCCTTGGTATGCTGATTATGCTAATTACATTGTTGCTAAATATTTACCACCTAGCTTTACATACCAACAAAAGAAAAAAATCTTCTATGATTTAAGACATTACTTTTGGGATGACCCACATCTTTATAAAGAAGGAGTAGATGGTATTATTATACGTTGTGTACCTGAGCATGAACAGGGACAAATCCTACGAAAATGTTACTCCGAATCTTACGGAGGACATCATGCGGGAGACAGAACTGCTCACAAGGTATTGCAGTCTGGTTTTTATGGGCCTACTCTTTTCAAGGATGCTCATAAGTTCGTCTTATCTTGTGATGAATGTCAGAGAATAGGTAATATCAGTAAGCGTCAAGAAACGCATATAAATTATTCACTTGCTGTTGAACCATTTGATGTTTGGGGTTTTGATTACATGGGACCTTTTCCTTCCTCTAATGGGTATACACATATTTTGGTTGTTGTTGATTATGTTACTAAGTGGGTAGAAGCTATTCCAACTAGTAGTGCTGATCACAACACCTCTATTAAAATGCTTAAGGAAGTTATTTTCCCAAGGTTTGGAGTCCCTAGATATTTAATGACTGTTGGTGGTTCTCACTTTATTCATGGAGCTTTCCTTCAAATGCTTACCAAGTATGATGTTAACCATAGAATTGCATCATCCTATCATCCTCGGTCTAGTGATCAAGTTGAACTTAGCAATAGAGAAATAAACTTAATTTTGCAAAAGACTGTCAATAGGTCCCGGAAGAATTGGTCTAAGAAATTAGATGATGCACTTTGGGCTTATAGGGCAGCATATAAAATCCTCTGGGTATGTCTCCTTATAAAATGGTTTATGTGAAAGCTTGTTATTTGCCTCTTGAGTTAGAACATAAAGTATATTGGGCAATTAAAGAACTCAACTATGACTTCAAACTTGCCGGTGAAAAGAGGTTATCTGATATTAGCTCACTAGATGAATGGAGCACCCAAGCTTATGAAAATGCCAAGTTATTTAAAGAAAAGGTTAAAAGATGGCATGATAAAAGAATCCAAAAGCGTGAGTTCAAGGTTGGAGAATATGTTCTTTTGTACAACTCTCGTTTCAGATTCTTTGCAGGAAAAATCCTCTCTAAATGGGAAGGACCCTATGTTATCAAGGAGGTTTATCGGTGTGGAGCTGTCAGAATAAATAATGCCGAAGGTACTAACCCGAAGGTTGTTAATGGGAAACGAATAAGACATTATATATCAGGTACGCCCATTAATATTGAAAGTAATATTATCCAAACTATGACACCAGAAGAACACATAAAAGAGTCCTTCCGGAACACTCCAGAATTGTGAAAAAGAGGAGGTACGTGATACGGTAAGTAACAGACTCTGAATAATCCGCAAAAATATTTTTCGCCAGTTTTGGAATATTTAGAAAATTAGGAAAATAAGAAACTACCGGGAAAGTCACCTTGGTGGGCACAAGACACCAGGGCGCGCCTAGGTGGGTTGTGCCCACCTCGGGTACCTTCCGGACTCCTTTTTTCTTCCGATTACTTGTGTCCCAAGATAAAAAAAAATCTTTATATACCCCGTGAACCTATTGACCACCGGATCGCGAAGAAATCTTCTGTTCTATTTTCTTGCCGTTTTCGGTCAGATCTGTTAAGCCAGGCATCATGTCTTCTTCCTCCTCCAACAACGTGGAAGAGGATGCTTGCTTGATGAAGATCGAGCTGAAGAGAGAAGAGCCAGTAGAAGCCGTCAAGGGATACAAGAGTAAGGAGGCCACCGTAGATCAAGCCCCGGGGGTCGAGCAAGCACTGCCGACCGAGGAGGAAGAGGAAGATATCCTTGAACCTTATTATGCTCATCTTACCCCTACTGAGATTCAAGCCTTTCAGATCATTGAAATGGTTCGTGTACAAAATAAATATCTCAAACGTGAAGATATTCTGCATCAAGAGCACATCATCTTCCTCCGGAGCGTCATCCGTAGATTGGAGAATCTCTTTATCTTGAAGGACAGGATCGCCTCTACTTCACCACCACCTCCTTCTTCATCACCAAAAGAAAATTGAGTATCGGGTATGGGCACTCCCCTTGGTTTCCGCCAAGCTTTGGGGAGGTGCCCCGCTGATGTCTACTACGCAACCTTCTACTCGTAGACGTTGTTGGGCCTCCAAGTGTTGGGGAACGTAGTAATTTCAAAAAAATTCCTACGCACACGCAAGATCATGGTGATGGCATAGCAACGAGAGGGGAGAGTGTGTCCACGTACCCTCGTAGACCGAAAGCGGAAGCGTTATAACAACGCGGTTGATGTAGTCGTACGTCTTCACGATCCGGCCGATCCAAGTACCGAACGCGCGGCACCTCCGAGTTCAGCACACGTTCAGCTCGATGACGATCCCCGGGCTCCGATCCAGCAAAGCGTCGGGGATGAGTTCCGTCAGCACGACGGCGTGGTGACGATGATGATGCTCCACCGACGAGGGCTTTGCCTAAGCTCCGCGACGATATGACCGAGGTGGAATATGGTGGAGGGGGGCACCGCACACGGCTAAGGAACGATCACGTAGATCAACTTGTGTGTCATGGGGTGCCCCCCTGCCCCCGTATATAAAGGAGCAAGGGGGGGGGGGTGCGGCCGGCCCTAGGGAGGCGCGCCTGGAGGAGTCCTACTCCCACCGGGAGTAGGACTCCCCCCCCCCCTTTCCTAGTTGGATTAGGTCTTGGGGAGGGGGAAGAGGGAAGGGGGTGCCGCCCCCCCTCTCCTAGTCCTATTCGGACTAGAGGGGGAGGGGGCGCGCGGCCTGCCCTGGCCGGCCCTCCTCTTCTCCCTTATGGCCCATCAAGGCCCATTGACCCCCCCGGGGGGTTCCGGTAACCCCCCGGTGTTCCGGTAAAATCCTGTTTTCATCTGGAACCTTTCCGAAGTCCAAACATAGGCTTCCAATATATCAATATTTATGTCTCGACCATGTCGAGACTCCTCGTCATGTCCGTGATCACATCCGGGACTCCGAACAAACTTCGGTACATCAAAACTTATAAACTCATAATAAACTGTCATCGAAACGTTAAGCGTGCGGACCCTACGGGTTCGAGAACTATGTAGACATGACCTAGAACTATTCTCGGTCAATAACCAATAGCGGAACCTGGATGCCCATATTGGTTCCTACATATTCTACGAAGATCTTTATCGGTCAAACCGCATAACGACATACGTTGTTCCCTTTGTCATCGGTATGTTACTTACCCGAGATTCGATCTTCGGTATCCAATACCTAGTTCAATCTCGTTACCGGCAAGTCTCTTTACTCGTTCCGTAATACATCATCTCACAACTAACTTATTAGTTGCAATGCTTGCAAGGCTTATGTGATGTGTATTACCGAGAAGGCCTAGAGATACCTCTCCGACAATCGGAGTGACAAAACCTAATCTCGAAATACGCCAACCCAACATGTACCTTTGGAGACACCTGTAGTACTCCTTTATAATCACCCAGTTACGTTGTGACATTTGGTAGTACCCAAAGTGTTCCTCTGGTAAACGGGAGTTGCATAATCTCATAGTTACAGGAACATGTATAGGTCATGAAGAAAGCAATAGCAATACACTAAACGATCAAGTGCTATGCTAACGGAATGGGTCATGTCAATCACATCATTCTCCTAATGATGTGATCCCATTAATCAAATGACAACACATGTCTATGGTTAGGAAACATAACCATCTTTGATTAATGAGCTAGTCTAGTAGAGGCATACTAGTGACTATATGTTTGTCTATGTATTCACACATGTATTATGTTTCCGGTTAATACAATTCTAGCATGAATAATAAACATTTATCGTGATATAAGGAAACAAATAATAACTTTATTATTGCCTCTAGGGCATATTTCCTTCAGTCTCCCACTTGCACTAGAGTCAATAATCTAGATTACACAGTAATGATTCTAACACCCATGGAGTCTTGGTGATGATCATGTTTTGCTCGTGGAAGAGGCTTAGTCAACGGGTCTGCAACATTCAGATCCGTATGTATCTTGCAAATCTCTATGTCTCCCACTTGGACTTGGTCCCGAATGGAATTGAAGCGTCTCTTGATATGCTTGGTCCTCTTGTGAAATCTGGATTCCTTTGCCAAGGCAATTGCACCAGTATTGTCACAGAAGATCTTCATTGGTCCCGATGCACTAGGTATGACACCTAGATCGGAAATGAACTCTTTCATCCAGACTCCTTCATTTGCTGCTTCCGAAGC
>LR880971.1:793939370-793967859 GCA_904067115.1 Aegilops sharonensis | reverse complement strand
CAACTTATGGGAACAAGAATCAACTAGCACAGGAAGGTGAAACAAGCATAGCTTCAAGATTTTCAACACATAGAGAGGAAACTTGACATTATTGCAATTCCTACAAGCATATATTCCTCCCTCATAATAATTTTCAGTAGCATCATGAATGAATTCAACAATATAACCAGCACCTAAAACATTCTTTTCATGATCTACAAGCATAGAAATTTTACTATTCTCCACATAGGCAAAATTCGTCTCATTCGGAATAGTGGGAGTATCATAAGAAACTCGAATACTATAAATTGTTTCCACATTGAAAGATTAAAGTTCAGAAAAAGGGTAATCATAATCATGACAAGTTTTATAAATATAATCAGCATTACTTTTTATAGCATATGTATCATCACAATAATTATCATAAATAGGAGGCATGCTATCATCATAGTAAATTTGCTCATCAAAACTTGGGAGGCTAAAAATATCATCTTCATTAAACATAGCATCCCCAACCTTGGGACAAACATTAATTGCAGAAAATATATTCTCAAACATGTCATTCTCATCAAACATAGCATCCCCAAGCTTGGGCCTTTTCATATCATAAGCATAATCACTCTCATCATTAATAGTATGGATAGCACCAATAGTATAGCAATTATCATCATCACAATGAGTAGTAGGAGCAACATCATTTGGGAGGGATACCTTTTTACCTTTGCTTCTCCATCTTTTCTTTTTCTTCTTCACATCATGTGTGGGTTTAACCCTCTCTTTCGAGCTCCTTATTAATGAGATGGGTTGAATAGAAAGCTCCTCCTCGTTACCTTATTCATCATAAGAAATAATAGGAGGATATTGTGAAGTCTCTTCCCTTTCATTAGTATTCTCAGTATAAGGATTTTCAATGCAATTCACCGCACAATACATAAAAATTTCTTCTAGATCAAACTCAAGAATTCTCTCAAGGGCAAATTCTGGAATAATCTTAGTTATACGTTTCATTTCTTCATAACCCAAAAGCAACCTAAGTTCATTATGATGCGCAAGGGAAATCAAGTCATCACAATTTTTGGACACGATATGATCATGAAACAATTTGCATTGGATATTTAAAAATGACCACGTTCATTGCGAAGTTCACAAGGATGGCTAAGAAAATTTAAATTTTCAGCACAAACACCTAGCCTTTCTTGCAACCATTTGGTTTCTAAATACTTATGCCTCTTGCAAAATCTATCTTCCCTATTTGGTGTGTACTTGCAAACTCTATGCACTCCACAAAAATCAACATGCTTATAAGAGACATTTTCATCATGACTAGTGCAATCATCGTTAGTACTATGGATATTCAAGGAGTTCATACTAACAACATTGCAATCATGCCCATCATTCAAATATTTAGTGCCAAACATTTTATAAACTTCTTCTTCTAGCACTTGAGCATAATTTTCCTTTCCATCATTCTCACGAAAGATATTAAAAAGATGAAGCGTATGAGGCAAACTCAATTCCATTTTTTTGTAGTTTTCTTTTATAAACTGAACTACTGATAAAACAAGAAACTAAAAGATTCAGTTGCAAGATCTAAAGATATACCTTCAAGCACTCACCTCCCCGGCAACGGCGCCAGAAAAGAGCTTGATGTCTACTACGCAACCTTCTTCTTGTAGACGTTGTTGGGCCTCCAAGTGTAGAGGTTTGTAGGACAGTAGCAAATTTCCCTCAAGTGGATGACCTAAGGTTTATCAATCTGTGGGAGGTGTAGGATGAAGATGGTCTCTCTCAAACAACCCTGCAACCAAATAAAAAAGAGTCTCTTGTGTCCCCAACACACCCAATACAATGGTAAATTGTATAGGTGCACTAGTTCGGCGAAGAGATGGTGATACAAGTGCAATATGGATGGTAGATATAGGTTTTTGTAATCTGAAAATAAAGAAACAGCAAGGTAACTAATGATAAAAGTGAGCGAAAATGGTATTGCAATGCTTCGAAACAAGGCCTAGGGTTCATACTTTCACTAGTGCAAGTTCTCTCAACAATAATAACATAATTGGATCATATAACTATCTCTCAACATGCAACAAAGAGTCACTCCAAAGTCACTAATGGTGGAGAACAAACGAAGAGATTATTGTAGGGTACGAAACCACCTCAAAGTTATCCTTTTTGATCAATCTATTCAAGAGTCTGTAGTAAAATAACACGAAGCTATTCTTTCCGTTCAATCTATCATAGAGTTCGTACTAGAATAACACCTTAAGACACAAATCAATCAAAACCATAATGTCACCTAGATACTCCAATGTCACCTCAAGTATCCGTGGGTATGATTATACGATATGCATCACACAATCTCAGATTCGTCTATTCAACCAACACAAAGACCTTCAAAGAGTGCCCCAAAGTTTCTACCGGAGAGTCAAGACAAAAACGTGTGCCAACCCCTATGCATAAGTTCATAGGATTACGGAACACGCAAGTTGATCACCAAAACATACATCAAGTAGATCATGTGATATCCCATTGTCATCACAGATAAGAACATGCAATACATACATCAAGTGTTCTCAAATCCTTAAAGACTCAATCCGACAAGATAACTTCAAAAACTCAATCCATTACAAGATAGTAGAGGGGGAGAAACATCATAAGATCCAACTATAATAGCAAAGCTCGCGATACATCAAGATCGTATCACCTCAAGAACACGAGAGAGAGAGAGAGAGAGAGAGAGAGAGAGAGAGAGAGAGAGAGAGATCAAACACATAGCTACTGGTACATACCCTCGGCTCCGAGGGTGAACTACTCCCTCATCGTTATGGAGATCGCCGGGATGATGAAGATGGCCACCGGAGAGGGATCCCCCCCTCCTGCAGGGTGCCGGAACGGGTCTAGATTGGTTTGCGGTGGCTCTGGAGGTTTGCGGTGGCGGAACTCCCGATCTATTGTGCTCCCCGATGTTTTTAGGGTATATGGACATATATAGGCGAAAGAAGTCGGTCAAGGGAGCCATGAGGGGCCCACGAGGGTGGGGGGGCGCCTCCCTGCCTCATGGCTTCCTCGAAGCTTCCCTGACGTCTAATCCAAGTCTCCTGGATTGCTTCCGTTCCAAAAATAACTCTCCCAAAGGTTTCATTCCGTTTGGACTCCGTTTGATATTCCTTTTCTTCGAAACACTGAAATAGGCAAAAAAACAGCAATCTGGGTTGGGCCTCCGGTTAATAGGTTAGTCCCAAAAATAATATAAAAGTGTATGATAAAGCCCATTAAACATCCAAAACATATAATATAATAGCATGGAACAATAAAAAATTATAGATACGTTGGAGACGTATCACCCGGTATCGTATCACCCCCACTATCTTTTGCCTTTACTTATATTAGTTTGATCTTTTGCTTTAGATGAATACAAGTTTAGTTCAATCCTTTCTTTTTGAGAGTTTGCTTAGTGATCTATCCTTGTAATCGTGTGCGAGATATATAATAAAGTTTAGTTTGAGTTTTTGCTTTCTTTACTTTCATGTTTCAATAAAAAGAAAGGAAATAAATGAACAGATCATATGCTAATCCTGTGGTAGGTGGTGACACCACATAAGGAAAAGTATAAGTAGAAAATTTTATTAGAGATTGATAAACATAGTATTAGTCAATGATGCAACTCATGAAAGAATTAATAAGGGAAGACAAGATTCACATATAAATACACTATCATGGAAATCTTTTGTGATTGTGAGCCCCCATCAAAATATTATATGCCAAAATTGTTGACGTTGGACAAGGAAGACAATTTAATAATTTATGTTTGTTCATATTCACATAGAAGTTATATTGTCATAGATCCTTCAACATGTGGTGCTTGCCCCCCATCTTTGCTAGCCAAAAATTCCGCACCAAGTAGAGATACTACTTGTGCATCCAAAAACCCTTAAACCCAAATCTTATTTTCAAGAGTCCACCATACCTACCTAAGGATTGAGTAAGATCCTTCAAGTAAGTTGTCATCGGTGCACAAGGCAATAAAAATTGCTTCTAAAAGTGTAAGATCATTTAGTGTAAGAGAAAATTAAGCGTTGTACAAACTTGTGATGGTGAAGAAATAAAAGCGACAGACTGCATAATAAATGTTGCCATCACAAGGGGCAATATAACGTGACATTCTCTTGCATTAAGGGGTTGAGCATATAAACAAATAAGCGCATGGCAACATCTGCTTCCCTCTGCGAAGGGCCTATCTTTTACTTTTTATGCATTTATTTTTATGCAAGAGTCAAAGTTCTTCTCTCTATTCCTTTTTTATTTTTATCCTTTGTCAAGCATCATGTGGTGAGCAAAGATCTAGGCACATATGTCCAATTGAATATGGGTAGCATGAGTTATTATTGTTAACATCACCCTTGAGGTGAATACATTGGGAGGCGAAACTATAAGCCCCTATCTTTCTATGTGTCCGGTTGAAACATTTTGCTCATGTGTATGCGGTGAGTGTTAGCAATCATAGAAGACTATATGATGGATGAGTATGTGGACTTGCCTAAAGGCTCCGATACGTGACCCTTCCTGGAAAGATGAATTGTAGTTGCAAAGTTGACTGGGAACATAGTTTGTTGGTTTCTAATAGAGTTTATGCTTTATACTTCGATAATGTGATGAATTGTTACTTATTCAAGAGAAGCCTATGATAAAAGTTCTATGATAAAAGTTTTATGTTCAAGTTTGTTGTTGTTATAATAATTCACATGATGCTTCTATGTCCGTATTTTGTTTTTATCGATACCTCTCTCTCTCTCTAAGAATGTGGACATGTTTTTCGATTTCGATTTTCGCTTGAGGACAAGCGAGGTCTAAGCTTGGGGGAGTTGATACGTCCATTTTGCATCATGTTTTCCTACTGTTATTTATATTGTTTTTATCCATAATAATAGTTTTTGGAGTAATTCTAATGCCTTTTCTCTCATAATATGCAAGGTACACACAAAAAGGGAGAATACCGGCAGCTGGAAATCTGGACCTGAAAAAGCTACGTCAGGCCACCTATTCTACACAACTCCCAATGAGCTGAGACTTCACGGGGAATTTTTATGGAATATTTGAGAAATGTTGGAGCCAATAAGTACCAGAGGGGGCCCACCAGGTGGGCGCAACCCACCTGGGCGCTAGGGAGCCCAGGCGCACCCTGGTGGGTTGTGCTCCCCTCGGCCCACCTCCGGTGCGCATCTTCTGGTATATAAGTCATTTTGACCTAGAAAAAAAATAAGGAGAGGACTTCCGAGACGGAGCGCCGCCGTCTCGAGGCGGAACTTGGACCCTAGTTCATCTCTTGTCTTCAATCTTTGTACCGAAACTATATATTGGTGCTTGTGGGTGACTAGTAGTGTTGATTACATCTTGTAGTTGATTACTATATGGTTTATTGGGTGGAAGATTATATGTTCAGATCCAGTATGATATTTAATACCCCTCTGATCTTGACCATGATTATCATTTGTGAGTAGTTGCTTTTGTTCTTGAGGTCACGGGAGAAATCATGTTGCAAGTAATCATGTGAACTTGATATGTGTTCGATATTTTGATAGTATGTATGTTGTGATTCCCTTACTGGTGTCATGTGAACGTCGAATACATGACACTTCATCATATTTGGGCCTAAGGGAATGCAGTGGAGTAGTTATTAGATGATGGGTTGCGAGAGCGACAGAAGCTTAAACCCTAGTTTATGCGCTATTTCGTAAGGGACCGATTGATTTCAAAAGTTTAATGCTATGGTTAGAATTTATTCTTAATATCTTTCTCATAGTTGCGGATGCTTGCGAGGGGGTTAATCATAAGTAGGAGGTTTGTTCACGTAAGAACAGCACCTAAGCACCGATCCACCCACATATCAAATTATCAAAGTAGCGAACACGAATCGAATCAACATGATGAAAGTGACTAGATGAAATTCCCGTGTACCCTCAAGAATGCTTTGCTTATTACAAGAGACGGTTTTGGCCTGTCCTTTGCCTCAAAAGGATTGTGCTACCTTGCTGCACTTTTGTTACCGTTACCATTACTTGCTCGTTATAAATTATCTTGCTATTAAACTACTCTGCTACTTACAATTTCAGCACTTGCAGACATTACCTTGCTGAAAACCACTTGTCATTTCCTTCTACTCCTCGTTGGGTTCGACATCTTACTTATCGAAAAGGCTACAATTGATCACATATACTTGTGGGTCATCAGGAGAATCTTCCGAAAACGCACCACCGACAGCCGCCCGCACAGGCCATTGGACTGCAACCTCCACATATGGTGTCTACATGGTAGACACCCCCAAGAACGGAGGGGGAGATAGCCCGAAGAATGGGGACGATGGTCCCCTATACACGGAGATGGCAACAACAATAGTGGTGGTGGCGGCAAAGGCAATAACAACGAGAGGGGAGGCGATGACGACGTGGAAGATTAAGACCCCGACAATGCTTAAAGCATGTCCAAGAAAGGCAACATCAAACTCATGACAATTTTTAAAAATAGATGAATAACAATATTTTTAAATATTTATTTTTGGATTTCGAGAAAGCACACTAGCCATTGAGAACCTTACTTGCGGATCGATGGTGTGGCGTGCTTGTCTCCTTGTGACACATCGTTTGGAACAATGAAAGACCTTGCACTTCGACTGTACCGCTCTCACGTGTAGCTTGTAGGTCGAGTCCTCGGAGTAAAAATCTCTACTCCTAATGGAGCAATTGGTAGTCTCCGTTCCGGGTTTTTTTTTGTCCCACCTCCCACCTTTGTCTGGTTTTTTTCATCTGGCTTTTTTTCGTCTCACCTCCCACCACCATCTTCTCACAATGGTTTTTTCACCCTCCCAATAAAAATGCTCCTGGCCTTTTTAAACTTTCCTAACCAGACACGTTACAAACGGGCAGGGAGTGATTCATTTCTGATCCACCTCGATCTCCTTCCCGATCCATTCTGGATTCTAATTTTGCTTTCCAACCCAAACCCCCACACGATCTGGAGTGATTCTCTCTTCGTCCGTCGCGTGATACCTTCGTCCGTCCCTCCTCCCGCGACTCTTTCTTCTCCCTTTCTCTTCTCTCTCATTGGAATCTCGATCCAGAAAAAGTCGGCGGCATGGCGAGGTGGTATGAATGACGACAGCATCCATACTTGCCTCCTCAATGCTGGACTCCAGTGGGAGCAGCAGCGCGGCTAAATTTCGTGTTTTGACCCTTTTCCCAAACCTATTCGAAATCTGACCCTAGTTTGACAAAATTTCGAGATCTGACCCTTTTGCTACCGCCAGGAACCATGACGGTAGGGTATAACAGCCTACCGCCAAGGACCCCGGCGGTAGGGTTGCATGCCCTACCTCCAAAAACCTTCTAAGTATTGAACATGGTGCGTGCTCGTGCCTACCGTCAAGGTGCTTGGCGGTAGGGTTGTGCAGGCTAACGCCAGCCCGTTTGGCGGTAGCGATGTTTCCTACCGCCAAAACCTCCATGAAATCTGGCGGTAGCAAAAGGGTCAGATCTCAAAAAAATTTCAACCTAGGGTCAGATCTCGAATAGGTTTTGAGAAAAGGGTCAAAACACGAAATTTTGCCCAGCAGCGCGGTACCACCAGAGGGAAGCTCCTCCCCACAGGTCTCCTCCTCCACACGACAAGCCAATCCTTGAGTCCCTCTCACCTTAGTCCGCCTCCTCCTCCTGAAGTAGGACTTCGTCGTCGGCCCGCCTCCATTCATCACTAATGATCTAGAGGCAAGTCTTGAATCAACACTGATTTATTCTTTCCAAACCTAACCCTTGTCCGATCTGGATCAAGTGGTTGTCTCATGTCCGTCCTGTCCTTTGTGCCAGCCATGGAAGAGAGAACGAGGGAGAGCACAGAAGAGCGTTGTGAGTCAAGGGGGTCCCTGCATTTGTGGTGGTCGTTGAGCCAAGGAAGAGTAGCCGGACGCGAAACTGATGGGAGGGACATCACGCCTTGGCTCGTCTTCCTCTATTCCTTGTGTGCCTCTCCGCACGATTCCGCATCTGCAAGGCTGGTGAGTACAACTTCAGCCTCGTCGCCATGGACGACAAGGTTTGCCACATCGCCATGGATGGCAAGGTCTGCCTCGTCGCGACGACCACATGCAAGTACACACATATACATACCAAGATCATTATTTATCTATCCATACAATTTTATATCATGTCGATGTTGATCAATACATTTACAAATCTTCAGAGTTATGCTTTGAAAGTGAGGAACATGTAAAGAAGCTTCTCAATCAATACATTTACAAATCACCTCCATGTTTGATTTTTTTTTCCACCGCAAAAAAAAATCAAACATGGAGGTGATTTCTTGGGCATAATTCCTAATGCATATAAAATATGGATTTGCTGTCAGGAGTTGTTGTCATGAATTGTAAATAAGCTTTACAATCAAACCTCGAGATGATTTGTTAGGCATAGTTCCTAATGCATATAAAATATGGTATGACCTCCTGATGGATTTGCTGTCAGGAGTTAATGTATTTTTTTCTGGACACTAGCATGGGCCCACAACCTACTTGAAGTAAAATTTAAATTTAGTTTGGACACCTCTATTCCGATTCTTTATGAGTTGCAGGATCATTTTAATTTTGTAGGACGAAATATCAATAGAATGCCTCCCGTCGCCGTAGCCATGCACAGGAGGACTGCTGCTGCTGTCTTACCGTCCTCCTCTCCCTGTTTTGTTAAATCCATGACGCGTGAGTATTAATCTTCACATGTTCACGCTCCAATCTAGCCCAATGTAATTAGTATTGCCCTTCATGTCACGTTGCCTATGTTTGTCTATATATGCATGCCCCTGTTGCTGTCATGAGTTGATATTTATTTTTCTACATCTTTATTCATGAGCTTATTTGGTGGAATTTACTCTTGAACAGAATTTCATATTGTCAGGGGAAAGAATAATTTGGCTTTTGCAGGCAATTTCATATCTGGATTAGTGCATAAGTTATTCCTGTTCTTGAGTTCTTTCAATAAAAAAAATCACAAGATGTAGTACTAATTGTTCCAAGTTTTATTTTTGTCTTACTGGAATTCCAAACATGCTAAGGTTGTTAGCTCATTGTTTGGTGGATTTGGTTTTTGGGAATCTTCTCACATACTATATTTGAGTGCTTTTGTTCTCGAGTTCTTCTGGTGGGGGGAATCAGAAGTGCAATGTGATAGATCTCAATCAATCCAGCCTCCGGGAAAAGAGAGCAAGTAGTATATCTCTACCCATACGAGTTGAATATGAATGACCCGGACATCGGTGTACCAATCTGTTGGAGCCCCTTTAGTGTCCATAATTTTGGTGACCTGCGCGGTTCACCCGTTTTTTTTGTTATCCCTACTTCGTATAATTTTTTCTTGGTGTAGTTTAGGCACCAGTTCGTGTCAAAGACGATTTTAATCAGGTGTAGAGTAATGGAGAAGGATGCATGCATTCAAATTTACTGTGTGATACGTGTTCTGTATATGCAAAAGATATTTGCCCTGAGTGCAATGCTTACATGCTATTCTCTTTGAATTTTTTTCCTTAGGTGAATCCATATTGTACCTCTACCTGGGCTGCAATTTTTTTGTCTTTGCTCTCCTTGTATTTTTTTCATGTTCATATGTTTATCTCCAGGCGAGTTTATATGTTTATCTCCTCTTTTGCATATATTTGCAGGTGGTGCTACTGTTTGCATGCAACAACACGTCAACACCAATAACCTAGGTTATTACTCCAGCCTACACGCAAACAAGCAGAGAACAAACGCTAAGAACCTAGGTTATGCTCCAGCCTACATGCAAGCGGACGCTCCCATGCAAGCAGGCATGGCTCCGACGCACGGCCTGATTAGCGGTTAAGCACATGTATGATCCATAATAACTGATACATATATACTTGCCAATCATATGTGTATCGACAAATTGTGATTATTTGGTTAATATATGGATAGCTTCTTAATTGATGCATTGGAGGAATTTAATTTAAAAACAAGAACAAACCTCATCTCCGATTTACAAAGGCTCGGTAGACCACTATTTCAATGGGATCGTGACAAACCAGGTCATACACATAGAGATAAAACACGTAGACAAACACACTTTTTTTCTAAAGCCAAACAAAATGCTACTCTACACATTATTAGGAAAAAAACTTAACATGGACGTCACCGTCAACGTTAGCAGCTTGTCCACCACATGCCCTCAACGCCGGTCATCGGACGATGACCGGCCAGGGAGCTCACCCGCAGCCATCGACCATCCTAAACATTCGAAAGTGGCCGCCATGGAGGAACGAAATGACCGACGACAATATCTTCACCATAACGAACCGAGCATAATGAGCTCGGGACATGGTTGCCACGTGCGAAGCGAGGATAACAAACTTGACACATGGTCGTTGCGGGCAAGGCACTGGTAACAAGCTTGGGCCATGGTCACCACGGGCAAAAAGATGGTAATGAGCTTCGGACATTGTCGCCGCGAGTAAGGCAACGATCACAAGCTCGGTGCCTAGTCACCACGGGTAAACATATGATAACAAGCTCAAGACATAGTCATCAACACCAAGGTAACGAGACTACGACGAGACGATGATGGCTTGAGGAATGGACTGAAAAGCATCTCGTGCAGCCTCGAGCACTTTACAACGTCGAGTATGGCCTAACGGCCCGAGCACAAAGCTTGACGGCAAGGCCATGCTCATGGCAATTTTTGGCCTAAAATACCTATATTTTTTTAATATGCATATAATGCTGCTATATATACCCCAATCAAATTCTTTTAAGCTACCATTGTACAATATATATATATATATATGTATTTTTTTGAACCAGGATAGGACGGGCTCATGTTGAGGTTGTAGGGTTGGGCATTTTAATGTCTTGTTTGAGAGTCAATACAAAAGTCGTGAAGTGTTGGATCGATGCGTGCTACAAGTAATACTATCGACGTGATACATTTTGCTCATCCAAAAACTATGCATGTCACTATTGTGACATAGCGACCGTAAATTCTTCAAAGTAGAACCAACAACTCACTAAACTAAAGTGAATCGAACCATGACAAGGTTTTCTCACCGTTACACGGTCACATAGCTTGATCGGTCCTTCATGCCCGTTGTGTGGCGAGCGTGATGCACGATTTCTGAGCGACCAAAAGCATGATCATCCATCTCCAAACGACCAACCACGCCGAAAGCATGGCCAAGAAAGCCAGCATCAAACTCGTGTAAAAAAATTTAAAAACAGGCGAAAGACAATATTTTCAAAAATTTATTTTTGGAATTCGAGAAAGCACACCGGCCCTAGTGGAACCACTGATCGTCCAATGAAAGCATTCCTCGCGGATCGCTGGCGTGGCGTGCTCGTCTCGGGCGGCGTGTCACATCACTAGGGCCCAGCACAATAAATGACGTCGGCCCCACCTGTAATTTGCTTTGTGGGTAGCCCTACCATGTGTGGTTGGAATATGCTTGCCGCCCACAGCTGCCGCGATTGTATTTTAGTACGTAAGTAAGTACGTGTTGTAGATGGAAAGCGTTTAATATTTGGCTAATTTAGTGGTGCATGCGCCATGCACAAGGAAGGGTCAAAATCTGGTAGCTATTTAAAAGGGTGATTAGCTGCTAAAAACAGGGTGGCGTGGCGTGTAATATTGGAAACATGCGCGATCGATCGTAGGGAGCGGTTGGTGGGGGTTGGACGCGTTCCTTGGCCTATATAAGCCACCCCCATTGAGGCGTACGCTTGTTCCCCTCCGCTCCCTCCTTTCCTCCCTCCCTCCATAGCCAGCCAAGTTCTTCCTCACAAGCAAAAACTATGTTCTTGGAGAAACAAGTTCAAGCCAAAGCTATGCTATGCAGTAGTATCTCATAGACATAACCAGTCTTCATCTTAGCAATATTCCCCAGCCGTGCCGTGCGGCTGATTTCTCTTTTGTCCGCAAAGAGTCTTCATCTTAGCAATATTCCCTTACTTGTGCACAAGGGAGGAACCAGCCGTGCCGTGCGGCTGATTTCTCTCTTGTCCGCAAAGAGAGAGAAAAAAATTATTGCATGTGCCATGGACAAGGTAAGAAGAAGATTTTCGTGGGGGGCATCTGACCCAGAGTAAGTATTCATCTTGATCCGTTTGTGAAGGGAAACGAAATAAGGTTTGGTTTCTCCCTTGTTTGTCAAGGTATTTGTTTTTTTTCTTTTTCTTAACTCTAACTAATTTCTTGTTTCTTCTTTCTCCAGAAAAGAAATCAGTAAGATGTAGCAGCAGGTGATCCTCAAAAAAAACAAGAAAAAGATGCAGCCGTCCCAGCACGACTCGTGGCAGATCGGACCCATGCTCGCGTCCGAACCGGCTGAGACCATCGATCCCACCCGCTTGACCCGACTCACCCGACCGGAACCTCGCCCATATTGCCCCGTCCGTCGGATCAAGGATCCGCAGCTCGTGATCCGTTCGATCAAGGGTTACGCCCTCTATAAATTCGCCGTACCCTAGCGCGTCGCCCCCCTCCTTTGCCTCCTCCGCCCTCCTCGCCGCCGCACCCCTCCTCCGGTTCAGATCTGATTGCTCCCACCTCTGTTTCTCCGATACCATGGTTTTGATGTCGTCTGACCTAGTTTTCGCTTTGTTCCCTTGTCGCTTGCAGGTCCCCGACGCCCTTCTTCACCCTCTCGCCGCCGACGAGACGAGGAACCACCGCCGCTGGTCTAGGTGAGCACTGCCCTCCCCTTCCCCCCCCCCCCCCCCCCCTCTCTTCTCGTGGGTGGGTGGCTTTGTTGAATCGTTTTTTTTTTTTTTTTTTTTTGTTTTTTCTTCTTTTTGTTTTGTTATGTTTATTTCTCTTTGGGGTGTGTTTATTCTGTCACTCAACACCAACCCCCCCCCCCCCCCCCCCCCTCTCTTCTCGTGGGTGGGTGGCTTTGTTGAATCGTTTTTTTTTTTTTTTTTTTTTGTTTTTTCTTCTTTTTGTTTTGTTATGTTTATTTCTCTTTGGGGTGTGTTTATTCTGTCACTCAACACCAACCCCCCCCCCCCCCCCCCCCCGCTTCCTCTCTCGTTTGATGGTGTGGTTGTTGCATGAACTGGATTTCTTGTTTTTTTTTTGCGAAGAACTGGATTTGTTGTTTGAAGGCGTGGTCGCTGTTGAACTGGATCTGTGGTCAGATACTAGTCTGTGGAACTGATGATCTGCTTGTTGGTAGGGAATCCGAGTCCATGCAGTAGATCCCTCGCCCAGTACTACCTCTATACCGGTCTAGGGTTTGCCCTATCTCCGGTTTCCCCCCTTTCCGATCCAACCACTCCCTGCCTTTATTCAGATCCCTGCAACTGATCCGAGATTATTTACTTTTGGTGAACGAGGGCTCGTTTTGTAGGTTTATATAACGGTGGGAATGCCTCGTGTGTAGAGATCCTTGTGTGTACATCGGTCCTTTTTGTGATGGAACTCATTGCATTACATTTCCTGATTGTTCAGTATTATTTAGTCATTCAATTCTACTTCATGCAGTATCCTGCATGCTGATTCATGCTCCATCTGTGCACATATGTTGTTTGATTAATTCATGCTATCTGATCTATGATGTGTTTAAAAATCATTGTTCCAACTTTCATCTGAAGTTCTCTACTCTGGTGTCCTGTTACCACATTAAAATGGAATACACCTTAACTGAATTTAACAAAACATTTTCACTTGCAATTCAGCTGCACTACATCTTTATTGTAAACTGATTATCTGCTTGTTGGTAGGGAATCCGAGTCCAAGCAGTAGATCCCTCCCCAAGTACTACCTCTATACTAGTCTAGGGTTTGCCCTGTCTCTGGTTTTCCCCCTTTTTGGATCCAACCGGTCCCTGATTTTTGGTTACAAAACCTCGTTGATTTTTATCTTTATGCAGATCACTGCAACTGATCCGTGATTATTTACTTTTGGTGAACAAGGGCTCGTTTTGTAGGTTTATGTAATGGTGGGAATGCCTCGTGTGTAGTGATTGTAGTGTATACAGCGGTCCTTCTTTTTGTGTTGGAACTCATTGCATCACATTTCATGATTGTTACTCAATTATCCTGCAGTAATATAATTATCCTGATTGTGATGGAACTCGTTTTTGACCTTGTTTTGTTACTCTCAGTTAGTCTATCAATACGTCTTCATTGTAGATGAGTGCTGCTCCATGGCTATAGATTGGGGTTGACCTTGTTGTAGTAGCTCATAAGTTTTTGTCCTCTTTTGCCATTGATTCAGGTTCTTGACGATGGTGTGCCCAGTGAAGGATAGCTCGCTTACCCCGAGTTTTCTGCGTGTGATCTGCAGCCTCTTTGTGAAGGGATACGAAATTGAAGGTATTTGGGTGGTTGTTAGTAGCACTTTAGGATTTGATTTGTCTTCTGAAGGCAGTTTAATATCAATATTGGTTTATTTTCAGGTCTGCGCACACCCTACGTCATTTGGAGGGAGAGTTACCTTGATAAGCTGAACCGCACCATAGTATGCATAGAGAACTCTGCAATCCTCATTGTATTTAGAGTCAGTTTGGTTGTGTCCTGGGCCTTTGGTGCCTGGCCTGAGTCATCCTGAAAACTGGCCTGAGTCATCCTGAAAACTGCCTGACGAGCTTTTGGTTGATAGCCAGACGATGCCTGAACTAGCCTGGCTTGGGGACCAATTTTTGTGCTTAGCCTGGACAAAAAACGCAGTTACGTCCTTAGCCTCTGCTCAGGCGTCTGAATCTGGATGCCTGGCCGCTGCCTGGCCTCTACAACAGTTGCCTAGGATTATTAATTCGTACTAATGTAGCAACTAGCATATGTGTGGTCTCCACTTGATCCTTTGCCAGGCCAGGCATGAACCAAACAGCCTTATCACATGCTAGCCTGGCCGGGTAGAAAATCACCATCTTTCCAGCCCTAGTCCAGGCACATATTTATCCCAGGCATGGACTTGTGGATGCAAACCAAACTGGTCTGACAATCTTTATCCTGCAGGTGAAAGTGAACTATCAGGTGCCAGAGGGTTTAGATGTGGATTTATCAATGAACAGAACATGGTAATGTGAACAATCTATTGCTATTTCTTGTTATCTTAATAAAATGTTAAACTCATGATCTCCGTTTGCAGTTTTCCTGTGGTTGGGGGGATGTCTGTTGGCAATTTTTTGGAGCTTGTTACCAATGAGTTGCGTAACACTGGTGTCCGTCCGGTGACCTTCATTGCTGAGGGAGAGGCCTTAGCTGGAGGTATGTAGTTTTGTTGTTTACTTTCTTTTCATTTCTTCTTGTAGTCTTGATTGAAACCTCATGAGAAATTCATTTCTGGTGTTTTTAGACTGTCTGTTTTCCTACATTAACAAGGTGTACATGTGCAAAGATGGTTTCCTCTCACTCGCATGCCTGATTGGTATGCTTCTATCCTGAAGCTGTCTTTTAAATGCTATTTTAATGATTCAATTTTTTCTTTACTCACCTGTTTCTTTTACATGATGTAGAGAGTATTGAGGAGGAAGCCGAGGAGGAAGCCGAGGAGGAAGCCGAGGAGGAAGCTGTTGATCATCTCTTCTGAATTGTCACAACTGTGGTAACTTAGATATTTTTCAGTTGGATTACTGTAACATAGATAATTATACCATGCATCTCTACCATTTAAATATGCCGTAGTCACTTCTACAGTTATTAATTTGTAGTAGCATTCACACGTATTGAATTCTTCTGCTGGGACTTAAGATTTACAACATTTTCTACTTAGGTTTTAGAAAAAAAATTTATGGATTGAATAAATATTGGTATTGGAAAGCCTATTTGTTATGATTGTGAATGATCATTTGTCCTGAAGTCCCTTATCTTTCTATAGTATATAGATGCGATTTGTTATACAACCTTGTGCTCTAACTCATGCTTATTATCTTTTCAGGATTTGGATTGGAGCAGAAAGGATGTCAGAGTCTGTAATGCAGCACCTTCTTAGTATAATATTAGCTATAAGTATTTGTGCCTGGTCAAAACTATGTATTTTGCTAAGTTTCTTTTGCACCTGTGATGTTTAGATTACCTTATGGGCGCTATGTTTTGTATTGGCGAGCTTATTGCTCGGATGATGCAATGTTTTGAACGGAGAGTGCATTTTACCTGCATGATATGATGAGCAATTTATAACCTGGCTTTGTGTCCTTTTTGTTGTTCCTGCCTTTTTGTTTCTACTCTTCTGCCATTCTCCTTATAGTAGAGCCATGCGGATTTTTCAGTTTTTTTGGATGCTATATCAGTTCATTTTTGTAAGTTCTATGTGTTGCTTAGATGCCACTGCTGTGTTGTGTATATATTTAACCCACTGCTTTGTTGCATAGATGTTGTAAAAGCTAAAGCCCTCCGTTTTAATATGATCTTTTTGGATGTTCTGGAACATCAACAAAAAATGCTTCTGATGTATGAGTTCACTTTGATAGATCTTTGCTTATTGATTCACATTTGATTTGACTGAAGAAATGTATGGATTCACATTTGATTTGACTGAAGGGTGAGTTGATGTTTCTCTAGATTTGTGTGCTGGAACATAAACAAAAAATGCTTCTGATGTTTGGGTTAACTTTGTTAGATCTTTGCTTACTGATTCACGTTTGATTTGACTGAAGAAATGTATGGATTCACATTTGATTTGACTGAAATGCTGCCACTGTGAAATCTTGTTGTTTTTTGTCGACTACAAGGTAGCACCGATGGTGATGACTAAGAGAGAAAATTGCACTATCCTTATTGCTGCATTCCACCAGTCCATTCCGCAAAACCAAGTAAAAGACCTCAAGAGATCCAATGTGACACAAGATGACATTTTAACAGGGCAAAGGCAGATGCTTCATGTTGCCAACTAGTGGGATCTGCTCCCTCTGTTCCTAACTATAAGTATTTGTAGAGATTTTACTATAGATTCCATACGAAACAAAATGAGTGAATCTACACTATAGTATTTGTAGAGATTTTACTATAGACTACATACAGAGCAAAACGAGTGAATCTACACACTAACATGCATCCGTAGTGAAATCTCTACAAGGATTTATATTTAGAAACGAAGGGAGTAGCAGGCTGTGGAACAAGCAGGCACACACATTCCCTTACTCTTGCGACTCTCGTACTATCTGTACAAATACCCACCAGCGAATGGAATGACTGATTAACCAAATCCAAACCCTTCAAAGGATAAAACACCACATATAACATACACTAAGAGCATCGATTGGCAGAAGATGGATGCTGCAGCAAAGATAGATAAATTGAATTTTATATAAAAATGTTTCAAGAAATCAGTCTCTAAAGATGCAGATGGTGTACCTCAGCTTTCTCATACAATATCAGCTTCTCTTCATCTGCATCCATGCTAAATGTGAGGTCCAGGACATCACTTATGTCATTCTGCACAAAAGAAAAGCACATCTGGACTGTCAACGGTCGACATAAACATAAACGTACACACAAATATACATACCTCAAGCATCCACTTAACTTAAGGTTTCTGTAGTGAGCAGGATCAATGGCTTCAATATCATGGTAAGTAACCTTGGCACCAAGTATGTGATTGTAGAAAGATCTAGTGAAATGGACATCCAAAAGTTGGGCATCAAAGAGAGCTTTTCGAACCCGTGGAGAGAAAATTGTTAGTAGTAGTGGTGGTAGCTGGTAGTTACTATAATATCAATAATCCTTAACCACAACGCATCCAATGCTGTGTTAATATCAGAAATCTGGGACGGTGCATCTGAATGGTCCTTCTCTGCAAGAAGCTCTGCATCTCTTCTCTCTTGCAGAGATGTGACAAGAGAACTCAAGGCCTGCACAACTCTTAGAACTGCCATGCCGTTGGCTGATGATGTGCTCAGAATTCCCTTTTCAGAATCTTCATACAAGTGAAGCTCATTCATGGCACAAACAGTCAAATTTTGCATCGAACGTGAAAGCTCATTTATGAAATGGCAACAGATGAAAGGAGCCAAAGCTACAATATTTTTCAGAACTTCTGCTACAAGGAGATATGCATTGTCTGATAACCTGGAAACAAATAAGGACCAGCCTCGCTTATGTTAGTTGGTCATAAGAATATGAGGCAAGGATAACTGATACAAGAACATCTAACAAAAAAGCTATCTATTTTTTTTTTAAACTGAGCAAAACAATAGTGTGCATGATTATGGCAATGCCGGCAGGCCAATAGGGAAAACGAATAGTATAAATTACGGAAGAAGTTCACCGAAGTTAGAAGTTCATACCATGGCCGTCATGCGCAAGCAATGAACACAGCAACCGAAGCTCGGCTTGCGGAAGACTATGCAAAACAGCATGCAAGTCACTTATATTATCTGCAGATGATTTACCACTATCCTCAGCATTGGGCTTCGCTCCAAATGATCCAGCAACACTGGCATCCTCTTGGGCATCTTGTGTTGCATTCTCAGGTGCAGACAGTCTCTCAGATGAACTTTCCAACTTAGCTTGATTTACTTCATTCTCAGCATTAAGAATGACAACTTCCAGAAGATTGAGTAACTACAAATAATCAAATGATTAAGAAAAACTCAACTGAGAAAAATATCTATATCGAAAATGGTGAAAACATATTGTGAACCTGTTCAAGATGAGCCGCACTTATCATATAAGTAGGCTGATTTAATAGAGTTAAAAGTAGAACGAGTGCAAAATCAGAACAGCAGTGGAAAAATCGTAGTCATAGAGAACTCCTTGGATAAAATCAGAACCACTCAATTTTGTACGCCCAAATAGTTGCGGACCATTTAGGAACGGGGCTTTTGGAAGTAGCGAGTTGGGGTTGCAACCAAACTGCGGAACGCTAACCTGCTGATACATCGAACATGAAGGAAGGACCAAGAGATCAATCATGAAAGAAGTCCCGGTTGATATAAAATGTTGACAGACCCCCTGTTCCCAAGCATCAGTACTGGTCATTGGGTCTATCTTCACGGGCAGGAAAGTAGCATAAAGCTCCTAATATTGCACCGTGTAACCTTGACTCCTCACCTTTTTGCTAAGGGTACAATGACGAATGGTGTAGCCAACAAACCAATTTTCATGTGTATGAGCAGCTGTGAAAAATGCCTTTACTGACGAATTGTTTTCCTCTGATGTTCTCTTTTTTGCAGGTGGCCTGACCAATAGTATCCTATCTGGTCTACACTTCAAGAAGCAATACTACTCAAAGCTGGTCAGTACAGCAAGCTGAATTCTTGCCCCTGAACCACCATCTAATTGTTCAAGTCTGCATTCTCTAGCAAAACAGCCACTCCCCTTTGTGTTGCTCTTGGCTCAAAACTTGCTTGTGCATTGACATGCTCATTACTCTTGGATAGGGGTGACCACACAAGTAATGCTCGAACACCACATGTACGACTCAGCAATTATCTGAAAATGATGTACTCCCTCCGTTCCGGATTACTTGTCACAGATATGGATGTATCTAGATGTATTTTAGTTTTAGATACATCCATTTCTGTGACGAGTAATTTGGAACGGAGGGAGTACATGGTAGCTTCAGCCGGATGGTCTCCGGATTGAACTCGAACAGTGGCCATGGTCTTGGTCTGAGCTTGGTACAAGGAGCTTGTTGAACTTGAGCAAGAAATTTATATGATGACTTCATAAAAGATACAACTGACATGGTCGTGATCTGCTCAGGAGTAGCTAGCACCTGATGCTCAACAGATCCCAATGAACAAACCACAAGAACAGAGATAGTCACCACTGAATAAAAATGGTAACATTATAGTAGTATTCATCAAGGAGCTCACACCTGGGTAGTTCTAACCACACTTGTACTGCTCCGTTATTGCTTGAAAATGATGACCACGATAATTTCAGGTGCACACTTAGGCGACATCCCAAGGATTTTATCAGAGCATTCAGAGCACCAGAAAAATGATTCATCCCATAAGTAATTTGCGACTGTGGCCATGTATATTTCAATACGCGCCTTCATGAAAGCAATCAAACGACGGCCATGGGCATGGTCTGGACATACCAGAAATCAAGTAAGCTGTTTGTATGGCAAATGTTCTTTGATCACCCAGATTCCGAGACTGCCGTTGTGTACTGTGGGAACAACTGAAGGGTTCGTCTATGAGAATCAGCTTGCAGCAGCAACTTTGTAGAGGATCATCATATCTGAACAACAACGGAACTAGTGCAGAGCTGACATATGGGACTTCATGCGACTGACGGCAATTGAAAGGTATAGGAAAGGCTGCATCTGAATGTACAGAAAGTTCCTCCAGTTCTGCCTGACTGAAACCTCCAGAAATATCAAATGCCCAGCACTGCATTGCGTTCTGCAAATGACTCCTGGTGCTCTGTACATGTGTGTTGCACGATCCAGGAATACCGGGACTGCCATTGTTCATCTTGCAGACATTGAGAGGTTCATCCATTGGACTCTGCTTGAGCCACATTGACTGAAAGACCATTTTTGCTTGATAGTTCTGTGCTCAAAGTATCTGGGTTCTTCAGGCTCCGAAATAGACGCACAATGGAATTCTGAATCATCATAATCCTCGGTCCCTCCCTGCACAATCCCTCCAAAATGACGGCCATGGCTTCGGTCGTAGCACCAGCCATGAGAATGTCACAACTGGGTGGAGCATGAACATCACAGGGGTGGGTCGCGACTTGAGTATTGCGTCGACCTCGCGGTGAGCGTTGGGGCAGCAGTGTCCCTGAAGACAACAGAGACGACGTTGTGAATCACCTCGCTCGTAAGTGGGCTGCAAGCCGGCCTTGGGGTCGACATCGGTGGTGGTCACCATGGGGATGGGGGAAACAACCTCCTCGTCCTCGGTGATCGAAGAGGTGGTGCTGGTGCCGATGGAGGGTGTTGCATGTACAGGCATGAGCTGCGCGACCTCCTGGTGGATGAGATCGACCACAGGCTCGAGGCAGACGGTTGTGGCGGTGTCGTGGACCTCGTCGACGCTGGCAATGGTGACGACCTGGGCCGTGCAATCCGTCGAACAGGTGACGGGCGCCAGCTCGATGCATCATGGGCGACCGCGGGGCGGGGCCCTCCTGGGCTTGGGTCCATGTGGTTGTGGCAGCATTTGGGTTGGCATTCTGATCAGATTCCTGGAGTGTGTTTTGGGCGCGGCCAGGAGCGCAAGCCGGGTGCGGCGGCGGGCCGAGCGCCGTGCAGCAGCCCCGGGCGCGGGCGCGAGCGTGAGGCCGGGTTGCAGTACCTTGGCTTCTTGGACTTGACGACATCGACGCTGGATGCGGAGCTCCCTGCTGCTCATGGAAGGCAGGCGTGGCCGAGGCCGACTACTGCTGCTCTTTCCCTTGCATCAGTTTCTGACCCATGCAAATTACTGGGAGGATCGTTTACTTGAGCATCAACAGCAGGTGTGCTCTGCTCATCAGGATATTCAGCCATAGTCCTTCTCACAAGACAAGTGAATCACGCTGTGTATTGCCTTAGGCGATCAGGGTTACATATACACACGGAAGTCCCTACATGCAGGGCACTATCCAGGAGGTGGCGTTAGACTAGGAACACCCCTATAGACCGACTAGGCCTACTGGTTACAACAAACAAACCAAGATATACATCACAGAGGGTATAAATATAACGTGACAGTTCAACACCTCCCGCGTGCTAGGCAAGACGTTCAGACTGGATCGGAAGTCACGAAAAACCCAAGATGACAATCCCTTGGTAAAGACATCAGCAAACTGAGATGTGGTCGCGACGTGCAGCACCTTGACCTCACCAACGATCACATACAAAATGTAGGTCAATCTCCACATGCTTGGTGCGCTGATGTTGGACGGGGTTGGAGGAGAGATACACAACACTCACATTGTCGCAGTACACGATCGTGGCTCGGCGAGGAGGGCGATGGAGCTCTGCAAGGAGCTGGCGCAGCCAGCATGACTCAGCCACACAGTTAGCAACTGCACGGCACTCTGCCTCGGCACTGTAGCGGGATGTAACGTGGACAAGGTACCTGGATCGCCGGTGACGTGTGAGGCCGCGCCCGTGTCCATGATCCATTCGACGCCGGATGGGAAGGCAGCGTCGTAGCTAGGCGCGGCGTGGAACATGGCAGAGGCGTCCCAGCCTTGTGGTGGTGCAGCGTAGGGCGTTGGAGCAGCAGGCACCGGAGCAGTGGAGTACAGGAGCGGGTAAGCCTGCGTAGGCGCCCCTGGGCGAGGCCCAAGGATGCCGCTGGAGTTCGATGGGATCCAGGGGGCCGTGGCGGCGAGAAGGGCATCCCCATGGGCGCGAAGTAGCCCAGCCACGGCTGGCCGCCCGCACCATGTCCAGCGGGGGTGTCACCGCGCCCGCGGCCGCCGCGCTGGTGGCGGTTGGCACCAAGTTGGCCACCACGGCCACCGCCATGATCGCCGCCCCGATCTCCGCGGTCGCCACTGCACGTGTCGGGGATATACCCCGCGGTATGACCCGACTGGAGTGATAACCCGGCAGGTGTTAAGACAGATGATAAACCGGCAGGTGTTAAGACAGATGATAAACCGGCAGGAGTTAAGTCAGATGATAACCCAGCAGGAGTTAAGTTAGATGATAACCTGGCAGACAATCATAAACCGGCAGACAATCATAAGCCGGCAGACCATCATAAACCGGCACCAGTCATAACCCGGCAGACCATCATAAACCGGCACCAGTCATAACCCGGCAGACAGAGTCGTCCGGGGTTAACAAGCCCGAGACGTTAAGAAGCCCAGGAAGAGAAGTCAAAATAGTTTAAGTCTTAGTCCGAGATGGACTCTACATGTAACGCGCCCCTTCAACATATATAAGGAGGGGTAGGGCTCCCCAAAAGAGGGACAAACAACAAGAAACAATCTTAGGGCTAGACATAACTGGGAGATCCGGTTTACGGCGACTCCCTCATGATGATAATGAGACCTAGCCACAACAACATGTAGGGTTATTACCGGATGATGTTTCCCGGGGCCCGAAGCTGTCTAAATCTTTGTCTTGTGTTGCATTTTCTTGATTCCGCTCAATCCCTCTTAAGTTACCACATAGATGCGTTGGCCTCACGACTAATTCCTCACACTAAGGGCATCTGTCGTGACAATTCCACGACAGTTGGCGCCCACCGTAAGGCGCACGCACGGTAGTGAGGAGTTCTTGGAGGGATCTCTCTCAGAAATCGAAAAGTACGTGTTTGGCTGGATGAAGAAGAACCGGCAGAGAACCATCGCACAGGATGATCCTGATTGCATCGGTTGAGCCGTCTCGAAAATTACCAAAGACTGACGGGTCAGATCGCAACGACCGAAAACAGTCAACGGGTTATTCCGTGATTTCAATCACACAGGTGAAATTTGCAGAAGCTATGACACAAGCATCAACGGATTCTATTATCCGAGTCGTCGTGGCTTGCCTGAGCCCTCGCCGAGCTGCGTGTTTAAAACGGCTGTCAACATATGGCCGCGTTAAATCGCCATCTGCCACCACTGTGGCCGTTTTGATCTGCCTGCGCCGTGAGTCGTTGTTCCGCTGCAACTGCAATTGTTCTTGTGTGCTGCGGTCAAATCGCAGAGTCCTCGTTTTTCCTTCAATCAGTCAAGACGCACACGCACGAAGGGTTCAGATCTGTTGCAGTATACTCATGTGACACCTTTGTTTGCACGAGCAAAACAGTAGCAATCGAAATTGCTGCCAAACTATACGATTGGGTCTACCTGAGAAGATTACCCGGCCGGAAACGGGGCGGGCCAAGACTCGGACTCCTTCACCATCAGTGCTTCAGACCTCACCTCGAGGTGCCTCGACCTCCAACGCTGGCGCTTCCTCTGGTCAGATTCCACTTCGAGCGACCCACCGGTTTCGCACCCGCACCCGGCCTCGCGCTCAGCTTCAAACCGCCATCCGGGTTACCTCAACCTCGCTCCAAGGATTCAGATTTCACGGTTACCTCAACCTCGCGCTGAGCCACCAGAGGATCTTGGGCTGTCCCCGCGCCGCCGCGGCTGTGTCCCGCCTCACCTCCTCCGCCGCGCCGCCGGCTCTGCCACGAGCACCCTTGTCGGCTCCGTCCCCCCCTGCAACCGGCCTGCCTTTGGCCGTCTACGACCCGGTCCGGCTCACCGCTGCACGAGGCTACGCCTGCGTGCCTCCGCCCCGGTTCGTTTGAGTAAATTGCAAAAAACCACCACAATTAAGGATCCTAATTTATAAAACCGCCACCATTCGTTTCTTTTTTAAAAAAATCATCAACATTGCGGTGACAGTTTTCAAAAAACACTGATTGGTTACTAAATGCATGTTAACACCATATTTGACAGATGGGGCCTGCTGTAAGTGCTGATGTGGCAATGCAACTTGACACCGTTTGACCTGACCTATATGATACAAAAAGGATAGAAGAAGGTGGCCACCCGTAAGCCTCACAGACACACATAGCCGGGGTCTCCGTTGACCATTCCAACGCTGCCGCCACATAGCTCTGGTTCCTGCACCTCACCGCCGCCTCCCCACAGCTGCACTCCGGCTACTACTTCGTCGCCGTCGCCAGCGCGGAATCAGTCGAGGACAGGTTCGAGGGCCGGATCCCCATCCCGCACACGGAGCGCGTCGTGGCGCCAGACTCGACGGCGATGCCCACCGCGCGGCGCATCCGGTTTGCCGCCCGACGATGGATCCAAGCGGCGTCGGCCCCCGCGCAGCCCCGACGACGGATCCGAGGGCGACGCTCGACCCCCGACCCCCTGTGCTAGCCGCCCTCCACTTCGCCACCCGCCTGATCCAGCTCCTCCACTTCGCGACCTCGTCGGCGTCGTCGGGCAGCTCCTGGGCATGAGGAGGCCCAGCCCGGCGCCATTCCTATGTGCATGACAGGAGACGGTGGCTGGCACCTCCGGGGTACGGTGATGAAGGCAGCCCTGTGCGCACAGCTCCACGCGCACCCGCCGCGTCCTACCGCACCGCGCCGCCCGGCTCGGCCACGACTAGCCAGCTCGCCGGCTGCGGCCAGCCACCTCCAGATCCTCCCGGCGCGCTTCCCATCCCCCTCCCGTATCCTGCTCAACGCCGCGCTCGCCGCCGGCTGCGGATGGAGCCGCGCGCGCGGCCCGGCTCGGCCACGACCTGCCACCTCGCCGGCTCCGGCCATGGCTGCGCCGCGACCTCACGCCGGGTCCAACACCATCAGCCGACGGCGACCCTGCACGGCCCCCTGAATGAGCAGCTCAGCTCCGTGATGGAGATGGCGATGGCGGTGCACAAGAGGTGTTTGTAAGAATGCTTGAGAAAGACAGAGGAGCAAACGCACTGATGGGTGGGTCCTACGTCTAGCTTAACGGGAGCCACACTTTCTAACGACGTGTGAGGAGCACCGTCTGTACCCAGGCCACGTGGCACCTGACAATGGGACCTAGCGGTCAGATTTTCACTCAAAGAGCTCTAACTACTCAATTAGTGTTTTTTGAAAACTGTCACCGCAATGTTGGTGGTTTTTTGAAAAAAAAATCGAATGGTGGCGGTTTTGTGAATTAGGGTCCCCAATTGTGGTGGTTTTTTGCAATTTACTCGGTTCGTTTCCGCCACGGGCACCCGGCCTCAAGCCGTTTCCGCCAAGTTAATGGCGATTCACCCACGGCCTCGTTCAGACGCCTTTACCACGGCCGGTTCTGGACCCTTGACCCGCCGGCGCAACCCGTTTCGGCCTTCAAATGACTCCTGCTTCTGCAGCTCCGCCTTGCCGGGGGCTTCCTTGGCTCGACGATGCCACCACGATTGAGCTTCCTTCACCACCTCCTTGAGTCACTGTACTCTGGGCCGCCGACCGTTTTATGCTTCGATCGACTCATCGCGGGTCTGCCTGGGCTGCCGCCCTCGCCGACTGATTCCAAGACAGCCACGACGCACCTCACCCCGGGTCGCCCGGTGCGCCAAGCCGCGCTGAGCTGCCGCAACCTCGTTCCAGCAAACCGGAGTGGCCTCAAACCGCCACGGTCACCTGCAAACCGGACGAACCGCCCACCTCTGCTGCTTCCGCAAGCCCAGGGCCGCCGACGCCACCCTGTTCGCCTTCGCGGACTAGCTACGACCCGTTCCGGTTCTGACCGCGTCGCCGAAGTCACCATTCTTCAATCGGAGTCGCTGCCGCGGTCTCCACCTCCGTCGCGGAAAGGCCACTGTTGGTGTTCCGCGTCTGTCCGGTTCACCGCACCGTTTTCTATGTTGCCCTGAATCGCCCCGTGGTCACCTGGACTCGGCCTCCTCGTGGCGAAGCTCATGTTGAAAATATGAGCAAATTACTACGAAAATTAATCTAAACTAACAGAAAATAAATCATGACTACAGTAGCAGAGATCGAACTAATCATGCGAACTAGCATAGTAAATGAACAGATCACATCTAGGGCACATACTAGAAACATGAATTCTACCACGATCTCGAACAGGAAAGATAGAATCACATACGGTGCAGCGGGAGCAGCACCGCCGGCGTTGACGTTGTCGCCCATGTCGTCGAGGATGAGGTTGCCGAGGAAGTCGTCGCTGCCAGCAGTCGCGCGAGTGCGCTCCCCAAAAACCTGATCGCCCCTCTCCCATACAGGATCAAGAGAGACGGGGTTCCGGAGGCCTGCTGTCCCTTCTCCCGGTGCACGCCGAAAGGAGGGATGGAGAGACTTGATTGGCGGCGCAATGGTCTGGAACGGCGGTGAGAAACCATACGAGAAAACGGCAGCGGCTAGGGTAGACGGACTATATAGTGCGGGCCGGGTAGGTCGTGGGAGTAAACCCCACGTCCGAGTCGTCGCGATCCAAAAGAACCGAAAACGGTTCAGTAATTAACGCGTCCATTAATTATTAATTAATGACTCATTAATTTTTCCCGAGCAGCAAAAATATAGACAACGTGCATAGCTCTGTCCTCGGCTCGGCTCAATCCCGCAACACGCAGCGCGTCGTGACGAGGCGAGGCGTGGCGTGGCGAGGAGGAGGAGCGCGCGTGTAGGTCTCCTCTTCTCATGCTCATACAAGTGGTAGGAGAGCTCACCTTATAAAGAGGTGCAACTCTCTCTCAACTTATGAGGTGGGACTAAACTTTAGCCTCACTCACTCCACTCACATGTGTGCATGAATGGGCCAAGAGAATTTCAGAATTTTAGTTGAGCTTTGGGCCAAAAGCCCACTAGCAAATTCCAACAATCCCCCACAAAGTCTCA
This sequence comes from Aegilops sharonensis, assembly GCA_904067115.1. NCBI lineage: Eukaryota > Viridiplantae > Streptophyta > Magnoliopsida > Poales > Poaceae > Aegilops > Aegilops sharonensis. The sequence goes on along the minus strand of LR880971.1, from coordinate 793,940,667 downwards.
TTTGCACATTTCACCATTTGGTTCCAAAACATTGTTTATATACCGGTGCTTAGTGGAGACTGTGAAGTTGAACTTCCACTTAGAGATTTATGTTACACTAGATCACAACTTGAATAGTGGACTATGCCTTGAACTACAAGTTTTCTGCGAGACTAATTTCACACAAATTCTTGACCGGTACTGGGCTGCCGCAAGGCTTCCCCGCGGGTGGAGCGTATACGTCGTACTCCAGGGCCTTTCATGAATTTATTAGAGAGCACCCACTTCTCACATACTGCGATGTTAACAGTCAAATTCATATAGGTGTGTTCCTCAGGAGATGCTCTGCAAGACAACATCTCTGCTTACTCAAATAAGCCACTTGGAACACATTAAGATAGATATCAACCTGCCATGCAGATCAGGAGAGTATTGCATCTTCACGAAGTGGGATAATTAAAATAAGGATACTCTCCTCTCAGCTGACCAACAGCTTGTCTCCCACTTCTACTTCACGGGATCTCCGATCACATAGAGTGGGTTACCACTATGGACAACTCATGCGGTGGGTCTCAAACCCATCTCCATCGATGCATTATCTATCACATTACGTGATAGACCCTTTGTGAAGGGATCTGCCAAGTTTTTCGATGTTTGGATATAATCCAACGTAATAACTCTGGAGTTTCTCAATTTCCTGACATATTTTAATATCCTCTTCACATGCCTTGAGGACTTCATATTGTCCTTAGAACTGTTTATCTTGACGATCACAGTTTGATTATCACAGTTCATCAGGATAGGGGGTATTGGTTTTTCAACCATAGGTAAGTCCATCAATAGCTCATGAAGCCACTCTGCTTCAACAGTGGCAGTGTCTAATGCTGTGAGTTCTGCTTCCATAGTTGACCTCGTTAAGATGGTCTGCTTGCAAGACTTCCAGGAAACAGCGCCACCACCAAGTGTAAAAACATAACCACTTGTGGCCTTAATCTCATCAGCATCAGATATCCAGTTTGAGTCACTATAACCCTCCAGTACCCTTGGATACCCGGTGTAGTGAATCCCATAGCTCGCAGTGCCCTTCAAGTAGCGCATAACTCTCTCAAGCGCACGCCAATGATCATCTCCCGGTTTTGACACAAACCGACTCAGCTTGCTCACAGCAAAAGAGATGTCAGGCCTCGTGGCACTCGCCAAATACATAAGCGAGCCAATAATCTGAGAATACCTCAGTTGATCTCTAGCAATCCGTCGATTCTTTCGAAGCAACACACTAGCATCATATGGAGTTGGAGAAGGCGTGCATTCGTTATAC
>LR880971.1:793897938-793910099 GCA_904067115.1 Aegilops sharonensis | reverse complement strand
GAGTTCTGCTTCCATAGTTGACCTCGTTAAGATGGTCTGCTTGCAAGACTTCCAGGAAACAGCGCCACCACCAAGTGTAAAAACATAACCACTTGTGGCCTTAATCTCATCAGCATCAGATATCCAGTTCGAGTCACTATAACCCTCCAGTACCCTTGGATACCCGGTGTAGTGAATCCCATAGCTCGCAGTGCCCTTCAAGTAGCGCATAACTCTCTCAAGCGCACGCCAATGATCATCTCCCGGTTTTGACACAAACCGACTCAGCTTGCTCACAGCAAAAGAGATGTCAGGCCTCGTGGCACTCGCCAAATACATAAGCGAGCCAATAATCTGAGAATACCTCAGTTGATCTCTAGCAATCCGTCGATTCTTTCGAAGCAACACACTAGCATCATATGGAGTTGGAGAAGGCATGCAGTCGCTATACCCAAAACGACTCAAGACCTTTTCCACATAGTGAGACTGAAGCAGTGTGATCCCACCATTCTCATCTCTCAACAGCTTGATGTTTAAGATAACATCAGCTACTCCTAGTTCCTTCATCTCAAAACAACGAGATAAGAAATCCTTAACCTCCTTGATTAAATCAAGTTTGGTTCCAAAGATCAATATGTCGTCGACATACAGACAAAGAATACCTCCTTCGCCCCCACTATGGCTATAGTACACACACTTGTCACCATCATTTACTACAAAGCCGGCAGCAGTTAATGTTCTTTCGAACTTCTCATGCCACTCCTTAGGAGCTTGTTTAAGGCCATATAAAGACTTTAACAACTTGCACACCTTTCCTTCCTGACCAGGTCCTACAAAACCATCTGGCTGATCCATGTAAATTTCCTCCTTCAACTCTCCATTGAGGAAAGCCGTCTTAACGTCCATTTGATGAACGAGAAGACCATGTGAGGCAGCCAGTGATAGTAGCACCCGAATTGTGGTCAGTCTATCCACGGGTGAGTAAGTATCAAAGAAGTCTTCACCTTCTTTCTGGGTATAACCCTTAGCCACAAGCCGTGCCTTGTACTTTTCAATCGTACCATCAGGTCTAAGCTTCTTCTTGAACACCCACTTACATCCTACAGGTTTGCACCCATAAGGACGGTCAGTGATCTCCCAGGTCCCGTTAGCTAAGATGGAATCCATCTCGCTACGAACAACTTCCTTCCAGTAGTCAGCATCAGGAGATGCATAGGCTTCTGAAATAGTCCTGGGCGTGTCATCCACAAGGTACATAATGAAATCATCACCAAAGGACTTTGCAGTCCTCTGTCTCTTACTCCTTACAGGAGTTTCAATTGTCATCCTCAACAGGATTCTCAACGTGTTCCATCGCAATGGTGGGTTCAGGAATTACAGTGAGTTCCTCACTAGATGGAATAGGTATCTCCTGATTTGATGAACTTGACATATCCTTCATAGGAAAAATGTCCTCAAAGAAAGTTGCATCATTAGACTCCATAATCGTACCAACATGCATGTCGGATACCTCAGATTCTATTATCAAAAATCTATAGCCAATGCTATGAAAAGCATAGCCCAGAAGAACACAATCCACGGTTTTTGGTCCAAGCTTGCGCTTCTTGGGAATTGGTATATTGACTTTCGCCAAACAACCCCAAGAACGTAGGTAAGAGAGTTTCAACCTTTTCCTTTCCCATTCCTCAAATGGAGTCATGGTCTTATGCTTTGTGGGAACTCGGTTTAGGACATGACACGCGGTTATTAGCGCCTCCCTCCACCATTCCTTGGAAAGACCCGATGTGTCTAACATGGCGTTAACCAAATCAGTTAGAGTTCAGTTCTTTCTTTCGGCCACCCCATTAGACTGAGGTGAGTAGGGAGGCGTCCTCTCATGGATTATACCATGTTCCGCACAAAACAGATCAAATTCATTGGAAAAATACTCTCCACCACGATCGGACCTAAGCCGTTTAATTTTTCGATCAAGTTGGTTCTCTGCCTCAGCTTTATAGTTTTTGTAGAAAGTTAAAGCCTCATATTTTGATTTCAGAAGATACACATAACAATATCTAGTGGAGTCATCAAACAACGTCATGAAGTATCTCTTCCCACCTTTTGTCAACACGCCATTCATCTCACAGAGATCAGAATGTATAAGCTTTAGTGGCGCCAAGTCTCTTGCCTCTGCAATCTTATGGGACTTGCGAGGTTGTTTAGCTTGCACACATACTTGGCACTTAGAGCCTTTGACAGTAGAGATTTTCGGAATTAAATTCATATTGGCTAGCCGCGTCATGCAACCAAAGTTAATATGACAAAGTCGTGCATGCCAAATATCTGACTCATTATTGTGGCAAACATTATTAATAACTTTAGTGCAAATATCTGACAAAGATAGGCGGAACAAGCCTCCGCACTCATAGCCTTTTCCAACAAATTGTCCACACTTGGAAATTACAACTTTATTGGACTCAAAAACCAACTTAAAACCATCTCGACATAAACGGGAACCGCTAATGAGATTTTTATTGATGGACGGCACATGATGAACGTTCCTTAGACGCACGGTCTTCCCTGAAGTAAACTTCAGATCGACCGTACGAACACCTCGAACGATGGCATGTGACCCGTTCCCCATCAGCACGGGAGAAGTCCCTGTGGCCTGGTAAGAATAAAACATGGAGGCGTCAGCACAAACATGTACATTGGCACCGGTGTCAATTAACCAATCAGGGGATTGAAATACTGAAAGGATGGTAGGAAAAATACCGTACCCTGAGTCCTTCATATCAGTATCACCGATGACAACATTAGCGGACTTGCCGCCCTTCTCATGTTCGCGCTCCTCAAAGCGGTTAGGACACTTCGGAGCCCAGTGATTGGGATCACCGCAGACATGGCAAAGTCCCTTCCCCTTCTTATGAGAATTCTTCTTGAAGTTGGTAGAATGTGATGGCTTGTTCTTTGTATCAAACTTGCCTTTCCCCTGAGTTTTGTTCTTGTTGTTTTTGAACTTATTGGGCTGGAAGTTCTTCTTCTGTACCATGTGAGCACTAGAAGCTCCCTCGACAACTCGAGCACGTGTGTCCTTTGCTCTCGCCTTCTCTTCAACATCAAGAGTACCAATGAGATCCGCAACGGAAAACTCCTGTCTCTTGTGTTTCAGGGAAGTAGCAAAATTGTTCCACGAAGGTGGAAGCTTGGCGATAATGCCTCCGGCAACAAATTTTTCCGGCAGCACACACTTGAAGTGCTCAAGTTCTTTTGCGAGCGACTGTATCTCATGAGCCTGCTGTACAACAGAGCGCTCATCAGTCATCTTGTAGTCATAGAATTGCTCGATGACGTACAACTCGCTACCGGCGTCCGAGGCACCAAACTTGGCCTCGAGCGCAGCCCACATGTCCTTGCCGTTGTCAAACGACATATACGAATCCACAATGGAATAATCAAGGACACCCAGAAGAGCGCCTTTAAAGAGAGTATCGATCTTCTCAAAAGCTTCCAGCTGTGCTGGATTAAGATCGCCCTCAGGCTTGCCCTTAGTGGCGTCATAGAAGCCCATGGTCTGAAACGAGTAGACTGCTCTCGTGCGCCACCTCTTATATTGCGCCCTCTTAAAGGCAGGCGGCTTCAGATGCGCAGCAAAACCACTCGGAGTAAATTGCCTATAATCAGGTTTTTGGAATGTTGAAAATATGAGCAAATTACTACGAGAATTAATCCGAATTAACAGAAAATAAATCATGACTACAGTAGCAGAGATCGAACTAATCATGCGAACTAGCATAGTAGATGAACAGATCACATCTAGGGCACATACTAGAAACATGAATTCTACCACATCTCGAACAGGAAAGATAGAATCACATATGGTGCAGCGGGAGCAGCACCGCCGGCGTTGACGTTGTCGCCCATGTCGTCGAGGATGAGGTTGCCGAGGAAGTCGTTGCTGCCAGCAGTCGCGCGAGTGCGCTCGCCAAAAACCTGATCGCCCCTCTCCCGTACACGATCAAGAGAGGCGGGGTTCCGGAGGCCTGCTGTCCCTTCTCCCGGTGCACGCCGAAAGGAGGGATGGAGAAGACTTGATTGGCGGCACAATGGTCTGGAACGGCGGTGAGAAACCATACGAGAAAATGGCGGCGGCTAGGGTAGACGTCTGCCTGACTATATAGTGCGGGCCGGGTAGGTCGTGGGAGTAAACCCCACGTCCGAGTCGTCATGATCCAAAAGAACCGGAAACGGTTCAGTAATTAACGCGTCCATTAATTATTAATTAATGACTCATTAAGTTTTCCCGAGCAGCAAAAATATAGACAACGTGCATAGCTCTGTCCTCGGCTCGGCTCAATCCCGCAACCCGCAGCGCGTCGTGACGAGGCGAGGCGTGGCGTGGCGAGGCGAGCGAGGAGGAGGAGCGCGCGTGTAGGTCTCCTCTTCTCATGCTCATACAAGTGGTAGGAGAGCTCACCTTATAAAGAGGTGCAACTCTCTCTCAACTTATGAGGTGGGACTAAACTTTAGCCTCACTCACTCCACTCACATGTGTGCATGAATGGGCCAAGAGAATTTCAGTATTTTAGTTGGGCTTTGGGCCAAAAGCCCACTAGCAAATTCCAACAATCCCCCACAAAGTCTCATTGGCACATTTCACCATTTGGTTCCAAAACATTGTTTATATACCGGTGCTTAGTGGAGACTGTGAAGTTGAAATTCCACTTAGAGATTTATGTTACACTAGATCACAACTTGAATAGTGGACTATGCCTTGAACTACAAGTTTTCTGCGAGACTAGTTTCACACAAATTCTTGACCGGTACTGGGCTGCCGCAAGGCTTCCCCGCGGGTGGAGCGTATACGTCGTACTCCAGGGCCTTTCATGAATTTATTAGAGAGCACCCACTTCTCACAGACTGCGACGTTAACAGTAAAATTCATATAGGTGTGTTCCTCAGGAGATGCTCTGCAGGAAATAAGCCACTTGGAACACATTAAGATAGATATCAACCTGCCATGCAGATCAGGAGAGTATTGCATCTTCACGGAGTGGGATAATTAAAATAAGGATACTCTCCTCTCAGCTGACAAACAGCTTGTCTCCCACTTCTACTTCACGGGATCTCCGATCACATAGAGTGGGTTACCACTATGGACAACTCATGCGGTAGGTCTCAAACCCATCTCCATCGATGCATTATCTATCACATTACGTGATAGACCCTTTGTGAAGGGATCTGCCAAGTTTTTCGACGTTTGGATATAATCCAACGTAATAACTCCGGAGTTTCTCAGTTTCCTGACAGATTTTAATCTCCTCTTCACATGCCTTGAGGATTTCATATTGACCTTAGAACTGTTTATCTTGACGATCATAGTTTGATTATCACAGTTCATCAGGATAGGGGGTATTGGTTTTTCAACCATAGGTAAGTCCATCAATAGCTCATGAAGCCACTCTGCTTCAACAGTGGCAGTGTCTAATGCTGTGAGTTCTGCTTCCATAGTTGACCTCGTTAAGATGGTCTGCTTGCAAGACTTCCAGGAAACAGCGCCACCACCAAGTGTAAAAACATAACCACTTGTGGCCTTAATCTCATCAGCATCAGATATCCAGTTTGAGTCACTATAACCCTCCAGTACGCTTGGATACCCGGTGTAGTGAATCCCATAGCTCGCAGTGCCCTTCAAGTAGCGCATAACTCTCTCAAGCGCACGCCAATGATCATCTCCCGGTTTTGACACAAACCGACTCAGCTTGCTCACAGCAAAAGAGATGTCAGGCCTCGTGGCACTCGCCAAATACATAAGCGAGCCAATAATCTGAGAATACCTCAGTTGATCTCTAGCAATCCGTCGATTCTTTCAAAGCTACACACTAGTATCATATGGAGTTGGAGAAGGCGTGCAGTCGCTATACCCAAAACGACTCAAGACCTTTTCCACATAGTGAGACTAAAGCAGTGTGATCCCAACATTCTCATCTCTCAACAGCCTGATGTTTAAGATAACATCAGCTACTCTTAGATCCTTCATCTCAAAACAACGAGATAGGAAATCCTTAACCTCCTTGATTAAATCAAGTTTGGTTCCAAAGATCAATATGTCGTCGACATACAGACAAAGAATAACTCCTTCACCCCCACTATCGGTGTCAAAACCGGCGGATCTCGGGTAGGGGGTCACGAACTGTGCGTCTAGGCGGATGGTAACAGGAGACAAGGGACACGATGTTTTACCCAGGTTCGGGCCCTCTTGATGGAGGTAAAACCCTACGTCCTGCTTGATTGATATTGATATTGTGGATGTTTACAAGAGTAGATCTACCACGAGATCAAGGAGGCTTAACCCTAGAAGCTAGCCTATGGTATGATTGTAAGGGTTGTTGTTCTGATCATCTTACGGACTAAAGCCATCCGGTTTATATAGACACCGGAGAGGGCTAGGGTTACATAGAGTCGGTTACAATGGTAGGAGACCTACATATCCGTATCGCCAAGCTTGCCTTCCACGCCAAGGAAAGTCCCATCCGGACACGGGGAGAAGTCTTCAATCTTGTATCTTCATAGTCTTGGAGTCCGGTCGATGATGATAGTCCGGCCAATGATAGTTCGGCTGATGATGGTAGTCCGGCTATCCGGACACCCCCTAATCCAGGACTCCCTTAGTAGCCCCTGAACCAGGCTTCAATGACGATAAGTCCGGCGCGTATGTTGCTTGGCATTGCAAGGCGGGTTCCTCCTCCGAATGATAGAAGATTGTGAACACCAGGATAGTGTCCGGCTCTGCAAAATAAATTCCACATTCCACCGTAGAGAGAATAATAATATATACACAAGTTCAATCTGCTGACGTTTTTTGTGGCATGACGTCACACCACTACCAAGCCATTACTTGAATTGTTTTTACTCTACCACCTAAGCGCATTTAGTGAGGCGGTTTCCTTGGCACGTCTTGTCGAAGCAGAGATCGTGTTTCCCCTTAATCCGGGATTCTCATCAATACGGACGTGGGTAACCCAACCGCGCCATTGATGGTGACGCTTGGGGGATAAGCGAGTTTTACCAGGCCGGTGGGGGACGCGTAAGACTTCGCCTGCCCATATAAGGGATAAGGATTCACCTTCTCACCTACGCCTTCTTCCTCCTTTGCTTATCCATCTCCGCGCACTCGAGCTCCAGCGCCCAAGTTCGCGCATCTCGTCTCAACCTTCTCTGACCATGTCCGGAGCGGGAGGTAAATGGTTGGCCTCCACCGTTAAGGAGGAGCACATCGCCAAACTGCGCGGCGCCGGATACCTTTCCGGCGACATCGCGCACCGGCTGCCCGACGAGGGGCAGCTCATCCCCACCCCCAGGCCCCATGAGAGGGTCGTCTTTCTTCCCCACTTTCTCCGCGGACTGGGCTTTCCACTTCACCCCTTTGTCCGGGGGCTCATGTTCTTCTACGGCCTGGATTTCCATGATCTGGCGCCGAACTTCATCCTCAACATCTCGGCGTTTATCGTCATGTGCGGGGCCTTCCTCTGCATCCAGCCCCACTTCGGCTTGTTTCTCAAGACCTTGAATGTCAAGCCAAAGGTAGTGAAGGGCACTCAAGCGGAGTGCGGAGGCGCCATGTTGGGCAAGATGCCCAATGTCCTTTGGTTCGAAGGGGCCTTCGTGAAATCCGTCAAGGGGTGGCAATCGGGGTGGTTCTATATCACCGAGACGCGTGACCCTAAATGGGCGGCGGCCCCCGAGTTTAGATCTGGTATCCCCACGCAGCTCACCTCCTGGAAAGAGAAGGGCTTGCTGTGGGGTAGTTCGAAGGAGCTGACGGGACTCCAAGCCTGTATCAAGAAGCTGGTGAAGAAGCTCAGGCTGGTTAACGTGGTCCAAGTCATGCTCGTCCGCTGGATACTCCCATGCCAAGAGCGGGCATTCAATCTGTGGGAGTTCGATCCGGAACAACACCAGGCGCTGAGCAGGCTCTTCGACACGACGTACGAAGGCGCCTGGAAGGTGCTGTTCAAGGGCGCGGAAGCCCCCGCATCCGCGACTGAAGATCGCGGATTTCGCTCGCAGCGCCAGGCCGACGAGGTAAGTGATTCTACCCCTTTACGGGACACTTGTTTTTCATAGTTTGACTCTATGCGGGTTTTAATTTCCCCTTTTCCTTTGACAGGACTGGATGAGGAAGGCGGAGCAGATTACCTGTCCGGCTCCTATGCCAGAAAACCCAGTAGACGCTCGTCTAGCGAGGTTGCTGGTTCCGGCACCGCACGTGGTGCCGGAGAAGAAGGCCAAGAAGGAGGCCACGGGTGCTCGAAAGAGCTCCCGTTTTCAGGTGTCCGACGACTCCGGGGCGGACTCCTCCCCCGAAAACGAGGAGGAGAAAGAAGACTCTCTCCCAGAGGAGGGAGAGAGGAAGAGGAAGGCTTCCCCAGCAGGGGAGGCCGAAGGGTCCAAGAGGGGAAGGACTATTCCCCCGGACAGCTCTGCCAACATCAACGTTGGCGAGGAAGAATGGCCTTCAAGGGCCAGGCCTCCGGCGAGATCGTAAGTATCCGGATTCCTGAATGATCTATAATTTCTTTTTCTGCGTCACATAGTGTCATTCTGATGCCGCATGCTGCCTGTAGTCCGGCCAGTGATGATCTCCCTGCTTCATCGAGCGGGTCGTTGGCTCCGTCGGATGTAGACTCCATCCCGACCGCCTCCATCCCTCGTGACGCCGAGGACGCCGAGGTGGGATCCCAAGAAGGGACCCATCAGGGGGAGGCTTCGGAGGCGCCACAAGGCGTCCTCCCGGACTTTGTGCCGGACTCCACATCCGAACCCGCAGTGGTTCCGGAGTCCGGTCGGCGGCCCCTTCGAACGAAGGGCAAGACCATGACGCCGGCGGCTTTCGTCCAACCGGAGGCGCCGGGTAATTTGTTGGAGGCGCTGCAGAGCGCTTCCATCGAGGAAGAACACCGCACAATTATGAGTGCGGTGATCCAGAAGGTGCAGCTCGCCAAGAGCGGGCTGACCGAAGCCTGCAGTAGCCTTCTATCAAGCTTTGAGGTAAGAAGTTAAAAATGTGCAATGTAATACCACATAGACAGTAGCCCCTGATGCTCGGTTCGGTGTTCGGAAAGAAAAGCCGGACTGAGGATCTGAAAAAAGAAGATATACGCAGGGTTGCTAAAAAATTATGTCAATATGGGTTGCAGGCTGCGCTGCTGACCTCTGCCGCACTGACTGCGGAGGTCGGTGCTTTGAAGCAGGAGCTCGAGCGGTCCGAGCAAGAGCTCGGCCGCGCCAGGAAGCAGCTCCAGGACAAAGAAGGTGAGTAACACCACTTTGAACTTGTACCTTACAGAAAAGGATTTAGGTTGCAACAATAAATAACAAGGATAACATGGGTGCTGCAGGGGCCACGAACGAGGTGGCGACCCTAAAGGAGGCCGTCTCTGCGGTCGAACGTAATGCGGCCACGGAACGGGCAGAGCGAGAAAAGCAGGAGGCACGGGTGGCGGTGGTTCAACAAGAGCTCCAGGCTCTCATGGAAAAGCATGAGAGTTTGGAGCGTGACTCAAAGACTCGAGAGTCCGAGCTTGCCTCGGCTCTCGAAAGTGCCAAAACCGCCAAGGCCGAGGCCCATAAGTCCCTTCAGGAGATTGAGTTGATGAGGAAGATAGCGGCGGGTAAGGCATTTTTCATGCAAAGCAAGCATGTGAATGTAAATTATGTGTTACTTACCCGAATTCGGAGCTCTCCAGGGGCGTTTGCAGATCTGCCTCGCAGCGTGTATGATGCCGCCGCATTCTACCGAGCCGAGGAGGAGAGCTCAACGGAGAAGGTCTTCTGGTCTCAGTATGCTGAGGCCGGCCATCCGGTGCCCCCTAGCGACCAGCTGAAGCAGCTGGTCGAGCTTCACAAGGTGGCCGAGCAGGCCATGAAGGGCCTCATAGTCCGGCTGTGGCCTGGAGAGGCCATGCCTGGGAGCTACTTCGGCCTCGTGCGACGGCTGGTGGATGCGTGCCCCTGGGTGGAGGTTATCTAGCGCTCCGCCTGTATTGAAGGTGCTCGTCGGGCCCTTGCCCGTGCAAAGGTGCATTGGGGCAAGCTGGATGCGGAGAAGCTAATCATTGACGCGCCACCAGCGGGCAAGGAACATCGTACGCCCGAAATGTACTATAAGGCTGTCCTGAAGGGTGCCCGCAAGATTGCGGATGAGTGCCCCAGGGATGTAATTTTTGAGTAAATTCGCAATGTGTTATCCTGTGCGCTGAAAACTTTGTTCATATGCGCTAAGCAACGCTTGTTAATTTAAAATATTACCTTCTGTGCGGCCGTTTATTAAATCTGAGAGATGGCAAGTCGTCGGCTTCAACCCCCATGCCACGAGTGCTGGGGTGTTCGGGATAAACTTGAGCGCTCTTGTTCCCATTTTTGGGTCCATCTAGGGAGGCGCTCAACACAACGAACAAGGCAACCGGACTTATAGTGCTTGAACACTCTCACTTAGCCATAGAATTCTATAATTTTAAATTTCGGCGAAGCCCCTAGTATTCGGAGGACCGAATTGGGGCGCTATCCACGCCTTCGTCGGACATAATCCAGAACTTCGCTCGAAGCGGCGTAGGTCTTTAAGGACCCGAAAGGACCTCTCGAACAGCGACCAGTCTCTCGCCTTATCATGACAGTCAGTTTTAGCTTTCTCCACTGAGGCGTTAACCCAGCTCAACCGGGGCGCAATCGCAGTGGTTCTCCCAGTGCTACCTTAGCCGATAGAACGAAACGTAAGGTGCCAAACATGGGAGCCGGGCAAACCCAACTATTGACCCAAGACATGATTCGAAGCCGATTCATATAATGCTATAAGTTCGGGGTGCCGCACTTGTGAAAGTGTTCGGACTTTATCACACCATAATACGGAGAGCGTAAGCCCCTGGTGTATTTGGCCGTACCAAAATGTACGGGTGCAACATGTCGTAAATGAACATATATGTATATATAAGGTAATGCAATTATAGGCAAAAAAGTGCTGCATTTTATTCGAGAAGATATGCTATGAGTGCGGAATGATACAAATAGTGCGGAAAGCAAGGGATTGGACTAATTAAAGGCGTCTCCCTCCAGGGGTAGGCCGCGGAATGTTTGTATTTAACAAATTTAATGCTCGTGATGGAGACCACCTGAGTGTTCGTCGCGGCCTTTGTCCTTCCCTGGCTGTTGCATCATGAGTTCGGCAGGGTCGCCGCCGGACAGAGTTCTGTATAAAAAAGAGAAAAATAAAAGAAAAAAGAGTGACACACTTGGGAGCCCCTGGTGTGGTCGAACCGCACTCTGGGTCTGTTGTGGGTGTGCCTCTCCCTCTATGCCCATGGTATCTCCAAGGCATAATTATGTACGCGGAGAGCTTGTCTTACAATTTTGCGAGGGCTGGGGTTGAGGCCGCATTGCTACGCGTGCTCGGAACGTGCCAGGTGGTCGTGGTTGATGTTGCTCCGGGCGCGTTTGGCCGTGTCCGGTCATTTAACGGCCGGACTCGAAAATTGCCTTAAAAGGCTGCTCTGTACTTCTGCCGCGAGAGCCGCTGTATGTTCCTCCGTTCGGAGGGAGCGTTCCGTGTTTCCATTGACCGTGATGACTCCACGAGGGCCTGGCATCTTGACCTTAAGGTATACATAATGCGGCACCGCGTTGAATTTTGCGAACGCGGTTCGTCCGAGCAGAGCATGATAGCCGCTGCGGAACGGGACTGTGTCGAAGATTAACTCCTTGCTTCGGAAACTATCCGGGGATCCGAAGACCACTTCCAGTGTAATTGAGCCTGTACAATTGGCCTCGACACCTGGTATGACGCCTTTGAAGGTTGTCTTTGTAGGTTTAATCCTTGAAGGGTCTATGCCCATCTTGCGCACTGTATCTTGATAAAGCAGGTTCAGGCTACTGCCGCCGTCCATCAGGACTCTCGTGAGGTGAAATCCATCAACGATTGGGTCTAAAACCAATGCGGCGAATCCGCCATGGCGGATACTGGTCGGATGGTCTCTTCGATCGAAAGTGATCGGGCAAGAGGACCATGGGTTGAATTTTGGGGCGACTGGCTCCATCGCGTATACGTCCCTTAGTGCACGCTTCCGCTCCCTCTTGGGAATATGCGTTGCGTATATCATGTTTACCGTCCGAACTTGAGGGGGGAATCCCTTTTGTCCTCTGTTGTTCGG
>LR880971.1:793884609-793895469 GCA_904067115.1 Aegilops sharonensis | reverse complement strand
CTGGGTATCTTTTGGAGGGGCGTTCGAGTTCATACTCTTCGGCCGCGAGGACCTCGGTCCATCTGTCGGCCAGTAGGTCTTGATCAGCTTGAAGCTGTTGCTGCTTTTTCTTTAGGCTGTTTGCCGTGGCCATTAGCCTGCGTCTGAAATGCTCTTGTTCGACGGGATCCTCAGGCACGACGAATTCTTCATCGTCGAGGCTTACCTCGTCTCCGGAGGGAGGTAAGTAATTGTCATCCTCGACCTCTTCGTCTACCGCCCTCTCGTGAGGGCTTGCTTCTGCCTCCTCCTGCGCTGGATCGTGCTGGAGGGAGTTGTCTTCGGCACTTTCTGGGGTGTTATTATCTCTTGTGCCGGAATCTCCATTCTTGCTGTGGTGGGATTTAGAGCGGCGCCGCTGACGTCGGCGCTTGGGCTGTTTCTTTAAGGAATCGGCCTCCGCTGCTTCTTTGCCATCCCCATCTTTTGGGGTGTCCACCATGTATATGTCGTATGACGAGGTGGTCTTCCAGTGTCCTGTAGGCACTGGTTCTTGGTAGTCTCCGGCATCGTTGTCCATACCGTCGATGTCTTCGGAGTCGTAGTCGAGTACGTCGGTTAAATCGTCGACGGTGGCTACGAAGTGGGTGGTGGGTGGGCTCTGAATTTCTTCGTCGTCCGCGTCCCAACCGTCCTGGCCGTAGTTCGGCCAGGGCTCTCCGGATAGCGAGAGATGCTTCAGTGAATTTATGATATCGCCGAAGGGCGAGTGCTGAAAGATGTCCGCAGCGGTGAATTCCATGATCGGCACCCAATCGGATTCGACTAGCAGGGGCGCAGGAGGTTCGGAGTCCGGCAGAGAGTCCGGCACCTCGGAGTCATGAGCTTTATGCGGGACAAGGTAAGTATTCGGCTCCATCGCCGTAGAAGTTGCAGCTCCCGAGGCGGTGTCTAGCCATCCGTCCTCGATCCGAGCGATCGGCTCCGGACTATGGGTCGGAGCGGATTCGTGTGCGGCCTCCAAGGTGCTGTCCGGCGGCAGAGTTAGGTCATGCCCATCGTGACAGCGTGACACACTCGGCTGTGGCTCAGATCCATCGAGGATCAAGTCCCCGCGGATATCGGCCGTGAAGTTTAGGCTTCCAAACCTGACCTGACGGCCAGGGGCGTAGCTTTCGATCTGCTCCAGATGGCCAAGTGAGTTGGCCCGCAGTGCGAAGCCGCCGAATACGAAGATCTGTCCGGGGAGAAAAGTCTCACCCAGGACTGCGTCGTTGTTGATTGAAGAGGCCATCAAGCCTATTAGTGACGACACAGAGGAACTCTCAATGAAAGCACCAATGTCGGTGTCAAAACCGGCGGATCTCGGGTAGGGGGTCCCGAACTGTGCGTCTAGGCGGATGGTAACAAGAGACAAGGGACACGATGTTTTACCCAGGTTCGGGCCCTCTTGATGGAGGTAAAACCCTACGTCCTGCTTGATTGATATTGATATTGTGGATGTTTACAAGAGTAGATCTACCACGAGATCAAGGAGGCTAAACCCTAGAAGCTAGCCTATGGTATGATTGTAAGGGTTGTTGTTCTGATCGTCCTACGGACTAAAGCCATCCGGTTTATATAGACACCGGAGAGGGCTAGGTTTACATAGAGTCGGTTACAATGGTAGGAGATCTACATATCCGTATCGCCAAGCTTGCCTTCCACGCCAAGGAAAGTCCCATCCGGACACGGGGAGAAGTCTTCAATCTTGTATCTTCATAGTCTTGGAGTCCGGTCGATGATGATAGTCCGGCCAATGATAGTTCGGCTGATGATGGTAGTCCGGCTATCCGGACATCCCCTAATCCAGGACTCCCTCACCCACTATGGCGATAGTACACACACTTGTCACCATCATTTACTACAAAGCCGACAGCAGTTAATGTTCTTTCGAACTTCTCATGCCACTCCTTAGGAGCTTGTATAAGGCCATATAAAGACTTTAACAACTTGCACACCTTTCCTTCCTGACCAGGTACTACAAAACCATCTGGCTCATCCATGTATATTTCCTCCTTCAACTCTCCATTGAGGAAAGCCGTCTTAATGTCCATTTAATGAACGAGATGCCATGTGAGGCAGCCAGTGATAGTAGCACCCGAATTGTTGTCAGTCTAGCCACGGGTGAGTAAGTATCAAAGAAGTCTTCACCTTCTTTCTGGGTATAACCCTTAGCCACAAGCCGTGCGTTGTACTTTTCAATCGTACCATCAGGTCTAAGCTTCTTCTTGAACACCCACTTACATCCTACAGGTTTGCACCCATAAGGACGGTCAATGATCTCCCAGGTCCCATTAGCTAAGATGGAATCCATCTCGCTACGAACAGCTTCCTTCCAGTAGTCAGCATCAGGAGATGCACAGGCTTCTGAAATAGTCCTGGGCGTGTCATCCACAAGGTACACAATGAAATCATCACCAAAGGACTTTGCAGTCCTCTGTCTCTTACTCCTTACAGGAGTTTCATTGTCACCCTCAACAGGATTCTCAACGTGTTCCATCGCAATGGTGGGTTCAGGAATTACAGTGAGTTCCTCACTAGATGGAATAGGTATCTCCTGATTTGATGAACTTGACATATCCTTCATAGGAAAAATGTCCTCAAAGAAAGTTGCATCATTAGACTCCATAATCGTACCAACATGCATGTCGGATACCTCAGATTTTATTATCAAAAATCTATAGCCAATGCTATGAAAAGCATAGCCCAGAAGAACACAATCCACGGTTTTTGGTCCAAGCTTGCGCTTCTTGGGAATTGGAATATTGACTTTCGCCAAACAACCCCAAGAACGTAGGTAAGAGAGTTTCAACCTTTTCCTTTCCCATTCCTCAAATGGAGTTATGGTCTTATGCTTTGTGGGAACTCGGTTTAGGACATGACACGCGGTCATTAGCGCCTCCCTCCACCATTCCTTGGAAAGACCCGATGTGTCTAACATGGCGTTAACCAAATCAGTTAGAGTTCGGTTCTTTCTTTCGGCCACCCCATTAGATTGAGGTGAGTAGGGAGGCGTCCTCTCATGGATTATACCATGTTCCGCACAAAATAGATCAAATTCATTGGAAAAATACTCTCCACCACGATCGGACCTAAGCCGTTTAATTTTTCGATCATGTTGGTTCTCTGCCTCAGCTTTATAGTTTTTGAAGAAAGTTAAAGCCTCATCTTTTGATTTCAGAAGATACACATAACAATATCTAGTGGAGTCATCAATCAACATCATGAAGTATCTCTTTCCACCTTTTGTCAACACGCCATTCATCTCACAGAGATCAGAATGTATAAGCTCTAGTGGCGCCAAGTCTCTTGCCTCTGCAGTCTTATGGGACTTGCGAGGTTGTTTAGCTTGCACACATACTTGGCACTTAGAGCCTTTGACAGTAGAGATTTTCGGAATTAAATTCATATTGGCTAGCCGCGTCATGCAACCAAAGTTAATATGACAAAGTCGTGCATGCCAAATATCTGACTCATTATTGTGGCAAACATTATTAATAACTTTAGTGCAAATATCTGACAAAGATAGGCGGAACAAGCCTCCGCACTCATAGCCTTTTCCAACAAATTGTCCACACTTGGAAATTACAACTTTATTGGACTCAAAAACCAACTTAAAACCATCTCAACATAAACGGGAACCGCTAACGAGATTTTTATTGATGGACGACACATGATGAACGTTCCTCAAACGCACGGTTTTCCCTGAAGTAAACTTCAGATCGACCGTACCAACACCTCGAACGATGGCATGTGACCCATTCCCCATCAGCACGGGAGAAGTCCCTGTGGCCTAGTAAGAATAAAACATGGAGGCGTCAACACAAACATGTACATTGGCACCGGTGTCAATTAACCAATCAGGGGATTGAAATACTGAAAGGATGGTAGGAAAAATGTCGTACCCTGATTCCTTCATATCAGTATCACCGATGACAACATTAGCGGACTTGCCGCCCTTCTCATGTTCGCTCTCCTCAAAGCGGTTAGGACACTTCGGAGCCCAGTGATTAGGATCACCGCAGACATGGCAAAGTCCCTTCCCCTTCTTATGAGAATTCTTCTTGAAGTTGGTAGAATGTGATGGCTTGTTCTTTGTATCAAACTTGCCTTTCCCCTGAGTTTTGTTCTTGTTGTTTTTGAACTTATTGGGCTGGAAGTTCTTCTTCTGTACCATGTGGGCACTAGAAGCTCCCTCGACAACTCGAGCACGTGTGTCCTTTGCTCTCGCCTTCTCTTCAACATCAAGAGTACCAATGAGATCCGCAACGGAAACCTCCTGTCTCTTGTGTTTCAGGGAAGTAGCAAAATTGTTCGACGAAGGTGGAAGCTTGGCGATAATGCCTCCGGCAACAAATTTGTCCGGCAGCACACACTTGAAGTGCTCAAGTTCTTTTGCGAGCGACTGTATCTCATGAGCCTGCTGTACAACAGAGCGGTCATCAGTCATCTTGTAGTCATAGAATTGCTCCATGACGTACAACTCACTATCGGCGTCCGAGGCACCCAACTTGGCCTCGAGCGCAGCCCACATGTCCTTGCCGTTGTCAAACAACATATACGAATCCACAATGGAATCATCAAGAACACCCAGAAGAGCGCCTTTAAAGAGAGTATCGATCTTCTCAAAAGCTTCCAGCTGTGCTGGATTAAGATTGCCCTCAGGCTTGCCATTAGTGGCGTCATAGAAGCCCATGGTCTGAAACCAGTAGACTGCTCTCGTGCGCCACCTCTTATATTGCGCCCCCTTAAAGGCAGGCGGCTTCAGATGCGCAGCAAAACCACTTGGAGTAAATTGCCTATAATCGGGTTTTTGGAATGTTGAAAGCAAATTACTACGAGAATTAATCTGAATTAACAGAAAATAAATCATGACTACAGTACCAGAGATCGAACTAATCATGCGAACTAGCATAGTAGATGAACAGATCACATCTAGGGCACAGACTAGAAACATGAATTCTACCACGATCTCGAACAGGAAAGATAGAATCACATATGGTGCAGTGGGAGCAGCACCGCCGGCGTTGACGTTGTCTCCCATGTCGTCGAGGATGAGGTTACCGAGGAAGTCGTCGCTGCCAGAAGTCGCGCGAGTGCGCTCCCCAAAAACCTGACCGCCCCTCTCCCGTATAGGATCAAGACAGGCGGGGTTCCGGAGGCCTGCTGTCCCTTCTCCCGGTGCACGCCAAAAGGAGGGATGGAGAAGACTTGATTGGCGGCGCAATGGTCTGGAACGGCGGTGAGAAACCATACGAGAAAACGGCGGCGGATAGGGTAGACGTCTGCGTGACTATATAGTGCGGGCCGGGTAGGTCGTGGGAGTAAACCCCACGTCCGAGTCGTCACGATCCAAAAGAACCGGAAACGGTTCAGTAATTAACGCATCCATTAATTATTAATTAATGACTCATTAATTTTTCCCGAGCAGCAAAAATATAGACAACGTGCATAGCTCTGTCCTCGGCTCGGCTCAATCCCGCAACCCGCGGTGCGTCGTGACGAGGCGAGGCGTGGCGTGGCGAGGCGAGCGAGGAGGAGGAGCGCGCGTGTAGGTGTCCTCTTCTCATGCTCATACAAGTGGTAGGAGAGCTCACCTTATAAAGAGGTGCAACTCTCTCTCAACTTATGAGGTGGGACTAAACTTTAGCCTCACTCACTCCACTCACATGTGTGCATGAATGGGCCAAGAGAATTTCAGAATTTTAGTTGGGCTTTGGGCCAAAAGCCCACTAGCAAATTCCAACAATCCCCCACAAAGTCTCATTGGCACATTTCACCATTTGGTTCCAAAACATTGTTTACATACCGATGCTTACTGGAGACTGTGAAGTTGAACTTCCACTTAGAGATTTATGTTACACTAGATCACAACTTGAATAGTGGACTATGCCTTGAACTACAAGTTTTCTGCGAGACTAGTTTCACACAAATTCTTGACTGGTACTGGGCTGCCGCAAGGCTTCCCCGCGGGTGGAGCGTATACGTCGTACTCCAAGGCCTTTCATGAGATTAGAGAGCACCCACTTCTCACAGACTGCGACGTTAACAGTCAAATTCATATAGGTGTGTTCCTCAGGAGATGCTCTGCATGACAACATCTCTGCTTACTCAAATAAGCCACTTGGAACACATTAAGATAGATATCAACCTGCCATGCAGATCAGGAGAGTATTGCATCTTCACGGTGTGGGATAATTAAAATAAGGATACTCTCCTCTCAGCTGACCAACAGCTTGTCTCCCACTTCTACTTCACGGGATCTACGATCACATAGAGTGGGTTACCACTATGGACAACTCATGCGGTGGGTCTCAAACCCATCTCCATCGATGCATTATCTATCACATTACGTGACAGACCCTTCGTGAAGGGATCTGCCAAGTTTTTCGACGTTTGGATATAATCCAACGTAATAACTCTGGAGTTTCTCAGTTTCCTGACAGATTTTAATCTCCTCTTCACATGCCTTGAGGACTTCATATTGTCCTTAGAACTGTTTATCTTGACGATCACAGTTTGATTATCACAGTTCATCAGGATAGGGGGTATTGGTTTTTCAACCATAGGTAAGTCCATCAATAGCTCACGAAGCCACTCTGCTTCAACAGTGGTAGTGTCTAATGCTGTGAGTTCTGCTTCCATAGTTGACCTCGTTAAGATGGTCTGCTTGCAAGACTTCCAGGAAACAGTGCCACCACCAAGTGTAAAAACATAACCACTTGTGGCCTTAATCTCATCAGCATCAGATATTCAGTTTGAGTCACTATAACCCTCCAGTACCCTTGGATACCCGGTGTAGTGAATCCCATAGCTCGCAGTGCCCTTCAAGTAGCGGATAACTCTCTCAAGCGCACGCCAATGATCATCTCCCGGTTTTGACACAAACCGACTCAGCTTGTTCATAGCAAAAGAGATGTCAGGCCTCGTGGCACTCGCCAAATACATAAGCGAGCCAATAATCTGAGAATATCTCAGTTGATCTCTAGCAATCCGTCGATTCTTTCGAAGCAACACACTAGCATCATATGGAGTTGGAGAAGGCGTGCATTCGCTATACCCAAAACGACTCAAGACCTTTTCCACATAGTGAGACTGAAGCAGTGTGATCCCACCATTCTCATCTCTCAACAGCTTGATGTTTAAGATAACATCAGCTACTCCTAGATCCTTCATCTCAAAACAATGAGATAAGAAATCCTTAACCTCCTTGATTAAATCAAGTTTGGTTCCAAAGATCAATATGTCGTCGACATACAGACAAAGAATAACTCCTTCGCCCCCACTATGGCGATAGTACACACACTTGTCACCATCATTTACTACAAAGGCGGCAGCAGTTAATGTTCTTTCGAACTTCTCATGCCACTCCTTAGGAGCTTGTTTAAGGCCATATAAAGACTTTAACAACTTGCACACCATTCCTTCCTGACCAGGTACTACAAAACCATCTGGCTGATCCATGTAAATTTCCTCCTTCAACTCTCCATTGAGGAAAGCCGTCTTAACGTCCATTTGATGAACGGGAAGACCATGTGAGGCAGCCAGTGATAGTAGCACCCGAATTGTGGTCAGTCTAGCCACGGGTGAGTAAGTATCAAAGAAGTCTTCACCTTCTTTCTGGGTATAACCCTTAGCCACAAGCCGTGCCTTGTACTTTTCAATCGTACCATCAGGTCTAAGATTCTTCTTGAACACCCACTTACATCCTACAGGTTTGCACCCATAAGGACGGTCAGTGATCTCCCAGGTCCCGTTAGCTAAGATGGAATCCATCTCGCTACGAACAACTTCCT
Source organism: Aegilops sharonensis (assembly GCA_904067115.1). Taxonomy (NCBI): domain Eukaryota; kingdom Viridiplantae; phylum Streptophyta; class Magnoliopsida; order Poales; family Poaceae; genus Aegilops; species Aegilops sharonensis. Next base: position 793,887,652 of record LR880971.1, on the reverse strand, counting down.
TCCAGTAGTCAGCATCAAGAGATGCATAGGCTTCTGAAATAGTCCTGGGCGTGTCATCCACTGTTGGGGAACGTAGTAATTTCAAAAAAATTCCTACGCACACACAAGATCATGGTGATGCATAGCAACGAGAGGGGAGAGTGTTGTCCACGTACCCTCGTAGACCGTAAGCGGAAGCATTATGACAACACGGTTGATGTAGTCGTACGTCTTCACGATCCGACCGATCCAAGTACCGAACGTACGGCACCTCCGAGTTCAGCACACGTTCAGCTCGATGACGATCCCCGGACTCCGATCCAGCAGGGTGTCGGGGATGAGTTCCGTCAGCACGACGGCGTGGTGACGATGATGATGTTCTACCGACGAAGGGCTTCGCCTAAGCACCACAACAATATGACCGAGGTGGAATATGGTGGAGGGGGGCACCGCACACGGCTAAGGAACGATCACGAAGATCAACTTGTGTGTTATGAGGTGCCCCCTGCCCCCGTATATAAAGGAGCAAGGGGAGGAGGGCCGGCCAAGGAGGAGGAGGTGCGCCCAAGGGGGGAGTCCTACTCCCACCGGGAGTAGGACTCCTCCTTTCCTAGTAGGAGTAGGAGAGAAGGAAGGGGAAGAGAGAAGGGAAGGAAGGAGGGGGTGTGGCCCCTCCCCTTCCAATTCGGACTAAGCCTTGGGGGGGGGGGGGCGCGGCCTGTCCTAGGCAGCCCCTCTCTCTTTCCCGTATGGCCCAATAAGGCCCAATACTTCTCCCCGGCGAATTCCCGTAACTCTCCGGTACTCCGATAAATACCCGAATCACTCGGAACCTTTCCGAACTCCGACTATAGTCGTCCAATATATCGATCTTTACGTCTCGACCATTTCGAGACTCCTCATCATGTCCCCGATCTCATCCGGGACTCCGAACTCCTTCGGTACATAAAAAATCATAAACTCATAATATAATTGTCATCGTAACGTTAAGCGTGCGGACCCTACGGGTTCGAGAACTATGTAGACATGACATAGAACTATTCTCGGTCAATAACCAATAGCGGAACCTGGATGCTCATATTGGCTCCTACATATTCTACGAAGATCTTTATCGGTCAAACCGCATAACAACATACGTTGTTCCCTTTGTCATCGGTATGTTACTTGCCCGAGATTCGATCATCGGTATCCAATACCTAGTTCAATCTCGTTCTGGCAAGTCTCTTTACTCGTTACGTAATGCATCATTCCGTAACTAACTCATTAGCTACATTGCTTGCAAGGCTTATAATGATGTGCATTACCGAGAGGGCCCAGAGATACCTCTCTGACAATCGGAGTGACAAAACCTAATCTCGAAATACGCCAACCCAACATGTACCTTTGGAGACACATGTAGTACTCCTTTATAATCACCCAGTTACGTTATGACGCTTGGTAGCACCCAAAGTGTTCCTCCGGTAAACGGGAGTTGCATAATCTCATAGTTACAGGAACATGTATAAGTCATGAAGAAAGCAATAGCAATATACTAAACGATCAAGTGCTAGGCTAACGGAATGGGTCATGTCAATCACATCATTCTCCTAATGATGTGATCCCGTTAATCAAATGACAACACATGTCTATGGTTAGGAAACATAACCATCTTTGATTAATGAGCTAGTCAAGTAGAGGCATACTAGTGACGTTATGTTGGTCTATGTATTCACACATGTATTATGTTTCCGGTTAATACAATTCTAGCATGAATAATAAACATTTATCATGATATAAGGAAATAAATAATAACTTTATTATTGCCTCTAGGGCATATTTCCTTCAGTCTCCCACTTGCACTAGAGTCAATAATCTAGTTCACATCGCCATGTGATTCAATACCAACATTCACATCTATATGTGATTAATACCCATAGTTCACATCGTCATGTGATCAACACCCAAAGGGTTTACTAGAGTCAATAATCTAGTTCACATCGCTATGTGATTAAGACCCAAAGAGTACTAAGATATGATCATGTTTTGCTCGTGAGAGAAGTTTAGTCAACGGGTCTGTCATATTACAGAGTCGTATGTATTTTGCAAATATTCTATGTCTACAATGCTTTGCACGGAGCTACTCTAGCTAATTGCTCCCACTTTCAATATGTATCCAGATTGAGACTTAGAGTCATCTGGATCGGTGTAAAAGCTTGCATCGATGTAACTCTTTACGACGAACTCTTTTATCACCTCCATAATCGAGAAACATATCCTTATTCTACTAAGGATAATTTTGACCAATGTCCAGTGATCTACTCCTAGATCACTATTGTACTCCCTTGCCAAACCATGGCAGAGTATACAATAGGTCTGGTCCATAGCATGGCATACTTTTATAGAACCTATGACTGATGCATAGGGAATGACTTTCATTCTCTTTCTATTTTCTGCCATGGTCGGGTCTTGAGTCTTACTCAATTTCACACCTTTGCAACACAGGCAAGAACTCTTTCTTTGACTGTTCCATTTTGAACTATTTCAAAATCTTGACAAGGTATGTACTTATTGAAAAACTTATCAAGCGTGTTGATATATCTCAATAGATCTTGATGCTCAATATGTAAGCAGCTTCACTGAGGTCTTTCATTGAAAAACTCCTTTCAAACACTCCTTTATGCTTTGCAGAATAATTCTACATTATTTCCGATCAACAATATGTCATTCACATATACTTATCAGAAATGTTGTAGTGCTCCCACTCACTTTCTTGTAAATACAGGCCTTTCCAAAAGTCTGTATAAAACCATATGCTTTGATCAACTCATCAAAGCGTATATTCGAACTCCGAGATGCTTGCACCAGTCCATTGATGGATCGTTGGAGCTTGCACATTTTGTTAGTACCTTTAGGATTAACAAAACCTTCTGGTTGCATCATATACAACTCTTCTTTAATAAATCCATTAAAGAATGTAGTTTTTGACATCCATTTGCCAGATTTCATAACATGTGACAATTGCTAACATGATTCGGACAGACTTAAGCATCGCTACAGTTGAGAAAATCTCATTGTAGTCAACACC
>LR880971.1:793851470-793863568 GCA_904067115.1 Aegilops sharonensis | reverse complement strand
CGCACTCATAGCCTTTTCCAACAAATTGTCCACACTTGGAAATTACAACTTTATTGGACTCAAAAACCAACTTAAAACCATCTCGACATAAACGGGAACCGCTAACGAGATTTTTATTGATGGACGGCACATGATGAACGTTCCTCAGACGCACGATCTTCCCTGAAGTAAACTTCAGATCGACCGTACCAACACCTCGAACGATGGCATGTGACCCGTTCCCCATCAGCACGGGAGAAGTCCCTGTGGCCTGGTAAGAAGAAAACATGGAGGTGTCAGCACAAACATGTACATTGGTACCGGTGTCAATTAACCAATCAGGGGATTGAAATACTGAAAGGATGGTAGGAAAAATACCGTACCCTGATTCCTTCATATCAGTATCACCGATGACAACATTAGCGGACTTGCCGCCCTTCTCATGTTCGCGCTCCTCAAAGCGGTTAGGACACTTCGGAGCCCAGTGATTAGGATCACCGCAGACATGGAAAAGTCCCTTCCCCTTCTTATGAGAATTCTTCTTGAAGTTGGTAGAATGTGATGGCTTGTTCTTTGTATCAAACTTGCCTTTCCCCTGAGTTTTGTTCTTAGTGTTTTTGAACTTATTGGGCTGGAAGTTCTTCTTCTGTACCATGTGGGCACTAGAAGCTCCCTCGACAACTCGAGCACGTGTGTCCTTTGCTCTCGCCTTCTCTTCAACATCAAGAGTACCAATGAGATCCGCAACGGAAAACTCCTGTCTCTTGTGTTTCAGGGAAGTAGCAAAATTGTTCCACGAAGGTGGAAGCTTGGCGATAATGCCTCCGGCAACAAATTTGTCCGGCAGCACACACTTGAAGTGCTCAAGTTCTTTTGCGAGCGACTGTATCTCATGAGCCTGCTGTACAACAGAGCGCTCATCAGTCATCTTGTAGTCATAGAATTGCTCCATGACGTACAACTCGCTACCGGCGTCCGAGGCACCAAACTTGGCCTCGAGCGCAGCCCACATGTCCTTGCCGTTGTCAAACGACATATACGAATCCACAAGAATCATCAAGAACACCCAGAAGAGCGCCTTTAAAGAGAGTATCGATCTTCTCAAAAGCTTCCATCTGTGCTGGATTAAGATCGCCCTCAGGCTTGCCCTTAGTGGCGTCATAGCAGCCCATGGTCTGAAACCAGTAGACTGCTCTCGTGCGCCACCTCTTATATTGCGCCCCCTTAAAGGCAGGCGGCTTCAGATGCGCAGCAAAACCACTCGGAGTAAATTGCCTATAATCAGGTTTTTGGAATGTTGAAAATATGAGCAAATTACTACGAGAATTAATCCGAATTAACAGAAAATAAATCATGACTACAGTAGCAGAGATCGAACTAATCATGCGAACTAGCATAGTAGATGAACAGATCACATCTAGGACACATACTAGAAACATGAATTCTACCACGATCTCGAACAGGAAAGATAGAATCACATACGGTGCAGCGGGAGCAGCACCGCCGGTGTTGACGTTGTCGCCCATGTCGTCGAGGATGAGGTTGACGAGGAAGTCGTCGCTGCCAGCAGTCGCGCGAGTGCGCTCCCCAAAAACCTGATCGCCCCTCTCCCGTACAGGATCAAGAGAGGCGGGGTTCCGAAGGCCTGCTGTCCCTTCTCCCGGTGCACGCCGAAAGGAGGGATGGAGAAGACTTGATTGGCGTCGCAATGGTCTGGAACGGCGGTGAGAAACTATACGAGAAAACGGCGGCGGCTAGGGCAGACGTCTGTCTGACTATATAGTGCGGGCCGGGTAGGTCGTGGGAGTAAACCCCACGTCCGAGTCGTCACGATCCAAAAGAACCGGAAATGGTTCAGTAATTAATGTGTCCATTAATTATTAATTAATGACTCATTAATTTTTCCCGAGCAGCAAAAATATAGACAACGTGCATAGCGCCGCGCCGCGCCGCGCCGTGCGAGGAGGAGGAGCGCGCATGTAGGTCTTCTCTTCTCATGCTCATACAAGTGGTAGGAGAGCTCACCTTATAAAGAGGTGCAACTCTCTCTCAACTTATGAGGTGGGACTAAACTTTAGCCCCACTCACTCCACTCACATGTGTGCATGAATGGGCCAAGAGAATTTCAGTATTTTAATTGAGCTTTGGGCCAAAAGCCTACTAGCAAATTCCAACAGCTCACCCCGCTGTGGCCAAACCGCCTGCGCCCCTCTAACTCGGCCCAGCCACTTGCTGGCCTTGCCACGCCCGCGGCCGACTCGCCACGCATCTGAGCCAGCAGACGCCTCTCCTCCGTCACCAAAAATTGCCTCGGCCTCACTCCGCTGAGCCGCCCGTTGCACCATCCCTGCCTCCTGCTGGTCGCTGCTGCTGACCTGAGTCATCTTGAGCCGGCCGCCGCATCGCCGGGTCGTTGCTGTTGCGGCCGTGGTTGCGCCATAAGCCGCCTCGGCTGCCTAACCTCCACGGTCCCTGGTGCGAGGCCTTGCTTCCTCCCCGTGCCGGATCCGGCACCCGCTGACGCCCCTGAGCTGCCACGGCCTCAGTCCTCCACAAATCACCGCGGGCCATTTGCTCCTCACCGGTTTCGATTCATCGCCGGATTTTTGCCATCGCAGCTGCGATGTTATGAACCGCCTGAAGCGCCTCGAGTCATCGCAAGGCCTCACGCCGAAGTGGCCACATCGCTTTATTCCAATTTTCCAATGTGCTGGCTACCTCCGCCGTTTCCGCCTTGAGTCGCCGTCGCGGACGTACACCTCCGGCTCACCGCGCCGCCCCCGGTAAATCGCCTTGGTGGCATCCTGCTGCTGAGCCGCTCCATGATGAGCCACCGTTCTGCCGGTGCCTCTCCGTCCCCGCGGACTTCTGTTTCCACCGCCGAGCCGCCTCTGCGGCCTTGCGCCACCATCAGTTTCAACACCTTGCGCTCGACCCGCCACGACTCAACTGATTCATGCTACGCCGGCTTGATGGTTCTGCCTCCGATGGCCTTCAAGTTTACCCATCGCTGGTTATCCGTGGTGCTTCCCCTTTTTCGGATGCGTTCCACGGATGCGTTGACTGGCCAACCGGTTGAAAATAAAATTGTGGATTGGTCAACACAACTCGAAGGATCTAGTTCGGAGTCATCCAGCTCCGGTTCTGCTGTGCCTAGTCAGCCGCCGCCTTGCTTCAAACGGAAAGAGTGGATTAAAAATGGCGCTATATATATGGATCATCCATCATTTAAATGAACCAGGTGTTATCCTCTTTATATATTCTATCAGTACATTTTTATTCCTCTGAGCACCATTACACTGCCCTATTGGTGTTTTTATATACAGGTAAAATTATTGTTGTATTGCGGGGATAGAGCACGTACTGGCAACGTTCTACAACGTCATTTTCCTCCGTGTCATATTACCTGATGGATGGACGACCGGTTCACGCGTCCGCACCGGCTTGCAACGAGGAGAATAACTTACTTGTCCGCACCGACTTACAATACCACGGCTGACTCATCTGCCTACTGCCACGGCCGAACTCGGTCATGATTGATTTCAGCTTCACCATGGTGATCATCAACCCCGCGGTGGATATTAACTGGCCTGACATATCAGGTGAAATCCATTCAGTATTTTTTTATATTATATATTGCTTTCTTTAAAAGAGCAATTACTCCGGCTTGCAAAGTTATCTAATGCAGGACCCTAAACCGCCATATTGGTGCAAATTTAAAGGCCGTTAGAAAATTTCCGGCTTAAAAATAAGGATTCTGGTTTAAAAATCCGGCTCAAGGGAAAACTGTCTCCCACAAAGTTTTGAAGCTCTCAATATCCGGTTTAAGAATTTCTGGTTCAAAAGAATAATTTCTCCCAAGTTCGAGTTCTCAGGAAAAATTAAAGGGGCCAAAGAGAGTTTGTTGCAAAAGCACAGCTCAAACATAGGTGCCCCTTGAGCACGGCTCACAGTATCATTTGGGGGCTTGGTCGTATTCGAACCATAGCTACACCTCTTGATGCGGCTATCAAGCCAATATTATCATAAGAGCACAGATCTGGTTACTTCGTTAATCCGGCTATCAAGCCAATATTATCATAAGGGGCCAAAGAGAGTCTGTTGCATAGCACAGCTCAAACATGAGTATCCCTTGAGCACAGCTCACAATATCATTTGGGGGCTATGTTCGAACCATAGTCACACCTCTTGATAGGCTTAAGGCCATCAGGGAAATCACTTGGGGGCTCTGGTCGTATCCGAACCATAGCTTATACCCTCTTGATCGGCGTAAGGCCACCAGGATAATCATTTGGGGCGCTGGTCGTATCCGAACCATAGCTTATACCCTCTTGATTGGCGTAAGGCCACCAGGGATATCACTTGGGGGCTATGGGTTCGAACCATAGCTACACCTCTTGATAGGCATAAGGGCACCAGGGAAATCACTTGGGGGCTTGGTCGTATTCGAACCATAGCTACACCTCTTAGCTGTTGCGGTGCCGCGCCGAACGCGGCGGAGGCCGCCAGGAGCGGCGGCTGCCACTGCAGCCAGGGCTGGGCGGTGGTGGCGATGGATGGCAGCTGCAGCGGCTGCTGCAGCGGCCCGGCGAGCGCGGTGAAGGCCGCCTGGTGCGGTGGCTGCCACGGCTGCCACGACGGCGCGGGGCGACGATGGCCGTCGCAGCCGGGTGTGGCCCGTAGGACCCGGTCAAGAACAGGTGGATCTCCTGGACCGCCCTGGGTTAGGTCCCGCAGCACCCCAGAAACCTCCTCCCAGGTGAGGACGGCGGGGGCGGGTGCGACGGAGGACCCCGACACTGGCAGGAGCGGGGCGACGACCGTGGTGGTCGCCGGAGGCGACAAGGTGACCGGCAGCGGAAGAGACGGGCTTGGCGGCGGTGAAGACATGATCGAACCAAAGCTAGCTGATACCAAATTGTTATGGCGCTGCTAGAAGGAGGGCACGAGAGGGCCGGCCGGGGGCCTTTTTGCCCACGGTCGGGCAAAAGGGAAGGGATTTCCTTCTTAATTCTTGCTTCATTAGATTGATACATCTCCTCTCTTTATATAGAGAGGTTTACTTGACTCCCAAGCAAGGCTTACTTGACCCCTAAGCAAGCAACCCTTATCTCTAATTAACCCTAAGACTAATGGACCCATTAGGCCCATTACGTATTATAACACACGCGCCACAGAGCCACTGGTGCGTTACCTGACCAAACTGAGCGCCCCTCACCGAGGCTCTCTTCCTCCTCTGCTCACCCCAGCGGCCGCTCTACACAGTGCAGAGCGTGTGCGCGCATGCAGGAGCTAGCTGCCCCCAAGCCCGAGACCCGGAGCTCCCTTTCTCCTTGCCGTCGTTGCCAGTTAAGCCACCACAATGATTACTCGGTCTCACCAACCGGTCTGCCTCGGTGCCCTTCGCCGATTCCCGGCCTCCTCCAACCTCGCCGGCGAACGACCCCGTTGAGCTCCACCTCTGTTCTATCTCTTCCTCCCAAATCGGTTCGATTTGAGGCTAATCAACCAATGACAGGTGGGCCCAGCCCATGTTTAGTAAATTTCGTAAAATGCAAATTAAAAGTGAGTCAGTGACAAGTCGACCCCACCCTATCCACTTCCTTTTTTTTTGAGAAACCCTATCCACTTCCTAAACCAGCATAAACCTCGAACTATCCACATCCAGCCTTGATGAATAGCACAGTACATTTTATCTTTTTCTATTATCAAGTGAACTTCCTAGATTCATAGGAAATGCATTTGAACTCCAAATCAGTTGGTTCAAATTTCTATATACATATAAATTCATGGTCTATCCATCAGTATAGTTTCCACATTTTAATAAAATACTTTTATGCAATGTTGGATTTAAATTCAAATCCAGCATAAGTATGTCATCTTTAGAAATTCGTAATGTTGACCCAACTCCAGAACCAAAAGGTGTCTCATTTACCATTTATTCGAGTGGATTTGATAAAACTAACTAGAAGGGTTGGGCACGCTTTGCTGCACCATTGGTGTTGTTGGGTTTTATTAAAAAAAATTACCCCCCACCCCCCGTTTGAAAATATAATGTGTATTTTTTTTTGAAAAAACAAACTTTTTAAGTTTTATCAATTTTTTAGAGAAATATAACATTAGATTCATCACGAAATGAATTTTCTTATTTTATTTATTTAATATTGTGGATGTCGATATTTTTGGCTTTGAACTTGGTCAATGTAAAAGAGACTTGACTTAAAAAAAAATACACCTTATATTTTGGAACTGGGGGGACATTTGGTTTGACAAATGGGGGGATGATGATGTGTATTTTCTCTTTATTTATAATATGATGTTTTAGTGTGCTTTTTGCGGTGTGATTCTATGTTATTTGCTAATCAACGCGGTGTGATTCTATGTTATTTGTTAATCAACCCATATTTATGAGGAGGGATTTTTTGCGTTGGCTACTGCATCTAGTGCTTCTTTTTTTCTAGGTGTGAGGAGGGTTGTGCTTGGATAGGCAGCTTGAGTTTTTTTTTTGATGGGGATAGGCAGCTTGAGTTGATCAACGGGCACACCGTTGGTACCCTCGTGTGCGATGTGTTGAAAAAGGACGAGAGTCCAGAGGCCCAGTGCCATGTTATGAAGTTTGTTTACACGAGGGACGAATACTAATCGAGTGAACTCTTCGCTAGTGTCGTCCGGGGAAAGGTATTGATCGAGTGTTTACCTTAAGTGTTGTTGTACGGCGAGTCGTGGCAGACACATAAGTTCCTCGTATCTTATGAGTCCAGTGTGCAACCTATGTAGAATGTTAAATTGTTCGAATAGTCGTGCCCATACTTAAGGACAATTAGATGACCACGCTTAACTATGTCCGTGTTTTTGGTTCACATCATTCGGATGGGAAGGGGTGAGAAATGTCGGTACAGAAGATGGTGATGGTTGTGATCTATGGTCATAAAGTTAGAGTTGCCTATAACTCTGTTTATGCTGATATTTGTAACTGTAGATATCATGGTTAAGGTGAAGTATTTCACCCGGAAGTTTCAAAAGAGTAGGACATGCATATGCTAGCAAAATCAGCTTTCCGCAAATTGAGAAGAAGTAAGAGGGAACTACCTAGGAGCAATCACATCAATTTCAAGTCATCCACCGTCTGATCAGCCACCTGAGTGTACCAGATCAATCGGGCGTCCCACGGCACGTCGCACGACTTCGTGCTAGCTGGCCGGGCCAACGTAATGGGCTGCTTCTCCTGAACTGGGCCAATTTGCCTTATTCTCACTGGCCATCTCGTGTAGGAAACAAGGCCACCCAGCCCAGCTAGCCCTTCCAGTGATTTTCACCGTGCGGCCGCTCCAATGCAGAGATGGAGCATCAGTTCGTTCCCTTCATCATGCACGTTGCAGTGAAAGTATGTTTGAACTCGTGGGCAGAATGCCACATATAAATTACTCCCCCCGTAAAGAAGTATAAGGGCGTTTATGAATCACTAAAATAACACATCAGTTCGGTTTCTTTATTGTTTTTGCATCTTCTCTTCTCAAATACGTATTTAGATCATTTTTTTTTAAACAAACGACACAACACACATGTACATGTTCTTGGTGTCAGAGACCTATGACAAACACATGTACACCATAGCATCCAACTAGGGATCAACTACAGATTAATAAGTTGACGAACAGTGTGATTAGTGAAGAGTTGTGGAGGGAATAGTCAATCAATCCGTATCGGAATGAGGAGAGACACTGGACATACTTTGTATATCTCACCCACAACTTACTCGCATATGCCCCACCGCCTACATCAAGGTATTGTAATTTTCCTTCCGAAATTATCAAATGTTCCTATGATTCCAATTTTTTCTAACAATCTAAATCTCTATCCTTAAGATGGACGGGCGTGGCAACGCGCGCATTCATGTTCAAGTGCTTAAATATAGTGTAGGGGCATCTCCTTGTACCGAGCCATGCATGTACATTCTGTTATATCATACTCGTGGGTTGCTTGTGAGTACATTCAAAGTACGTACTCACCGGTGTGTCCCTCGCTATTAACTTGGCCAGGCATCGAAGACCAAGAGTTTGAAGAAGAGTTCTTTGACAACATTCACGCGAACCAGGATGCTTTACCAGTCACCTTGCCTGTAGGGTTAAGGCAGATGGCATGGGTCCAAGTTATCGATGAGGATTTCCATTGCAAGTGTTTTATTTTGGGGTTTAGCCTTCAAGGCTTTATTTATGTAAGATTTGACCATGTTGGTCTTATTTATGTAAGACATTATGCAATGGATGTAAATTCTTGATTATCAGTTCGTTGTACGCAGTGACACACTGATCACCAGGATCATTGTTGCATGTACTAGGTCAGGGTCCCCACATCTTTTCATCAAGGCATCGAGCGAGGTTAAAGTCGCCAACTACTACCTCTGTCAACTGCAAAAACGTATTCGCTTTGTTTGGTTGTCTGTATTGGAGGCATCCGTACTGAATTGATCTCAATTCCAATTCAGCAGGAAACTGTAATGGACATGAATATGAATTATGTTGTTTGGGTGTTTACTGAATTGGCTCACCGAATCTTACTGAGGTTTCAATACAGAATCATGTTTGAATGACAAAGTATGGATTTACATAGCAATATTATGGACAGAGGTAGTAGAAGCCACGTGAGAGCACACGATTCGGCGATGGTGCGAATTCAGCCAGGAACTCAGGGCACCGCTCGGGAGTGCACGGGCCATCGACATGGTCACGAATAGCGTGGCGTTGGCAGCAAACACAAAGAACGAGGTAAGCATGAAGGTGACCTCCACGTCCCTACGATGGGTGACTAGGCCATCGCATCAGTCGGTGACCAAGCCGCCTAAGGCACCATCTGAAGCCTTGAAGGACACCAATGAGAAGCCATGGGGAAGAAAGGAAGCCACTTTCTGACAGGGCACGTCAGTCAGTTTAGACTCTTGGATGTAGAGAGGTCGAGGGTCAAGACTATTTTTCGCGTAAAGGCATTTGGCCGGGTCATAACATTCTTTAGGGGTTCACAACCATATGTACTCTATCAGCGAAAGTACCTTTATACAGCCAGGAGTAAATGCTCCTAGTGTGAATAGTAAAACCAAAAAAATATTCAAAAAATTCTGATTTTTTTTTGTGACATACTTTTACAAATGTTTGTTGTGCATGCAAAATTTCATCATGAAATCACATTGGTGGAAGTCGTGCCAAAAAAAATTAAATCAGAGCTGCCATATTTGCTTCTCTAGGACAATGAGCAAAAATAACAAAAATAAAACCACGACATAAAAACTACTCTTCATAGGTCGCCCACTCAGTCCAATAAAGTTTCCCTCTTGCTGCATAGTCTCTACCACTTCCATACAATCTGACTCAACAAACAGTTTAGAGCATCCCATTTGACCAGCAAGAATCAAACTTCATTACTTTCTAAATTCACAACTCATCTAATGATACTGATTTCGTATTGTGAATGTTCATATTATTTTCTATAAAGTTGATCAAATTTTATGAAGTTTTACTTGATAAATATTATATTTGGGGTAAAGACATCAGTAGAACACCATAGACAACGGAAGCGAGCCACATCCAATGGCGAGATGCAGAACACATAGCTAGGGTACCAAACCGCACACCTACAAGCCGGTAGGGACGTGTTTGGTTGCCTGCATTAGATCTAGCCTAACCCGCGCGGGAAAGATTGGGCCTATTTGGTCGGTTGCATTTACTGTTAGGCCTGCACAACACGAAACTTAAAGCATACTTGGGCCTGGCTCGCCGGAAACGCTCAGATCGACAGTTTCTAGCGAGCCAGACTGAGGCGAGCGCACATGGTGGGCCACTTGCACGAGGGGAGGTGGGAGGGATACGAGCTGGTATGCAGCCTGTGCGTGCTTATCTTCTCCTACCTCCATTAACCTTCGCTCTAATTCTGTTCTTCCTAGCCCCTTCCGATCTACACAATGGTGCTTCGATTCGAGGTAAGCTCTACACAAAAAAGATGCACCTTGATGCTACAGTTCCATTCAGGCGATCGGTTCGCAGTTTCGTCGGCCGTAAGTTCTTAATTTCGTCTTCCCGTTTGAAGCTATTCTGGACGAATTTTGTCAGATTCGTCGCGCATGATCGATAGTTTGAAATTTTATTTGACCAGCAACCTATTATCACAGTTCCGCACAACATTCGTGTTGTAAATTTTTGGTTTCGACGATCATAGCTTCATCTCTCTTTGAACAACAGCCTATTGCACTGTCGCCGCCATGTCGAGCTCCTCTGTCCTCTGCTCAGAGCCCTCTTATTCGTCCCTCTCGACGCCGACGCCCTTCCCCTTGATCTCCTTGCTTACGTCCTACTACACTAGAGTCGTTTCCGGTGTCGCTCATCTCGGCCTACTCTCTGTCGTCCTCCTACTTCACTGACGCTGCAATGGCACGCACACTGCTTTCTTGTGTTCTCTGCCTCCGTGCACACTACAGTTCGTTGCGCCGCCAACGGGGTCGATCATCTTGGCCTCCTCTCTGTCGCCCTACTACACTAGAGTCGTTTTCGGCGTTGATCATCCCAGCCTCCTCTCTCGTCCACGGCACTGACGATACCATGGCGCGAGCACTGCATTCTCCTCCTCTGTCGACTGTCTTTGCGCGAGCACCACAACTAATTCGCCGACGGGGTCGCTCGTCCATGACTTCATGCTCGTCATGTCGGACACGGCGCCACGGCCACTATCCATCGCAGTTGCCATTGTCCGGCGCACACTGCATTTCTTTTCCCCCTCCCTCTGCTAGCTCTTAACCGTGTGTGCTAAGTGCAAGTGCTAGTTCTTAATCATACCTCATGCGTGCAACCAAACACCGTGTTCATGTGCCGCTTGGGCCAATGCAGGCAACCAAACAAAGTGCACTTGCGTATTACCTAATGCAGGGACCCTAGATGCAGTCAACCAAGCAACTTATAGATGACGCATTTGGGGCTGTTTTTGCTCAACCAGGCTGGATTAAGATGTGTATGCAATGCAGCTACTGTTCACTACTGCAACCAAATACACCCTAGAAGACTCGTGCTAATCTTCTCTCCTTTCTCTCACGGACGTGCAGTTTGGTTGCCATGACAAAACAAAATGCGCTATGTTCCTTTTTTTCTGACCTTGAAGACTGCAGGGCTTGCACCCCACAACATTTTATTAATGCAAAGAAAATAACAGAGGTAGTACAAGGTATCCTCAAGATGAGGAATAAAAAAGCAAAAGAAAGCTATACAAGTAGTCTAGTCCTGATATATACAAAAATACAAAAGAGAACAAAAGCCACTCCCCTCAAGGAGGAAGGAAATCAATCCATTTAAGTAAGGCCTCCTTGTGCTTCTGTTTGATTCTATGAGAAAGCAGAGTGAGATCATGTGAATCCATATCTCCATGCTCTGAAGGAAGGCTTGATGTTCCTGAAAGCTCTGTCATTTCTAACCTTCCAAATGTTCCACCAGGCAGTAAAAACCACCTCCACAAAGAAAGGTTTGTTGAACTCCTTTCTAGCATGGAAGGCAATCTCCACCATGTCCTCACTGTCTTTCCAGTCAATCTGCAGATAGATCCAGACGCGAGCACTGAAGTTGCACAGGAAAAAAAGGTGGTTTCTGTCCTCCAATATCCCTGTTGGACATAGAACACATTGTGGTCCCTCATTAATCTTCCATTGCCTTCTCTGAATCATGTCCTTCGTGTTAACCCTGTCCATTATAACTAGCCAAGCAAACATCTTGATCGACATGGTACAGCAGCTCTTCCAAATCCAGCTCAAAATGGGGTTTGCTACCATTGGCTGGTAAGCAAAATCATAAAACTTTTTTGCAGTATAAGAAGACTTCTTTCCATGCCTCCATTCCCAAGAGTCATGGCAGCTATAGTCCAAATGGAAAGATCCCATTAGGGTCGAAAGCTGCTGAAATTCTTGAAAAGCTTGCTCAGTGAGGGGCAAGTAAAAGAGATCTTGCAAGCTGCCAGCCATAAAGACTTCCTTGACTGAAAGGTTTTTGTGGAGACAAAAAGAATATAGTCTAGGAAATCGATCTTGAAGAGGCACATGGCTGTTCCCAATTTGCCAATAGTCAGACCAGAACAACACAGTGTCTCCACTA
>LR880971.1:793773987-793788706 GCA_904067115.1 Aegilops sharonensis | reverse complement strand
GAGCATCATCATCGTCACCACGCCGTCGTGCTGACGGAACTCATCCCCGACACTTTGCTGGATCGGAGTCCGGGGATCGTCATCGAGCTGAACGTGTGCAGAACTCGGAGGTGCCGTACGTTCGGTGCTTGGATCGGTCGGATCGTGAAGACGTACGACTACATCAACCGCGTTGTTATAACGCTTCCGCTTTCGGTCTACGAGGGTACGTGGACAGACACTCTCCCCTCTCGTTGCTATGCCATCACCATGGTCTTGTGTGTGCGTAGGAATTTTTTTGAAATTACTACGTTCCCCAACACTTTTTTGGTTTTTTCGAGTCAGAACCCTCTCATCCAGCCTTCAGCCGGCACCATGGGATCGGCCCGTCAGTTCGTCCCCGGCCGAGCGGAGAGCGACGTCGACGACCCTCACTTGGGGGTGGCGGCGATGGAGGCAGACACCGAAGGAGGAGGAGGAGGAGCAGACGGCTTCCGGCCCTCGGCCACCTTTGCCGACTGGCCTGATGACGACGCCGAGGGGGAAGTCGCCCCGCGCCACCAGTCAAAGGTTGGCCAGCCGAGCGCGAGTTCCTCCGCTGGCTTGGATGGTCAAGGCGGCGCGAAGAAGCGCCGGGCCAGGCCGAGCTTGCTTGGCGGCCGGTCGAAGAAGTTCAAGGGAGCGGCCGCCGCGACCAAGCGGGAGGAGGCGGTCGCAAAGGCCAACCGCTTCCGCAAGGAAGTGAAAAAGCCGCCACTGGTCTTTTGTCTTCTGGTCGCAAAGGCGTAAGTGCTTCCGCCTTTTTTCTTGTGTTCTTCTGGTGAATCTTGTCCAAATCTTTTACATGCCTTCCTCGCTTCAGGGCTCCCCTTACTTTAGAGAGGGTCGCCACCGCCTCCATCATGGGGTCGGCAGAGACGTCCGCCACTACTCGGCGGATTGACCCCGCCGCCGACCTCCGGAAGGCGACAGAGCGGAACGCGCAGGAGAAGCGCGACGAGGAAGAAGCCACCCGCCTGGAGAAGGCGGAGGCCGAGAAGGCGGCGGCCTCCGCCCAGAAGAAGTTGGATGAGGCCGAAGCCGCCGTCGCGGCAAAGCGGCGAGCTAAGGAGGCCGCGCACCGCCAATCGGCGTTGCTCGTCATCCCGCTGAGCTCCGCGCCGCCGCCCCCGGAGTTCACGGGGCAGACTGGGGGAGCCGGCGGCGAGAACCCCATCATGGAGTGGGAAGGCGGCGAGACCTCCATGTCGGGCACGGCCGTGCCGCCACCGCCGCCTCCGCCGCTGTCCGGGAGCGCGCAAGGTAAACAACTGGCGGACCCGCCGGTGCCGCCGACTGAAGACGAGGCCGTGGCGAAGCTGCTCCTTCAAGTCGCCTCGCCAGTGCGCTGCCGCCTTGAGAAGGCGATTTCGGCGCCACGCCCCTTGGAGACCGGCGCCGCCAGCTCGGCCATACCAGACGCTGAGGCGACGAGCGCTGCGCCCGTTGGGTGGGTGCGAGGAGGCGGCACAGGCCTGCTGAACCAGGCACTTCTGGATGTTCAGGCGAAGCTGCGAGCCGAGGGCGACGCCATCCAGAACTGCACCAAGGCGCATCTGGCGTCGCGGGCATCCGTCCGGGTATGCTTTCTTCTTTTGACTTTGTTTTTCTTGTTCTTCTCTGTGGGGGCGCGCCAGCGCACCCACTGGGTGTAGTCCCCGAGTTTCGGGCCGGCTGCTAAGCAGGCGGCTCGGAACTCCATCTGGTGAGTTCCAAATATTTACATTTGTCTAAAATACTTATCACAGGAGTATCACAACCTCCGCGTCACTGCCTTCAACCGCAATGTTGAGGAGCTGGGCAAGCGGACTGCCAACTTGTCGGAGAGCCGGAGTGAGTCCTCCTTCTTCTTCACGGGGGCGCGCTGGCGCACCCGCGGGCTGTAGTCCCCGAGATTCGGGCCGACTGCCGAGCAGTCGGGCCGGATCTTCCCGGCGACCTTCTTTGTTGACGACTTAACGTCCCTTTTCTTTTTATTCTTCAGGGGCCAACGCCACTCTTCAGCAGCAGCTGGGCGAAGCCAGCACCGCCTTGCGTGCCAAGGGGGAGGCGTGCGGCAAGCTCGCCGCAGAGCGCGACCTGCTAGCTGCGCAGCTGGCGGGGCAAAGGGAGCTGCTTAAGAAGGCGCAGGACGAGGCGGAGAAGAAAGAGACTGCTCTCCTGGCCGAGTTCAAAAGCGAGCGCTCCTCCTGGACCGACAAGGAGGCACTGCTGACCTCCGGCTTCCATGAGATCAAGGACATCGTCGACGATGAGTTTCTTTACTTTCTTTCTTTGAGCCGCTGATTATAGGTCGGGCTGACTCTTGATTTTTTGACTTGCTTCTTTTTCGTCTTGGCAGACTTCTTCCCTGGCCACATGCAGGCGGCCACTCAAGCCATCGAGGCTGATCGCGAGGCGCGGAGGGCAAATGGTGCGGAGATTGCCGCCAACGCCCCCCGGACCCTTGATGACCAGCTTCTGAGCATCGAGGCTCGTCTGCGGCCGGCCCATCGGATGCTGCGCCGGCTTCAACGTGTTGGCGCCCAGGCGATTGCTGCCCTGTGGCCAGACATGCCGGTTCTGCGCACTCCCAGTCGGACTGCCGACTGGCTGGAGGTCGCGGCTGGCCGTCTTGAGGCCTGGAAGGGTTCCTCGCCCCGGGCTGGAGCGCGCCGGGCCTTGGAATTCGTCATGGCGTGGTATCCAGGGCTGGACCTGGACCGGCTGGCCGCGTTCCGGTCAGAGGCCTAGGTAGAGCTGATAGCTGCGGAAGACGCCCTCGTCGAGCGTGCGGCGGCGATCGCCGACTACACAGACACCAGCGTCTTCGTCCCTGAGCGGGCTGAAGACGGCGGGGAGGCGCCGCCGGAGTGGTTCGGGATGAACCCGGATTATGACGAGGACTCAACGGAGGTGATCGGCTCCAGCGTCGAGGAGGAAGGCGAGGCGGAGGACGGAGGTGAGACGGAGGCGCCAGAAGACGGAGCAGGCGACCAGCCTCAGCTCGACCGTGCCTCCAGCAACGAGCCGTGCCCGACCGAGCCGGCTGCCGCCGGAGACGATCAAGCCTAGACTGCCCAGTCGGCCGCCCCGGCGCCTGACACCGCCGTCTCTGCCGACCCTCCGAACCCGTCTGCCGCTTCCTAGGCTGCCGTCTTGCCTTTATTTTATCTGTTTTAATAGTCTTTGAAGAACTTGTTAATTCGCACAATTCCACCCGCGGGGTGTATTTTGAACTTCTGCTTGAAGATTCGGCCAAGGGCCTATGTTATGTAAATATTTATCCGAATTCTATCTTTCCTTGCTCATTGCTCCTTTGGCTTTTTCCTTTGCTGCCTTCCCTTAGTCGCCGCCTTGCCAGTCGGACAACCGTTCTGCGGACTGCCGCTGGATCAAATGCTTGGCTACTTTTGGGAAGGCAAGTACTTGGCCGTTTTTTAGAGTCTTTTTAACAAGTTGGATAGAAGCGGCAAGCCGACTACTCAAGAGTCAGCTTTGCGAAGAGAGGCTGGAAGCCGGCTTATGCTATGTTTATGCTTTGAGTCCTTAGCCATTTTTCATGTGGGCGCCCATTCTTCCTTACTCCTGCCCACCAAACAGTCGCTCTGACAGGAGACGGTTTAGGCACCACACACTACTTGTCCGACTGCAGGAAACATTCCATAGCGCGAGGTGGCGAGTCCCCGGGCCGACTAGTCGAACCCGGTGCCAAGCGGCATAACAAAGAGTAGCATACTCGAAGGCATAATTGTTATCATATAGATAACAAAAAAGGGCAGTCCCCGAGCTCGTCTGGGGGGCCCGAAGTCTTGGTACTTTAATACAAAGGGTAGCGTGGTACATACTGCATCAACTGTAAAATCTTCGGAGAAGATTTGCATTCCATGGCTGTTCCGTCTCTTTGCCGGAGTCGTCCCTCTTGCGTGCTTGGGGCTTCTGAGCGTCGATCAGGTAGTAAGAGTCGTTGCCCAGCACTTTGCTGATAATGAAGGGGCCTTCCCAAGGCGCCGGCAGCTTGTGCTGGCCGGCTGTTCACTGGAACAGTCGGAGCACAAGGTCGCCCTCTTGGAAAGATCTCGGCCTGACCTTCCTGTTGTAGTATCAGCGCAGGCTCTGTTGGTAGATGCTGGACCGGCTGAGTGCCAACAGCCGGCCCTCTTCCAGCAGATCGACACCGTCTTGACGTGCTTCTTCTCCTTCCTCCTCGGTGTACATGGTGACTCGCGGGGAGTCGAATTCTATGTCCGTTGGGATGACGGCTTCAGCACCGTAGACGAGGAAGAAAGGTGTGAAGCCAGTTGAGTTGTTTGGAGTCGTGCGCAGACTCCAGAGGACGGCTGGCAATTCATCAAGCCAATAGCCGGCCGAACGCTCCAGTGGTTCGACCAGTCGAGGCTTGATGCCAGACAGGATGAGGCCGTTTGCTCGCTCCACCTGGCCGTTTGACTGCGGATGGGCGACAGACGCTAAGTCCAGTCGGATGCTCTGTGTCGCGCAAAAATGAGCCAAGGCGCCTTTGGCAAAATTTGTGCCATTGTCGGTGATGATGCTGTGCGGTATGCCGTACCGAGTCATGATGTCGGAGATGAAAGTCACTGCAGTCGGACCATTCAACTTCTTGATGGGCTTTACTTCTATCCACTTGGTGAACTTGTCCACTGCGACAAGTAAGTGAGTTAGGCCGCCTCGTGCTGTTTTGAATGGTCCCATCATGTCCAGGCCCCAAACTGCAAAGGGCCAGGCGATGGGGATAGTCTTGAGTGCGGAAGCCGGCTGATGCGGCTTGGAGCGGAACTTCTGGCACCCTTTGCATTTTTGGACTAATTCCTTGGCCTCTTCTAGGGTAGTTGGCTAGAAGAAACCGTGTCGAAAGGCTTTGGCGACGAGTGCTCTTGAGGCCGCATGGTGGCCGCACTCGCCTTGATGGATGTCTTTGAGAATTGCTTGGCCTTGCTCTGGCTCGACGCAACGCTGGTAGACACCAGTGACGCTGCGCCTGACCAGCTCTCTATTGACTATGGTGTAGGCTGCCGCTCGGCGTTGTACTTGCCGAGCCAAGATTTCATTGGTTGGCAGCTCTTTGCTCACTAGGAACTTGAGGATGGGCTGGGCCCATGAGGGTGCTGCTATTTCTTCAACTGCCAGCACTGCGACTTGGACGAGGGCGGCTGGGCTGGGAGGCGGCGGGCTGGAGTCCGCGGCCGCTTGCTGGATTGATAAAGTCCCTGGGTCAACTGGTGCAGTCCCCGGGCCGAGCTCTGGAGTCTTCGGACTGGTCGCCGAAGTCCCCGGGCCGGGTTCTGAAGTCCCTGGGCCGGCTTCAACTGCGGCGTTCTTGGAGCCATCTGTAAGAATTCTCGTGCCATCTGCTGGGGCTCTTGAGTCGGATCCGACTTCTTCGGGGGGAGCCGGCACAAAGATGGAGTCTGATTCTGGTGAAGGCTTGACAAACAGCTTGAGGAGGCGCTGAAGGGCGACGCCGGATGGTATTGCTTGGCGGGTGGAGCCGATTCGTGCGAGGGTGTCTGCTTGGTCGTTGTCATTTCTTGGCACGTGAAGGAACTCGCACCCCTCAAAATATCCGCTGAGTTGCTGTACAAGGAAACGGTAGCTCGCCATGTTTGCATCTTTGGCGTCCCAATCGCCAGATGACTGCTGGACCACTAAATCGGAGTCGCCATAACACAGGATCCGGCGAATGCCAAGTTCTTTGGCAAGCCGGAGCCCGTGAATGAGCGCCTCGTATTCGGCGACGTTGTTGGAGGCGGCGAAATGGATCTGCAGCGCATATTTGAGCTTGTCGCCTTTGGGGGAAGTGAGGACAACGCCGGCTCCCAAGCCGGTGTGCATCTTGGAGCCATCAAAATGCATCCGCCAATGGGTGGAGTCGGGAGCTGGCGGCAGGTACTGGGTCTCGGCCCAGTCGACGAGGAAGTCGGCCAGTGCTTGCGGCTTGATGGCGGTGCGGGGCTGGTAGTAGATGGTGTAGGGAGCCAGCTCTATGGCCCATTTGGCCACTCGGCCAGAAGCATCTCGGCTTCCGATGATCTCGGCTAGTGGGGCTGTGCAAACCACAGTGATTGGATGCTCTTGGAAGTAAGGCTTCAACTTCTTGGCGGCAAAGTGCACGCCGTAGCACATCTTCTGGTAGTGGGGGTAGTTCTGCTTGGAGGTCGACAGTACTTCGCTCAGGTAATATACCGGTCTCTGGACGGGTAGCGCCTTGCCTTCCTCCTTGCGTTCAACTACAATGACTGTGCTGACTACTCGGCTGGTGGCGGCAATGTACAGGAGCATGGGCTCTTTAGGAGTCGGGGCCGCCAGCACAGGGGGAGTAGTCAACATTTTCTTCAACTGGAGAAAAGCTTCGTCCGCCTTGTGATTCCATTCGAAAAAGGTGGTCTTCTTCATGAGCTGGTATAAAGGGAGAGCTTTCTCGCCCAACCGACTGATGAATCGGCTGATGGACGCCAAGCAGCCGGTGAACTTTTGCACATCTAGCAGTCGGCTGGGTACCTCCATCCTCTTGATGGCCTTGATCTTTACAGGGTTGCACTCTATGCCGTGTTCAGAGACCAGGAAGCCAAGGAGTTGGCCGGCTGGTACTCCGAAGACGCACTTCTCAGGGTTGAGCTTGATCTGGAATCGGCGCAGGTTCTCAAAGGTTTCCTTGAGGTCTTCCAGCAGTGTTCCACACTTTTCCGTCTTCACCACCACATCGTCCACGTAGACGTGGGCGTTTCTGCCGAGTTGCTTGAGGAGGCACTTCTGCATGCAACGCTGAAAGGTCGCGCCGGCATTCCTCAAGCCGAACATCATGGTCAGGTAGGAGAAGGCTCCAAACGGCGTGATGAAGGCGGTCTTCAGTCTGTCAGCCGGGTTCAGCTTGATCTGGTGATATCCTGAATATGCATCTAAGAAGCTCAACAGCTCGCATCCGGCTGTGGAGTCTATCACCTGTTCAATTCTCGGCAGAGCGAATGTGTCCTTGGGGCAAGCTTTGTTGAGGCTTGTGTAGTCAATACACATCCGCCACTGCTTGTTCTTCTTCAGCACCAGGACCGGGTTTGCTAACCATTCTGGAAAAAACACTTCCATAATGAAGCCTGCTGCTAGGAGTCGGGCTATCTCTTCTCCAACAACTCTTCTCTTCTCTTCTGACAGGCGGCGCAAGGGCTGCCTAACGGGCTTTACATCAGATCGGACATGTAACTTGTGCTCGGCGAATTCCGTCAGTACACCTGGCATGTCTTTAGGGGACCATGCGAAGATGTCCCGATTCTCACGGAGGAAATCGGCGAGCTCGCCTTCCTATTTGCTGTCAAGGTTTGCACCTATGACAGCATACCTCTCTGGGTGCTCCGGGTCCAAGGGTATCTTCTTCGTTTCTTTGGCCGGCTTGAACGAACCCTCAGCTTCCGACTCCTTGGGGTCGGGCGGTATCTCGGGCTGCTTGCCGGCCATCGCCACAACCCGATCAAGAAGCCGCTTCTCAGCTATGATCACCAGGGACTCGGCTAGCCGACTGCTTTCAGCCACGCAAGCGGACGACTTTCTGTAGTCACCGGCTATGGTCAGAATCCCCTTGGAACTCAGCATCTTCATCTTGAGGTACGCGTAGTGGGGGACCGCCATGAACTTGGCCAAAGCAGGTCGGCCAAGCAACGCATGGTACGGACTTTCGAGGTCCACCACTTTAAACCAAACTGGCTCTCGGCGAAAATGATCTTTGTCTCCAGAGAGGACGTCTATCAGGATCTTGCCGATTGGTGAGCAGGAAAGGCCAGGAACAATGCCATGGAACACAGTTCGGCTGTTCTGAAGCTGTCTTTGCTTGATTCCTAACTTCTCCATGGTATCCTTGTACAATATGTTGATGCTACTGCCTCCGTCTATCAGCACTCGCGAGAAGCGAGCGGCCCGCCTATCTGTGGCCAAGGTGGCACCCAAGACCAGGGCGTAGGAGCCCGGACTCGGCATCACCTCTGGGTGATCAGCTCTGCTCCAACTGATAGGCTTCTCGGACCAGTGCATGAACTCTGGAGTATCTGATGCTACTGCAGCCGCCTGCTGCGTCGATCGTCAGCCACACTGGTGAATACCACATAGGCTCCGTGCTCTTCTGGGTACTCATCTTGTACTGCGCCGACTGGCCTGACAGCCGGCTGCTGGGGCGGCGGTGGAGGCGGCGGCACAGCAGGCGGGGGAGGCAGGAGGCCGTCTCCCTTGGCGATCCTGGTGAGCCAGTGGCACTTCCGGGTGGTGTGGTTTGACGGCTTCGCGCCGCTGTGGAACTTGCAGGGACCATCTAGAGTCTGCTCGTAAGAGAAGGTCGGCAACCAGTTGGACTTGCCGCCTTTCTGTCGCTTGGTCGGAGGCTGCCCTTTCGGCTGCTGGTCTTCGACTGTCGCAACCTGCCGGCTGCTGGAAGCCGGCTGTGGGGCCTTGCGCTTGTGATCGTTCTGTTGTTGTCGCCGACTGGCGTCTCCAGCCGGAGTTCTGGGAGCCTGAGGGGCCACTTTGCCGGTCGCACTAACTTGAATATCCGCCTTCATGGAGGAATCGGCTGTGGTGTACTTGTCTGCTATGATCAGCAGCTCGTCGAGGGTCTCCAGCTCGTCGCAGAGGAGCTTGTGCTTGAGGAGGGTGCCTTCTCTGCACCCGGCAGTGAAGTACTCGATAGCCTGCACCTTGTGCACGCCCTCGCAGGAGTTCCGAAGCTCGGCCCAGCGCGTGAGGTAGTCGCGAGTTGACTCGTTGGGGCCTTGCACGCACAAGGAAAGCTGGCGAGGCTTGGGAGGTCGCTTGTACGTGCTTGTGAAGTTGCGGACGAAGGCTTCGGTGAAGTCGACCCAGCTGTTGATGCTGCGGGGCTTCAGGCTGTTCAACCATGTCCGGGCCGTGCCCTGGAGCATGAGTGGAACGTACTTTACGGCAACACGCTTGTTGTCGTTCGCGATGTTGACGGTCGTGGAGTAGTCAACCAGCCAGTCTTCCGGCTTTACGGAGCCGGTGTACTTGGGCGTATCTCGGGGGAGCATGAACTGAGGGAGTCCTGGACTAGGGGGTGTCCGGATAGCGTAACTATCATCACGGCCGGACTCCAAGACTATGAAGATACAAGATTGAAGACTTCGTCCCATGTCCGGATGGGACTTTCCTTTGCGTGGAAGGCAAGCTTGGCGATACGGATATGTAGATCTCCTACCATTGTAACCGACTCTGTGTAACCCTAACCTACCCGGTGTCTATATAAACCGGAGGGTTTTAGTCCGTAGGACGAACAACAATCATACCATAGGCTAGCTTCTAGGGTTTAGCCTCCTTGATCTCGTGGTAGATCTACTCTTGTACTACCCATATCATCAATATTAATCAAGCAGGAGTAGGGTATTACCTCCATCGAGAGGGCCCGAACCTGGGTAAAAACATCGTGTCCCTTGTCTCCTGTTACCATCCGCCTAGACGCACAGTTCGGGACCCCCTACTCGAGATCCGCCGGTTTTGACACCGACATTGGTGCTTTCATTGAGAGTTCCTCTATGTCGTCACCGATAGGCCCGATGGCTCCTTCGATCATCAACAACGACGCGGTCCAGGGTGAGATTTTTCTCCCCGGACAGATCTTTGTATTCAGCGGCTTTGCACTGCGGGCCAATTCGCTTGGCCATCTGGAGCAGATCGAAAGCTACGCCCCTGGCCATCAGGTCAGATTTGGAAGTTTGAACTATACGACCGATATCCGCGAAGACTTGATCTTCGACAGATTCGAGCCACAGCCAAGCGTGCCGCACTGTCTCGATGGGCATGATCTAGCTCTGCAGCCAAACAGTGCCCTGGAGGCCGCACCAGCATCCGCTCCGACCCTTAATCCAGAGCCGGATTTCCCGATCGAGGACGAATGGCTAGACACCACCTCGGGGGCTACAATCTCTACGGCGATCGAGCCGAGCTCCATCCATGTCCTTTGCGAAGACCTTGACTCCAGGGTGCCGGACTCCTCTCTGGACTCCGAACCCTCCGCGACCCTGCCAATCAAATCCGATTGGGCGCCGGTCATGGAGTTCACTGCCGCGGACATCTTTCAGCACTCGCTCTTTGGCGACATCCTGAATTCACTAAAGTCTCTCTCTTTATCCGGAGAGCCCTGGCCGGACTACGGTCAGGAAGGTTGGGATACGGACGACGAAGAAATTCAATGCCCACCCACCACCCACTTTATAGCCACTGTCGATGATTTAACCGACATGCTCGACTTCGACTCCGAAGACATCGACGGTATGGACGACGATGCCGGAGACGACCAAGACCCAGCGCCTACAGGGCACTGGAAGGCCACCTCGTCATATGACATATACATGGTGGACATCCAAAAGATGGGAACGGCGATGGAACAACGGAGGATGACCCCTCCAAGCAACCAAAGCGCCGACGTCAGCGACACCACTCTAAATCCCGCCACAATAAAAACGGTGATTCCGGCACGGGAGATAATAACACCCCGGACAGTGCCGAAGACAACCCCCTCCAGCAGGACTCAGCGCAGGAGGAGGGAGAAGCAAGTCCGCACGACAGTGCGGCAGAAAGAGAGGTCGAGGACGATAATTATGCACCTCCCTCCGAAGATGAGGCAAGCCTCGACGACGACGAATTTGTCGTGCCTGAGGATCCCGCTGAACAGGAGCGTTTCAAACGCAGGCTTATAGCCACGACAAGCAGCCTCAAGAAAAAGCAGCAACAGCTTAGAGCTAACCAAGACCTGCTAGCTGACAGATGGACTGAAGTCCTTGCAGCCGAAGAGTATGAACTCGAACGCCCCTCCAAAAGCTACCCCAAACGCAGGCCGTTGCCTCGATCAGAGGAGGAAGCACCCAAGTCACCAGCGCACGACATGGCAGACCGGCCACCCCGTGGCCGCGACAGAGAAGCCTCTCGGCCCTCCGCTCAAGCCACACCCCGACGCCGCTCAAAAAGTACCAAGGCACGGGAAAACACGCCAGACTTGCGAGATATATTGGAGGATAAGGCAAAACACACAAGATCGATCTACGGATCGCGTGGGCGCCCAACAACGCGGGATGATTACCGTCACGCCGGACACAGCAAAGCCGGCCGGGCCGAACACAGTAGACAAAGCTCATATGAGCTACTTCATGATATAGCCCAATACAGAGGCGCCGCACACCCACTATGCTTCACAGATGAAGTAATGGATCATCAAATACCCGAGGGATTCAAACCCGTAAACATCGAATCGTACGATGGTACCACAGATCCTGCGGTCTGGATCGAGGACTATCTCCTCCATATCCACATGGCCCGCGGTGATGATCTACATGCCATCAAATACCTCCCACTCAAGCTTAAAGGACCAGCTCGGCACTGGCTCAACAGCTTGCCAGCAGAATCAATTGGTTGTTGGGAGGACCTGGAAGCCGCATTCCTTGATAACTTCCAGGGCACATATGTGCGACCACCAGACACCGATGACCTTAGCCACATAATTTAGCAGCCAGAAGAATCGGCCAGACAATTCTGGACACGGTTCCTAACAAAGAAAAATCAAATCGTTGACTGTCCGGATGCAGAGGCCCTTGCAGCCTTCAAACATAACATCCGCGACGAATGGCTTGCCCGGCACCTAGGACAGGAAAAGCCGAAATCCATGGCAGCCCTCACAACACTCATGACCTGCTTTTGTGCGGGAGAGGACAGCTGGCTAGCTCGAAGCAACAACTTGGCCAAACACCCTGATAGTTCGGATACTAAGGACAGCAATGGCAGGTCGCGTCGCAACAATAACAAGCGCCGCATTAACGGTGATAATGCTGAAAATACGGTCGTCAATGCCGGATTCAGAGGCTCTAAACCCGGTCAGCGGAAGAAGCCATTCAAAAGAAATACTTAGGGCCCATCCAACTTGGACCGAATACTCGATCGCTTGTGCCAGATACATGGCACCCCCGAAAAACTAGCCAATCACACCAACAGGGATTGTTTGGTGTTCAAGCAAGCAGGCAAGTTAAGTGCCGAACTCAATGAAAAGGGGCTGCATAGCGATGACGAGGAAGAGCCTCGGCCGCCAAACAATAGAGGACAGAAGGGTTTTCCCACACAAGTGCAGACGGTGAACATGATATACGCAACCCATATACCCAAAAGGGAGCGGAAGCGTGCGCTAAGGGGCGTATATGCGATGGAGCCAGTCACCCCGAAGTTCAACCCATGGTCTTCCTGCCCGATCACCTTCGATCGAAGGGAGCACCCCACTAGCATTCGTCACGGCGGTTTCGCCGCATTGGTCCTTGACCCAATTATCGACGAATTTCACCTCACCAGAGTCCTGATGGACGGCGGTAGCAGCCTGAACCTGCTTTATCAGGATACAGTGCGCAAAATGGGCATAGACCCCTCAAGGATTAAACCTACAAAGACGACCTTTAAAGGTGTCATACCGGGTGTAGAGGCCAATTGTACGGGCTCAGTTACACTCGAAGTGGTCTTCGGATCCCCGGATAACTTCTGAAGCGAAGAGTTAATCTTTGACATAGTCCCGTTCCGCAGTGGCTATCATGCACTACTCGGACGAACCGCATTCGCAAAGTTCAATGCGGTGCCGCACTATGCATACCGCAAGCTCAAGATGCCAGGCCCTCGAGGAGTAATCACGGTCAATGGAAACACCGAACGCTCTCTCCAAACGGAGGAGCACACGGCGGCCCTCGCGGCGGAGGTACAAAGCAGCCTCTCACAGCAATTCTCGAGTCTGGCCACTAAGCGTCCGTACACTGTCAAGCGCGCCCGGAGTAACCTACATCAAGACCGCCTGGCACGATTCAAGCACGCGTACATAACTACCCCAGCCCTCGCGAAATTGCGAAGCCAGTACTACGCGTACATAACTACGCTCTGGAGATACCATGGGCATAAGGGGAGGGGCACGACCACGGCACGCCCGGAATGCGGCTCAACCGCACCAGGGGCTCCCGATTGTGTCATTATTTTTCTTTTTTTCCCTTTTTCTTCTTTTTTTCTCACTTTCAGGACTCCGTTTTCCAGAAGTCCTGTCCGGCACTAGAATCGCCGAACTCACGATGCAACAGCCAGGGAAGCAGAAAGCCACGTCGAGTGTTCAGGTGGTCTCTATTACGAGCATTATACCTGTTTTACATACCATCCCGCAGCTTACCCCTGGAGGGGGACATGTTAGATAGTCCCATCCCTTGCTTATCGCACTATTTGTATCGTTCTGCTTTCATTGCAGTACCTTTTTGATATAAACAATACATAGCTTTCGCCTATTATTGCACTCTTTTCTTTATCTATATATATGTTCATTTCATGACATTACGCACCCGTACACTTTGGTACGGCCAATACACCAGGGGCTTAAGTACCCCAAAATTATGGTGTGATAAGTCCGAACACTTTCACAAGTGCGGCAACCCGAACTTATAGCATTATATGAATCGTCTCTGAATCATGTCTTGGGTCAATAGTTGGGTTTGCCCGGCTCCCGTGTTTTGGTACCTTACGTTCCGTTATATCGGCTAAGGTAGCACCGGGAGAACCACTGCGATTGTGCCCCAGTTGAGCTGGGTCGAGCACCTCAGTGGAGAAAGCTAAAACTGACCGTCATGATAGGGCGAGAGCCGGTCGCTGTTCGAGAGGTCTTTTCGGGTCCCTAAAGACTTATGCCGCTTAGAGCGAGCAATCGGAATTGTCCGGCCAAGGCGTGGATAGCGCCCCGAACTCGGTCTTCCGAATACTAGGGGCTTCGCCAAAATTTAAAATTATAGAATTCTATGGCTAAGTGAGAGTGTTCAAGCATTATAAGTCCGGTTGCCTTGTTCGTTGTGTTGAGCGCCTCCCTAGATGGACCCAAGAATGGGAACAAGAGTGCTCAAGTTTATCCCGAACACCCCAGCACTCGTGGCATGGGGGCTGAAGCCAACGACTTGCCATCTCTCAAATTTGATAAACGGCCGCACAGAAGGTAATATTTTAAATCAACAAGCATTGCTTAGCGCATATGAACAAGTTTTCAGCGTACAGGATAACAAATGCGAGTCTATTCAAAAATTACATCTTTGGAGCACTCATCCGCTATTCGGCGGGCACCCTTCAGGAGGCCCTCATAGTACATTTCGGGCGTGCGATGCTCCTTGCCCTTCGGTGGCCCGTCTGTCACAAGCTTCTCCGCATCCAGCTTGCCCCAGTGCACTTTAGCATGGGCAAGGGCCCGACGGACACCTTCCATGCAGACGAAGCGCTTGATGACTTCAATCCGTGGACAGGCGTCCACCAGCCGCTGCACTAAGCCAAAGTAGCTCCCAGGCATGGCTTCCAATGGCCACAGCCGCGCTATAAGGCCCTTCATGGCCTGTTCGGCGACCTTGTGGAGCTCGACCAGCTGTTTCAGCTGGTCGCTCAGGGGCACCGGATGTCCGGCCTCAGCATACTGAGACCAGAACACCTTTTCCGTCGAGCTCCCCTCCTTGGCGCGGTAGAATGTGGCAGTATCAGACACACTACGGGGCAAATCTGCGAATGCTCCTGGAGAGCTCCGAATCCGGGTAAGTAATAGGTAATTCACTTTCACATGCTTGCTTTGCATAAACAATGCCTTACCTGCCGCTATCTTCTTTAATGATTCAATTTCTTGGAGGGCTTTTTGGGCCTCGGCCTTAGCAGCTTTGGCACTCTCAAGAGCCGAGGC
>LR880971.1:793684114-793697926 GCA_904067115.1 Aegilops sharonensis | reverse complement strand
TCATGATAAATGTTTATTATTCATGCTAGAATTGTATTAACCGGAAACATAATACATGTGTGAATACATAGACAAACAGAGTGTCACTAGTATGCCTCTACTTGACTAGCTCGTTAATTAAAGATGGTTATGTTTTCTAACCATAGACATGAGTTGTCATTTGATTAACGGGATCACATCATTAGGAGAATGATGTGATTGACTTGACCCATTCCGTTAGCTTAGCACTTGATCGTTTAGTATGTTGCTATTGCTTTCTTCGTGACTTATACATGTTCCCATGACTATGAGATTATGCAACTCCCGTTTATCGAAGGAACACTTTGTGTCGTGGTATTCTCACGGGGGGCTTGCGAGTCGACAGATGCCACAAGGGCTTAGTGTGTGGGTAAGACTGCTACTGATAGGACCGGGAGCGGGTATGCGAGTAGCACGCGGGGGTTTACCCAGCTTCGGAGCTCTCCGGAGAGATAATACTCCTACTGCTGCATGTCTGAGTGTATCTGGTATATCTGGTACAGAGTGCTCCTGGAGCTGTATCTGAGATCAGTGCCAAGTGCATCTGATCTGGTATATGTCTCATATGTGTGCTAGTGTGTGTGGCCGCATGTGCCTGACCATGCATGCGTTAGTGTGTGTGTGAATGAGTCCATCCCCCGGATGGATGGATGTGTGCCCCTTTATATAGTGTGAGGCTAGCTTAGCATGTAAGCTAGGTGGTGGTACCGTTGGTTATAAGCTACCTTGGGTAGCTTACAAACCAAGCTATGTAGTGGCATGGCCTAGGCATGGTGCATGTCATGCTTGTCCTCTGGTGTACTTTATAAATCAGTACCCAGGGGACACGGTACACTGTAGATGACGTCGCGGTACGATCGTCCCGTCGGTGTCTTGTCGGCGGTATGGCCGCCACGTCCGGGTCTTGTCGGGTCGGGCTTCAGTCGGCAGCCGTCTGGTTGGCGCAGTCGGCAGCCGGCAGCCGGCCGGGCAGAGCAGTCGGACGGAGAGCCGGCAGAAGCGCCGGGCAGTCAGACTGAGGGGCTTTGCTAGCCCCGATGTCTTGAAATACCGTCTTGCTGTCTTCGGGGTATCCGTGCCCCATTACTCCGACAGTAGCCCCAAGCCTCTGGGCAACTTGGCAAAGTTGGGCTGAGGTTTTTTGGCGAGTGTTCATGGAAATGATCATGAAGAAGACAAAGTTAGTCCACACAGATATATCAAATGTTTGCTTTTAGCATTGCAAGTTTTATGCGGAGGGTGTCGACTCGGTTTCGTCCGAGCCCCCTTCAATCTTTTTCATGTTCCCTCCACTCTTTGGCTTGTGCTCTCGCTTGCCGGACAGCCGCTCTGCGGTCTGTGGCTGAGAGTGGGCCGCGGAGCGGAGTGTACAGTACTCAGACTCTGGGAGCAGATTAGACCGAGCTGATACTCATAAAGGAAACGACCGGGTCACCCGAACCGTTTTCTTCCTGGACATTTTTCGCGTGGGTGGCCTCCAACGTTCACCCTTGCTAGCCGGACAGCCGCTCTACGGTCTGTGACTAAGAGTGAGCCTTTGGTATTGCGCACGCTACTAAGCCGTCTACGGGAACAAACGTCTCAGGCCAAGCGGCCAGCCCCCGGGCCAACTCTGGCTGGCGCCGGGGCGAACAGTGATGCAACTGTAATAAAAATGCGGAGATAGCCCCCGAGCATCGCTCGGGATTATTCGTGCTTGCGTGATGCAAAAATATGCGGGTGAGGTGCTCACATTGATTTTCGTGCAGTCGCGGTCGTCGAAGACAGCCGGCGCGACTCGGCGCTCGCGGAGCGCGCCGGCGCACCCGCTGGGTGTAGCCTTCGAGTCCCTGGGTGCTCTAAGGGGGCTCCCGGCCGGCCAGGCTCGACCGGCCAGGCGGCGAGGCGTCTTGCAACGCCCTTTTTCTTCTTTTTCTCTTCTGCCGGATGCTGGCAGCCGGACAAAACTCTTCTCTTGTCTGCAATCTTCGCGGGGGCGCGCCAGCGCACCCGCTTGGTGTAGCCCCCGAGATTCGGGCCGACTGCTGAGCAGTCGGGCCAGATCTCCCGGCAACTACTTTGTCTTCTTCTTCGCGGGGGTGCGTCAGCGCACCCGCTCGGTGTAGCCCCTGAGATTCGGGCCGACTGCTGAGCAGTCGGGCCGGATCTCCCGGCAACTACTTTGTCTTCTTCTTCGCGGGGGCGTGTCAGTGCACCCGCTGGGTGTAGCCCCCGAGATTCGGGGCGCTCGAGGAGGTCTCGGCCGGTCGGGTTCGACCGAACGGGCGGCCGGGCCGGCGCTCCTGCCGGCCAGGCGTTGAAGTGGGTAGGCAGGCCAGGTCAAGTCTGGCAGTCCGAGTGGCGAAGCAGACGGAGGTTTTTTCTTTTCTTCTCTTTGTCCCAGCCGACTTCTTTCTCTCTCTCTTTTTTTTGCCAGTCAACCGTGGACACCCGGCATTTTCTTCGGCTGGATCTGGGCAACCGGATGCACACACATATTTTTTTACCAGCATTTTCTTCGGCTGGATCTGGGCAACCGGATGCACACACATATTTTTTTAGCAGTCGGTCATTGACTTATTCAGCCGGACGGGCACAAAGCCCTTGACTTTTCTTGGGTAGCTAGCCCGCTTTTCCCAGCCGGCTACAAGGCAGTCGGCCTCTTCTCTTCCTTTTTTTTAGCACAGCCAGGCCCGACTCTTTCTTCTGTCCTTGCTTCTTTGCTTCTTCTTCAGCCCGAGCGGCAGGGCAACCGCAGATGAGGCGCGACTGGTGACCGGGAGCCGGCTTGGGGCGGGCGGAGCCGGACCCGGCCAGGCGCGGGCGGCGACCCGGAGCCGGCCTGGGGCTAGTGAAGCCGGACCCGGCCAGGCGCGGGGCGGCGCCGGGGACCCGGGACGCGGCAGCGGCGAAGGTAGCCACGAGGCGCGGCAGCGCGGGAGCCGGGCGTAGGAGCGGCCGAGGCGAGCGCGGGGACGAAGAGCGGGCGGCCTGGTCGCGCGGGAGGCGGCGGCCGGGTCGCGCGGACGGCGGAGCGGGGAAGACGACGGGAGGACCCGGCGGCTCGGACGAGCGGCGGGCCTGGGCGGAGCCGGCGTGGCCGAGCGGCCGGGTCGCGCGGGGAGCGGCGGCCGGGGCGGACACGCTCGGGAGGGGGCGACCGGGTCGCGGGACGGCGGCGTGGCCGGGTCGCGGGGCATCGGACGGGTCGGTCGCGCGAAGTCCGCGAGCGAGCGCGGCCGAGTCGGACGAGGGAAGCCGGACGCGGACCCGGCGCTGTGCGGGAGGAGTCGAACCCGGCACTGCGGGCGGAATCGGCGCAACGGTGCGGGGCCGGCTGGAGCGGAGCTGAGGAGGCGGCCGTCCACAGCAGGCAGCGCGCGGAGCAAACAGGGCCGAGCGCGGGGCAGCGGTCACGGAGGACCCGGCGCGCTGCCGGCGTGGCGAGGTGAAGCAGGGTGCGGGTGCGCCCGAGGGCCCGAGGGCGGGGTGCAGCCGGACGCTGCGACCAAGCGGAGCATAGCAGCCGGCTGGGGCAGGTCACGCGCGGAGGCGTACGGGCGAGCGATGCGGAGCCGAGGCGGCCTGCGCGTGGCCGGGCCAGGGACGATGCAGGGGCGTCGGGCCGGAGCGGCGGAGGAGCTCGGGAGCAGAGCGGAGCTGCGCGTTGAACAGAGCAATGCTGGTGCGGCTAGTGTTTGAGTGGTCGATGCTGTGTGTACATGAGGGGAGCTAGCTAGCTAAACTGGCCTACACAGCCGAATCCATTGGCTTGGTTGGTTAGCTAGCTAGCCAGGTGCAAGCGCGCGCACATATAGGGACGGAGGAGCAGTACGGTGGCTTGGCCAGCCGCATGGCAGCAGCCGTGGCCGGCGGTGGTGGTGAGCGCACGAGGAAGAAGCGGCACAGAGCGGAGGTTGGTATGCACGGTGGAGCGGACGCACGGCCGCGGACGGAGCAGCCAGCGTACAGGCAGTGTCTGACTTGCACCTGACCAATATATGGGTTATGTGTACATGGTTGACTGATGCATCTAGCTAGCTTGTAGATGATAGCTGGAGGAGCCAGCGGGCGTGTCGGCCGGAGCAAGGCGCAACACGGAGGAAAGCAGGCGCGAGCGGCGCGTGGATGCCCACGGTCGACCGAAACGAGGCCCCTCGCGCGGCGCGCGCGCGGACGGACAGCTGGCGTCACAACGGTGGTGATGACGAAGGCGCGGTTGACGGCGAGGACGCGCCATCCCGCGCGGCCGCTCCGGGGGCGGGTCGATGTCGAGCCCCCGAGTGCTACCGGAGAGACGGTGCGACGCCGCGGCGGTGAAGACGAAAATGGTCCCGCCCGGACTGCGGAACCAGCAGCAGCGTGGTAGCAAAGTACCGCCCCACGATGGGCGCCAACTGTCGTGGTATTCTTACGGGGGGCTTGCAAGTCGACAGATGCCACAAGGGCTTAGTGTGTGGGTAAGACTGTTGCTGATAGGACCGGGAGCGGGTATGCGAGTAGCACGCGGGGGTTTACCCAGCTTCGGAGCTCTCCGGAGAGATAATACTCCTACTGCTGCATGTCTGAGTGTATCTGGTATATCTGGTACAGAGTGCTCCTGGAGCTGTATCTGAGATCAGTGCCAAGTGCATCTAATCTGGTATATGTCTCATATGTGCGCTAGTGCGTGTGGCCGCATGTGCCTGAACATGCATGCGTGAGTGTGTGTGTGAATGAGTACATCCCCCGGATGGATGGATGTGTGCCCCTTTATATAGTGTGAGGCTAGCTTAGCATGTAAGCTAGGTGGTGGTAGCGTTGGTTGTAAGCTACCTTGGGTAGCTTACAAACCAAGCTATGTAGTGGCATGGCCTAGGCATGGTGCATGCCATGTTTGTCCCCTGGGGTACTTTATAAATCAGTACCCAAGGGACACGGTACACCGTAGATGACGTCGCGGTACGATCGTCCCGTCGGTGTCTTGTCGGTGGTATGGCCGCCACGTCGGGGTCTTGTCGGGTCGGGCTGCAGTCGGCAGCCGGCTGGTCGGCGCAGTCGGCAGCCGGCAGCCGGCCGGGCAGAGCAGTCGGACGGAGAGCCGGCAGAAGCGGCCGGGCAGTCGGACTGAGGGGCTTTGCTAGCCCCGATGTCTTGAAATATCGTCTTGCCGTCTTCGGGGTATCCGTGCCCCATTACTCCGACACTTTGTGTGCTACCAAACGTCACAACGTAACTGGGTGATTATAAAGGTGCTCTACAGGTGTCTCCGAAGGTACTTGTTGGGTTGGCGTATTTCGAGATTATGATTTGTCACTCCGATTGTCAGAGAGGTATCTCTGGGCCCACTCAGTAATGCACATCACTATAAGCCTTGCAAGCATTGTAACTAATGAGTTAGTTGCGGGATGATGTATTACGGAACGAGTAAAGAGACTTGTCGGTAACGAGATTGAACTAGGTATTGAGATACCGACGATCGAATCTCGGGCAAGTAACATACCGATGACAAAGGGAACAACGTATGTTGTTATGCGGTTTGACCGATAAAGATTTTCGTAGAATATGTAGGAGCCAATATGAGCATCCACGTTTCGCTATTGGTTATTGACCGGAGACGTGTCTCGGTCATGTCTACATAGTTCTCGAACCCGTAGGGTCCGCACGCTTAAAGTTAGATGACAGTTATATTATGAGTTTATATATTATGATGTACCGAAGATAGTTCGGAGTCTCGGATGTGATCACGGACATGACGAGGAGTCTCGAAATGGTCGAGACATGAAGATTGATATATTGGACGACTATTCAGACACCAGAATGGTTCCGGGGGTTATCGGATATATACCAGAGTACCGGGGGATTACCGGAACCCCCCGGGGGGTTAATGGGCCTCATGGTCCCAAAGTGGAGAAGAGGAGGGGCGGCCAGGGCAGGCCGCGCACCCCCTCCCCCTCTAGTCCGAATAGGACAAGGAGGGGGGTGGCGCCCCCCTTTCCTTCCTCCCCTCTCTCCCTTCCTTCCCCTCTCCTAGTTGGACAAGGAAAGGAGGGAGTCCTACTCCCGGTGGCAGTAGGACTCCTCCTGGCGCGCCCCTCCTGGCCGGCCGCCTCCTCCCCCCTTGCTCCTTTATATACGGGCCAGGGGGCACCTCTAGACATAACAACAATTGATCCTTGAGATCTATTAGCCGTGTGCGGTGCCCCCCTCCACTATATTCTACCTCGATAATATCATAGGGGTGCTTAGGCGAAGCCCTGCGTCGGTAGAACATCATCATCGTCACCACGCCATCGTGCTGACGGAACTCTCCCTCGACACTCGGCTGGATCGGAGTTCGAGGGACGTCATCGAGCTGAACGTGTTCTAGAACTCGGAGGTGCCGTGCTTTCGGTGCTTGATCGGTCGGGTCGTGAAGACGTACGACTACATCAACCTCGTTTTTCTAATGCTTTTGCTTTCGGTCTACGAGGGAACGTGGACAACACTCTCCCCTCTCGTTGCTATGCATCACCATGATCTTGCGTGTGCGTAGGATTTTTTTGAAATTACTACATTCCCCAACAGATTGTACCATACACGCAAGGTGTGATTTGTATAGATAGTAGCCCCTGAGACTCTGGTTGCCATCCGGACGAGGCGACCAGAGGATCATAGTCTCAGGTGATGATAGCGCTAATTTTGTAGGCAGGCGGCTGCAGATCCGGCGGCTGACCGGACTGCTGAATTTGCCGAACTGAGGCGGCAACTTGACGTGGCGGATGCAGACATCAAGCTTGTGAACAA
Source organism: Aegilops sharonensis (assembly GCA_904067115.1). NCBI lineage: Eukaryota > Viridiplantae > Streptophyta > Magnoliopsida > Poales > Poaceae > Aegilops > Aegilops sharonensis. Next base: position 793,691,164 of record LR880971.1, on the reverse strand, counting down.
GCGGCTTGACGATGCACAGGGTATGTATATTTTGGTGGTCAGCAAATAAGAGCATGATGCTAGGATTTATAATATACTTTGACTGCAGATGTAGATGCCGCCATGGAGACCCTTTGGGCAGAGCTTGCCCGGGTCAAGGAGCAAGCCAGGAGAAGCAATGCGGCTGCCATGAAGGCAGCTAACGAATTAAAAGCCGAACAGGTTGCTCATCGCCAAAGTGAGGATAAAATAGCCAGCATGGCTCTTGAGCTACAAAATGTCGGAAGCCGATATGAGCTTCTCGAAAGGAAAACCAAACGAAAATGGCTGACCTAGATAAGGCCTTACTAGCAGCAAAGGAAACTCGCTCTGAGATAAGAGCGGCTCGGGAGGAGCTTCGGCAAGCCGATGATATCGCGGCTGTGAAGCCCTTTTTATTGCGAACGAAATTCGGTGATCCAAAATATGCTCCTATTGACCGATTGTGGAGTTCTTCAGATACATACTTGGATTTGGCAAAGAGTGCTGCTGAAGCGACGCAGTATTTCAAGGATCAAGAAGATCATGAGGTGGAAAGATTGTTCTGGTCGCAGTTCAGTGCTCCAAGGCGTCCCCTGCTGTTGAATGAGCAAATGGCCGAATGGGCCGAGCTCCATAGGTTATCCGGGCTTGCCATGAAGGCCGTCGTGGACCACCTGTGGCCGAAGGAACCAAGTCTGGATAGTTATTTTGGTTTGGTGCAACGATTTATTCGTGTTGTGCCGCATATCGACGCTGTCAAGAGGTCGGCGTGCATAGAGGGTGCGCGGATGGCTCCTGCCCGTGTTAAGACGTATTGGGCGAAGATGGAGGCCACCGATATTGCAACCAGGGGTCCGTCCGGGGGCCAGGACTCGCCCGAGCACTATTTTGAAGAAGTCTTAGAAGGTGCCCGTTTAATAGAGGCTCAGTGCTCAAAGAATACCATGTTCGAATGACATGTATCTAGATTGTAAAAACAATGCTTTTGGTAATGAAGGCTATATTTATATTTTTGCCCGTAAAGTATTGTAGTGCCTCCTGTGCGGCCGCTTATGTATATATGTCTATAACCTGAAAGTTTGCAGTCGTCGGCTTCAGCCCCCTCGCAATAATGCGGGGGTGTTCGGCAAAGCGCGTAATCACACTTGATCCAACATCTTGGTCCGTTAAGGAGGTGGTAGCGCGGCGAACGAGGCAATCGGACTATATAGCTTTAACACTTTCACTTAGCCATAGGAGTTTGACGGTGGGGCTACTACATAGCCCCCGATATGTCCATGCTCATCCGAATACGGTGCATGTACATACGTGACCGGGAAACTAGTCCTTCGTTAATGCGGAGGAATCGCGAAGATTCCGCTGAGTCATCGAGTGGTTGACCAGTCTCTCGCTTTATCATGACAGTCAGTTTTCGGCTTTCTCTACTGAGGTGCTCATCCAGATGAACCAGGTGACAATCGCAGTAGTTCTCCCGGTGCCACCTTAGCCGATATAGCGGAACATAAGGTAGCAAAACACGGGAGCCGTGCAAACCCAACTATTGACCAAAGACATGATTCGGAGCTGATGCATATAAGGCCAAACTCGCGATGCCGAACACTCCCGAAGGTATTCGGACTTTACAACATATACTGGGCTGAGTACTGCCCTCAATAATGAGCCCTGAATTTCCAGGTATGTGCATTAATCTGGCGCAATGAAAGAGAGGCTATGTTGAGAGCATAGATCCCAAAAACACATTGGTTGCTGCCCTTGTAACGTCTGAGGGAGTCCTGGATAAGGGGGTATCCGGACAGCCGGACTGTACACATCGTCCGAACTATAGAAGCGTCAAGATACAATACTCAAGACTTCGGCTCGTGTCCGAATGGGACTCTCCTTTGCGTGGAAGACAAGCTTGGCGATCCAGATATTGTGTCTCCTTCCTTGTAACCGACTCCATGTAAACCCTAGCTCTCCGGTGTCTATATAAAACGGAGAGGATGGTCCTTAGAAGGCCGATCGCAATTACAATCATACCATCATAGGCTAGCTCTTAGGGTTTAGCCTCTGCAATCTCGTGGTAGATCTACTCTTGTACTACTCATATCTTCAATATTAATCAAGCAGGAAGTAGGGTTTTACCTCCATCGAGAGGGCCTGAACCTGGGTAAACATTGTGTCCCTTGATTCCTGTTACCATCAGCCCAAGATGCACAGATCGGGACCCCCTACCCGAGATCCGCCGGTTTTGACACTGACATTGGGGCTTTCATTGAGAGTTCCTCTATGTCATCGCTTCAAGGCTTGATGGCGTCTTCAATCGTCAATGACACGGTCCAGGGTGAGACGTTTCTCCCCGGACAGATCTTTGTGTTCGGCGGCTTCGCACTGCGGGCCAATTCGCTTGGCCATCTGGAGCAGATCGACAGCTACGCCCCTGGCCACCAGATCAGGTTCGGAAATTTGAACTACAAGGCGGATGTTCGCGGAGATTTGATCTTCGACGGATTCGGCCCTGCGCCGGGAGCGCCTGACAGTCACGGCGAGCACGGCCTAGACCTGCTGTCGGAGAATGCTCAGGACATCATCCCTGCAGCAGCCCCGGATCTAAATCCGGAGAAGATTGCGTTGCCCAAGGACGGAGGGTTGGACCCCGCCCCGCAGGTCGCACCCTCATCGGCGGTGGAGCCGAACACGGGTCTCATCTCTGTGGAGGCCTGTAACCCCAGACCCCTGGACTCGTATCCGGCTGTTGGTTCCGGTCCGCATACCCTCGAGCCAGATGATCCAGGTTTGGCTCCGGTAATGGAATTTACCGCTGCGGACATCTTTCAGCACTCGCCCTTTGGCGACATGCTGAACTCATTGAAGTCTCTCTCTTTGTCAGGAGGCTCTGGGCCGAACTATGTTCGGCTTGAGTGGGAAGCAGGCGACGAAGAAATTCGCTGCCCACCCACCACCCACTTCATTGCTACGATCGATGATTTAACCGACGTGCTTGACTTCGACTCCGAGAACATCGCCGGCATGGACGACAATGCCGGAGAAGCTCTAGAATTTCTGGGGCGCGGGACTACTACCTTATCACACGATATATACATGGTGGATACGCCCAAGAAGGACGACAGCGATAATCCGGAAGATAAAACACCCGGACAAAAGCCAAAACGGCGGCACAAACGCCGCTCAAAGTCCAGCAACAGTAAAAACGGCGACAAGAGCGCAAAAAGGATTGACATACCAATAAGTCCCGAAGGCAGTAACGACAACATGGACCCAGCGATGGAGCAGGACGATCCAGGTCACGCCAAACCAAGTTCGGAGCAAACACCCGATCAAAATGATCAGGAGGGACAAGCTCATGAAACCGCCCCAGAACAGGAATACAGTCCAGATGACGATGCATTCATCATCCCGGACGAACAAGTGGAACGATACAACCTCCACCGAAAGCGTATGGCCATAGCAAGAAGTCTAAAGAAGCAGAAGCAACAGCTCAAAGCCGCACAGGAAAAGCTCAGTCGTAGATGGAATAAAGTGTTAGACATTGAAGAAAGATATGGCGACGATCGCCATACCAAAAGCTATCCAAAGCGCAAGATACTGCCAGAATTCGACGACGAGGCCGTTCCACCAAAGAATAATACGACCAGGTGAAAAGACGTACCGCTCCACAACCGCAACAGAACGGTTACTGACGCCACTCACGATCTGCGTGAGCATCTGGACAAGAAAGCCGGTGCAGCCAGGTCCATCTATGGATCTAAAGGACACACCCCGGCGAGGGACTATGGTCACCCAAACGCTAATACAAGCCAAACACCAGTTCGGAATAAACTCCAGACACAACAACAGCTGACCACATGCCACGGCACGTCCAGATACAGAGGGGCTGCTCACCCCCTATGCTTCACTGAAGAAGTACTGGACCATGAATTCCCACAAGGTTTTAAACCTGTGAACATAGAGGCATATGATGGAACGACAGACCCAGGGGTCTGGATCGAGGATTTTATCCTGCATATTCACATGGCTCGTGGGGATGACCACNAAACGGCGGCACAAACGCCGCTCAAAGTCCAGCAACAGTAAAAACGGCGACAAGAGCGCAAAAAGGATTGACATACCAATAAGTCCCGAAGGCAGTAACGACAACATGGACCCAGCGATGGAGCAGGACGATCCAGGTCACGCCAAACCAAGTTCGGAGCAAACACCCGATCAAAATGATCAGGAGGGACAAGCTCATGAAACCGCCCCAGAACAGGAATACAGTCCAGATGACGATGCATTCATCATCCCGGACGAACAAGTGGAACGAGACAACCTCCACCGAAAGCGTATGGCCATAGCAAGAAGTCTAAAGAAGCAGAAGCAACAGCTCAAAGCCGCACAGGAAAAGCTCAGTCGTAGATGGAATAAAGTGTTAGACATTGAAGAAAGATATGGCGACGATCGCCATACCAAAAGCTATCCAAAGCGCAAGATACTGCCAGAATTCGACGACGAGGCCGTTCCACCAAAGAATAATACGACCAGGTGAAAAGACGTACCGCTCCACAACCGCAACAGAACGGTTACTGACGCCACTCACGATCTGCGTGAGCATCTGGACAAGAAAGCCGGTGCAGCCAGGTCCATCTATGGATCTAAAGGACACACCCCGGCGAGGGACTATGGTCACCCAAACGCTAATACAAGCCAAACACCAGTTCGGAATAAACTCCAGACACAACAACAGCTGACCACATGCCACGGCACGTCCAGATACAGAGGGGCTGCTCACCCCCTATGCTTCACTGAAGAAGTACTGGACCATGAATTCCCACAAGGTTTTAAACCTGTGAACATAGAGGCATATGATGGAACGACAGACCCAGGGGTCTGGATCGAGGATTTTATCCTGCATATTCACATGGCTCGTGGGGATGACCACCACGCCATCAAATACCTCCCCCTCAAGCTAAAGGGACCAGCTCGACACTGGTTGAAAAGCCTCCCCAAAAACTCAATTGGGAGTTGGGAGGAACTAGAAGACGCTTTCAGAGCCAATTTTCAAGGGACTTATGTCCGGCCTCCGGATGCAGACGATCTAAGTCACATAATCCAACAGCCCGGAGAGTCCGCCCGCAAGCTTTGGAACAGATTCCTCACTAAGAAGAATCAAATTGTCGACTGTCCGGACGCGAAGCCTTAGCGGCATTCAAACACAGCATCCGTGATGAATGGCTCGCCATACACCTTGGCCAAGAAAAGCCAAGGACAATGGCAGCCTTGACAAGCCTTATGACCCGCTTTTGCGCAGGTGAAGATAGCTGGCTAGCCTGTAAAGGCACCAGCGACCCCAGCACATCCGAAGTAAGAGATGGCAACGGGAAGCCATGGCGTAATAAAAACAAACGCCAAAACAAGGAAGAGAGTCTGGATAACACGACGGTCAACGCCGGATTCAGGGGCTCTCGACCTGATCAGCAAAACAAGCCATTTAAAGGCAGTAAAGAGGGACCGTCCGGTCTGAACAGAGTTCTGGACAAACTATGCCAAATTCATGGCACCCCGGAGAAACCTGCGAACCACACCCATAGAGAGTGCTGGGTCTTCAAGCAGGCCGGCAAATTGAATGCTGAACACAAAGGGAGGGAAACACCAAGTGAAGACGAGGACGAACCTCGCCAGCCGAACACTGGGGGATAGAAAAAATTCCCACCAGAAGTTAAAATAGTAAACATGATCCACGCGACTCACACATTCACGAGAAGGCACGAACGCGCGCTCAGAGACGTGCACGCTGTAGAGCCCATCGTACCCACATACGACTACTGGATGTCTCGTCCGATCACTTTCGATCACATGGACGGCCGAACTAGTATTCGGCGCGAAGGATCACAGGCCTTGGTGCTTGACCCGATAATCAACGGATACCGTCTCACCCGTGTCCTCATGGATGGCGGCAGTAGTCTCAATTTAATATACGAGGACACTGTCCGCAGGATGGGGATAAACCCATCTAGAATTAGCCAAAGCAACACCACCTTTGAAGGGGTGATACCAGGCGTTGCAGCCCACGGCAGGGGCTCCGTTGTGCTGGAAGTAACATTCGGCTCCCCAGACAACTCCAGAAGCGAAGAACTGCTCTGCACCATCGCACCCTTCCAAAGCAGCTATCACGCATTGCTAGGAAGAATGGCCTTCGCCCGCTTCAACGCATTGCCGCATTATGGCTACCTTACACTCAAGATGCCCGGTCCACGTGGCGTCATCACCGTTAGCGGAATCACAGAGCGCTCTTCACGCGTAGAGGAACACGCGACGGCCCTGGCGGCCGGACTATAAGCGGCCTCTAAAACCAAAAAACATGACTGGTCATTATGAACCACAGACACGGTTAGACGAGTCCGGTATCCCGGATAAAGTTCAACCAGGCACCGTATATGTAATCCCATAGCAGAAACCAGGGGCCATAAATATTTAATACAGCCCCACACTTGGCTCAACCTTATTGGCAGGCCATCATCTTACACTTTTACTATCAATCGCATACTTACGTTGTACTCTCCTAGGAGTTTTCCTTTTTTTTCCACAGGCAACGCTTGTGCGATACCCGTCCAGGATACGGCACAACGAAGACAAAGGCGCAGACGTGCAGCAGGACCCCGTTCAACAGGTTTCTTTTTAGATTAAGCCCTTGTGTAAACCTTTTCTATTGCCTCTTGTTGCTCAAACCATCCCATGGGTTCTATAGCCATAAAGGATACTGTCGTTATTGGCATTTTGCCACGACAGATTACTGCACGTACCTAGAAACACAGGGTTCATATTGAATGGGCATTCTTGAGCCCATCTTTTGTTATAAAGTCCGAACACCTTCGGGAGTGTCCGGCGTCACGAGTTTGGCCATATATGCATCAGCTCTGAATCATGTCTTGGGTCAAATGTTGGGTTTTCCCGGCTCCTGGGTTTGCCGCCTTACGTTCCGTATCATCGGCTAAGGCAGGCCAAAGGAGAACTACTGCGATTGTGCCCTGGTTATTCCGGATGAGCGCCTCAGTAGAGAAAGCCGAAAACTGA
>LR880971.1:793652997-793668650 GCA_904067115.1 Aegilops sharonensis | reverse complement strand
CACACACTCAACACTTTTTGCCGATCAATTTCAACAGCGCCGGCGGCTCGCAGATCCGCGGCAGAAATCCAACGCGTGGGTGGTGTGCGGCATGGAGGGCTTCTGGGACATGCATATCCCGGTGACGTCACAACAAATCCCGGCGACGGTGGCACGAGATCCATCGGTGGCGGTTATTGACTGGTAAGGCGGGGATGGCGTCCAGGCGGCACAGTGGTTGGCGAGTGCTAGCGCGACCGCGTCGCCGTCGCCCAGGGGTTGGAGTTCCCGCGCAACTCATAGCGCCCAAGCTGCCGACCTAGGCGAGCTCGCGGAGTCCTGCACAACTCTCCACCCGACGACGAGTTTGTTGTCAGTGTCGGCTCTGTGCACTCGTGGTCGGAGCTCGCGAGGTTCTTGCGGAGTGGAGTAGTGATAGCGATTGCTGCCCATGGTGCTGCCGGAGGTGGACAGGCTGTCGGCTGAGCTCATGTGGTGATTTGGGAGGGGGTCACCGGGGTCCTGTGGTGCTTGTGCACCCTCGGGATACCATTCAATGGTGAGTCATCGGTGGATCACAGTCTGCTTCAATGTCATCCGCGTCAAGGTCAATCTGCCCCCGCCCTCGCGCGTCGTCTACACCCATAGCAACATGGGAACAGGTCTGATGAATCCTCGCCCCGCTCCTCTATTCAGATGCTTTGATGAGTTCAATCAACCATCGATTCGTGTTACTGGAAACCTGCTTTGTTGGTAAATTTAGTTCCCATTAGAACATAATCAGTTTGCATATTAGAATGTGAGATTGTATTCTCTGCAAATTTTATAGAGTGGTGTTGAACAAGCTGTATCTTTATGTTGAGAGAAGTATATATTAGATGCCATGTCCATATGCCAAAAATGCAGATATTCTTTTTTAGGATTTGACCATGGCAAAAAATATGTATCCAACATGGCATTTGTATTGTATTCACCATGGAAATTTTTACGCCCGCGGCAATTCTCTTATATGAAACGTAACAATTTTAATTAAAACACCATGGCAGTTTTTTTAATATGCATCAGCCATGGCATTTGTTGTTCATAATTATGTTTTTTATATGCATGGCAAATTTCTCACAAACACATGGCAAATTTCAATTAAATACCATGGCAAAAATTAATTCATGCACCATGGCAAACTCTTTTCCGTGTCATTGAAATACTACTTCGTGGGGCCATGGCAATCTTATTAACGAATCATTTCTACATTATTTTTTTCCTCTAATATGGCAAACTTAGTCATGGAACATGGCAAACTTAGTTTATGGACCATGGCAACTATAATACAATAACCATGGCTATTTTGTTTTATTTGTGACAAGGAAAAATAATTTACATACATGGCAATTTCCTTATACAAAGCATTACAATTAAAATGAAAATACAATGTCATCTTTTTTAATTTGCATCTGTCATGACAATTTTTTGTTTATTTTGTAACTATGCCCCTTTGTCTTCTAGTTCATTGGTCATAGCAAATTTCCAAATATTTTCTGGGAATAGTCATACAATAAATGTATGAAAATCTTATCATCGTAACATTTTCACCTTTTAAGAACACGGCTATACTTTTTAGGATGCAAATTTTTTTTGCTTTATTGGCATGGCAAAATTATTTTTTTATTATTGTCATGTAAAATTAACCTTAATTGACATGGAAAGTTTACCTAAATCACCATGGCAATTTAGGAACTTTTATCCCATGGCAATTTTTACTATTTATTTTCCATGGAAATTTTAAATTTATTTCCATGGCAAAAGTACCTTAATTAACACAAATTTACCTAAATCGCCATGGCAATTTAGGAACATTTATTGCAATGGCAATTTTTACTATTCATTTGCCATGCCAAATTTACATTTATTTCCATGTTAAAAGTACCTTAATTGACATGGCAAATTTACCTAAATCGCCATGGCAATTTTTAAGTTTTATTTCCCATGGAAATTTTTAATTTTTATTTGCCATGGCAAATTTTACCATAATCGACATGGCAAATTTTTCTTAATTGACATGGCAAATTAACCTTAGTTGACATGGCAAATTTACCTAAATTACCATGGCAAATATTGAACTTTTTAATGTCATGGCAGTTTTTTCTTTTTATTGCCATGGAAATTTAAATTTATTTGCCATGGCAAAATTACCAATATTTCCATGGCAAAATTTCCTTTTACATCCCAACTTCTTTACTTTCTTGAAGCCTACGATCTCCAGTTTATCTTTTCTGTTTTTGTTTTTTGATTCAATTAAAAAATGTTTGGGATAAAAAAAGAGTCCAATTTTCAAGAAAGATTCACGAATTTCAAATAAGCTTCTATATGTCAAAATATGTATATGAATTTGAAATATATTCCCGGAGTTTGAAAATGTCCCTGATTTTCAAAAAATGATCACAAATTCCAAAAAATTCATTATTTTAAAAATTCTTCACGGACTTCAAAAAATGCTCACCAATTGAAAAAAATTCAAAATAATATTCATGGAATTAAAATGTTTCCTAATTACAAAAGATAATTTAAATTTCAAGAAAGTTCTAAACTTTCAAAAAAATGTTCACAAAATTGAAAAAATGGTCCTGGATTTCAGAAAAGCTCACTGATTTTAAAACGTTCCTGGAGTTCATACGATTTTCATGAATTTGAAAAAATCTTCCCATTTTACAAAAAATGTTCAAGAATTTTTTTAAAAATTCCCATTTTTCAGCAAATGTTCGAATTTGAAAATGTCAGTTTGATTTTTTTTTTCTTTTTACAAAATTTGAGAAAAATGAAAACCAAAGATGGAAAACAGAAAAAAAACTGAGAAGAAAATAAAAATAATCCGTTTACGAACGTTCTAGAACCTTCACAAAGATGGATTAAGGGAGTAGCTAAACATACCTAGTTGGCAAGCCCATATCCGTGTGCGACGACCACTCCGGTGGCAGAATCCCACTGGGGGCGCTGCACTCCTGTTTTCCATATTGTTTATTTTTCTTTTTATTATTCTTTAAAAATGTTCAAGGTAAAAAAATTCAAATTTCAAGAAAGGTTCATGATTTTGAAAAAGGTCCCTATATTTGTAAAAATGTTTACAAATTTGAAAAATATTTCCAGAGTTCAAAAAATAATCACAAGTTTCAAAAATGTTCCTGAATTTCAAAAAATGTTCACAAATTTCAGAAAAAAATGAATTTCCAAAATGCCCTCGGACTTAAAATAATGTAGATTATTCTCGTGAACAAATTTTTCAAATTTGAAAGGATGACTTAATTTTTAAGAAATTTCTAATAGTTCAGGAAAATGTTCATGAATTTGAAAAACAATTCTAGGATTTCTAAAAAGTTCACTAATTTAGAAAATGTCCCTGATTTCAAAAATCTTTCCCATATTTCAAACAATGTTCAGGAATTCGAAAAAGTTCCCACTTTTTACCGAATTTTCACGAATTTGAGAATATTTGTGTATTTTTTTATCCTTTTTATTTTTTACGAAATTTGAAAAAAGGGAAAATAAAAATAAAAGGAAAACAAAAATAGAGAAGAAAAATGGTAAAATGGCCTAAAATTGAAAATATGCATCTTATGGGAGATTTAAGAAAATACATTCCAATCACAAGAAATACGTTTTTATGAGGTACACTTTCTCAAGTTTTTTTTTGAAAAATATTGTTATTATTATAACAAATTCCAATAATATATGACATAATTCGTAAACTTCAAAAAAATGACCCCGTCGGCATCATGTAGGCTGAAGAGGAACTCTTCAGTCTCGCTTAGGCCAACTCCACCGCACGACCCTAAACGGACGTCCGGTTCGGCCGGATTTTGTCCCTTTGGGGCGCCGATGGGTTCGCCCATGTCCGCGTTTGTCCGTTGGGTCGTGGGTGCACCCAACGCGCGGCCGCACCCGAATCATGTCCGGGGTGGACGTGATAAAAAAACAAAAAAAATTAAATAAAATGCCTAAAAAAGTAAATAAATGCAGTTAAAAAAACTTAAAACATATTTAAGGGTCACGGCCACAAAACGGCCCAGTTCCATAATCCACCACTTCCATAATTAACATAAAAACAAAATAAAAAACGCCGCCTGCGCGCTCCTGCCGCGCCTGTCGATGCCGTGGCCGTCGCTGTCTTCACTGGCCACCGGTGTCGTCGTCGTCGCTGACGAGGTCGACGTAGTCCGACGGCGTCCACAGATGGGCCGGCGGTCCGTGGTGCACGGGGGCGGCGGGCTGGAAGGTGGTCGGTGCCTGCACCACCTCCTCCCGAGGCGACGCGTCCCGCTCCGGCGTGGGGCACGAGTTGACGGCCCCCAGGGCGGCCGCCATCTCCTCAGCGGTGCACGACCAACTCCACCCCTGGCCCACCAGGCCCGGGTGGAACGCGGCCACCGGCGGCCCCTCCACCACTTCCTCCTTCGGCACAATCTCCAGCTCGGGGATGGCGACGTCGCCGGCCACGGAGAGGGCCGTCATCTCCTCGAGGCCCTCCCATTGGCGCTCGTCGTGCGTGCGCATGGAGTCCTCCAGCACACGCGCCATGAGACGGGCCTCCTCCTCCGCTATCATGCGAGGAGGCGGTGGTGGCGATGGAGATGGCGACGGTGATGGCATGGGCGTGAGGACGCACACCCGCCTACGCCTGCGCACCTCCTGACGTGGCCGCCGCGGCCTCGACACACGTCCACGGCCAGGTACCGCCGGCCGCGCTCGCCGACGACCCTAGGGGCGATGGTGAAGGGGGCAGGCGCGGGGGCTCGACTGGAGGAGCGCAGCGGTGATTCGGGCTCCTCCTTCTTGACGGAGACGCGGCGGCGTCCCGAGGAGGAGCTGACCTCGCGGTCGTGCTTCCCCTTGCGGCCATAGTTCCAAAGCCCCATGGCTGCGGCCGGCCGGCGAGGTCGAGAACGGGGAGCGGCTAAGGTTTCAAGGGTGTCGGGTTTCGAGGGGGCTGAGAGGGGCCGGAGTGGGAACTGTGGACGACGACCAGTCCACGGCTTCCCATTTAAGAAGGACGGCGACCGTTCGCTGGGCGGATGACAGGTGGGGCCACCCGCCCGTGCGCATTGATGTTAACGGATGGGAGGTAGGTGACCGCCTGCCACGTGGCCCCGACGCGGACATTCAAGCGTCCGTTCGCTGTCCGCCGCGACCCAAACCCTGCTCATGTTTGCGCTCGAAATGGGTCGGCGCGAAAACAAAACGGACCAGATGGGTCCGGACCGTCGCGCGCTGGGCCGCCTCGTTTGTTCCTTTTACCCCAAACGGACGGGGTCGGATAAAATGGAATCATGCGGTGAAGTTGGCCTTAGGCTGAATATACAGATCGGTTTTCTGTAGGCTGAAGAGGCTTTTTCGGTTTTCTTCGTGCCCGAAGAGGACTCTTCGTCCTTCACGCGCCGGAAGCAGACTGGGACAAGCACAGACGCAAGAATTACTTCAGTGGCGCTCTCTCTCTCCAACCTAATTAGGACTATACCTACTAATAAAATAATCCGGCAACATTGATCACGTAGGAGAGATCTCGCCCAACCAAAAACAATAATCAAACTCACGTACCTAAACAAACTAGCTAATGATAGTAATACTCCTTTATCTTGTTAAAAAAGAGATAGTACTCCTTTATGTACTATAAAACTCTTTAATTATAAAGAAACTAATTTAATTACTCCGGCTGCTGGGCCCGAGTGCCGCGTCGGCGACACACTTTCTCTTCGTGGTAATCCACCATGCGATCCAAATAGGAATTCATTTTCTAACTAGCTTTTCATCTTGAGGCACGCGGCGCCGGTTTTTTCATGGTTTTCACGTTTATTTTTCTTTCTTTTCTTTTTGTTCTTTGACAGGATTTTCTTTGTTTTTTTGTTTGATTTTATTTTCTCTTCTCTATTTTTACTTTGACTTTCATTTTTTTTCCTTTTTTTTGGTTTTTTTCTTACATTTGTTTTCATTTTCTCCGTTTCGTGTTGAATAATAGGGCGCACCCTACTTATAGAGAAAAAGAGGCGGGTTTTCTACGTTTTTTCTCATTTTCTTCTGTCTTTTTCTTCTCTGGGTTTTTCCATTTGTTTCTTAGGTTTTTTCCTTTCGTTTAATTTGGTACATTTCGATTTGCATTTTTTAAGGTTTCTTTATTTTTTTTATTTTCATTCTACATTCTTATATACATGATCAATATTTTTTAAATATTTGTTCAACATTTTTATATACATGATTAACTATTCAACTTTTTTTTCAAATACGTGTTTAGAAGTTTGCAAATACTTGTTCAACATTTTTTATATACATGATTAACATTTTCTAGAATACTTTTAACATTTTTTCGAATACTTATTCAACATTTTTAAAATAATTGTTGAACATTTTTATACACATGATCATTATTTTTACAAATAATTGTTCAACTTTTTCAAATACTTTAACTACATTTTTATATACATGGTCAATATTTCCCCATATTTTTTAAATATTTGTCTAACATTTTTTAAATAATTGTTCAATATTTCCAAATATTTTGCAAGAGTTATTTTTGTAATATATTACAAATGTACAAAAATAAAAGAAAAATAGAAAACAGAAAACGTAAAAAAAAACAGGAAAAAGAGACTGTTGTCTCTCGTGTTCGTGGTCTGGCCCAGTTCCCTCACCCCTTCAGTGAGTCTGAAGCCAGACTCGCTGAAGGCAAGATATAGTCGTGCCCGATACTCTTTTGCCGCTTTTTTTTTTCAGAACCTCTCTTGCCACACCCGTGTGGCAGCTTTGCTGAANATTGTTGAACATTTTTATACACATGATCATTATTTTTACAAATAATTGTTCAACTTTTTCAAATACTTTAACTACATTTTTATATACATGGTCAATATTTCCCCATATTTTTTAAATATTTGTCTAACATTTTTTAAATAATTGTTCAATATTTCCAAATATTTTGCAAGAGTTATTTTTGTAATATATTACAAATGTACAAAAATAAAAGAAAAATAGAAAACAGAAAACGTAAAAAAAAACAGGAAAAAGAGACTGTTGTCTCTCGTGTTCGTGGTCTGGCCCAGTTCCCTCACCCCTTCAGTGAGTCTGAAGCCAGACTCGCTGAAGGCAAGATATAGTCGTGCCCGATACTCTTTTGCCGCTTTTTTTTTTCAGAACCTCTCTTGCCACACCCGTGTGGCAGCTTTGCTGAACCGAAGCGATCGAGAGACATGACATGCGCCAGCCCTCTTTGAGTGAGCAGAGAGTTTTTAGCCTCCTAGAAGGTTCCCTAAACCTGGTTTTTTGTTTTGTTTTCATGGTTTTCCTAGTTTTTACATTTTTACTTCGTTTTTTCTTTTTTCTTTTTTATTTTTCTACTTATTTTTTCCCTTTTCTTATATTATGTTTATTTTTTTTCATAATTTTCAAAATTTGCAGAAAATATGCTCAAATATAAAAATTGAAATTCCAAATTTAGTTCATTATTTCAAAAAAGATTGACATTTCAAAAAAAAAGTGTGCCATATTGAAACAATGTCATTGAACATTGATGAAATGAACACTATGTATAAAAAATGTTCGCTGTGTACAGAAAAATTGTTCAGCATGCATTTGAAAAAAGTTCACCACATTTTTTTAAAAGGTTCAGCGTGCATTTGAAAAATATCCCCTTTTCAAAAATGTGCTCATAGTTCGATCAAATTGTTCGGAATTCAAAATTTGTTCATGATTTTAAAAAATTATTCTTATTTTTTATGAAAGCTTGTTGACATTTTTCCCAATAAATCTTGAAAAGGTTGAAAACAAAGAAACAAATCTGCCGCTGTACTTGGTACTTCAACTTTATTAAAAGGGGCGGCACGGTGCACGTAACTCCCGCTTGCGCAGGGTCTTGGGAAGGGTCCGACTACTTTGGGTCTATTGTACGCAGCCTTTCCCTACATTCCTGCAAGAGTCTGTTTCCAGGACTCGAACCCGTGACCTCATGGTCACAAGGCAACAGCTTTACCGCTGCGCCAAGGTTCCCCTTCAACTTTAGTGCTACAGATTAATCACCCACGATAGCAAGATTCATAGAATCACTAGCTGCCAATGAAGTATGCTTCGACCCATAAGGATCATCAAGCTGCCGGCTGGAATGTCCATGCGGTGCGACGTGAGGAGGTAGGTGGTGTTTGCTGACGTGCTGCTGCTCATCAGCAAAGGCTGAGGCTGAGAGATGTGGCTGAGGCTGGCGTATTACTGGCGGCTGTGATTGCACTGTAGTTGTGATAGCAGATACTGTTGTTGAAACATGTACAGGAGTTGTGGAACTTGAGATATGTCAGCAAGCAATTTCTCAGGTGGCAAATGAGCTAGAGGTAGATGGTTATGTGGCACGAAGTTCCGTTGTTGAACAGCAGTAGCTATTTGCTGAGAATTCTGCAGAGTTTTTATGCATGTTGTGGCCCTTGAGTGAAATCAACGTGAAGGTTAGGATTAAGATTTCTGGCTTTGACAGTCTGACCATGGTGGCAAATCAAGCGGGTGCTTTCGGTTTCTATGCATAATGCAGAATAGAAACAAAGTTAATATTCTGAGATTGTGAAGCTTGACGAGATGAATCGATCATGGAACTGGGTATGTTAGAGTGCAGAGTAGGCGCTTCTTCTAAAGTTGTATCTTCATTCTGTTCTTGTGCTGCTGGAACATGATGACCAATATGAAACAACATTTTAGGAAGAATTTTGTCTTCTAGAACTGATCTATCCATTCATCCCTAACTCCAAAAGGACATGGTGTCAGACCAGAAAATATGCATGGTAGGTAGCAGAGTAACTAGAAAAATATATGGAATGAAATAGGAAAGAATGGGGTACCTTCAGTCACAGCAGCTGAAGGACCTTGCATACTACTATTAGTTATCAGTGTCTCCAAAAAAACGATTCTGAGCTTTAACTGCACCGCCATTGCTGCTTGGCCAACTGTTAGAGCAACACCAGCTGAACCTCACTGGAGCTGACAAACTTCTGTATAGGTGGAGCCTCCGGCATTCACATATCACTTAATATTGTGGTGCTAATCCTTGGAGGTGGCCTTGCCTTTGTTCGTAGGTGAGGCATAACATCCCCAAGCATTAAGAAAGCAGCAACACGAGGTGCATTTATATTTCAATTTCTTCTTGGACTTCAAATAATGTTCACCAATTGAAAAAAAATTCAAAAATGTCAAAAGAATATTCACGGAATTCAAAAAAGTTTCCTAATTAGAAAAGATAATTTATATTTCAAAAAAGTTCTAAACTTTCAAAACAAATGTTCACGAAATTCAAAAAATGTTCCTGGATTTCAGAAAAGCTCACTAATTTTAAAATGTTCCTGGAATTCAAATGATGTTCATGAATTTGAAAAATCTTCCCATTTTACAACAAATGTTCAAGAATTTTGAATTTTTTCCCATTTTTCAACAAATGCTCTGAATTTGAAAATGTCGGTTCGATTTTTTCGTTTTATAAAATTTGATAAAAACAAAAAACAAATCCGGAAAACAAGAAAAAACTGAGAAGAAAATATTAAAAATCTGGTTTAGGAAAGTTCTAGAACCTTCACAAAGATCGATTAAGGGAGTAGCTAATCATACTTAGATGGGCAGGCCCGTATCCATGCGAAACGACCACTCAGGTGGCAGAATCCTATTTGCCGGCCAAGGGTAGCAAATAGTTATGGCTTCGCTCAAACGAGCCTCCAGTTAGACTGGCCCACATATGTATTTGCGTGATGGTTTCTTTAGTTGCTCTTTACTTAGCTGTATATTGCGTTTCTTTTTTTCCTTTTTTTTCACTTTTTTATCGGTTTTCATTAGTTTTCTTCAAGTTTCTTTTGATTTCTGCTCTGGGTCCTTTTTTCTTTTAGCATTTTTCTGCTTCCGTTACTTTTTCTGTTTTCTTCCCCTTTTCCATATTACATAAAAAGTTCACCATGTATTACAAAAAATTGCATCCTGTATTCAGAAAATGTTCACCTTATATAATGAAAACTTCCATTGTTTATGAAAAATGTATATTTTGTATCGGAATTTTTTCAGCCTTAATTTATAAAAATTTCATATTATTTATAAATCGTCAACGTATATTAAAAAATGTTCCATGTGTGTTCAACAATGTTCAACATATTATTTCATATTTTCAATTTTTTTTCAATAAAACCCCAACAAAAAACAATGATGTTACAGTCAACCGGATGGTACAACACTGTTTTGCTACAGTACCACAATGCTATTGTGTCTCTATGCAACTTTATTTAAGTTGAACTGCACATGGACCAGCCCTATTCTATTGCCACTGAGCGAAGCCAAAAAATGGGAGAAGCGGGGATCGATCTCTGGCCTACTAGAGAGCGCTAGCTACGCAAGCCACTTCGCCCGTGTCTCGCACGCAATAGGTTTCGGCGCGACCTGTACTTGAGGCACAGGACGCCGGTTTTCCCATGTTTTCACGTTTATTTTTCTGTTTTCCTTTTTGTTCTTTGATAGGTTTTCTTCTTTTTTGCTTTTGGTTTGTTTTTCCTTTTTGCTCTTTGTTAGGTTTAATCCTTTAATTTTCAAATAGTTCAAACATATTTAAAAAAAACATTTTTGTATACATGATCAACATTTAAAAAATACTTGATCAATATTTTCCAAATATTTGTTCAAAGATTTCAAATAGTTGCTTAATTTTTTTCAAATACTTGTCCATTTTTTTGTAATTGCTGCCATCATCTTTCAACTTAGCTTTCTATAGAAATGCATTAAAATTCAAGGGAACGGTAGCACGGGCCATTGATCTACAACAACATATACATGCAAAATACTATCAGGTACTAAGTTCATGATAAATTAAAGTTCAATTAATCATATTACTTAAGAACTTCCACTTAGATAAGCACCCCTCTAGTCATCTAAATGATCTCGTGATCCAAATCAATTAAACCATGTCCGATCATCACGTGAGATGGAGTAGTTTTCAATGGTGAACATCACTATGTTGATCATATCTACTATATGATATACGTTCGACATTTCGGTCTCAGTGTTCCGAGGCCATATCTGCATATGCTAGGTTTGTCAAGTTTAACCCGAGTATTCTGCGTGTTCAAAACTGGCTTGCACCCGTTGTATGTGAACGTAGAGCTTATCACACCCGATCATCACATGGTGTCTCGGCACGACAAACTGTAGCAACGGTGCATACTCAGTGAGAACACTTATACCTTGAAATTTAGTGAGGGATCATCTAACAATGTTGCAGCCGTACTAAGCAAAATAAGATGCATAAGAGATAAACATCACATGTAATCAAAATATGTGACATGATATGGCCATCACCATCTTGTGCCTTTGATCTCCATCTCCAAAGCACCGTCATGATCTCCATCGTCACCGGCTTGACACCTTGATCTCCATCGTAGCATCGTTGTCGTCTTGCCAACTATTACTTCTACGACTATCGCTATCGCTTAGTGATAAAGTAAAGCAATTACATGGCGATTGCATTTCATACAATAAAGCGATAACCATAAGGCTCCTTTCAGTTGCCGATAACGGTTACAAAACATGATCATCTCATACAACAATTTATATCTCATCACGTTTTGACCATATCACATCACAACATGCCCTGCAAAAACAAGTTAGATGTCCTCTACTTTGTTGTTGCAAGTTTTACGTGGCTGCTACGGACTTCTAGCAAGAACTGTTCTTACCTACGCATCAAAACCACAACAATTTTTCGTCAAGTGTGTTGTTTTAAACTTCAACAAGGACCGGGCATAGTCAAACTCGATTCAACTAAAGTTGGAGAAACAAACACCCGCCAGTCACCTGTGTGTGAAGCACGTCGGTAGAACCAGTCTCATGAACGCGGTCATGTAATGTCGGTCCGGGCCGCTCCATCCAACAATACCGCCGAATCAAAGTAAGACGTTGCTGGTAAGCAGTATGACTATTATCGCCCACAACTCTTTATGTTCTACTCATGCATATAACATCTACGCATAGACCTGGCTCTGATGCCACTGTTGGGGAACGTAGTATTTCAAAAACTTTCCTAAGATCAAGCAAAGATCTATCTAGGAGAAGCATATCAACGAGCGAGGAGAGTGTGTTCACGTACCCTCGTAGACCGAAAGCGGAAGCGTTTAGTAACACGGTTGATGTAGTCGAGCGTCTTCGTGATCCAACCGATCCAAACACCGAACGTACGGCACCTCCGTGTTCAGCACACGTTCAGCATGATGACGTCCCTTGAGCTCTTGATCTAGTTGAGGATGAGGGAGAGTTCCGTCAGTACGACGGCGTGGCGACGGTGATGATGAAGTTACCGGCGCAAGGCTTCGCCTAAGCACTACGACGATATGACCGAGGTGTGTAACTGTGGAGGGGGCACCGCACACGGCTAAGAGAAGACTTGGTGTGCCTTTGGGGTGCCCCCTCCTACGTATATAAAGGAGGGGGAGAGGAGGAGGCCGGACCTAGAGGGGGCGCGCCAAGGAGGGGGAGTCCTACTTGGACTCCTGGTCCAAGTAGGACCCCCCCCCTTTCCTATTCCAACAAGGGGGAGAGAGGGGAGAAGGAAAGAGGGGGGCGCCGCCCCCTCCTAGTCCAATTCGGACCAGCCAGGGGGGGGGGCGGCCACCCCTTGAGGGCCTTCTTCCTTTCCACTAAAGCCCATTAAGGCCCACTACTTCCCCGAGGGGTTCTGGTAACCTCCCGGTACTCCGAAAAATACCCGATACACTTCGGAACCATTCTGGTGTTCGAATTTAACCTTCCAATATATAGATCTTTACCTCTCGACCATTTCGAGACTCCTCGTCATGTCCTGATCTCATCCAGGACTCCGAACAACTTCGGTCATCAAATCACATAACTCATAATACAAATCATCATCGAACGTTAAGCGTGCCGACCCTACGGGTTCGAGAACTATGTAGACATGACCGAGACACATCTCCAGTCAATAACCAACAGCGGAACCTGGATGCTCATATTGGACCCTACATATTCGATGAAGATCTTTATCGATCAAACCGCATAACATCGTTGTTCCCTTTGTCATCGGTACGTTACTTGCCCAAGATTTGATCGTAGGTATCATCACACCTAGTTCAATCTCGTTACCAACAAGTCTCTTTACTCGTTCCGTAATGTATCATCCCGCAACTAACTCATTAGTCACATTGCTTGCCAGGCTTATAGTGATGTGCATTACCGAGAGGGCCCAGAGATACCTCTCTGATACACGGAGTGACAAATCCTAATCTTGATCTATGCCAACTCAACAAACACCATCAGAGACACCTGTAGAGCATCTTTATAATCACTCAGTTATGTTGTGATGTTTGATAGCACACAAGGTGTTCCTCCAGTATTCTGGAGTTACATAATTTCATAGTCAGAGGAACATGTATAAGTCATGATGAAAGCAATAACAATAAAACAAACAATCATTAATGCTAAGCTAACAGATGGGTCTTGTCCATCAAATCATTCTCTAATGATGTGATCCTGTTTATCAAATGACAACACATGTCTATGGTCAGGAAACTTAACCATGTTTGATTGACGAGCTAGTCAAGTAGAGGCATACTAGGGACACTCTGTTTGTCTATGTATTCACACATGTACTAAGTTTCCGGTTAATACAATTCTAGCATGAATAATAAACATTTATCATGATATAAGGAAATATAAATAACAACTTTATTATTGCCTCTAGGGCATATTTCCTTCATCTTCTGCCTACATCTTCATAGTCGATAAATTTAAAGCCAAACTTCTAGCCTATAAGGCCAACAATCTTTCACATGCAGGCAGACTCACTCTCATAAACTTTGTCTTCGCTTCCATCCCTATTTATTTCATGTCAAACATTCTTTCCCCCCAAAAAAAATCTTAGCCAAACTCACCATCACTCATTGGAAACTTCTGGTGGACACTGGTCTGGGAGGAAGCTAATATGAAATCTCTTTGTCTCAGGGCTTGGAAAGACATTTGCTGCCCTAAGAATGAAGTTGGACTAGGTATCAAGAACATGCAAGCCACAAATATAAGTCTGATTCTAACTGCACCCTAAAGAATTGCAGAAAACCCCACTAGTCATTTATCCCGAATCTTCCATCTGGAGAGCTAACCAAAACATTCCCAAATCAGCCTATTGGGTTTCCATTCTCAAAGTTAGACATATGCTTATCAACAGTTCCTTTTATCGTATCACATCAGGCAATATTTCTCTTTGGAGCTTTCCGTGGTTCCACTTTTGGGATACTATTTATGATTATCTTGTCATTCAGACCAATGATTTTATTTATCCGGCTCAAGTTAAGGAGCTTTGGCTTCCAGACCAGAAACAGTGGAACACTAACCAAACTGACACATTATTCGATCCCGTTACAACCAGTGCAATAAAACAAGTTCCAATTATACAGGATTTAAATGATGATCTGTTATGCTGGAAGCTCACATCAACAGGGAAATTCTCCACCAAAAGTGCATACAAACTCTGTTTACAGGTAATGCGGGAGGAAGGAGAACCGCAACCGAGAGCTTTGGATAGCAACATAATGAAATTATTAAAACAAGTATGGAGAACGAAAGATATAGCACCAAGAGTTTAAACCTTTGCTTGGAGGCTAATCAAAACAGCTTTGCCAACGGGAAAAGAGCAAGTAAGTACTCTAGGCATATTAATAAACTTTATTCTTGATGTGGGCAAGAAGAAGATGACTTGCACATTTTCTTTTATTAGAGCTGCTTGGTTTGCTAGACCTTGGAATATTAGATCTAAAATTCATTGGTCCAAAACTCCGGTTCATTAGTAAATACTCCCTCCTTCCCATAATGTTAGGCGTATTAGTTTCAGCACGAATATTAGCGCAGGTTTACTCGAGCGATCCAATCTCAAACTAGGAAGGCGTTGGGAGCTAACCTGACGAGAGACTCAGCCAGCGATATGTTTTCCTTTCCAGAAAAATAGCAATTGTTCGTTATGGGTGTTGGGGAACGTAGTAATTTCAAAAAATTTCCTACGCACACGCAAGACCATGGTGATGGCATAGCAACGAGAGGGGAGAGTATCTGTCCACGTACCCTCGTAGACCGAAAGCGGAAGCGTTATAACAACGCGGTTGATGTAGTCGTACGTCTTCACGATCCGACCGATCCAAGCACCGAACGTACGGCACCTCCGAGTTCTGCACACGTTCAGCTTGATGACGATCCCCGGACTCCGATCCAGCAAAGTGTCGGGGATGAGTTCCGTCAGCACGACGGCGTGGTGACGATGATGATGCTCCACCGACGCAGGGCTTCGCCTAAGCCCCGTGACGATATGACTTCTCCGGCGCAGGGCTTCGCCTAAGCTCCGCGACGATATGACCGAAGTGGAATATGGTGGAGGGGGGCACCGCACACGGCTAAGGAACGATCCGTAGATCAACTTGTGTGTTATGGGGTGCCCCCTGCCCCCGTATATAAAGGAGCCAAGGGGGAGGTGGCCGGCCAAGGGGAGGAGGCGCACCAAGGGAGTCCTACTCCCTCCGGGAGTAGGATTCCCCCTCCAATCCTAGTTGGATTAGGATTCCCGGAGGGGGAAAGAGAGAGAGGGGGGCCGGCCCACCTTTCCTAGTCCTAATAGGACTAGGGGAAGGGGGGGGGGG
>LR880971.1:793632794-793643602 GCA_904067115.1 Aegilops sharonensis | reverse complement strand
TAATCAAATAACAACTCCTTGTTCATGGTTAGGAAACATAACCATCTTTGATTAACAAGCTAGTCAAGTAGAGGCATACTAGTGACATACTGTTTGTCTATATATTCACACATGTATTATGTTTCCGGTTAATACAATTCTAGCATGAATAATAAACATTTATCATGGTATAAGGAAATAAATAATAACTTTATTATTGCCTCTAGGGCATATTTCCTTTCAATGGGTTTATGTGAATGAATAGGAAGGCATGTGGACCTTAGATTATGGGATTGCATGCAAAACTAGTACGCCTAATATTTTGGAAGGAGGGAGTACCAATCTGTACCTTGCGAGCTCTGAACACCCACATGCTACTTTAAGCAACATTTTTACCTTCTTGTGGTGCTTGTGGAAATCCAAAAATGATAAAGTCTTCCAAGCAAAAGATGCATCTCCTACTAAGGTCTTTTCTGTAACCCATGCTATCACCAATAGCTTCTTTTCGGAGTAAAATATACCTATGCAGATCAAGTCAAAGAGTGAAGCAGCTAACAATTGTTTACAGGAAGAAGACATGGTCAAACAGGGAAACATAATTGACAGTACCAAGCTTTCATCAATAGTTGTTTTTTTACAGATGCGACTTGGCATGATCAGGACAATACTCACAATACAGGGGCTGGAAGAACAGGTATCAAAATATTCATACATATACAAGAGGGAGATCACAGAATACAAGCTAGGATCAATTGATACGTCTCCAACGTATCTATAATTTTTGATTACTCCATGCTACTTTGTCTACTGTTTTGGACTATATTGGGCTTTATTTTCCACTTTTATATTATTTCTGGGACTAACCTATTAACCGGAGGCCCAGCCCAGAATTGATGTTTTTTGCCTATTTCAGTATTTCGAAGAAACATAATATCAAACGGAGTCCAAACGGAATAAAACCTTCGGGAACGTGATTTTCTCACCGAACGTGATCCAGGAGACTTGGACCCTACTCCAAAAAGTGCCAGAGGCGGTCACGAGGGTGGAGGGCGCCCCCCTGCCTCGTGGCCCCTCGGTTGCTCCACCGACGTACTCCTTCCTCCTATATATACCTACGTACCCCCGTCAGATCAGATACAGAGCCAAAAACCTAATTCCACCGCCGCAACCTTCTGTATCCGCGAGATCCCATCTTGGGGCCTGTTCCGGAGCTCTGCCGGAGAGGGCATCCACCACGGAGGGCTTCTACATCAACACCATAGCCTCTCCGATGAAGTGTGAGTAGTTTACTTCAGACCTTTGGGTCCATAGTTATTAGCTAGATCGCTTCTTCTCTCTTTTTGGATCTCAATACAATGTTCTCCCCCTCTCTTGTGGAGATCTATTCAATGTAATCTTATTTTTTGCGGTGTGTTTGTTGAGACCGATGAATTGTGGGTTTATGATCCAGCTTATCTATGAACAATATTTGATTCTTCTCTGAATTCTTTTATGTATGATTGAGTTATCTTTGCAAGTCTCTTCGAATTATGTTTATGGTTTGGCCAACTAGATTGGTAGTTCTTGCAATGGGAGAAGTGTTTAGCTTTGGGTTCAATCTTGCGGTGTCCTTACTCAGTGACAGAAAGAGTTGCAAGGCACGTATTGTATTGTTGCGATCGAGGATAACAAGATGGGGTTTTTATCATATTGCATGAATTTATCCCTCTACATCATGTCATCTTGCTTACAGCGTTACTCTGTTTTTACTTAATACTCTAGATGCATGCTGGATAGCGGTCGATGAGTGGAGTAATAGTAGTAGATGCAGGATCGTTTCGATCTACTTGTTTTGGACATGATGCCTATATACATGATCATACCTAGATAATCTCATAATTATTCGCTTTTCTATCAATTGCTCAACAATAATTTGTTCACCCACCGTAGAATACTTATGCTCTTGAGATAAGCCACTAGTGAAATCTATGGCCCCCGGGTCTATTCTCATCATATCAATCTCCATTACTTTATTTACTTGCTTTGTTTTACTTTGCCTTTTACTTTTTACTTTGCATCTATCTATCAAAATACCAAAAATATTATCTCTATTTGATATCACTCTCGTAAGTGACCGTGAAGGGATTGACAACCCCTAAGCGTTGGTTGCGAGTTGCTATCGTTTTGTGTAGGTACGAGGGACTTGTGTGTGATCTCATACTGGATTGATACCTTGGTTCTCAAAAACTGAGGGGAATACTTACGTTACTTTACTGCATCATCCTCTCCTCTTCGGGGAAATCCAACGCAGTGCTCAAGAGGTAGCAAGAAGAATTTCTGGCGCCGTTGCCGGGGAGTTCGCGCAAAAGTCAACCATACCAAGTACCCATCACAATCCCTATCTCTCGCATTACATTATTTGCCTCTCGTTTTCCTCTCCCCCACTTCACCCTTGCCGTTTTATTCGCCCTCTCTTTCCCAATCTCCTCCTCTCTTTCTCTTTTGCCTTTTTGTCTGCCGCTATGACTGAAACTGGGGAGACTACCATCAATATGGACAATAACGATAACATGGAAAATATCGAGGATCCGGCCGATGAACCCCCTATCTTGCACACTAAAAAGTTTCGAATCGGTAGTGGTAACCTTATTGGCAAAGGTGTTATTCAAGATTTCTTTACTTGTGTCGATGCTTGACCTTCCTTGGGTTGTCCTATTCTTCATAGAACTAGTAGCCTTGCATATGCTATCGCTATGCTTGTAGTTGAACTTGAAAGACAATTTATGCATATGCATCCTTCCTTACAAAGAATTTTTCTAGAATTTTCTAATATTGAGCATTCTTCTGTTAAGCGCGCTGTTACTATATTTTTGGATCATGAGTTTAGATTTATCATTAGAGAGGCCAAAGAAATCTTTGCGCACTATAAGGTGGACGCTGGTCGTCCTCCCATAGAAGCTATTCTTTATGATCAAGAGGAGTTCAGATGTTTTCAATCTTCTGACTATGTCGCTTTTAATGAAAACCTTAGAAAAAAGGTTCCTATCAAAGTCTTGATTGATTGCATTAACGAACTTAATAATGATTTTTCTCTTTGAAACGATGAGCTAGGATACTCTCTTGAGTATAGGCTCACAAAATTTTGCCAAAAGAATGCTTTTAGTGATGAAATAGTGGTACACTATGAAGGGCCAAAGGAGGAACCTATTCCTCCTTTGATTGATCTTGGGGACCTTTGTCACACAAAATTTAGCCCTTTTGATTAATTTTGTTTGACTCAAAGAAAGCTTGCTGCCGAACGTAGAGAATACGAGATGAGTTTTCAAGATCTATCTTACTATTATGGCACTCGTTAGATCTATCTTCGTTTTTATGCCTAGCTAGGGGCGTTAAACGATAGCGCTTGTTGGGAGGCAACCCAATTTTATTTTGTGTTCTTTGTTTTTGTTCCTGTTTAGTGTTAAATTTTGTTTCTACTTTATGTTTAGATGTGATTTTGTGTTTTAGTTAGTGTTTGTGCCAAGTAGAACCTATAGGATAAGCTATGATGATAGTTGATTTGATTCTGCTGAAAAACAGAAACTTTGCCCTCACGAGAAAAAATTCAATAAATCACAGGAACGAGCTTTTGCATTGATTCTTTTTGCTTCTGTTCAATAAACAAATTTTCTAGTACGTCCTATTTTTTTTATAATTTTTAAAGTTCCAGAAGTTTGCATTAGTTACAGATTGCTACAGACTGTTTTGTTTTTGACAGATTCTGTTTTTTATGTGTTGTTTGCTTATTTCAATGCATCTATGGCTAATAAATTAGTTTATAAACCATAAGGAAGTTGGAATACAGTAGGTTTAACACCAATATAAATAAAGAATGAGTTCATTACAGTACCTTGAAGTAGTCTTTTGTTTTCTTTCACTAACGGAGCTCACGAGATTTCTATTGAGTTTTGTGTTGTGAAGTTTTCAAGTTTAGGGTGAATTATTTTGATGGATTATGGAACAAAGAGTGGCAAGAGCCTAAGCTTGGGGATGCCCATGGCACCCCCAAGATAATCCAAGGACACCAAAAAGTCAAAGCTTGGGGATGCCCCGGAAGGCATCCCCTCTTTCGTCTACTTCCATCGGTAATTTACTTGGAGCTATATTTTTATTCACTACATGATATGTGTTTTGCTTGGAGCGTCTTGTATTATTTGTGTCTTTGCTTTTTAGTTTTCCACAATCATCCTTGCTGTACACACCTTTTTGAGAGAGCCATACATGATATAGAATTTGCTAGAATACTCTATGTGCTTCATTTATATCTTTTGAGCTTGATAGTTTTGCTCATTGTGCTTCACTTATATCATTTGAGCTTGATAGTTTTGCTCATAGTGCTTCACTTATATCTTTTGAGCGTAATAATTTTTGCTCTAGTGCTTCACTTAGATCTTTTAGAGCATGGTGGTGGATTTGTTTTAAAGAAACTATTGATCTCTCATGCTTCACTTAGATTATTTTGAGAGTCGTTAATAGCATGGTAATTTGCTTAAAATTAATATACTTGGTATTCAAGATTTGTGAAACTTTATTTTGAGTGCGTTGAATACTAAGATAAGTTTGATGCTTGATAATTGTTTTGAGATATGGAGGTGATAATATTAAAGCAATGCTAGTAGGGGTAATTATGAATTTAAAGAATGCATGTGTTGAAGTTTGTGATTCCCGTAGCATGCACGTATGGTGAACCGCTTGTGATGAAGTCGGGGCACAATTTTATTTATTGATTGTCTTCCTTATGAGTGGCAGTCGGGGACGAGCGATGGTCTTTTCCTACCAATCTATCCCCCTAGGAGTATGCGTTTAATGCCTTGGTTTTTGATGACTTCTAAATTTTTGCAATAAGTGCATGAGTTCTTTTGATTAATGTTGAGTCCATGGATTATACGCACACTCACCCTTCCGCCATTGCTAGCCTCTCTAATACCGCGCACTTTTCGCCGATATCATACACCCACCATATACCTTCCTCAAAACAGCCACCATACCTACCTATCATGGCATTTCCATAGCCATTCCGAGATATATTGCCATGCAACTCTCCACCGTTCCGCTCATATGACACACATTACTTTTGTCATATTGCTTTTTGCATGAACATGTAGTTGACATTGTATTTGTGGCAAAGCCACCGTTCATAATTCTTTCATACATGTCACTCTTGATTCATTGCATATCCCGGTACACCGCCTGAGGCATTCATATAGAGTCATATCTTGTTCTAAGTATCGAGTTGTAATTGTTGAGTTGTAAGAAAAAAAATAAAAGTGTGATGATCATCATTATTAGAGCATTGTCCCGGTGAGCAAAGGATGATGGAGACTATGATTCCCCCATAAGTCGGGATGAGACTCCGGACTTTATGAAAAATAAAAGAGGCCAAAGAAGCCCAATCAAAAAAAAAAGAAAAAGAGGCCAAAGAGCCCACCAAAAAAATGAGAGAAAAAGAGAGAAGGGACAATGATACTATCCTTTTTCCACACTTGTGCTTCAAAGTAGCACCATGATATTCATGATAGAGAGTCTCATATGTTGTCACTTTCATATACTAGTGGGAATTTTTCATTATAGAACTTGGCTTGTATATTCCAATGATGGGCTTCCTCAAAAGTGCCCTAGGTCTTCTTGAGCAAGCAAGTAGGATGCACACCCACTTAGTTTCTTTTGTTGAGATTTCATATACTTATAGCTCTAGTGCATCCGTTGCATGGCAATCCCTACTCACTCACATTCATATCTATTGATGGGCATCTCCATAGCCCGTTGATACGCCTAGTTGATGTGAGACTATCTTCTCCTTTTTTGTCTTCTCCACAACCACCGTTCTATTCCACCTATAGTGCTATGTCCATGGCTCATGCTCATGTATTGCGTGAAAGTTGAAAAAGTTTGAGATTTCTAAAGTATAAAACAATTGCTTGGCTCGTCATCGGGGTTGTGCATGATTAAATACTTTGTGTGATGAAGATAGAGCATAGCCAGACTATATGATTTTGTAGGGATAACTTTCTTTAACCATGCTATTTTGAGAAGACATGATTGCTTTGATTAGTATGCTTGAAGTATTATTACTTTTATGTTAATATGAACTTTTGTCTTGAATCTTTCGGATCTGAATATTCATGTCACAATTAAGAATATTTACATTGAAATTATGCCAAAGTATCACTCCGCATCAAAAATTCTTTTTTATCATTTACCTACTCGAGGACGAGCAGGAATTAAGCTTGGGGATGCTTGATACGTCTCCAACGTATCTATAATTTTTTATTACTCCATGCTACTTTGTCTACTGTTTTGGACTATATTGGGCTTTATTTTCCACTTTTATATTATTTTTGGGACTAACCTATTAACCGGAGGCCCAACCCAGAATTGCAGTTTTTTGCCTATTTCAGTATTTCGAAGAAACAGAATACCAAATGGAGTCCAAACGGAATAAAACCTTCGGGAACGTGATTTTCTCACCGAACGTGATCCATGAGACTTGGACCCTACTCCAAGAAGTGCCAGAGGCGGTCATGAGGGTGGAGGGCGCCGCCCCCCCCCCCCGGGCGCGCCCCCCTGCCTCGTGGCCCCTCTATTGCTCCACCGACGTACTCCTTCCTCCTATATATACCTACGTACCCCCGTCAGATCAGATACAGAGCCAAAAACCTAATTCCACCCCGCAACCTTCTGTATCCGCGAGATCCCATCTTGGAGCCTGTTCCGGAGCTCTGCCGGAGAGGGCATCCACCACGGAGGGCTTCTACATCAACACCATAGCCTCTTCGATGAAGTGTGAGTAGTTTACTTTAGACCTTCGGGTCCATAGTTATTAGCTAGATGGCTTCTTCTCTCTTTTTGGATCTCAATACAATGTTCTCCCCCTCTCTTGTGGAGATCTATTCGATGTAATCTTCTTTTTGCGGTGTGTTTGTTGAGATCGATGAATTGTGGTTTATGATCCAGCTTATCTATGAACAATTTGATTCTTCTCTGAATTCTTTTATGTATGATTGAGTTATCTTTGCAAGTCTCTTCGAATTATCTTTATGGTTTGGCCAACTAGATTGGTAGTTCTTGTAATGGGAGAAGTGTTTAGCTTTGGGTTCAATCTTGCGGTGTCCTTACTCAGTGACAGAAAGAGTTGCAAGGCACGTATTGTATTGTTGCCATCGAGGATAACAAGATTGGGTTTTTATCATATTGCATGAATTTATCCCTCTACATCATGTCATCTTGCTTACAACGTTACTCTATTTTTACTTAATACTCTAGATGCATGCTGGATAGCGGTCGATGAGTGGAGTAATAGTAGTAGATGCAGAATCGTTTCGATCTACTTGTTTTGGACGTGATGCCTATATACATGATCATACCTAGATAATCTCATAATTATTCGCTTTTCTATCAATTGCTCAACAGTAATTTGTTCACCCACCGTAGAATACTTATGCTCTTGAGAGAATCCACTAATGAAACCTATGGCCCCCGGGTCTATTCTCATCATATCAATCTCCATTACTTCATTTACTTGCTTTGTTTTACTCTACTTTTTACATTGCATCTATCTATCAAAAATACCAAAAATATTATCTCTATCAGATCTCACTCTCGTAAGTGACCATGAAGGGATTGACAACCCCTAAGCGTTGGTTGCGAGTTGCTATCATTTTGTGTAGGTACGAGGGACTTGTGTGTGATCTCCTACTGGATTGATACCTTGGTTCTCAAAAACTGAGGGAAATACTTACGCTACTTTACTGCATCATCCTCTCCTCTGCGGGGAAATCCAACGTAGTGCTCAAGAGGTAGCATCAATCACTAAGCAAGTAGAGCGATTCATGCAGAAGCACAAGGGATCGATCTAGCAGCTATAATCATTGACAGGTAGAATATGCACCATGTAGTAATATTCCCAGATAATCTAATATTGGCAAAGGCAGCCACGACAAGAGCACCCAGCTCACATCTTGGACATTGGCAGATTAGGAGCACTCTAGCAGACTTTTATGCCAAAACTAAGTCCAAGGAAATACAGGTTTTCCATATTCCTATATCACTTAATAGTGGGGCTCAGGAAGCAGCTAGATTAGCTTACTCTCAGGGTATTTCTTCTGATCAGTGCTCTAGGTTTTCTTGCAGAAATGTAGAACACCAATAATGGCATTGTCCCCTGATTCACGTCATTTCAGATACTGAGAGCATCTACAGTCGGACTTGGCAAATTCGACCCCTCAAATACCCACGGACGTGAGCGGTCACGCCTCAAAAAATGCATTCGACATCCGGATACCTTAAATTAGAAACCTCAAATCCATATTATTACATGCAACGTGAAACCTAATCTAAGCGGAGCTCGCCCGGTTCCGCTCCTCGCTCGCCCGGCTTTGCCGTGGCCATGTCCGGTCGGCCGCACTCCTCAGAGTGTTGGTCCGGTCACCGGCAAGGTAGAGTAGGACATGGGACATGAGCCAGCTCACGGGACTCAAGGCGTCGCCATCTCCCATGCCCTACTCTTCCTCGTCGGAGCCCCAAACCGGTAAGGTGCCGGTGGACGTCAGATCAATGATGGATCTGTCCTGGGACAAGCCGCAGACGTCCACCATGATGTGGTTGCGGTGCCCGAACTGATGGGCCATATGGGGCGCCGGAGAATGCGACTCCACCTCACCGACATCCACTGCCGCGAGGGATGCCGCCGTCTCCCGTGCCCGGTGCCTTGCACGGCGGGCACGCTGTGCCATGGCCTCGTCGAACGAGGCCCATGGTGCGTCCCCATGCTTCGCGCGCCAAAACAGGGGTTGCGCATCCGCCAGGGCGTTCGGACGCCAGACGGACCACATAGTCTCCGGCGAGGCAGCTACAACTGGCCTAGTGCCGGATCCATGCGCCATTTGGGCGGGCGCAACGGATTCCCGACGGAAGGAGTCCGAGCGCTGCCTCGCACGGGCCTCCTCCCGACAGCGGTGGAGAACAAGCCGGATGGCCATCTCCTCCTCGGGGCCGCGTGGGATGAGCTCGGGGTCGACGGATCTGGACATGAAGGACTTGGATCCACTGCAGCCATGCCGGAGACGGTCGGAAGGAGCCAGAGACAAGCTTGGGTGGCGGAGGGGAGCGGAGGGAAGGGGAGTGAAGTGGCTAGGGTTTAGTCCGACGAGCGGATGGGGGAGAAATTTATGTGGGGTCGAGTGGGCCAGCGTGGGCTGGGGCCGATGTGGCGGGCGTGTCCGGGCACCCCCATATCCGCCCCATATTTGGGCTAGATATGAGGGGTGCCGGTCAGCCCGGACGTTTGAGGGCCGTTTGAGGGGGCCATCTGGGTCAAAAAAAAGTGACTGGGCAGCCCACCCGGGCGCCCCCATATTCGCCCCTTGTTTGTGCTGGATATGAGGGATGCCGGTCAGCCCGACCGTTTGAGGGGGTCGTCTGGGTCGAAAAATCGTGACCGTGTAGTGGCCGGGCAGCCTGCCCGGGCGTATGAGGCAGATTTGGAAGGTCCGGATGTAGATGCTCTGATATACAAGGATATGCCATCTCTCATCTAAGGGCATGACAATTGTTCTATCTTAAGGATTCCACGTAGGAAAATGATGAGATGAAGGAGAGATAAATCATAAGAAAAGGCTTGTCTTCTCTTAAACGATGATCTCTTAGCACTCACCGCATTTTTGGAATAGCTAATTATTGAAGATAAAGCTAAGAGATGACCTACTATAGACATATTTTTTGGTCATCTTTAAATTACATGCAAGACTTAAGATAAAACTATCTTATCAACCATTATACATGACCTAAGCCGTAGTTAAAGGAAAGAAAGGCACATTATGCCCATTGTCTTGTTAAATAAAAAGATAGGAACTTCTCACGCAAAAAAAAAACTATAGAAAAGGAAAGAAGTGAAAGAGAATTTGTACCTGATGAAAACTAGATGGTATCATGCTTAACACACATTTCTGAATTAAAAGACTAATTTAATCTATGTGTCTATATTTTTATTATTTTAGGACAAGGAACCGGCATTTGACTCTGGCGTAGGAACGCACGGGCATGGTCCTGGTGTTTGTAGTATGTACAAAGACGTAATCAGCCTGTATAGATAGATTAATTAAACAATTTACTACCAAAATTTTAACCCAAACGCAGCTTGTACAAGTACTACCACCCCCCGAGGAGTACTGTAGCCGCGCGAAAGTAAGTACTCCTCAAAATCGTTGTGAAGGCAAATTTGACAATTTTGACCTGGGAACGAAATCAAATCAAAAAATGAACCGCCTGTAAAATTATTTCACTCGGCTGACCTTTTTGTGTGGCGCCCGACACGCAGGCGCCACGCCCTACGGTGCAGCGCCTAGCTCTGGGGCGTTGCACCTTTGTCCACCGCGGTAGCCCCTGGGCCCGCACCCAGCAGTGCAGCGCCTCTGAGCTAGGCGCCACACATGTAATGTGCAGCGCCTAGCCCTCGGGCACCACACTATTGTTGGGTAACGTAGTAATTTCAAAAAATTTCCTACGATCACGCAAGACCATGGTGATGGCATAGCAACGAGAGGGGAGAGTGTCCGTCCACGTACCCTCGTAGACCGAAAGCGGAAGCGTTATATTAACGCGGTTGATGTAGTCGTACGTCTTCACGATCCGACCGATCCAAGCACCGTTACTCCGGCACCTCCGAGTTCTTGGCACACGTTCAGCTCGATGACGATCCCCGGGCTCCGATCCAGCAAAGCGTCGGGGAAGGAGTTCCGTCAGCACGACGGCGTGGTGACGATCTTGATGTTCTACCGTCGCAGGGCTTCGCCTAAGCACCGCTACAATATGAC
>LR880971.1:793606873-793619815 GCA_904067115.1 Aegilops sharonensis | reverse complement strand
GCACTGGTCTTAGACCCAATCGTCGATGGATTTCACCTAACCAGAGTCCTGATGGACGGCGGCAGCAGCCTGAACCTGCTTTACCAGGATACAGTGCGCAAAATGGGCATAGACCCCTCAAGGATTAAACCTACCAAAACGACCTTTAAAGGCGTCATACCAGGTGTAGAAGCCAATTGTACAGGCTCAATTACACTGGAAGTGGTCTTCGGATCCCCGGATAACTTCCAAAGCGAGGAGTTAATCTTCGACATAGTCCCGTTCCGCAGCGGCTATCATGCCTTGCTCGGACGTACCGCGTTTGCAAAGTTCAACGCGGTGCCGCACTACGCATACCTCAAGCTCAAGATGCCAGGCCCTCGAGGAGTCATCACGGTCAACGGAAACACTCAACGTTCTCTCCGCACGGAGGAACATACAGCGGCTCTCGCGGCAGAAGTGCAATGCAGCCTCTTAAGGCAATTCTCGAGTCCGGCCGTTAAGCGGCCGGACACAGCTAAGCGCGCCCGGAGTAACTTACAACAAGACCACCTGACACGTTCCGAGCACGCGTAGCAGTGCGGCCCCAACCCCAGCTCATGCGAAACGTCAAAGCAGGTCCTTCACGTACACCATTACGCTCTGAAGATACCATGGGCATGGGGAGAGGGGCACGACCACGATAAACCCGGACTGCGGCTCAACCACACCAGGGGCTCTCAAGTGTGTCGTTCCTTTTTCTTTTCTTTTTTACCTTTTACTTTTTACCCACAGGACTCCGTTTGTCAGAGGCCCTGTCCGGCAGCAGACCCGCCGAACTCAGGATGCAACAACCAGGGAAGGATAAAGGCTACAACGAATATACAGGTGGTCTCCATTACGATCATTTTTATACATCAATCTGCAGCCTACCCCTGGAGGGGGACATGTTTAACAGTCCCATACCTTGCTTATCGCACTATTTGTATCGTTCTGCATTCGTAGCAACACTTATTGAATAAAACAATGCAGCACCTTTTTGCTTATAATTGCATTTCTTTTTCATACATATGTTCATTTACGGCATGTTGCATCCGTACACTTTGGCACGGCTAATATACACCAGGGGCTTATATTTCCCACATTATGGTATGATGAGTCCGAACACTTTCACAAGTGCGGCACCCCGAACTTATAGCACTATATGCATCGGCTCCGAATCATGTCTTGGGTCAATAGTTGGGTTTGCCCGGCTCCCATGTTTTGGTACCTTACGTTCCGTTATATCGGCTAAGGTAGCACTGGGAGAACCACTGCGATTCCGCCCCAGTTGAGCTGGGTTAACGCCTTAGTGGAGAAAGCTAAAACTGACCGTCATGATGAGGCGAGAGCCGGTCGCTGTTCGAGAGGGGTTTTGCGAGTCCTTAAAGACTTATGCCGCTTAGAGCGAGGAGCCGGATACTGTCCGGCCAAGGCGTGGATAGCGCCCCAAATTCGGCCTTCCGAAGACTAGGGGCTTCGCCGAAATTTAAAATTATAGAATTCTATGGCTAAGTGAGAGTGTTCAAGCATTATAAGTCCGGTTGCCTTGTTCGCTGTGTTGAGCGCCTCCCTAGATGGACCCAAAAATGGGAACAAGAGCGCTCAAGTTTATCCCAAACACCCCAGCACTCGTGGCATGGGGGCTGAAGCTGACGACTTGCCATCTCTCAGATTTGATAAACAGCCGCACAGAAGGTAATATTTTAAATTAACAAGCGTTTCTTAGCGCATATGAACTAAGTTTTCAACGCACAGGATAACAAAATGCGAGTCTACTCAAACATTACATCTTTGGAGCACTCACCCGCAATAGTGCGGGCGCCCTTCAGCACACTCTTATAATACATCTCGGGCGTGCGATGCTCCTTGCCCTCTGGTGGCGGGTCCGTCACGAGCTTCTGGGCATCCATCTTGCCCCAGTGCACCTTTGCGCGGGCAAGGGCCCGACGGGCACCCTCAATACAAGCGGAATGATTGATGACTTCTACCCACGGGCACACATCCATCAGCCGCCGCACCAGGCCGAAGTAGCTCCCAGGCATGGCCTCCTTAGGCCACAGCCGAACTATGAGGCCCTTCATGGCCTGTTCGGCCGCCTTGTGGAGCTCGACCAGCTGCTTCAGCTGGTCGCTAAGGGGCACCGGATGTCCGGCCTCAGCATACTGAGACCAGAAGACCTTCTCCGTCGAGCTCCCCTCCTCGGCCCGGTAGAATGCGGCAGCATCGGACACGCTGCGAGGAAGATCTGCGAACGCTCCTGGAGAGCTCCGAATTCGGGTAAGCAACAGGTAATTAACACTCACATGCTTACTTTGCATGAAAAATGCCTTACCCGCTGCTATTTTCTTCACCGCCTCAATCTCCTGGAGGGTCTTGTAGGCTTCGGCCTTAGCGGCTTTGGCACTCTCAAGAGCCGTTGCAAGCTCAGACTCTCGAGTCTTCGAGTCACGCTCCAAGCTCTCATGTTTTTTCACGAGATCCTGGAGCTCTTGCTGTACCTCCGCCACCCGCGCCTCCTGCTTCTCTCGCTCGGTGCGCTCCGCGGCCGCATTACGTTCGGCCGCGGCCACCGCCTCCTTCAGGGTCGCCACCTCGTTAGTGGCCCCTACAATACCCACGTTATCCTTGTCATTTTTCTTGCAACCAAATCCTTTTCTCTAAGGTACAATTTTCATAAGGTATTACTCACCTTCTTTTTCCTCGAGCTGCTTCTTGGCATGGTCGAGCTTGTTCTCGGACCGCTCGAGGTTTTCCTTCAAAGTATTGACCTCCGCAGTCAGTGCGGCGGAGGTCAGCAGCACAGCCTGCAATCCCATATTGACATATTTTTTATGACTCCTGCGTTTATCTTTCTAAAGATCCTCAGTCCGGCTTTTCTTTCCGAACACCGAACCGAGCATCAGGGGCTATTGTCTATGCGGTACCATTTTACATATATTGAAATTCTTACCTCAAAGCCTGTTAGAAGGCTGCTGCAGGCTTTGGTCAGCCCGCTCTTGGCGAGCTGAACCTTCTGAATCACCGCACTCATAACAGTGTGGCGCTCCTCTTCGATGGAGGCGCCGTTGAGCGCCTCCAGCAAATTATCCGGCACCTCCGGTTGGACGGAGGCAGCCGGCGTCGCGGTCTTGCCCTTCTTACGAAGGGGTCGCCCGCCGGACTCCGGAGCCACTGTGGCCTCCGGGGCTGAGTCCGGTGCAAAGTCCGGGAGGGTGTCCTGTGACACCTCCAGGGCCTCCTCCTCCTGGTGAGTCCCTTCCTGGGATCCCACCTCGGCGTCGTCCGCGGCACGGGGGGTGGGGGCAGTCGGAAGGGAATCCATATCCGACGCACCCAAGGACCCGGTCGACGAAACGGGAAGATCATCCTTGGGCGGACTGCAGGGTTGTGTGCGGCATTAGAAAGACATTATGTGGCGAAAAGAAAAAACCTTGAAGTTATTCGGGAGTCCAGATACGATCTCACCAGGGGCTTGTCCCTTGGAGGC
Organism: Aegilops sharonensis; assembly: GCA_904067115.1. Lineage (NCBI taxonomy): Eukaryota > Viridiplantae > Streptophyta > Magnoliopsida > Poales > Poaceae > Aegilops > Aegilops sharonensis. The sequence continues at coordinate 793,616,328 of LR880971.1, read as the reverse complement.
CAGTCCTCGTCGTCGTCACTGGCGTTGGCGGAGCAGTCCGGGGGAAGAGTCTTTCCCTTCTTGGACCCTTCGGCCTCCCTTGTTGGGGATGCCTTCCTTTTCTTACCTCCCCCCGCTGGGGGAGAGGCTTTCTTCTTCTCCTCCTCGCCTTGGTGGGAGGAGTCGGCCTCGGATTCATCATCCGATAACACCTGAAAACGGGAACTCTTCCGAGTCCCCGTGGCCGTCTTCTTGGCCTTCTTCTCCAGCACCACGTGGGGTGCCGGAGCCAACAACCCCGTTAGGCGGGCGTCCGCTGGGTCCTCTGGCAATGGGGCCGGACAGATAGTCCGTTCGGCCTTCGCCAGCCATTCCTGTCAAAGGTAAAGGGAGTTTAGATCCCGCATAGAGTCAAACTATGGAAAACAAGTGGTGAAATCACCTACCTCGTCAGCTGGACGCTGCGAGCGGAATCCGCGATCTTCGGTAGCGGATGCGGGAGCTTCGGCGCCCTTGGACAGCACCTTCCAGACATCTTCGTATGTAGTGTCGAAGAGCCCGCTCAGGGTCTGGTGCTGCGCCGGATCAAACTCCCACATGTTGAAGCCCCGTCACTGGCACGGGAGAATCTGGCGGATGAGCATGACCTGGACTACGTTGACAAGCTTGAGCTTCTTGTCCACCAGCTTCTGGATACAGGCTTGGAGTCCGGTTAGCTCCTCCGAATCCCCCCAAGTCCGGCCACTCTCTTTCCAGGAGGTGATCTGTGTAGGGATGCCAGATCTGAATTCGGGGGCCGCTGCCCAATCAGGGTCACGCGGCTCGGTGATGTATAACCACCCTGATTGCCACCCCTTGATGGTTTCCACGAAAGTGCCCTCCAGCCACGTAACGTGGGACATCCTACCCACCATGGCGCATCCGCACTCCGCTTGGCTGCCCTTCACAACCTTCGGCTTGACACTGAAGGTCTTGAGCCACAAGCCGAAGTGGGGCTGGATGCAGAGGAAGGCCTCGCACACGACGATAAACGCCGAGATGTTGAGGATGAAATTCGGGGCCAGATCATGGAAATCTAGGCCGTAGTAGAACATGAGCCCCCGGACAAAGGGATGAAGCGGGAAGCCCAGTCCGCGGAGGAAATGGGGAAGAAATACTACCCTCTCATGGGGCCTGGGGTTGGGGACGAGCTCTCCCTCGTCGGGGAGCCGATGCGCGATGTTGCTGGACAAATATCCGGCGCGCAGCTTCTGGATCTGCCCCTCCGTGACGGAGGAGGCTATCCACTTGCCTCCCGCTCCGGACATAGTTGGAGAAGGTTGAGGTGAGAAGTGCGGACTTGGGCGCTGGAGCTCGAGTTCGCGGAGATAGATAAGCCAAGGAGGAAGAAGGCGCAGGTGAAAGGGTTGGATCTTTATCCCCTTATATGGGTGGACAAAAACATGTGTCCCCACCGGCCTGGTAAAACTCGCTTATCTCCCAAGCGTCACAATCAATGGCGCGGTTGGGTTACCCACGTCCGTATTGATGGGAATCCCGGAATAAGGGGAACACGATCTCTGCTTCGACAAGACGTGCCAAGGAAACCGCTTCGCTAAACGCGCTGAGGTGGAACAATAAAAACAATTTGAGTAAAAGCTTGGTAGTGGTGCGACGTCACGCCACAGAATACGTCAGCAGATTGATCTTATGTAATATTATTCTCTCTACAGTGGTATGTGGAATTTATTTTTGCAGAGCCGGACACTATCCTGGTATTCACAATCTTCTATAAATTATTCGGAGGAAGAACCCGCCTTGCAATGCCGAAGACAATATGCGCGCCGGACTCGTCGTCATTGAAGCCTGGTTCAGGGGCTACTGAGGGAGTTCCGGACTAGGGGGTGTCCGGATAGCCGAACTATCATCATCGGCCGGACTCCAAGACTATGAAGATACAAGATCGAAGACTTCGTCCCGTGTCCGGATGGGACTTTCCTTGGCGTGGAAGGCAAGCTTGGCGATACGGATATGTAGATCTCCTACCTTTGTAACCGACTTTGTGTAACCCTAGCCCTCTCCGGTGTCTATATAAATCGGACGGCTGTAGTCCATAGGACGAACAACAATCATACCATAGGCTAGCTTCTAGGGTTTAGCCTCTTTGATCTCGTGGTAGATCCACTCTTGTAACACACATCATCAATATTAATCAAGCAGGACGTAGGGTTTTACCTCCATCAAGAGGGCCCGAACCTGGGTAAAACATCGTGTCCCTTGTCTCTTGTTACCATCCGCCTAGTCGCACAGTTCGGGACCCCCTACCTGAGATCCGCCGGTTTTGACACCGACAGTGGCCGAATAACTAGACAAGGCTCTTGAGTTATTTGCAACAAAGAAAGTTGATTCAAGTTTGTATTTGGACTTGAACCGGAACCGCTCCCCTTTGGTTGCTAGTAGCCCCCCACCCTTGAAGCGAGATAAAGTTGTTGAACCTCTTTTGACCCAAGAAGTGAGGCCAACATTGAGCCCATTTACAAACAACCAAGATGAAGCTTTGCAAGAGGAGAATGATGAGTATACGGACGATGACAATGAAGTTGATCTCCATGACAACAATGTGGGTGATCTCGACAAATATCATTTGCAAGAGACAATGGACCATTCCATCCCTTATTCCCGTGGCTATGCATCGGATTCGGATGACGAAGGTCCCGATGAACAAGTTGATGAGGAGGGGTTCACGGTGAAGGAGGCCGAAGCTTTCGAGAAGGTATTCGACCGGGATCATCAGACTACATTGTTCAAGGATGTTAGTATTGCGGATGAAGCCGTGGTAGATGGTGGCCAAGGTATATCTCTTGGGGTTAGGCCAAGCTCTCACCGTGATTTGGAAGACGACAAGAACCGGAATGCTAAAGGGTCTAAGTTAGAAACCTTCTTGGAATTGAAGATGTGGCTCGACAACTACTTGGTTACGCATTATCGTCCACACAAGGTGGTGAACTCGGACGTCAATGTGCGCTACACGGTTGCATGTGCATGTGAAGATGAAATATGTCTCTGGATTGTGCGTGCAAGACCATGGAAAGGAGGTCCCACTTGGCACGTAGTGAGTTGTGTGCCAACTCACATGTGCCGAGGCAAAAGGGTGGATGGCAAGGTTGTGTCCCAAGACCACAGACAGCTCACGTCCGAGTTCATCGCTTACAGGCTCTCCAACTCAATATCCACACTTCCAATAATGAACATCCAACATGTCATTGAAGGTTCATGTGGTCGAGCCTCATGGGGAAAAAACAACGGTTCATGAAGGAAGGAAAGTCCGAGTATTTGGCCGTGCATTTTGGGCGTTCGAGCAAGCGTGAGGGCTTTCAAACACTGTAGGCCGGTCATCGCCATTGGTGGCACGTTCTTGACCGAACAATACAAGGGCACCTTGTTGGTTGCGATAGCAAGTGATGCCAATAACCGGGTGTTGCCATTGGCATTTGCTTTGGTTGAGGTGGAGAACAATGACAACTGGGAGTGGTTTTTGCGTCTTTTGAGGACGAAGGTGTTACCCGCTCAGAGGGAAATCTGTGTCATATCGGATCGGCATCAAGGAATTCTTAACGCGGTGGAGATTGGCATTCCCAGGCATGCTCCGTTGCACCATCGATGGTGCATGAGGCACTTTTGTTCGAACTTCTATAGGGCATGTGGCCTTAAGGAGTTGGCCGATGATCTTCAAGATTGTTGTCTCGCTTTCTCCGACAAGCGGTTCGCCACTTTGTACAACAAATTGCTCGCACACAAAAAACTTGATCCCGGGGTCAAGACTTTCTCAATAGGCACATTCAATACCGGAACAAATGGGCACATGCTTTTGATGAAGATGGCCGGAGATACGGTCAAATGACAAGCAATATGGCCAAATGCTTCAATAAGGTGCTCAAAGGTGCACGTGGATTACCCGTGACGACAATAATTCAATACACATTTGACAAGATGAATGCGTACTTTCTAAAGTACTCGATGGAAACGGATGCACAGATAGCGGGTGAGAACAAGCACAAGTACAAATAAAAGTTCCCACCCAAGGTTGATGAATGGTTGGAATTTCAATCACGGAAGGCGGACTCAGAAGAAGCTATACTATATGACAACGAAGAGTGGAAGTACGAAGTGAAAGAGCCAGGAGGAACCACAAACGATGGCCGCCAACATGGAGGTCGGGCTTTCAAGGTGTCGTTAACACGTTGTGATTGCTCTTGCGGGAGGCCATTGTCGCTTCATGTCCCATGCTCACACTTGTATACCGCCGGTCGCATTAGGAATGTGGACATCAATCACCCTCTCACCATGAGGGAGTCGGAGTTCATGATGGTCAAGAAAACATGGGCTCCCCGCTTTCACCCATACTTTGACCAATCACAATGGTCGGAGTACCATGGAGTTCAACTATGGCCGGATCCAGAGTTGAAGGTTGTTAAATGGGGCAGACATAAGACAAAGTGTCTTAGAGGCGACATGGACAGATGGGTCCATGGTGGCCGCCGCGAAGCGGGCAACGACCAATTTCGAGAGCCTCGTGAGAGCTCCTGTTGTGGGCAATGCAAAGGTCATGGCCACAACAAAATAAAATGTATGAAACCAAGGAAAAGGTCCAAGAAAAATGATGCAAGCACAAGCAAACAAGGAGCTACACAAGAGAGCCAACAAAGTGGTAGCCAACAAGTGCGAAGCCAACCAAGTGGTAGCCAACAAGTGCCAAGCCAACAAAGAGGTAGCCAACAAGTGCGAAGGCAACCAAATGGTAGCCAACAAGTGCCAAGGCAACCAAGTGGTAGCCAACAAGTGCCAAGCCAACCAAATGGTAGCCAACCAAGTGGTAGCCAAACAGGATCTAAGCAACAAAGAGGTCGGCAACTGGGACTTACAAGAGGCCGTGGTGGTGGTAGAGCTCGTGGTGGTGGTCTAGGCCGCGGTGGTAGTAGAGCTCGTGGTGGTGGTGTTGGCCGTGGTGATGGTCTTGGCCGTGGTGATGGTTTTGGCCTTGGTGGTGGACTTGGCCGTGGTGATGGTCAAGGGCAAGGTCGTTATAGAGGAATGTTTGGATACCTTGATGGACCATTTCCGTATGTTGCTCACCAACTATAATGTTTCATATGTTCTTGTTTTCCATATGTTCTTGTTGTCCTTATTTACTAATATGTACATGTTCTTCCATTTGTTCTTATTGTCTTTACTAACCATTATGTTTCACTCATTGTAGGTATGGCGGCTTCTCAACCCAACAAACCAACAATGAAGGAGGATGGCGAAGATGAGATGGCGGGATGGTGGGAGAAGGCTGCAAAGAAGCTGAGAGCGGAGGATGCAGCCGCACTAAAGAAGAAGAAGGAAGATGAGCTCGAGGAGAAGAAGAAGGAAAGAGAGAGAGCAGATTATGATTGTCGCACTAGGGAGCATGCGTTGAAGAGGAAATGTGAGGATGCACAGAAGAAGCGTCAAAAGGATTTTGAAGAAAGAACCATGAAGCTTTGGGCAATTGCAGCTGAAAAAAAAGAGGGAGAACAAGATATTCATGGAGAGGTGGTTAAGGAGGCTCACCACATAAGGAAAAGGGGGGAGGAAGAGGAAGAAGATAGGAAGAAGAAGAAGGGAAAGGGGCCTTGCTCTACGCAATAGAGCTATGTCATCTTCAACTTGCTTGTGGACGATGACCGTGTTATCCTCTAAACTATGCTCTTGATTTGGCTGTGAACTACTATGTGTCATGAACTACTATGTATTTTGGACTCCTCGATTTGGTTGTGAACTATTATGTGTCGTGAAGTACTATCTATTTCCTCCTCGATTTGGTTGTATGAACTACTCCTCAAGTTGAAGTACTATGTGTTATGAACTACTATGTGTCGTGAAGTACTTAGTGCATATGTTGTCTTCACAGTTGTTTGCTAGCTATGTATCAATCCTACTGCACATCATCATACTATGTGTGCATATGCTATCCACACAATTCTTTGTTTGACAAAACATTCGCTAAGTGCAAGTGCAGCGCCTAGCACGGGGGCATTGCACTATACAATGTGGCACCTCCAGGCTAGGCGCCACACCAGTCTGTAACTTGCAAACTTTTTGTTGCTCTCTGGATAGCTCTTCCCAGGCGTGCAACACCTCCGAGCTAGGCGCCGCGCTAAGAAATGCAACGCCTAGTTCGAAGGCGTTGCACGCCTGGGAAGAGTTTTCTAGAGAGCAACAGAAAGTTTGCAAGTTACAGACTGGTGTGGCGCCTAGTTGGGAGGCGCCACATTGTATAGTGCAGCGCCTAGGGTTGCTTAGTGTGACGCCTAGCTCGGAGGCGTTGCACACCTGGAAAGAGCTGTCCAGAGAGCAACAGAAAGTTTGCATCCATTTTGGGGCAAAAAATTCGCTAAGTGTTGGTGTGGCGCCTAGCTTGGAGGCGCCACACCGTACAGTGCAGCGCCTAGCATGGGGGCATTGCACTATACAATGTGGCGCCTCCAGGCTAGGCGCCACACCAGGCTGTAACTTGCAAAATTTCTGTTGCTCTCTGGACAGCTCTTCCCAGGCGTGCAACGCCTTTGAGCTAGGCATTGCACTCCACGGTGTGACGCCTAGCTCGGAGGCGTTGCATGCCTAGGAAGAGCTAACCAGGGGCAACAGAAAGTTTGCATCCATTTTGGGGCGAAAAATTCGCTAAGTGTTGGTGTGGCTCCTAGCTTGGAGGCGCCACACCGTACGGTGCAGCGCCTAGCATGGGGGTGTTGCACTATACAATGTGGCCCCTCCAGGCTAGGCGCCACACCGTACAGTGCAGCGCCTAGCGTGGGGGCGTTGCACTATACAAATGTAGCGCCTCCAGGCTAGGCGCCACATCAGTCTGTAACTTGCAAACTTTATGTTGCTCTCTGGACAGCTCTTCCCAGGCGTGCAACGCCTCCGAGCTAGGTGTTGCACTCCACGGTGTGGCTCCTAACTCCGAGGTGTTGCACGCCTGTGTATAGCTATCCAGGGGCAACAGAAAGTTTGCATCCATTTTGGGGCGAAAAATTCGCTAAGTGTTGGTGTGGCGCCTATCTCTTGGGCGTTGCACTATACGATGTGGCGCCTTCAAGCTAGGCGCCACACCAACACTTAGTGTTTTTTGTCCCTCAAACTGGGTCATGTCAGGCACATTGTCAGGCATGCATCACAGAATAAACTGGGTCATGTCAGGCACACCTCTTCAACTTCAACAAAGACAACATTTCTTAGAGTAAGCATCACTTCAAGTTCAACATTACTAAGACATACGATCACTTCAAGTTCAACATTACTAAGAGCCACCACCACTCAAGGTTCAATGACATGACAAGTTCAACATAAGCAAAATGCCCACTAGGCGAGTCACATAACAAATATAGGACGACGACTAGTTCCTTGTGCGCTTTTTGGCTCCTCCCCCCTCTTGCTTGCTATCTTCTTCGCCTTCCTATGAAGATCAACACGCTCTGGCTCCGGCTCCGGTTCCTCTGCGTCATCCACATAGTCATCCAAAGCCGCCATCCGCGAGGTGTCGGCCGTCCTTTTGCCTCTTTGGGTGAAGTCTTCAGGTGTGTATTTATTGATTCCCTTCCTAGGCTTTAACTCGTATGCTGACCGAACTTGATAGGTCCCCAAGGTCATATCATCAGGAACCTATTATAACAACAAAAGACATGGAAAAGACCGTGTGTGAGGATAAAGTTAGCAATGCATCAATAATTCAATATATGCTCATGCCATACCTCTTGGGTGACCACACCCACATCCTCATCATCCAAAGGATCACCATGGCCAGAAGTGGGATCTGATGGTGTCGCCGACCTAGACCGTTTAGGTGATACATACTCGGGGTCACGACAACCGAAAAGGTTTGATAGCCACCTTACTTTTGGCCCTGGCGCTGCAACATGTACAAGTGAATGAGCTATCGAACATGGGAACACATGTTAAGTGGTAGTTTGAAGGAGACGTGAACCTTAATGAATGCTCGAAGAGCACCTTCCCCATCACTTTTCCCAACCGGGGTTGTCACCAGAATAGTCTCGGTCTCATCAGCTGCTTTCTTGATCTGGGCACACTATGAACAGTAACGGGATTGACGTTAGGCAAGCGAAGATGTGAATAGTGCGAATGGAAAAGCAAAAAGGACAAATACCAAAAAGTTCATCATTGGAGTTGAAGGGACTGAGTTGCCTTTCCTGACTAATGCGTTGTACTCGTGCTGGGTTAGCTCATCGAAAACGGTGGGATCTTCCAAAATCTCCTCAGCATACGCCGGCTTGCATACCTCCACACGGGTACTTGCAAGAAACCATATGAGATAGTCGTTGAACGCCATAGGGCAGTGCTCACGAAGCTGGGCTCGTTTTCCAGCCTTAGCTTGATCCACACTAAGCGCGAACTGTACGACATACTTCCTGTGATGCTTGGCCCAATCCTTGATCTTCCGCTGCCTTTTCCTATCCAACCTGCAAGTTAGAAACAGAACATTAGCACCATCGAAACCGCCGAGAAGCTTCTAAGTGATCAAGGTTAATTATATCTTACGCGTGTAGCAACTTGTCCGTGTCCTCCCACTCCGGCGGGTGTGGCTAGAACAAACCAAACGGGCGGTACACCCAATGTGGCAGGTGAAGCTCAACCGCCCAGTTGCATATGAGTGGGCACCGCATATGCCAAAGATCCTTATCCCTAGTGCACATCGGATTCAGCCTGAACTCTATAGGGTTACCAAAACTATCCCTTCTTCCATACGGCTCCTATTCCACCTGCAAAATAGCATAGAATGCAAAATTGATTTCGAGTTACGATATAAACATGAGAATCACTTATGCAATGTCGAGTCACCTGCTCAGCCGTGATCGTGTCCAGCTCGCTCGTGTACAACGTGTACATGACCAAGGGATCATCCGTCATCTCATTTATCACATCCCACTTATAACCCCAAGTGGGGAGCCGTAGTGGGTCATCTTTGTCGTCCCAATCCTCGAACTTCACGGTCTTCGGTCGTCCAACCGGCAATCGCTCCCAGCTCCATATAGATAGTGCGAGCATACAACCACCAATACCTCCAGATTTCCTACAACAGGCGTCATCCAACTGCACATAAAAGAGAACATGATTGAATTAACAGGAAGATCACATTGATAATGTACCAATGAAGTGAAAAAGAAACAACTTTGTACCTGTCTATACAAGTAAGCCAGTGTCGCCGAACCCCAACTCCATTTGCTATAGAAGACGATCAACGCCTTCAGCCACATCCGTGGAGCATTCTTCTCTGTGCCATCAGCAAACATAGTCCTGGATATAACGTACCACATGTAGACATGAGCAAATGTCTTGACCTCATCCTCATTAGCTTCCTCGGGACAAGTACCAAAGTTCCATGCAATCCAGCTAAAAGGAGCACCGGCTGCGACTCTTTCCTTCTTCTTGTCTTCTGCTGCTGGTTCCGGAGGCTC
>LR880971.1:793545631-793556720 GCA_904067115.1 Aegilops sharonensis | reverse complement strand
CCCACACACACACACACTCCTTCGTGTTTTCCTTTAGTGCGACGTTCGTCACCTGATTCTCGCCAGCTCCACGCATGCAGTAGCATGTACCATGGGTCCCAGCTCTGGTGGCAACGGTCGATGAGCTCCTAATGTACCTTGCCTCAACCCTCAGTTGCCGGTTGCAGCAAATAAACTCGTCAGTCGTTGCAAAAAAAAAATGCTGGTTCGAGCAAAAACTGCTCGCCGTCATTAATCCCAGCAAAAAATGGCTCGCCCTGATTCCAGAAAAATTACTCGCCGATTGTAGCTTACTGTTGTGCCGGTTGCAGCATCTCAGCTCGTGCTGGAAGCCTGGAACCGTCAGCCTCGAAATGTTGCTACGTGTTGCAGTTGCAGCCGACTGAGGTGAGAAATCTGCAACCACACGTCGCAGGTGCTGGGTCCGGGCAGCAAAAAAGCTGCAATCACAAGTCGTCGATGCTGGAACCGAATTGCAGGAAAGCTGCGACCGGAGGGGTGTTTTGTACCGACCGACGGGAAGTTTTGCCACAACCAGCCAACTGCAGCGTTGGTATTCTTGTAGTTCCAGCTCATGACGACCGTGGTCGTCATCTAGCCCCGTAAAGCTAGCAGTAGGCTGTGCCGTGTTGCCGATCGTGTTGGTGATACGGTCAGCCTCTCTGGCGGCACTTACCGCAGGAGGGGCGAGAGAGGGGAGGGTGGGGGTGCACCGCTCTCCTGAGAAGAGACCGGTGTGAGAGACGAAGAAGAAGGTGAGGTGGGGATGAATCTGAGAGGAGCGTGTGGACGGTGAAAAGGAAGAAGAGGTCGGAATCATTTACCTTTCCATTAGGACAAGACCAACCGCAATTAAGTCAGACAGTGAAAAAAAGAAGAAGAATGGTTCAAGTAAACTGAGTTTGTCACACTGGTTTGGTGCGAAAGAAATTGCAGAAGATACATATGTACGTGCTGACATGAATTTTGTTGTTCAATGCTTCTGTGTTTAACAGGGATGAGCGGTGAACCACATGACCAGCCCACGGAAGCTCGCTTTCATCGCTGATCTACACTCCACCGTCCAGCTGCTAGCACCTAGCATGGGAATGCAAAGAGCACAACCAGTACAATGAACATATTCAACTAGTCAGACTAATCCATCTTTGAAAACCTCGGCAAGTCCATTGAGGCCATCATTTCTGGCCAAACATTTAGGTGCGAGTCCATCCTGCTTCCATTCCTCAAGCCCATCCTGAGTTTCTTGCTGCCTTCTCGGAAAGCAAAGAATGAACTGATTCTTCATGATTAATTGCAGTTTCCACTGAACCTTCATGGGTCTTGCCGTTCTCTTCTTCCTCGTGCTTGGGGCTGCAGCACCGTTGCTCTTGGCTGCGCAGCCCTTGTGTGCTACCATGGCCAAACCATCGACAGTTTGGATCAACAACAATGTTCTCTTTGACAGCTGCAGCAGCTACATGGCCAACGTCATCGTCCTACATTCACAAATTCACTCCGACCTTGCGCCTTACTTTGCCGCAGAGTTCCTTTGTTTCTCCTCCTCATGCGATGAGTTCCTCTTTGCGGTGACTGTTGACATTTCTGATCCGCGGATAGTCTGGTCTGCCAACTGGGATCACCCTGTTAGGGAGAATGCCACCCTAGTGTTTACCTTGGATGGAAACTTGGTCCTCCGTGACGCTGATGGTAGCCACGTCTGGTCGAGCAGCAGCTCGGGCCAGTCTGTAGCCGGCATGGTGATCACTGAGATTGGAAATTTGGTGTTGTTTGATCAGACAAATGCAACAGTGTGGCAGTCATTCGCTCATCCTACTGACACGATGGTCCTTGGGCAGTCACTTGTTGAAGGTATGAGGCTCACATCAAATATTTATGCAACAAATACGACTGGGAATAAGTTTTATTTGACTGTACGCCCAGATGGATTATATGCTTATATTGAGTCCACACCACCACAACTTTATTTTTCGTATACAATGATCCGAAACAAGACAAGCAATGATCCAACAAAGGTTACATTCCTGAATGGAAACATCAGCTTTTTTTGGCAGTCATTCTATCACGAAGCTGATAATTTTTCACTGCCAGTAGGCAACTCCAGTCAGTACATGAGATTAGAGTCGGATGGACATCTGAGGCTATATGCTCAGTCTGGTGACAGTTGGATGGTGTATGATGTACTGGAGTCCATGGGAATGGATGATTGTGCTTACCCAATAGCCTGTGGGGAGTACGGCATATGCAACGGAGGGCAATGCACGTGTCCAGTTGATAATAATTCAAGTTCAAACTACTTCAAGTTGGTGGATGAACGGGAGCCAAATCTGGGTTGCACACCAATAACTCCAATCTCTTGTTGGGAAATAAAACACCATCAGTTATTGACCATTCCTGACATTACTTACTTTGATGAAAACCCCACAGTTGTGAGTGCAACAAGCATTGAGGACTGTAAGCTAGATTGCTTGAAGAACTGCTCCTGCATGGCAGTTTTGTTCGGAGATAGCAAATGTATATGGCTGACAAAGGTCTTTTCCCTGCAATCAGTACAACGTGAAATTTTTGGCTACAACTCCTCTGCTTACCTCAAGGTGCAGCTTAGAGCCTCGATTTCTGCATCTACACCAAACAAACAAACATATACTTCAAACAAAAAAAAAGTGATGGTAGGCGCTACACTTGGAGCTATTACTACTCTTGCATTACTTGTCACTGTTTTCATTCTCTATCTACAAAGGAGGAAGTATGAAGAGAAAGACGATGAATTTGATTTTGATCAATTTCCTGGAATGCCGACAAGGTTTTCTCTCGAGGCATTGAGGGAATGCACAAATGGGTTCATTAAGAAGCTCGGAGAAGGTGGGTTTGGATCAGTTTTTGAAGGGAAATTAGGTGAAGAAAGAGTTGCAGTGAAACGTTTGGAAGGTGCTAGACAAGGAAAGAAAGAATTCTTGGCAGAGGTCGAGACTATTGGCAGCATTGAGCACATAAATCTTGTCGGCCTAATTGGATTTTGTGCAGAGAAGTTTGAGAGGCTTCTAGTATATGAATATATGTCAAGAGGGTCGCTTGATAGGTGGATCTATTACCGCCATAACAATTCCCCTCTTGACTGGTGCACCCGATGTAGGATAATTCTGGATATCGCCAAGGGTCTGTGCTATCTTCATGACGAGTGCAAGCGAAAAATTGTTCATTTGGACATCAAGCCACAAAATATTCTCTTGGATGACAACTTCAACGCCAAAGTGGCTGATTTTGGACTATGTAAGTTAATAAATAGGGATCAAAGCAAGGTAGTGACTGTGATGAGAGGAACACCTGGATATCTGGCCCCTGAATGGTTGACATCACGGATCACTGAAAAAGTTGATGTATACAGCTTTGGAGTTGTTGTGATGGAAATAGTAAGTGGAAGAAAAAATATTGACCATTCTCGGCCCGAGGAGGAAATTCAGCTTATTAATCTACTGAGAGAAAAAGCTCAAAATAACCAATTGATTGATCTCATTGACAAGCATAGTGATGATGTGGTTTCTCACCAAGAAGAAGTGGTTAAAATGATGAAGCTAGCAATATGGTGCCTGCAAAATGACAGCATTGGAAGGCCTTCAATGTCAACAGTGATAAAGGTATTGGAAGGTGCGATGAGCGTAGAAACTTTTGATCCTAATTCAGTCATGTATGTTCCAGATAATATATCCACATATTCAGTTCCTCAAGCATCGGCATTATCTGGCCCAAGGTGAAAAACAGGTGGGTAATGAGCAGAAGAAAGTCAAAGTATGTTCTTTGGCTTTGTATCCTATCATATTTGTACTACGGAAGTATGTTTGAAATGGCACCAGAGGAAGTTTCCAGGCAATATATATGTTTGATTATTTGGTAAAGTTGTAACTCATGGTCTTGTACCTTTAAAGATGAAAACATGGCTCTCCTTAATGTAGAACTCCATGATTATTCGTCCTTCAGTAGGCATGTTTTGGTGTGAACAGACCATCAAACCTTGATCATGGAACCCCTCCTGTTGCTACCCATATGATAGTACTTGGAAGTATAGCATGAACAAAAATGGTTGAGTTTGGTATTTTTCTTAGAATGGAAAGGACCGTTTGGTCAAGGCCATCAAGGTAAGAAAGTTGTAGTAGCAGCTTATGCTGAAATAAACTTTACACTAACATAATAAGAAAGTTTCGTTCACAAGACAGAGTATAAATTATGGTGTATTTCTATTCCTCCTTTTTTTTGTTTCATGTAAGTGAAGCACGAGACCATTATTTTCTTGCAGCAAAATACATAAGAATGATGGCAAATAACTACTAATGCGGATGCATGTTCCCCCGTGTCGCCCCCTGCTCGGGCGACTCGGGGGCTCCCCAACCCTAGCCGCCGCCGGAACCCCGTTGAAGATTTTTAAAATCCTCAAAAACCTAACAAAAAAGAAGTTACGGGGCTTTCAAGATCTGGAAAAGCAAAAAAATTTAAAAAAAAATCAAACTCAGTAATGGCGCACCTGCCCATGGTGCGCCATTACTATCTTCCTGCCTTCAAAATTCAAACTATATCAAAAAATAAAAAAAAGTTAGTGCGCCATTACTATCTTCCCGCCTTCAAAATTCAAAAAAAAATTAAAAAAAAAGTTAGTAATGGCGCACCTGCCCACGGTGTGCCCTTACTATGCCGTATATATGGCTGGGCGGGGTCCTCTCCTCCTTACCTCTTCATTTTTCTCCTCCACTCCACCTTTCCTCCACTCCATCTCCTCCTCTCCTCCACTCCATCTCTCCTCCTCTCCTCCACCATACTCTCCTCCTCCTCTCCGGCGACCTCCTCCTCCCTCCTTTCCTCCCCTCCCCTCACAGTTTCTCCTCCCTCCTCTCCGGTGAGCTCCTCCTCCCTCCTCTCCGGTGAGCTCCTCCTTCCTCCTCTCCGGTGAGCTCTTCCTCCCTCCTCTCCTCCCCTCCCCTCAACGTTTCTCCTCCCTCCTCTCCGGTGAACTCCTCTCCGACGACCTCCTCCTCCTCTCCGGTGAACTCCTCTCCGACGACCTCCTCCTCCTCTCCGGTGATGTAGGCGAGCTCCTCTCCGATGACCACCTCCTCCTCTCCGACGATGTAGGCGAGCTCCTCTCCGGTGACCTCCTCCTCCTCCCTCCTCTCCTCCTCACGGTCTCTCCTCGACCCTCCTCTCCGGCGAACTCCTCTCCGGCAAAAGAACGTACAAGATCCAAAAACGAGAACAAAATTTGAAAAAATATCGTGCAGAAAAAACGAGCAAAAAAGGCCAAAAAAATCGCGATCCAGATCCAAATTCAAAATTCAAAAATAGCAATGGCGCACGGTGGGGGTTAGACGGTGCGCCACTACTATTTTCCCGCCTTCAAAATTCAGAAAAAATTCAAATAAAAGTTACTAGTGGCGCACCTGTAGCAATAGTAATGACGCACTACAAGGTGCGCCACTGTTACCTGCAATACTAATGGCGCACCGGAGATGTGCCGTTAGTATTTGTTACTAGTGGCGTGATAATAGTGGCGCACCTATAGTGCGCCATTAATAGCCAAAATAGGTGCGCCACTAACAGCCTTTTTTCTAGTAGTGATCGTGCAATTCCCACATCTTACAGGAAGAACTCGACTTACTGTGGGTGGGTTAGTCAGGTCTTGAGTGGTTGGTTTGTTTGTGTTCATAAAGCATCTGTTCACACATATGCCTTGCACATGGCCAAGCACAACTTTCGGGGACTTTGGGACAAGTTCAACTATGGCTATCCCCGAACTTGTCTTTTTTTTTGTTGTGATGAGATTTGTCATTGCCGTATGGAAGACACTGGGAACAACCATTCGCACGTGAAGGACACGGCACACTTCTCAAATTCGTATAATGGTGGACACGGCACACTAACTAATACTGGAGAGAACGATACTAATCCTTCCGTTCCTAAATATAAGCCTTTCTAGAGATTCCAATATGGACTACATATGGTGTAACTATAAAATATGTCTTTATACATGAGTATGTAGTCCGTATTGAAATCTTTAAAAGGGCTTATGTTTATAAACGGAGGGAGTATTCTCATAGGAAAAAAATGACAAATTCTAAAGTATACTTGGAACCTAGCTGGGGCATATGCACTTATCGATCTCTAATGGTATCTTTGTGGGTGAACTGGTAGGTGTATTACAAAAAATTCAAGACAGAAATTAGGACATATTCACTTCATTAGTTTCTTACATTACCATACATGGTCTCTCTTTCATGAAATGCCCTGTTTGGGATCACTCCGACCCGCTCCACTCCGCGGAGTTGTGGAGCTGGGCTTGAGCCGCTATGTGAAAACGAGCTACAGCCTGCTCCACTCCGGGAGCGGAGTGGAGTGGAACCGAACAGGCATTTGCATCTTCTTTCATTCGTTTTCTCAATTCTCAGCACCGTTGTTTGTCTTGCAGAAGAAATGACAAGGATGATGCCAAATAACTGTACTTAATAAGAGGGGCATATGTAATGTAGAAGCAGAGCAGAAGACCAAATGGAGATGTAGAGTCCAAATAATCTGAATGAGCAAGCAGAGCAGAAGACCAATGCACCTTATTAGTGCAGAGCACTGCTGAAGACACATTGCTCTGAGCCTCGGTCTACGACCTTCATGTGCCCAAATCAACCTGCAGGAATAAAACACAAGGATATACTGCAATTGATTAGAGCAGAAGAAGCAGACTTGAGATCTGAACTAAAGAAGAAGCAGCAGCAGAAATTGGACACTTGACATGACTGAATGAAAATACCTATGCCGTCCCATTCACAATGTACAGAAACCATTACGATGCTCCTTCGCTGAATGTGGTGTATCCCAAATAGACAACCAGGATAAACAGACGCTCCATGGGACTAGACACAGCAATAACAGTAGCAGCAAAAGTACAGAATCTGCGTCATCCGTCAGTTGAGCACCGACGCGCGGTCTGATTGGCATGGCGGCCTGTACAAGTAGGATCGGCCGGGGCAGGACCCACCGGCGGACGCGGCGTCCCAGCAAGCAGAGCACCCTCCGTTTTCGCTGCCGCCCTCTCGCCCCCTTCTCCCCGTCTTCAGGGGTCGTCAGCGCAGTCCACCGCGGCAGTGGCCAACGCGGTATCGAGACTACACAAAGGAACCTAACCAGTTCCAAAACATAAATAAAAAATTTAACCAATGATTTCATCCAGAGCAGGCTACACAAAGGAACTTTTTCCGCTCTCTCCCTGGTACAGATGCATTCATCTATTGGGCATGTATATATACTCTGACACCAATGAAATCCAGAGCACAGTTGATTCATTCATCTATTCAATCTCTTTTACTCTTAGGGCATTTCTAACCGATCTCCTAAAGATAGCGGAGTATCCGGTGGAGTAAATTTACTCCACTAAGTTTTGGCCAGACCTAGCCGATCTCCTATAAATAACGGAGACAATTTTTATTTTTTCTAAACTTTGCAGTTCTAGTATAAATTGCAACTGTGTATTAGCACACATATAGCAACTAAATATAAATTCGAATGTTCAAGCAAATCATGAATTTAGTTGGAGCTGAGCATGAAGTTGAGGGTTCTCTATCTTGTGATGCTCCTCAAGAAATGTCAGCTTCCTGTTCGAATCACACTCTGGCTCAATCGGAGTCCCGTTGGTGATGTACCGAAAGTTCGCAGGCATATCCCTCTCGTCTTCAATGATCATGTTATGCAATATGATGCAACAAATTATGATCCGTCAGAGAACCTTGGAGCTCCAGTACTCGGCAGGACCAAGAACAATTGCAAATCGCTTTTGAAGCACACCAAAGACACACCAAAAAGACTTGTGTGCATCTGAAAGCGTCGGTGAAAGTACTTCTTCGGATAGGTTGCCTTTGGATCAAAGTAGTCTCTCATGATCTTGGCACGGCTCTCTGCTCTACCACGGTTGATGTGTATGCGGCCAAACTGTGATCTTCTCCTAGGCCGCCGAATATCATCATTGGAAGTCATGCCTAAAACAGTTTCAAAGTCATCGTCGTCTTCTTCCTCTTCGGATGACGACGAGTCCTCCAAGAATATCTCCCTCAACCTCTTCATCTACAATTCAAACGGCTTGATTTAAAAAGAAACGAACAAAAAAAAAACTCACCTTGGCAATTCGTCGAACACTTGTGATGCAGTGGTGGTGCACCAGCCGGCCGGTGTCGTTTTGACCAAACCGGCGTGTGGCAGCACATGCGAATGACCTGCAGCAGTGTGCAAGCAAGATGAGATGCGGCGACCGACAGAAAAAGAAGAAGCAACAAAGCAATCCGACGAATCAACACAAAGAAAAAAACACGTGAAACCTTTCGAAAACTAGGCAGAAGGTCCTAACTGGTCTGTAGCGGTCCATAGAAACTTCCCACTCGGGCGGACTCTATAGTCAAGCGCTACAGACTGAGCAAGATATGTATAGCATTTGTGGTTTTCATGGGCACGTCCCTGTATTTGGGGTATCTTCACAGATGACTATTTTGGCACGTCATATAACTCTTTGATTTGGGATCAATAAGTTTTCATTATTTCAGCGAACACGGACTAGAATAATGTCGTGTATAACATTGGCGACCTTAATGAGCAAATTGATATAGCAGCACTCTTCATATCTTGGTAGGCATATAAGAAGACAAGAGCTGTGAACATCGTGATATGGAAAATCTGCTCGTCATCTGCCACTCGTTTTTGGCTTGTCTTGCTACCACATAGAGCTTCCACAGTTGCCGCCAAACTATATATCTCGAGTCAGTCAAGATGCAGAAAATCACACTGTGCTGTCTATCAGCAATTTCATGTGCGATTTCCAGCTAGCAATTTCTATCAGCTATTTCAGATGCGAGTCAGTCAAGATGCAGGATTTGACACTGTTTTTTCTATTAACAATTTTATCAGATGTGATTTCCAGCTAGCACCGGACCTGCCATTTAAATCACGCGGCGGAAAAAAAAAAGAGATATCGTTGTTGAATGCAGCTAGCACATCATGCATCTGTGTCCAACAGGGAAGAGCGGCAAACCACATGACCCGCCCACGGAGACTTGTCGACATAGGCTCCACACTGTCTAGCAATCAGCGTGGGATGCACTGGGCCACTACAATGATGTTTTTGCTCTAGCTAGTCAGGCCGATCCATCTCCCACTTGCCGGCGAGTCCAGGAACCCGCCCCTTGCTGGCGAGGCCATCTTTTCCGGCGATCACATCTTCTCCATCGGTGGCTCGGGATCAGCAGGTGCGACCGTGTGATCTTCTTCAATGTAAGGGTTACTAACAAAACCAATCGGTGAGGAAGAGAAAGAGTCACGAGCCCCCGCTGCCTCCCGGGTCGCTCTCGCGACTCCGGAGGCCCCCGCCGCCGCCAACAACAGGGAGCAACCGCGCCGCCCATTCCCGTCTCGCCGTCTCTGGAAGAAGCCTAAGGGCAAAGCCCAGCAGCTGACGGCGGCGGCGAGGACGCACGCGGCCCGCAGCTGCGACCACCCTCACCGGTCCATCTTCACTTGCCAGATCCAGATCCATTTTGTCCTCAGCTCTCCGGGCATGCTCCGGGCCCTGCTGTGTGCCGACGCTCCACCGTCTCCCTGCTACTGCCTCACCCCATTTGCGCTGCCGCGCAACGTCCACTTTCACAGTGGCCGTCGGCGTCCTCCTCCGGTCAGATCCGGCCGGTGCTCACCGCTCTCGACCTGCGCCGCCATCCTCCACGTCGACTCTTCTCTGCTGGCGCTAGGTGGGCGGGCGGCCTGGCCCCTAGCGCTGGCGGCGCGCGCGGCTGCGTTTCGGTCTCCTGGCCGTCCGTTTCGGCTGGCCGGCGATGGATCCGGTGGTTCCGGGTGCGGATCCGGCTCTCCCTCGGCTCGCAGCTCCCATAGCTCCCCTCGCCACCCCCATCCTCTCCGGCGGACGATGCACCCCGCTCCACCTTGCCTCGCTCCCCACGGATCCTCCTCGACCCCGTCCTCCTGTGCGACCGTCACGGACAGGCTGCGGCTAGTCCGGTGGATCCAGCGACGGACCCCTCCTCGCCTCCACCACCGCCGGTCCCTGCCGGGAAGAACCTCCACTCTGGTGCCCCCACCCTCTGTCCACCTCCCACGTCGCCCCACCTCGTCTCCACCCTTCTCACCGGCGGCCTGCTCCACTCGTCCTTCCTCGGTTCACCATCCGCCTCACATGTCCGTCTCGGTCCTGTCCTCTGTCGCCCTTTCGCCCTTCGACTCCACTTGGATGGCGGCCCACCATTGACGGATGTGCTACGGGAGAAATTCCCGCTGACCTTGTCAGCTGACCACGGCGGCGCTACTCCAGCGTCGCTTACCCTCTTGGGGGCGTGGCTCATGTGCCACTCCTGTCTCTCGGTCCGGATTCGCAGCTCTCGGCTCTGCCCTCTAGGAATTTAACCGGTTATGCTTCAGGCGAAAGCTCTGTGATGGTGTCATCCTCGGATGTCGTCCACCTTCTTGAAGGCGCCGCTAGGGAGCTCCTTGCCGCCATTCATCCTCCGTTGCCCTTGGGGGTTGGTCATCCTCTGCTCTGCTAGCTCAAGACCCTCTCATGCCTGTCGTCTGTTTTGGTGAGCTTCGTGCTCTTCGTGCTATCTCGGTTCATCTTTGCTCAACAACGATGCAACTATGCCTCCCCACCTTGCTAATCGTGTCGACTTGCTGTGGCGGAGTTTCCAGTTAAGGTTCGTGATGGGTCACTCGTTGATTGGTGCTGCTCCTCTGTTGTGCCAAGGGGTTGGTACGCACGCCGGTGTGGTGCGTTAGGATAGTTGTTTAGTGTTGGTATTGTGTTTCCTCGATGACACACCACTTCCACTCGACTTTTATGGTGGTGGTCTCTTGGCTTGCTGGCTAGGTAGTGCCTTCTTCGGGACGTCCATATGCCCTCACCCTATGTAATCTTTCCCTCTTGTGTGGTTTTTTCGGCCCGGTTTCCCTTATAAACGGGGTCAACATGTTAAGGTTTTCGATCCGGTTTTCTTTATAAACTGGATCAAACACTTGGCATTTTGGCCACTTTGAGCAATATATTCAGGTGGGGAATCTCTCCCCC
>LR880971.1:793518699-793545235 GCA_904067115.1 Aegilops sharonensis | reverse complement strand
CCAATCCATTATTCATTCGGACGAATTTTTTTTTTTGAAATTTTCATTCAGACGATTTCAACGGCCCACCAACAAAAGCAATCCATTATTTCGACGAAATATCAGACTAATGACGTAAAATAATGACAGTTACTACATTCAGTTACCACTGGATTGCATGCAACTAAGACAGAGATAAAATAAACAGCGAGTAATTCATTGGGGAAGCTCAAGTTCTGAAGCATGACATTTGTTGTCCCTGTTCTGTTCTCTGCATGTGCACCGAAAAATTCAGTCAGGTTCAGAGTTGCACATTGCCATGGAATGAGGTTCAGGGATACCCACGGAAGCAGATGAGAAGCAAGGCATTGTCAACTATGCACCATACTGCACTAAATGATCATCCAAGCGACATGTTGCCCCTAGTCCCACATATGAAAGCATGAATACATTGGAAAATATAAGGTTGAATTGTCCATTCCGAAACCAATTCATAGAAGAACTTAGATTCCTGCGGGTAGCAAGTTCATACATGCAAGATTTTGGTTTGGCTTCGGCGCAGTCAACAAGTTCAGAGTTAATTACCTATTATTGTTACAGAAAGAAGTTCAGAGATACCCATGGCATGCAATTGCAAACACAAACTGAAGAAGTTGCATCCCAACACAAACTTGTTATTATACAATTGCAGGCTCAGACCTGTCAAGCATGATGGAGATACCCATCCTTACTGCCTTGAATGATTTTCGCTGACTGGAACACATCATTTCCTGGCTAACAGGGAAGAGCCACATGACGAGTCAGCGGAGACTTGCACACACTAGTCATGGAAATCTTGGCCCAGTATAGTACAGCTAGCCAGTCAGCAGGCCAACACATCTCCAAAATGACAAAAACACTCTTCCCCGCAAGTCAAGGCACCCAACACCGGCATCTTTTTTCGGACCTCTGATCTTCTCAATTGGCGGCTCCGTATCATCCCTGAATGCTCCTACTGACTGGAGCACATCCTTTCCTGCCTAACAGGGACAAGCATTGGGTGGTAGACCACACAAGGACTCCACGGAGACTTGTTGACTTGTACACACCAGTGCTACACGCCACAAACTACCATGGAAATCTTGGTTCAGCAGAGTACAGCTTGCCAGTCAGAGACGCTTGGGAACTAGTCAGACCAATCCATCTCCAAAATCACAAAACACTCTTCCCGGAGAATCCAGTCACCCAACGGTGCCGAGGCCACCTTTTCTCTTCCGGCGATCGCATCCTCTCCATCGGCGGCTCAGTATTATCAGGTGCGACCTTGTGATCTTGTATTCTACTCTGCTAGTTCACCCCAAGTTTATGTTGTCTTCTCATAAGCGAAGAATGAACTGATTATATTCTTGATTATAGGTTCTGATTCCGCCCAAGCAGCATGGGTCCTGCCAATCACCTCTTCTTCCTGGCAATTGCAATTACAACTGTGGCGCAGATTCTCTCCACGGCGCAGCCCTTGAACTTTTCCATGGCCAAACCGTCGACGGTATGGATCAACCATGCCCCCTCCTACTACTACGGTTTACCTATAGTGGACCCAGTTGTCACCAGTTTTGCACAAGAAGCAGAATACCCCTCCTTTGTTCTTGCCTTTAGCGCGGGGTTCGTTTATGCCTCCATCCCAGTGTGTGATGTGTCCTTCTTTGCTGTTTCTATTGTCAAACTCCACTGGGGCATAGCGGACCACATTTATCTGGAGCAGGTCATCTGGTCTGCAAACCGGGATCACCCTGTCAGGGAGAATGCCACCCTTGAGTTTACCTCAGATGGAACTTGGTCCTTCGTGATGCTGATGGTAGCCACGTCTGGTCAAGCAACACCTCAGACATGTCTGTAGCTGGCATCATGATCACTGACATTGGCAATCTAGTGTTGTTTAATCACAAGAATGCAACTGTGTGACAGTCATTTGATCATCCTACTGACACAATGGTCCCTGGACAGTCACTTGTAGAAGGTAAGAGGCTCACAGCAAATACTTCAGCAACAAATACGACTGGGAGTCAGTTCTATATCACTACACGCCGAGATGGTTTATATGCTTATGTTGGATCCTCACCACCACAACTCTACTTTTCATCACATAATGTTCCCTACATGAATAAAAACATCATCATGCCAAACAAGAAACATCATATCTCAGCGTTCTCACTGACAACAAATAAATCCACCCAATACATGAGATTAGATTCAGATGGACACATGAGCCTATATGAGTATCAATTATCTGAAGGAAATTGGACCGTAACGTATGATGTATTCCAAAAGGATGATTGTGCTTACCCAACAATATGTGGTAAGTACGGCATATGCGATCGAGGGCAATGTGGTTGTCCTGTTGATGATAATTCAAGTTCAAGCTACTTCAAGCTGGTGGATGAACGGAAGCCAAATCTTGGTTGCGCGCCATTAACAACAATCTCTTGTCAGGAAATACAACACCATCAGTTGTTGACCATGATCGACATTTCTTACTTCGATGAAAACCCCATGGTTGTGAATGCAACAGGAATCGTTGACTGTCAGCAATCCTGATTGAAGAACTGCTCATGCATGGCAGTTTTGTTCAGAGATAGCAAGTGTATATGGTTGACGAAGGTATTCTCTTTGCAATCAATACAACCTGAAAATGTTGGCTACAACTCCTCAGCTTACCTCAAGGTGCAGATTAGCCCCTTTAAACGAAACAAAAAAATGGTGATGGTAGGTGCTACACTTGGAGCTATTACAACTCTTGTATTCCTTGTCATTGTTTTCATTCTTTATCTACAAAAGAGGAGTAACAATGAAGTGAAAGGCGAAGAACTTGATTTTGATCAATTACCTGGAATGCCAACAAGGTTTTCTTTTCAGACATTGAGCGAATGCACAGAAGGATTCAGTATAAAGCTTGGAGAAGGTGGATTTGGGTCGGTTTTTGAAGGAAAATTAGGCGAAGAGAGAGTTGCAGTTAAACGCTTGGAAGGTGCTAGACAAGGAAAGAAAGAATTCTTGGCAGAGGTTGAGACCATTGGTAGCATTGAACACATCAATCTTGTCAGCCTGATTGGGTATTGTGCAAACCAGTCTGAGAGGCTTCTGGTATATGAATACATGTCAAGAGGGTCACTGGATAGGTGGATCTATTACCGCCACAACAATGACCCTCTTGATTGGTGCACTCGATGTAGAATAATTATGGATGTCGCCAAGGGCCTATGCTATCTTCACGAGGAGTGCAAGCGTAAAATTGCTCATCTGGACATCAAGCCACAAAATATTCTTTTGGATGACAACTTCAACGCAAAAGTGGCTGATTTTGGACTATGTAAGTTAATAAATAGGGATCAAAGTAAGGTAGTAACTGTGATGAGAGGAACGCCTGGATATCTGGCACCTGAATGGTTGACGTCACGGATCACAGAAAAAGTTGATGTCTACAGCTTTGGTGTTGTTGTCATGGAAATAATGAGCGGAAGGAAAAATATTGACAACTCTCAGCCAGAGGAGGAAGTTCAACTTATAAATCTGTTGCGAGAAAAAGCTCAAAACAACCGACTGGTTGATCTGATTGACAAGCATAGTGATGACATGGTGCCACACCAGGAGGAAGTGATTCAAATGATGAAGCTCGCAATGTGGTGCCTTCAAAATGATAGCATTCAGAGGCCTTCAATGTCAATGGTGATCAAGGTATTGGAAGGTACAATGAGCGTACAAACTTTTGATCCTAATTCAGTCATGTCGGTTCCAGATAATATATCTGCTTATTCAGTTCCTCAAGCATCGATTTTATCTGGCCCAAGGTGAAATGGGCCTTAATGATAAGAAGAAACTCCATTTATGCACTTCAGCTCTTGTGTCCAACCTTATTATTTTACTTTGGAAGTACGTTTGAAATGGCATCAAAGGAACTTTCCAAACAATATTTATGTTTGTTCGGTGAAGTTGTAATAAACTCATAGTCTTGTACCTTTAAAGCTGAAAAAACAGGTTCTCCTCCCCGAAGAACTCCATGTCCATGCCTCCATGGTAGTTTGTTCTTCAGTTTGGCTTCATTAATAATAGTAAGCAGAATGAGTAACTCTTCCTTACGAGGAAAAAAATATAAATTGTCTTGTTGTTTCTATTCCTCCTTTTAAGTTCCGCTTGTATGGGTTTGTAAGTTCTTACAACATGCACCTTTTCATTAGCTTCCAGTTATGTTTGGTATAAGAATGGTAGAAAATAACTAATTAAAACATGAAAAATGCATGGTTTTACCTACAAAATCCATGTCCAAATTTAAAAAACGCACACCCAAATATTAACCAACCAAGTAAAGAAGGAATACAAGCAAGGGCAGTGTCATAATAATTGAAGGATAACTTGATATCTAGGACTAGAATGGTTGTTTCCATTTATTGAAAGGCATGTTACAAATGGGACTGGCTTGTCTCCAGCCCAGAGATGGTTTTTATTCACCAAAAACTAGCTTGCATTTCATAAGGCCAATGAAAACTCATAAGATGCCTTGAGGGAGGCACTCTCAGTGGCTTGTCTCTAGCATTTTATCTAGGAGCCGGGATATGACCCTTTGGATGGCTTTTATCGTTGCACAC
The DNA here is from genome assembly GCA_904067115.1 of Aegilops sharonensis. NCBI lineage: Eukaryota > Viridiplantae > Streptophyta > Magnoliopsida > Poales > Poaceae > Aegilops > Aegilops sharonensis. Next base: position 793,540,637 of record LR880971.1, on the reverse strand, counting down.
AAGCGATAAAAAAATTATTTTAATCATGTGTCCTGTCCTGCTTGTGGCAATGCAAACTAGAATAACTCATGACCTGCTGGTCAGTATGTGTCAGATTCAAGCACATTATTCAGTGAGTTCTTAAATGTGGTTTTTTTTTCGAAAAGGGGGAGCCCCCCAGCCTCTGTATCAGAACAATGCATACGGCCATAGTTCTTAAATGTGGTGACTGTACACAAGATTTCGGCAATTGATATAGTCCAAACGCAACGCCCAAACGTGAACGGAGACGTAGAAGAAACTCAACACTAAACCGTACACGACTGAACTGAAAACATTTGAAGTTTTCTGTATTACAATACTTCTTAACTGAATGTATTTAGTTCATCTCGAATAGCCAAGGATAAAAAAAGCACTCAAATAAGCCTACAAAACAACTGAAAAATATTATCACTCCACTGACCCGAACCATGTATCCCATATGTAAACAGGTAACTGATTTCTCCCTGCATGATTAAGCATCTCATCGACACAAAATTAACAAACCATCCAACAGAGCTCACCACTATCCATCCTTGAACGGAAGTAACCAATTTCCATTGGACCTTCACATTATCTATCTACCCACATTTCAGAAAGTACAGAACAAGAGACCCGCTTTTGTATCCTAGCCTATTTTTACTTAGGAAGTATGTTTAAAATGAAACTAGAGGAACTTTCCAGCCAATAATTATGCTTGTTCGGTGAAGTTGTAAATTCATAGTCGCATAACTTTAAAGTTGAGAAAATTGGTTCTTCTTCCCAATACACTCCATGTCGATGGCAGTTCGTTCTTCGAATAGCGGAAAGGTGTGAGTAGAATGAGTAACTCTCCCTTACAAGATAAAATATATACGGTGTAAGAGCATCTACAGCCGGACCCCTCGAACGCCCCTATATGTCCGGTCGGATGGCCTGGTTAGTGACCGTTCAAGAAATCGCCACCCAACATATATAGCCCATGTATGAGGTGGATATGGGAGGCCCAGACGCGTCCGCCACGATAGCCCACCCCGACCCCACATATATTCGCCCCTATCCGCATCCCTGACGTAACCCTATCCACTCCACCACCAAGCTCCTGTCTGGCAATCTCCGGCTTTCTTCGGCATGGCAGACAGCGGATCCGACTCCGAGATCTCCCGATTCGTCGACTGGGACCTCGTCTCATGTGGGGACGAGGAGGATATGGTCGTTCTCATGGCTCTCCACCACACCTCAGAGGAGTGCGTCTGACCATGATCCGAGTCGATCCGGCGAGAATCCATTGCGTCCGCACAAATGGCATGCATTTGGATCCGTCGGGGCAGCGGGGCTGGTGTGTGGAGGCGCGTGACCATGGCCTCGCCAAATGTGACGACCACCGGCTGGCAGCACACTTCAGGGTGGTGGTGCAACCCCTTTGGTGGCGCCTTGTCCCCGCGGTATTGGGCTTCGACTCGGAGGTCAACCCCGGCATGGTTTACGACCCAACTGAACAGGAGGCGCGGCGTGCCCGCCGTGCGAGGAACAAGATGCGGGAAGCTGTGGCAGCCCTCGAGACCGAGGCCTCGATCGGAGGTGGAGTCACACGCCAACTTGGACAACAATGAGGAAGCCCTTCATTCCTGCATCCTTGAGAAACGCCAACGGAGGACAGCGCACTCCCTCGCAAGTGAGCAAGGCACTTGGGCCGGCCCTGCCCGGCCTGACTATTAAATGTGCCACGGCGGACCGTGCCGAGCCGGCCCGTTTGGCCAGGTTTAATTTTTTGGTAGTCTGATGGCATGTATGATGAAGTAACCGTATGCTATGTGTGTAATCGAGATATAGTACGTGAATTTTAAGTTTAAGTTGCATGACGTTGTATGGATTTCAGATTTGCTATGAGGTACTCGGTTGTAGATGCAGACATTTGAGGGGTGACCGGTCACTGTTTGCGGAAGGGTTCAGGCGTGTCCGCAGACGTTTTGGGGGCAGATTTGCTTGGTCCGGCTGTAGACGCTCTAAGTGTTCCTATTCCTCTTTTTAAACTCCCCTTGTCTTCTAGATTTGTTATGTTCTTAAAATATGCATATATTTCGCGAGTTTTGTTGTTATCTTCGGTGTAAGAATCGTGGCAAATAACTACTTAAAACATGAAAAGGTATGGTTTATCCTACAAAAGTCCAATGTCCAAATTAAGCAAATACACACCCAAATAAACAACCAAGTAAATAAAAAATACAAGCAAAGAAGGGCAAATAACTAATCAAAGTCGAAGGATAACTTCATATCTAGGACAAAAATATTTGGTTCCATTTACTGAAGGGAATTTTAATGTCCATCAATTATTTATTTATTTTTTGCGGGGTAATGTCCATCAATTACAAATGGTGCTGACTTGTCTGCACGGAGAGATGGTTTTTATTCATAAAAACTAATTTGCATCATAAAGCCAGGGAAGAACCTCATTACTCATAAGATGCCTTGAGGCACTCCCAAAGGCTTTATATTTATAACTGTATCCAGGTGCATGGATATATGGACATTTGGATGGCTTTTATTGTTGCATAGAAGCGAAAAAAATATTGTAATCCCGTGTGCTTCTTGTGGCAATGTAAACTAGAAAAACTCATGAGCTGCTGTTGGTATGTGCCAATTCCGAACACATTATACACTGTGTTCTTAAATTGTCTAAAGGTGAATGCATATGGGATTTCAGTACATGATGGGCCGCAAACTTAACATCTGAACCAAGAAGCAGAAAAAATCCGACACTTGACTAAAACCGTACTTAACTGAAGCGAGAACTGTTGAAGATCTCGGCATTACGATACTTCTTAACTGAACCTATGCATGTGTAGACTCAAATATGCATATATATGCAACAACAGAACAAAATCACTCGGCTGGCCTAAATCTGACAAAGATTCCGATAGAGCAAATTATGCACATGGAGTTCACTACTACTCGTCCATATGAACTGAAGAATCAAAATCAACGGAGCTTCATCATATTGTAAAATATATTCATAGACTAATGAGGAAGTGACTTGCAGCAAGTAGAAAACAACGGACTGAAATTTTGGGATCCTACTTCTGTTAAAAAATAATAATCAAAAGTACCATTGATGCGGAGTCAAATTGCAACCGGCAGGGATCAGCCGCGACGGAACCACCGGCAGCCCAGCATGCACCGGACGTGGCGATAGCAGAGCAGTTCCCGCTGTCCATTGAGGCGGTGGCAGCAACAGACGAGCAGTTCCTTGACTTTCCAGCTTGACGATGGCTGGATTTGTAGCAGATGGGAGCAAGAATGGAGATTTCGGATGAGAGAAGATTTTTTTTGTCAGTTATCTTGGGCATAAGACTGGCGCTTGCAAAAAGATCTCATATTGTGGGACGGAGGGAGTACTTAAAACAAGAAATGGCATGGTTTACCTTACAAAAATCCAAAGTCCAAATTGAACCAATACACAACCAAATTAATCAGCCAAGTAAAGAAGGAATACAAGCAAGGAAGGACGGATAACTAACCAAAACTAAAGAATAACATGATATCTAGGGCAAAAATGGGTGGTTCCGTTTGCCCAAAGGCATGTTAATGTCTGTCACAGATATGAATAGGACTGGCATGTATGTAGCAGATATATGGTTTCTACTTTCTACTCACCAAAGTCTAACTTACTTTTCACAAGGCCAAGGGCCAGATATCCAATGGCTTTGTATCTATAACTGTGCCGGTGCAGGGATATGACCCTTTGGATGGATTTTATTATTGCACATAAGGGATCAAAAATACATTTTAATTTGGCGTCCTACTTGTGTTAGTGTAAGCTGGAATAAGCCACGAGCTGTTGATCAGTTTGTGTGAGATTCAAGCACATTACTTGGTGAGTTTATTAAGTGGTCGGGTGATAGTTGAACATAAGATGATGGAGTGACATCTGAACTGATCGAGGCGCAGAAGAAACTCAACACAGAAACCGTATATGACTGAGCTGAAGCCATTCAAAGATTTCTGTGTTACAATTATTCCTAACCGAATGCATTTAGTTTAACTCGAACAGACATGCATGGATAAAAAAGAATGCTTCATCTATACGCTCAAATATGCATCTAAAACACAGCTGAACAAGATAATCACTCCCCTGACCTGAACCACGTATTTTAAATGTAATCAAGCAACTGATTTCACTTGTATAATTAATCAGTGCATCGACACGAAAATAACAAATCATGCGACACAGTTCACCACTATCCATCCATGGACGGAATTAACCAATTTCCATTTGACTCTTCACATCGCAAAATCCACCCACCCGCATTTCAGAAATTAAAGAACAGCAGACCGAGCTCAGAGGTACGTACCATTTATGTGGACCCAGATTGGAACGGGAGGGGCCGGCCGCGACGGCCGAGCAGTTCCTCCCGTCGTCCTCCCCTCTTCTCCCGGTGAGGTAGTCCACTGAGGGCGGCGGCTGTGGCAGTCGAGCAGCTCCGCCCGTCATCTTCCCGTCGAGCACAGCGACCGGATTTCGAGAGGAAGAATGAAGGGGATCCGGGGGCAAGACGACAGCAAGATTTCAGTTCCAAGGTGGTTGGGAGTGTCGACGTGGCCACAAAACAATTGAGTTGGCATCTCCAACGCTGGCGTGTAAACCGGACACGCATCCGTCCGTGGCCAGGGGATCAGTCTGTAGATACGATTCGAGAGCCCGATCATCGGACAAACGAGTTTAAACAAACCGGATGGTTTTCATAAAAATCGGACAAAAACATTTATATTCCAGGTATATTTTAACTAAACTATATCGAACAAGGGTAAAACTAGTCTATGGCCGGATACGACAGATCTCCACTCCAAGACATGTCTTCCATATGTCTGGCGCCCGATCATCGGACTGTCAGAAACCCTGGAGGGATATGCTTTAGCGAGAGAGAAAGAATAGCCTCCCTCTGCTTCTATGAAGCACGGACCAGGGTTGGTTTTTGGGCGGGGGAAAACAGTCGCACAGTCTATGCCCTGCTCACCGGGCAACACACCGGTTCTGTAACCCAGCAAAGCGGTGGCGGTGGCCTTGGTGGGACCTAAGTGGCGGCGGCCTACCATGATCTACTTTTTCTCGCAGTTTGCAATGGGCGCAGACCGGCCTCCGCCGACATGGCTTCTTTCCGCACATGATTGACGCGTTCCCGCCATTGCTCGCGGCGGATTTGCCGGGTGACGACGTTGTCTAGCCTGGAAGAGCGACGAGGGGGTGGCAATGGCGATGGTGGTGGCGCTGGATCCGAAGGGTTTGCCGGCAACCTCGTCGGGCAACCCAGGCAACTGCAAAGCCGGAGAACTCCTTCTTCTATTCATCGGAGGCCATGGCGGGTGTTGTACAAGGAGGACATGGAGAGAGCGGAGGTGAGGTGTGGTTCTCGCCCGGCGCCTGGACACATTCATATAGTGGGCAGATGCGAGGAGCCAGTCGGAGAGGTGTTCAATGCCGGTCAGCACTGGAACAGACATGTGGCGCTCGGGGAATCGGGGTAGGTTCCTTGATACACGCGCCGGTTTTATGGAGGTAGGCAGGCAGACGGATGCCGTTTCAATGTGGAGAGAAGGCGTGTGCAACAAGCGACCAGCGGGCGGCGCTCTCGGCCGGTGAGCCGCTTGAATGCTGACTCCAGTGTGCGGTAGGGTCCGCTCTGGGCCGGTATGAATGCATGCAGCTGGCTTCAGGTGGGAAAGCGCGCGGGCACGAAAAAAGGGTTTTTTATGGGCAAAATTTTCTAGCTTATTTGGCTTGTAATATTAAAAACTATTAGGATTTATTTTAAGGTTTGCTTTGCATTATTTTTGAAATTAGGACTACAATGCTTGAGGTGGCTAATGTGTAGAAAAAATAATTTGACTTTACGTTAAAATCAGAACTTCCCGGCAAAAATATACATGTGATTATTTGGTAAAGTTGAACACTCATAGTCAAGCTAAAAATATCGTCTCCCCGCCCGAAGCAGCAAATTGTTATAGCACTCTTGATTTTGTTACATGCATTTTACTTTTTTTTTGGCTAGCATTTAATCAGACAAAATGAGTGGCTATTGTAAAAGAAGAAGTTGCCCATTTTGCATTATCTTGTTTACACAATGGAAAGTAACAGCAAACATTGCACCATGCGTTAGAGCGGCATGTTGCAAAGCATTACTGCCAAATTAATTATCTTGCGCGAAGATGCTCAAAATCAGATTGTTTATCTATTACGTAACAATTTCAAATGGGAAATCCATCTAGAACCGGAACGACCCCCTGATGTTGTGGCCACTTGGTGGTCTTTTTTCTGCATTTTTCTTTATATTTTATTTGAGCTTGCTTGTGTTGATGCCTCAGCAGATTTACTATTTTGGTGCTTTGCTACTCGGTTGTATGAACTTGTTGATTGCTCTATTTTGTAAAGCGGAGTGAAAGCCTATTTCAAAAGAAATTCATCTATCGCAGGGCCAACCAATCAAATCAGAAGAGATGTGTGGTCGGGGTAAAATGACTTTAATACACCAGTTTCGTGCGAAAGAGGTTGCAGGAAGAATCATGAAGAGTGGTCCATGATATGTGCTTGCACCGAAGTTCGTCGTTGAATGGACGCAGCACTTGAGGCGTCCGTGTCTAACAGGGAAGAATGGTAAGTCACATGACCACCCCACTGAGACTCGTTGACGTAGACTCAACAGTCCTGCAAATAGCATGGAAGGAAATGAATTGAGCCGGCACAAGAGCACAGCCAGTACAACGAGCGTACTGAACTAGTCAGACCAATTTCATCTCGGAAACCTTCAAAATACTGTCCCCGGCGAGCCCAGGAACCCCTTGCCGGCGTGGGGAGGCCATCGTTTTTCCACCTATCACATCCTCTCCATCATCAGGTGCGACCTTGTCTTGTACTCTTGTGATCTTGTTATGTTCTGCAAGAGTGCAAGCTCATACTTGTAATACTCACAATATTGCTTGCTGGCATCTCACGAGAAAATAGCTAACTGATTCTTCTTAATGACAGTATACGTCTCCGTTTTCATTCAAGCACCATGGGCCGTGCCATTCTCTTCTTCCTCGTACTTGCAGCTGCATCACTGTTGCCCTCCACGGCGCAACCCTGGCACTATCCACACTATCGAAATACTACTACCAACCCTGGCACAGCCCCCTCCCCCTCGCCCCGCCCCCGTGCCGCCCCTAGCGGGCGTCTCGGGGGGTGATTCCCCTCCCGCCGGCATAACCTCCCTCTCTCTCCATCTCTCCTCGCCGCCGCACGAGGCTGGCGCCGGGCCATGCCTGGGGCGCGTTCTGGGACTGCGGCGGCGGGGCCGGCTCCGCTCCGATCTGCATCGGAGGGTCTCGGATCCGGGCGGTGGCCCCTGGCGAGGCTCCCTGTCTCCTGCGGTGGGCAGTGGAGTGGGCGTGGTGCCGGCGATCTGGTCGGGTGGCCAACGGATCTCCGGTGGGCTGGGGCCTCGCGTGGCTGCCTTGGCGGCTGGCGGCGCCAGATCTGGCTGCTGGCCTTCTTCCCTGCTCGGTGCACTTCTCCTGTGAAGGTCCCTAGGTGTGCTGGTTGGCCTGCCTATGGGATGCGGGCGATTTTGGTGGTCGGGATCCAGATCGGGGGAAAACCGGGTCGGCTCCGGCCGGCCGCGACGACGACGACGCCCGCGGGCGCCGATTTCTTCATGGAGACGTCTGTCAAGGTCTGCCCTTCCACTCCCCACCACCTAGCTTCTCGGGTGAAAACCTAACTCCGGTGGGCGGCGGCGGCGTCTTTGGCGCCGCGACCTTCTTGAAGGCGCCGCCTTGAGGGCTGGGTGGTGGCGGGCGCTGTTTGGGGTCGGTGACAGCTGCCGACGGCCTGCCCTTCTTCGCCCAAGCCTCCGCTTTTCCTCCGACGCGTTCCGGTTCTCCTGGGGGCGTCGTTTTGGAGTAAGTGTTGGCTGGGGGGATGGTGGAGCGGTGCTCCATCTCACTCATTGATGGCGGCGGATGTCGGCGGCATGGCGCTGTGGAGGCTCGACGTCCGATGCACGGAGATGGACTCGCGCAGGAGGAGGTTGCTGTTTGGCGTCATGGTGGCGTCGATGGCGGAGTGGCCAGACATGGTAGATGCCTCAATTTGATCTGAAGACGGACCTGTGGAAGATGGCGGCGACGACACACGAGTGCGTCTGACCGGATTATGCCCCAGACCCGGTATGTGGATCGGCTGGGGCTTCCGAATGTGTTTCGGCTTCCGGCTTTTGATGTTAGGTTTACGTGAGTGGTCTGGGTAGTGGCCCGGCTAGCACCCCTTCATCATATTGGATAGGAGTAGTGGCATTTGTTGCCAAGATGGTGGATTCAGGCACATTGGTGTAATACTTTGTATGGTCCTCGAGAATAATCAATAAAGTGGCCGTATGCATCTTCCAGATGCAGAGGCCGGGGGTCATCCTCCTTTTCTAAAAAAAAACTACCAACCTTTTGACAGTGTGGACAAACAACGGCAAATTCAACTTCTACAATAGCTCAGCCGTGCGCCCCATTCTCCAAGGTTTATCACTCGAACAAGATCCAGAGCTTCCTGGTTTTGCCTTTGTAGCAGGGTTCATATGTGCCTTGACGCCTACATGTGACATGTCCCTCTTCGCTATCTTTATTGTACATGTCTATGCTGGCATATTGGAGCGGGTTTATCCAGTGCAGGTGGTCTGGTGTGCCAATCGGGCTAGCCCTGTTGGGGAGAATGCCACCCTCGAGCTTACCACGGATGGAAACCTGGTCCTCCGTGATGCTGATGGTAGCCACGTCTGGTCAAGTAACACCTCTGGCCGATCTGTGGCTGGCATGCTGATCACGAAGATCGGCAATTTGGTATTGTTTGATCACAAGAATGCAACTGTATGGCAGTCATTTGATCATCCCACTGACACATTGGTCCTCGGTCAGTCACTTCAGGAAGGTACGAGACTCATAGCAAGTACTCCTTCCGTCCGAAAATACTTGTCGGAGGAATGGATGTATCTAGACATATTTTAGTTCTAGATACATCCATTTTTATGCATTTCTCCGACAAGTATTCTGGGACGGAGGGAGTACTTCTGCAACAAATATGACCCAGAATCAGTTGCATGTCACTGTACTCCCATATGGGTTATGTGCTTATGCTGAATCCGCACCACCACAACCCTACTACTGTTCGCCCTCGGTTCCCAACAGCAAGAAAGAAAATGTTACATTTGTGAATATGGAAGCCTTGTGCGGTCAGATTTTTCTGATATCTCACAGCTGCCACCAGCTAAATCCACCCAATACATGAGATTAGATTCAGATGGACACATGAGGTTGTATGAGTATGAATGGTCTATGGGAAAATGGACTGTGGAGTATGATATACTGCAAATAGATGACTGTGCTTACCCAACAGTCTGCGGAGAGTACGGTATATGCACCCAGGGACAATGTGCTTGTCCACTTCAGAACTATTCTAGTTCAAGCTACTTCAAGCCGGTGGATGAGCGGAAGCCAAATCTTGGTTGCACGCCAATAACTCCAATCTCTTGTCAAGAAATTCAACACCATTCGCTGTTGACACTCACTGATATTTCTTATTTTGATAAAAGCCATGACATTGTAAATTTGAGCGAAGATGACTGCAAGCAAGCTTGCTTGAAGAACTGCTCCTGCAGGGCCGTTATGTACAGCTATGACCGGTTGGGTCCTGGTGGATGTACCTGGATGACAAAGGTCTTCTCCTTGCAAGCAATACAACCTGTAGGAAACTTAAGTTCCTCTACACACCTCAAGGTGCAACTTAACCCCTCCATTTCTGCATCTTCTTCAAACAAAATAAGATATAATTCAAACAGAAAAAACGTGATGGTAGGTGCTACACTTGGAGCTATTACTGCTCTTGCATTACTTGTCATTGTTGTCATTCTTTATCTACGAATGAGGAACAAGTATGAAGGCAAAGATGAGGAATTTGATTTCAATCAATTGCCTGGAAAGCTAACGAGATTTTCTCTAGAGACATTGAGGGAATGCACATAAGGGTTCAATAAGAAGCTTGGAGAAGGTGGGTTTGGGTCAGTTTTTGAAAGGAAATTAGGTGAACAAAGAGTTGCAGTGAAACGTTTGGAAGGCGCTAGACAAGGAAAGAAAGAATTCCTAGCAGAGGTCGAGACTATCGGCAGCATTGAACACATCAATCTTGTTAGCCTGGTTGGGTTTTGTGCAGAGAAGTTAGAGAGGCTTCTAGTATATGAATATATGTCAAGAGGGTCACTTGATAGGTGGATCTATTACCGCCATAACAATCCATCTCTTGATTGGTGCACCCGGTGTAGGATAATTCTGGATATTGCCAAGGGTCTGTGCTATCTTCATGAGGAATGCAAGCGAAAGATTCTTCATTTGGACATCAAGCCACAAAATATTCTTTTGGATGACAACTTCAATGCCAAAGTGGCTGATTTTGGCCTGTGTAAGTTAATAAATAGGGATCAAAGCAAGGTAGTTACAGTGATGAGAGGAACACCTGGATATCTTGCCCCTGAATGGTTGACATCACAGATCACTGAAAAAGTTGATGTCTACAGCTTTGGAGTTGTTGTCATGGAAATAGTAAGTGGAAGAAAAAATATTGACCATTCTCAGCCCGAGGAGGAAGTTCAACTTATAAATGTACTGCGGGAAAAAGCTCAAAACGACCAATTGGTTGATCTCATTGACAAGCATAGTGATGATATGGTTTCACATCAGGAAGAAGTGATTCAAATGATGAAGCTCGCAGTATGGTGCCTGCAAAATGACAGCATTCGAAGGCCTTCAATGTCAATAGTGATCAAGGTATTGGAAGGTTATATGAGTATAGAAACTATCAATACAAACTTGGTCATGTTTGTTCAACATAATGCATCAACATATTCAGTTCCACCACAAGCATCAGTTTTATCTGGCCCAAGGTGAAATGGGTGGCTAAGAGTAGAAGTTATTCGGCTTATGCACTCTAGCTTTTGTATCCTATTATATTTATATTTTGGAATTACATTTGAAATGGCACAAGAATAAACGTTTCAAGCCAATATAATGTTTGATTGTTCAATGAAGTTGTACCTCATAGTCTTATAGCCTAAAAGCTGGAAAAGAACTCCACGGAAGCTTGTTCCTCACTTGGCCTGCCTAGGGGGTGCAGGCGCATGTTATGCTCTACTAATTCAAACAGAAAAAATCCAACGGATTAGGATTCAGGACAAATGCATCTATAAACTACTTAGGTGGCAGGAAAGAAAATCGAACGTTATTCACGCGAGCAATCCCCATATGATGTGATGTGATAGTATAGCATGTAGCTGCATGAAAGAAAAGAGAATAGAGTTTGATAACTCTGGTGGACTGAATCAGCAAGCTCACCAATTTTTATCAGGGTGGAAGGGACCGTTTGCTAAGGCCCATTAAGGTGATCCAAGCACGTGGCCAGTATCTAGGAAGTTGGGAACCCCTAACCCTGTGGTACATATGAAGAATGATAAATACACACACTGAACTAAACTTCATTAACAGAGAGCAGAATAGTGAACTCTTCTTCACAAGGTAAAATATAAATCGTGACGTATTGCACTTCCTCCTCTGTTTTACCTTATCAGTTTTGTCAAATTTGACGAGATGCATTTTTTTCATCTATGATATTAGGCGCAACAACATTATTTGTCTTGCAGCACAATTCACTCCCCCCCTCATTCATAAGAATGGCTACTGATTACAGAACATGAAAAGGAACCGTATATCCTACAAAATACAGAGTCTGAATTACACAAATGCACCCAACATCGAGAGCACCAGCCAGCCAAGTAATGAAGGAACGAAAACAAGGATAAATAACTAATTACAGAGAAAGAAAAAATTGACTAGTAGGACAGAAAATGGTTGGTTCCGTACTGAAAGTCGTGTTAATGTCCATCATAGTTAATAAAATGGTTGGTTTTCATTCCCCAAAGAGTAACCTGCAGTTCATATGGCCAAGGCAAGAATCTCATCACCCGTAAAAATTCCTTGAGGCATTCAGATGATAGGTGCAAACTTTGACATCTGAAGTGAGAAGCAGGTGAAATTTGAGAATGAAACCGTACATGTCCGATACACCAAATCCTGCACTTGGAGTTCACTACAATGAACGGAGGAATTAATCAAAGTAATCGGAGCTTCATAACATACAATACGTCCGCCTGCGTCCATCCATCAATTTATGTGGAGAACCATTAAAAAAAATGGTAGATCGAATTCAGAGGCATTGGAAGGGTTGGCTGCCACTGAGGCACCGGCGAACCCAGCAAGCAGAGCAGCGGAGGCGTGGCCGCCGAACAGTTCCTCCTGACCTCTTCATCCCTTGGCGAACCCTATTCGGCACACATTGCGTCGGTTAAAGGAGGCATCGGTGCAAACGTGGGAGCAAGATCGCTGGTTTTGATAAGGGAAACATTCCTATGCGGCGCGCCAGCCGAGCGTTGGCCGGTCGCGCCGCATGCGTTCGATCACAACAAATCGTACATCTCGGACTTGATACGTGGAGCTGGGACCCACCCACCGCACCGCGCCTCCCCTTCTCCCCTTCTTATCTCTTCACCAGTCGCGGGTTCCAATCGCTGGAGCTCACCGCTGCCGCAAATTCCAACAACGCCGGCGGCCTCCTCTAGCCCGACGACCTCCGCATCCCACATCCCACCCTCTCTCACTCTTTTTTCGAGCCCGACGACCTTCCCTCGGTGCGCTGCCTACCGCCTGACCCGGAGCTGGAACCGGCACCGCGAGATGTTGCAACCCGCCGCCGGCAATGCTGGAATCGGCCATCAGAAAGCTACAACCGGGCGCCATAGCTGCGACCAGCCAGCAAAAAAGCTGGATTTGCCCACCGGCGAAGCTACAACCAGCAAGAAAAAAGCTGCAATCGCGGCATCCGCGAGCTACAACGATGACAAGATGATGCAATGGTGCTGGAACTAGTAGAAGGAGATGCTGGAACCAGCAGTAACCATGCATAGCAGGTGTTGCAACCGTAATTGCCAGAAGCTGGAACATGCTTCTGGTTTGCTACGACCGGCTAGAAATTTTGCTACGACTCGACGATCACAATCTATGGTATTTGCTGAAACCGGCAGTTTTGTTTGCTGGAACCGGCTAATTTTATTGCTTCAACAGGCTTATTTGGTTTCTCTAGTTGCTTGGATTTTTGTTTGCTGGAAAATAGTGATGCAAACTCGACGGCGGCGGCGAGCCAGGCGGTGGGGGGCCGCCGTGCTTCGATTGGTTGCTCGAACCGGCTTGGCTGCAAGCTGCATTAGGTTTCAGTGGAGTTGCATCTGGCAGTGTGTGTCGCTGGAAACGACTACGAGATTGGGAGGCCGTGCGATGACCGGGACGGCGGGGCAGCAAGCTGCGTTTGTCAGCGACAACGACAGCCATGGAGGACGCCGGGGGCAGTGACCACGTTGTGCGCTGGGCGAGTGGGGGTGTTGTGCGCGTGCGAATTGAAGTTGTTTCGGGGAGGAAGAAGGAATCAACCGCTGTAGACATCTAGATCGGACGCTCGGGCGCTCACCGGCCGAAAGTTAGGCCGGCGCACCGGCGCTTATCAGTCGCCTTTTGATAAACTTTCATTTCTCTCAAAAAAAGGCCCAGACATTTTTTTTTCTTTTTGGTTTTTTCTGAACCAATTTTCTTATACTTTTTTTCTTTTTACATTTCTTTTTGTTTTTAGTTATTTTTTTAGTGAATTTTTTCAAATCGATGAACTTGTTTTCAAAAATTGGTGAACTTACATCAAAATTGATGGTTTTTAGTTCCAAATTCAATAAACTTTTTTGAAAATTGATGATTCTTCAAATTTTGTGATATTTGTTTTCAAAAACGATGAAATTATTTAAAAATTAATTAACTATGTCAAATTTTATTCAAAATCAATGGTTTTTCATAATATTTTGAACTTTTTTCAAAATGGATGAACTTTTTTCCTAGTGTGATGTTTTCCTTTTCAAAATTCTAGGACTTTTTTTTAAGTTTGTGAACTTATTTCCAAAATCTGTGATTTCTTTTTAAATTCACAAACTTTTTCTATTTTTTGTGATTTTTCCTATTTTTTGGTATTTTTTGAAAAGTTAATGGTTGACGTGTCAACTAGTCAAACGGTCCACGTCAACTCGTTAACTGCATAGAACCTGGTCAACCGAGCAAGCGAACATGGTCGGCGAAGCGATTGATGTATGAAATATTGCATTCTTATTGGGCCGGCCAGGCGAGGCGGCACTTGAGTGCCAGCTGGGGAAACTGGTGCTTAAGGCGCTGACTAGGCGCTCCCACATCCCTACTCCTGGCGAGCCATGCATCCCTACGTGGGCCATAGCGGGAAAGCCCTACGTGGCGAGCGTGCCGGACCTCTCCTTATCCGCCGCAGATATGTGTCGAATATGAGGAGTGCCAGTTAGTCGGGGCGTTTGGGCTGGTTTTGGGGAGCCATGTTGGATGCGCTTTTTTTCGTACGGATAGTGATCGAATAGCTGGCCCGTCATTTGGGTTGGATACAGGGCGCCCGGTTGTAGATGGTTCTAGGGTCATGGGGCGTGGTGGGTCTCGACTCTTGCCGGCGGAAGTGCTATACTTTTAGAAGTTTGTTTGAGTTTGGTTTAGGGTTGTGTCATGTTCTAGGAAGGTGAGACGGCGACGGCTCCATGAAGATGGACTAAAGTTCTCCCCGCCTAGCCCTATCCTGGTGGGGTGTCTAGCATCTTCGGAGGGCGTGTGGATATTTTTTTCTGGAGAATGTCACATGATTTTGGTCGGTGTTCGTCTTTGGTGGATCTTTTCGAATACGATTTTTGTTCATCTATGGTTGTGTGTCTTTCGGTCAGATCCTTCTGGTTTATGTTTCTCTTCATGGCGGCGGTTAATTACTGTTCTGGTGCGCTGGTCCTATAGGGCCCTAGCACGATGGCTTTCAAGACTGTCTACTACAACAAGTTTTGTCCCGTTCCAACGAGGGAGGAGCGAATGACAGTGGCTTCTTCGTCTCGCTTCAGTGGTTGTAGTCTTCGCTAGGTGGTCTACAGATCTGGATGTAAGTTTTATTATTTGTAGTGTTCATTGTACAACCTTTATTAAAGATGAATAGATCGAACTTTCCCTCACCAAAATAATATTATTGCTGACTGGAACATACTGTTGGCAAGGAAGATCTGACCGCTGACGAGCCCGCACAGACTTTTCCGGGTCCTGTAATACTTGGTTTGGTCCTGTAATACAAGTTCAGAGATGCCTGAGAAAACAAATGAGATGCACTGGGCACTGAACCATCAAAGGATCACCGATTAAGTTCAGAGATGCTCCTGGTCCCGCATCCCATCCCCAGAGGAGACACGACACAGTTCATACATACGGAATCTTCATCGGACGTACTCCCTTCGTCTCAAAATTCTTGTCTTAAATTTATTTAGATAAGGATATATCTAATATTAAAACGTGACTTGATACATTCATATTTAGACAAATGTAAGACAAGAATTTTGAGACGGAGAGAATATATTTTTTGAAAAAATTCGAAGATACCGTTATCCATTCCAAAATCAGATCACAGAACCAGGTACATGGTAAAACCCAAAATTTTGGTTTGGCTTCGACGCAGTTGAAATGTACGGAGTTAATTACCCAATTTTGCGGAAATAAGCTCAGAGATGTCCATTGCCGACACAGTCTGGAGATCTGAACAAGCTGCATGTAGCAGACTTGATTTCTTGTGGGTACCGGTACAGGCTCAGACTTGTCAAGCATGACGGAGATACCCACGAGAGTATTGCTGTTTTTAATGATTTTGTTGACAGGAGTACATCATTTCTTGGCTAACAGGGATAGGCCGTGAGCCACATGGCTGACCACACGATGAACTATTTGCGATGCACACTCAGCAACTACCATGGAAATCTTGGTGTGGTCAGCAGAGCAGAGCAGTGCAGAGCACAGCTGGCGAGTCAGCTCTTTACTCAAATTGTCTGAGTTGTGTAAACAAAGTTGTCAAGATTATTGGGTTGCATCGACATGCCAATTAAGGCGTGGCCGATCGACCTGCTGAAGTTTATATAAGAAAAGGGCGGATCGAAGGAATACAAACGAGATCGCACCGGATCAGAGAGAACCGTGACAGCGGACGTCCTTAGCGCGTGCGGATTAAACACCATCTGATATGTTGAATCATTGATGGGCGTACAATGATTCCAAGTTAATCTTGAGATTTATATAGGTGTATTTAGTAGTACTCCCTCCGTCCTAAAATTCTTGTCTTACATTTATATAGTTACGAATGTTAGACAAATGTAAGACAAAAATTTTAGACAAATGTAAGACAAGAATTTTGGAACGGATGGAGTATCATTTTGCTACTTGTCATTACGCAACCCTAGCCGGTATCTACTTTTTCTTTCTCCCCGTCTCCACACCCCATGGCCAACGATGCTGCCGCCAAGAAAGAGGCCACCGACGACGCCAAGGCTGCATGAGTTGCATATCTCAGCATAATCTCAGGCTGGTATATACAGTATACACTAGCACAGAAATTACTATCTCCAATTTTATTTTCTTGTCTTTTAACTAGCTCCTTTGTTCTAACGTCCAAAAGAAAAAAAACAGAGGGAGTAGAGGAAAGTGCATCACAGCCACAAGAAAGCCACACGACGAACTTGAAGCAAAATGATTATACGAAACAAACTCAATTTTGTGAATCGTAATGCAGAATAGTCAATTGCCACAGGAGACTAGTACGTAGTGGTTATATGAACCATCGACTATGCATGCATGCCTACAAGAAATACTCAACATCATACGATTGGGCTTAGCGGCAGGGTCCCTCTAGTGCTTGTATTCACCACTAGGTAGTCAATTGACCTGGCTGTGACTTTTATTATTTTTAGTGTTTTTAGTACTGCATGACAATTGAGGAATAGATTGAAAATTTTCTCGAAAAGAAAAGCTTAGCCGCGGGGTCATGCCAAACTAGTAATAACTCTGCGATGCAATGATCTGACTACCGATCAATCAGCCAGTAGTAATGGAGGAGCAGAGTTAGCTGAATCATCATTTACGTCCATGCATGGCTAGAGCTATCAGGCTAGTTCTAGTGGAGAGTCATTTAGACTAGTAACATGCATACATTATTAGTCTATATTACAACTTTCATAGTGGGTACTGTCATAAGTGGGGTAACATATATGTTTTTATTTATTTATTTGTAGACTCATTTTGCATTGAAAAGCTCTATGCTATGTGATGGTTACATATTATGTTATTCTATTTGCCTTTCTCTTTTCAATAACAACTTGCCACATCACTTTTTTTGCTTATGTGGTATCTATGTCACTATGTATGTTACTCTCACTATGACCAGTCTCAGCGTGATTGATGTGGCTATATTTAATTTCTAAATTGTCCTATCATTAATGAGAAAGTTCGGCTCCATTATGGGCTGCAGGGCAGCTGAGTGTAATTGATGCGCCCTCTCGGCGGTTTTAATCAACTCCAGTTCCTGTTCAGTGCTAAATTATTGTGTGCGTACGGGTATGGTGCAGGTGTAGCACGTGGCATTTTTTATTGCGGGGTATTAATGCCGTCCCTGCTTTATGGTGTATTTACATTTGTTTGCATGGTATCTCGTGATTGGGGTTCACCTAATTATGTAAAACTCAATGCGCACAATCGTTATGCACTATTGATAGGCGAGCTTGCTGCCGCAACATGAGCTGGTAGATACACGAGTGCAGAAAAAGGGGGGGATCACATATGGAAACTAAAGCAATCCGAACACACATGAGGGGAGCTTCAGAGTTTTCACATGAAGATCATGGCCTTGACCAGCAGGTTGATGACGCCCAGGATGAAAATGCTCTTTAGCCATGCTTGATTCTGTTCATATACATGGCGATAATTAAACTGATGCATGTGAAGTGAGATGTCTCCACCGCACGCTGAAGTATTGTATGTACTTGGTCTCCCACTTCTAGAAACCGCATTTCCCGTACTGAAGAACACACAACAAATGCTTAGCAAGGCATGGAGAAGATGGACAGGAAGGATCTTGAAAAACATCATGTTGTTCGCACATGTAGAAATACCTCCATGGGTTTTCTTCCGTTCCTGATACAAATTAGATCACGTAGCCCATGTTGCATTCCGGGCAACGGGTGAGAGGGAGCGGCGGCACCTGGTTGGCGGTGTGGTGTGATGCAGGAGGTGTGGAGCTATGCTGGGACATGGATGTACACATGGTGGTGAGTGGCGACGAGACTCCGAGAAATGGAGAGGGAGCAGTGGGAAGAAGGCTGGCGGCAACAAGAAGCAAGCACAAAGTTTCAAAAGGCCGTGTGAAGTGTCCACGTGGTGCAGCTACTATTGGGACTGGATGCATTTGACCTGCGCCTCACTTCGATGCTCGACCTGCCTTGCGGGCCATCTCCTGCCGATGTCAGTTGCAAATGCAAGAGCTATACCAAAAGATGGAAACTTTATACCATCCATAAGTATTGTAGATGCACAAATCGCATGGTAACATATGGTGTGGATACCGACCACGCGTAGCTACATGTCCACTTGCGATTTATCGGTAAATCTACATCCTACATAATTAAAGTATGTAGTGGTTATATGAAGCATCGCTTATGCCTGCCTACAAGAAATTTTCAAAATCGTACGATCAGGCCAGGCGAACCTGCGTAGTTTCCCCTTGTGTTAGCTTAGCTGCGGGGCCATGCCAAACTAATAACTTGGATAGGAGTGTTTGTTTTTCCCTGTGCTGTGTATATGTCAATTAATCCCTCGATTCCTAAATATGAGTCCTTTTAAAGATTTTAATAGACTACGCATGGATATATGCATTTTAAAGTGTAGATTCACTTATTTTGCTTCACATATAGTCTGTATTAAAATCTCTAAAAATACTTATACTTAGAAATGGAGGGAGTACATATAACGCAGGCGTGAGAGGCGATGATCTGACTACCGATCGATCGGTAGTAAATGGAGGACCAACGTTGGCCGAATCATCATTTACGTACCCATGGCCATGGCTAGAGCTATCAGCGTGATTGTCATGGCCATATGTTATTACTTTTAGACTGCCCTACAAGTTTTAGAGGATGTACACGGTGTGTGTTGGTGACTGAACCTGCAAGCCGTTAGCCACTCATTCACTCGGTGCTGATCGATCAACACTATAAACACAGATGAAGAAGGTACCTAGCTTAGCGCATTTTCAATGATTGTAAGAAGATAGTTGTTGGTATACTTTGTCATAAATAATTTTTGATGGCATGTCATATAATAAATGAGGAAAGAAAGTAAGCTTGTACTATGTACATGAACCAACACCCCTTACACAAGCTCCAATATAAAAGAGAGAACACCTTATTTAATATCTCACATCCTGTTGGGCAAACTAGATACAACCTATTGAAGTACTTACATGTTACACTGTTGGTTGATGACACGGCATATTTTGCCAACAACCTAACAAACAAACTGTTGGAGATGTCCTTAGGCATCTTGAGGGAGGCATGGAGGATTGGGTGTACTACTCCCTCTCCATCAAAATGAACCAACCTGACGTAGATCATGTGAACCAACCTGTGGTTAAATGGTTAGGACGACAGTGGTATCCTTAGCCTATCAGAGTTCAAATCCCGTTGCTTGCATTTATTCTAAATTTTTTCAGGATTTTTGACGATGTGCATTCAGTGGGAGGAGATGTTTCTGTCGAATACGAGGCGTTCCGGAGCTGCTCAAAAGGATAGAGTGTGGGTAAAACTGGCGCGCATCGTTTTCAGTCTAGTGTGCCCCGGTTTATGGACGTAACAAACACGGGTACCAGTGCAGGCCCAGATTTGTCAAGCATGACGAAGATACCCACTTATTGTTTTAAATGATTTTGTCGACAAGAGTACATCATTTCTTGGCTAAACAGGGATAGGCAGTGAGCCACATGATAAGGACATCCCGGGGTCCATGCCAGCAATCAGTCAAAAAATGGTACACCTACGAAGCCATCTATATAAGGTCAACTCCACCGCGCGATCCTATCCTATCCGTCCCCGTCCGTTTGGGGTAAAAGGGACAAATAAGACGGCCCAGCGCGCGACGGTCCGGACCCATCTTGTCCGTTTTGTGTCCGGGCCGACCCATTTCGAGCACAAACTTGCGCCAGTTTTGGGATGCGGCGGACACCAAACGGACGCGCGCCTCGTCCGCGTCGGGGCCGCGTGGCAGGCGGCCACCTACCTCCCACCCGCCCACATCAATGCGTACGGGCGGGCGGCCCCACCTGTCATCCACACATCGAAGGGTCGCCGTCCTTCTTTAAGTGGAAATCGTGGACCGGTCGTCGTCCACACTGCCCCACGCCACCCCGCGGCCTCCTCGAAACCCGACAGCCCCAGGCCATAAACCCTAGCCAAGAACTCGCCGGCCGGCCGCCCGCAGCCATGGGGCTCTGGAACTACGGCCGCAAAGGCAAGCACGACCGCGAGTCTGGCTCCTCGTCGGGGCGTCGCCGTGGTTCCGTGAAGAAGGAGGAGCCGGCCTCGCCATCGCCACCACGCCGGGCCCCCTCGCCGCCCGCGTTCTCCATCGCCCCCGCGTCCGCCGGCGAGCGCGACCGGCACTACATCCGCGCGTCGGTGTGCCGCCGTTATTGGGAGACGAGGACGCCGGTCCCCTGGAGCGACGCCCACCTCCCCAACAACTGGCACCTGTCGGCCGACCGCGTGCCGATCCCGCCGGTCCCGGTGACCGGCCGTGCGCGCCGACAGGAGATCGATCGCCGCCGCTGTCTCCTCTCGGACGACCTCTACTACGACCCCAGGTACGCCCCGACTCGCCATTGTGGGACACCTGGTTCCGCGATGAGCACGACACGCGGAGGGCGTCCTACTTCGCCGGCACGTCGATGGGGCCACGGCGGCTACGCCTAGAGCGCCGAGCGGCTGCTCCCCAGGAGCGCGGGCGTAGGCTGGTGCGCGGCCTCATGCCCACGCCGTCGCCGTCGCCATCTCCATCGCCACCACCACCTCCTCGCATGACAGCGGAGGAGGAGGCCCGTCTCATGCAACGTGTCATGGAGGACTCCATGAACACGCACGACGAGCGGCAATGGGACGGCTTGGAGGAGGCCATGGCACTGTCTGCCGCCGGCGACGTGGCCTTCCCGGAGCTGCAGATGGCGGCCTTGAGGGAGGAGAGGAGGGAGGACGCCATGGAGGAGGAGCAGTCGGCCGCCTTCTAGCAACTGCTAGGATCGGGGTGGGCCTGGTCCTGCACTGCTCTGGAGATGGCCGCCGGCGTGGGCGTGGACTGGCGCGCCACTCCGCCGCAGTCACCGGAGCGGGAAGCGTCGCCACGGGAGGAGGTGGTGCAGGCACCTCCCGCCATCCAGCCCGCCCCCGTCTACCATGCACCGCCGCCCCACCTATGGACGCCGCCGGACTACGTCGACCTCGTCAGCGACGACGACGACACCGGCGGCCACTGAAGAGGGCCACGGCGACGGCAACGACGGGCACGGGCAGGAGCGCGCCGGCGGCGACCGTTTTTTTGTACTTTTTTATGTTTAATTATTAATGTGACGAAACTGGGCCGTTTTATGGCCATGGAACCCAGTAACTAAGTTTTATCTTTATTAAACTGCGTTTATTTACTTTTTTAGTCATTTTTTATGTTTTCTTTTTTTTATTGCTTTCCTGACACGGACGTGATTTTTGGTGCGGCCGCGCAGTGGGCGCACGCACGACCCACCGGACACAGCCGGACACGGGCGAACCCATCCGCGCCCCAAAAGGACAAAATCCGGCCAATCCGGACGTCCGTTTAGGGTCGTGCGGTGGAGTTGGCTTAAGCCTACGAAACTTTCCTTCACAGTAATCAAACTC
>LR880971.1:793481648-793517868 GCA_904067115.1 Aegilops sharonensis | reverse complement strand
TTTGAAGAAATTTCTTTTGGTTGTGCTTAACTAGGCAAAGTATACCCTTTGTCCCCCTCAGAAGTTGTTGCTTGTGCAGTTTGCCCATCCAGCATTTCGTGTCCATTTCCGCCACTGCAGCTTCCCAGGGGGTACATGCAGCTGCAGCACCGGTAATCTAGGTGGGCAGTCTTGGGGCTATTCCGTGGCCAAACCCTCGACACCAACGGCATTCTCTTAGGCTTCGCTGGCCGGAAAGATGGTTTCGCCATCGCCAGTGTTGATGTAGATCCAAGTACTAGCGGGTCACTCTGGCCTCGAACTTAGCACTGCCGTAGGCTTCATATGTTCCTGCAAATATACCAATATAACTACGCTTGAAAGACAAAAGATGATCAAATAATTCCATCTAGCAATGGACCAGTCACTCAAAGCGATGATCTGACTACCAATCGACCAGTAGTAATGGATCGGAGGACCAGCGAGCGTTAGCTGAATCATCATCATTTACCTCATTTAGTGGACTATTAAGACATGGTACTAGTGAGATTGACGTGAGACGCGATGGACCAGTAGTAGTGGAGGACCAGCGTACATACATACCCATGGCTTATTGTTGGCGAACTGTTCATTAAATTATGGAGGGTGCCTGCTTCACTGTTCATTTTGTTGGCGAACTTTGTATTTTTTAGCATAACAATGCCAACAAGGCCCATAACGTGGTTAAACCTGTAGAAAATATCCATCCATTCATACACTAAATCAGTAGTTTTTTTAACACGGTACAGACGCAAGCGGTCATTACACGCGCATACACTCATCCCTATGAACACATACCCTACCCCTATGAGCACCTCCGAAATAATGAGCCGGCATATCATCTTGGAATTTACGAAGTCACCGTAGGCACCTCGTCGTCGACGGGAACGTCTCCTCCCACCGAATGCGCATCGCCTGAAATCCTGATATAAATCCAGAAATAAATGCGAGCACCAGGACTTGAACCCTGGTGGGCTGGGATACCACAGTCCCTCTAACCATCTAACTACAGGTTGGTTCACCACTAAATCACTAGTTGAGGAGTACTCATTGCAAAGATTACTCCAACCTTTCGAGGTTGCGACAACCTGGGAGTTTTCTTTTTTTTTTCATATATCCGTTTATTCAAAATGTTTTATCTCTTAAACCGTGCGTCCAAATGTCGAACCGCTTTCACCGTTGGCTTCCTCGCGTCGAGGTCTTCAAAACTAGATCGCATGTTGATAGGTTTTGACGAACTTTTTTCATGAAAAAACTGAACGGAAAAACCAAACGAAAAAACCGAACCGGGAGCACGGGTTTTTTCTCTTTCCGAAAGAGGCACGCTTATGCCTCTCACGAAATCACAATTGTACTTCTCATGGAAGCAAAACCGGGACTCTCAGGGAAGAATAAAAAGAAGAAAAAACGTTTTTTTTTTCGTTTCCGAGGAGGCACGGCCATGACTCCCGCTAAAGCACAACCATGCCTCTCGCGAAAGCAAAACCGTGACTCTCGCGACAGAAAAAATAGAAAACACGTTTTTTTCCTTTCCGAGAGGTACGGCCGTGACTCTCGCGAAACCACAACCGTGCCTCTCGCGGAAGAAAAACCGTGACTCTCACGGAAGGAAAAAAAAAGAGAAAACATGTTTTTTTTTCGTTTGCAAGGAGGCACGGCCATGGTTCCCGCGAAAGCACAACCGGGACTCTCAGGGAAGAATAAAAAGAAGAAAAAAGTTTTTTTTTTCGTTTCCGAGGAGGCACGGCCGTGACTCTCGCGAACCCACATCCTGGCCTCTCGCGGAAGAAAAACCGTGACCCTCACAGAAGGAAAAAAAAAGAGAAAACCTGTTTTTTTTTCGTTTGCAAGGAGGCACGGCCATGGTTCCCGTGAAAGCACAACCGGGACTCTCAGGGAAGAATAAAAAGAAGAAAAAAGTTTTTTTTTTCGTTTCCGAGGAGGCACGGCCGTGACTCTCGCGAACCCACATCCTGGCCTCTCGCGGAAGAAAAACCGTGACCCTCACAGAAGGAAAAAAAAAGAGAAAACCTGTTTTTTTTTCGTTTGCAAGGAGGCACGGCCATGGTTCCCGTGAAAGCACAACCGGGACTCTCAGGGAAGAATAAAAAGAAGAAAAAAGTTTTTTTTTTCGTTTCCGAGGAGGCACGGCCGTGACTCTCGCGAACCCACATCCTGGCCTCTCGCGGAAGAAAAACCGTGACCCTCACAGAAGGAAAAAAAAAGAGAAAACCTGTTTTTTTTTCGTTTGCAAGGAGGCACGGCCATGGTTCCCGTGAAAGCACAACCGGGACTCTCAGGGAAGAATAAAAAGAAGAAAAAAGTTTTTTTTTTCGTTTCCGAGGAGGCACGGCCGTGACTCTCGCGAACCCACATCCTGGCCTCTCGCGGAAGAAAAACCGTGACCCTCACAGAAGGAAAAAAAAAGAGAAAACCTGTTTTTTTTTCGTTTGCAAGGAGGCACGGCCATGGTTCCCGTGAAAGCACAACCGGGACTCTCAGGGAAGAATAAAAAGAAGAAAAAAGTTTTTTTTTTCGTTTCCGAGGAGGCACGGCCGTGACTCTCGCGAACCCACATCCTGGCCTCTCGCGGAAGAAAAACCGTGACCCTCACAGAAGGAAAAAAAAAGAGAAAACCTGTTTTTTTTTCGTTTGCAAGGAGGCACGGCCATGGTTCCCGTGAAAGCACAACCGGGACTCTCAGGGAAGAATAAAAAGAAGAAAAAAGTTTTTTTTTTCGTTTCCGAGGAGGCACGGCCGTGACTCTCGCGAACCCACATCCTGGCCTCTCGCGGAAGAAAAACCGTGACCCTCACAGAAGGAAAAAAAAAGAGAAAACCTGTTTTTTTTTCGTTTGCAAGGAGGCACGGCCATGGTTCCCGTGAAAGCACAACCGGGACTCTCAGGGAAGAATAAAAAGAAGAAAAAAGTTTTTTTTTTCGTTTCCGAGGAGGCACGGCCGTGACTCTCGCGAACCCACATCCTGGCCTCTCGCGGAAGAAAAACCGTGACCCTCACAGAAGGAAAAAAAAAGAGAAAACATGTTTTTTTTTCGTTTCCGAGGAGGCACGGCCATGACTCCCGCTAAAGCACAACCATGCCTCTCGCGAAAGCAAAACCGTGACTCTCGCGACAGAAAAAATAGAAAACACGTTTTTTTCCTTTCCGAGAGGTACGGCCGTGACTCTCGCGAAACCACAACCGTGCCTCTCGCGGAAGAAAAACCGTGACTCTCACAGAAGGAAAAAAAAAGAGAAAACATGTTTTTTTTTTCGTTTGCAAGGAGGCACGGCCATGGCTCCCGCGAAAGCACAACCGGGACTCTCAAGGAAGAATAAAAAGAAGAAAAAACGTTTTTTTTTCGTTTCCGAGGAGGCACGGCCGTGACTCCCGCTAAAGCACAACCATGCCTCTCGCGAAAGCAAAACCGTGACTCTCGCGACAGAAAAAAATAGAAAACACGTTTTTTTCCTTTCCGAGAGGTACGGCCGTGACTCTCGCAAACCACAACCGTGCCTCTCGCGGAAGAAAAACCGTGACTCTCACGGAAGGAAAAAAAAAGAGAAAACATGTTTTTTTTTCGTTTGCAAGGAGGCACGGCCATGGCTCCCGCGAAAGCACAACCGGGACTCTCAGGGAAGAATAAAAAGAAGAAAAAACGTTTTTTTTTTCGTTTCCGAGGAGGCACGGCCATGACTCCCGCTAAAGCACAACCATGCCTCTCGCGAAAGCAAAACCGTGACTCTCGCGACAGAAAAAATAGAAAACACGTTTTTTTCCTTTCCGAGAGGTACGGCCGTGACTCTCGCAAACCACAACCGTGACTCTCGCGGAAGAAAAACCGTGACTCTCACGGAAGGAAAAAAAAAGAGAAAACATGTTTTTTTTTCGTTTGCAAGGAGGCACGGCCATGGCTCCCGCGAAAGCACAACCGTGCCTCTCACGAAAGAAAAAAAAACAAAAAACATATTTTTTCCTTTTCCAAGAGGCACGGCCGTGACTCTCGCGAAAGCACAACCGTGCCTCTCGCGAAAGCAAAACGGTGACTCTCGCGAAAGGAAAAAACAGAAACCATGTTTTTATCGTTTCCGAGAGGCACGGCCGTAACTCTCGTTAAAGCACAACTGTGCCTCTCGTGGAAGCAAAACCGTGACTCTCGCGAAAGGAAAAAAACTTAAAATGTGTTTTTTTCGTTTTCGAGAGGCACGGCTGTGACTCTCGCGAAGCAAAACCGTGCCTCTCGCGGAAGCAAAACCGTGACTCTCGCAAAAGGAAAAAAAACATGTTTTTTCGTGCAAAAAAATATTAATAGTTTTTTAATTGAAAAGCTAAGAAAGACCGATGAAAAACCAAAACGTTGAAAAAAACCCGGGAAAAATCCGTTAAAAAAGCCGAAATCGCGTTATGTACAGTATCAACGGGAAATCCATTCGGCGCACGGATGCACCGGAAGGACGTTGTTCTGTACAGTATTAACACACCTGTACCAACGGAACATGATAATCCTGGATCGATATGTACGCGTCATTTCCCACGCCTCCGTCTCCGCGCGTCGTTAACTGGACGTCCGTACTCTTGCTGTATCCATACGCCCAGATAGAACAAAGTACGCAACGCGTCCTTCACTCGCTCGTCCAGCTAGCAGGAGCGCGCGAGCTCGTCCGCACCGTCGCCATTCTCGCACTGGCCACTCATTCACTCGCTGCCGAATGATCGACACTTGCTCTATAGAAAAGATGAAGAAGGTAGCTTAGGCAGGCATCTTGAGGCGGCCATGGAGGACTGGGTGAAATACTCCCTCTCCATCACCTTGTGCAAGTGCAAGGCGGCAGGCTCATCGTTCCTCCCGCCTAGGCCAGCCTCGCTGACGGCTTTTGGCCCGCTGCTGACGCTTGCTTGGACAAGCGTCAACATCGAGTCAGTAGTCCACGTGGCACGGTCATGGTACGGCCCGAACCGTTCAATGTGAAAATATGAACTCTGCGTTTGTACTTCTTCTCATGTTAAACTAATGTGGGGTACCGGGTCTTTGCATTTTCAGTCGCCTTGCATTTTCTTCATGATTTGGTGCATGTGCATTTTCACATAATTTGTAACAAACCAATTCATATTTCCGTTGCAGATGAATAACCAACTTGTCGAGATCCTGCGAACCAACCTGTGGTTGGATGTTAGGAGGACAGTGGTATCCCCAGTTCAATAGGGTTCAAATCCTGGTTCTTGCATTTATCCTGGATTTATTTCAGGATCTCCGATGATGCGTAATCAGTGGGAGGAGATGTTCTCGTAGATTACGAGGCGCCTATGATGAGTTTGTAAAATCTCGAGATGACATGCCGACTCAGTCCTTCTAAGGTGCTCATAGGGGTAAGATGTGCGTGTGTACATTCATAGTGTGGAGTGCATGCACGTTTATATGAGCGCTTGCATCTGTACCGTGTTAAAAAAAATGGCGAAGATCTTTTTCGTTCTGAGTGGGGCCCGGTTTATGAACATAACAAACTAGGGTGATAATCAGCGTCTTCCCCCGCAAAACGAAATCTGACATTTTAGTCTGAATTTATATAACCCTGTGAGAATAGGGTAAATTATAATCAATAGTCAGAAATCCGACATTTTGATTGACCATACTATATATAATCCATTCTTTTTTGCTTTAAGGGAGTTAGTTTGTCGATCGTCATGACCAACTAAAACTGATTAAACCGGTAGGTCCCAACCTCAATTGCTGTGTGTAACTATGAAAGCTTGTCTGTTGTTATTGCAGCGTCAACTAGCTAATTTTATTTTAAGCAAATGTGGTTCTATCCTTCCAATTATTGTTATTCAAATTTTGTTTTTCTGTTGTCATTTATAGTACAAATGTTATAAGAATTTCAAGAACTTTTTCATATCTTTCTCCTAGTCACCTTAATTTTGTAATTTGTGTTCTAATTTAATTTAGATTTTCTTTTCAGAAAAGCCTACTTTAAAGCTGTGTGAATCCATTATTTTTTTTGAGTTTTCCCAGGAGGTGAGTTGGGAACCCTTTTTAAACTTGGTGGATGTACTGTTGTAGTGACAAAGACTTACCTGAATGTTGCTTTAGTGTAAATTCTCATTTTGCTTCATATGTACTCCCTCTGTAAACTAATATAAGAGCGTTTAAATCACTACTTTAGTATTCTAAACACTCTTATATTAATTTACGGAAGGAGTAGTTTATATTGAAATCTCTAAAAGGACTTATATTTAAAAACCGAGGGAGTACATAATTAAAGTATGTGGTGGTTATATGAACCATCGCCTATGCATGCCTACAAGAAATACTCAACATCGATCGCATGATAAGGCCACGCGAACCTGCGTGGTTTCCGCTTGTGTTGGGTGAGCTGCGGGGTCATGCCAAACTAATAACTTGGACCCATGCTGCCATGCATCAGCCATCAGGAGTGTCTATTTCCCGTTGTACTGTGTATATCTCTCCGTTTTAAATATAAATATTTTTAAAGATTTTAATAAAAGACTGCATACTAATATATATAGACATATTTTAGAGTGTAGATTCAGTTATTTTGCTTCGGATGTAGTTTGTGTTGAAATCTTAAAAAAAAACTTATATTTAAAAACGGAGAGAGTACACATATAGCAGATGTGAGATTTGATGACCGATCGAGCAGTAGTGATGGCTAGAGCTATCAGCGTGATTGTCGTGACCATATTTAATTATTTTTGAAGTGCCCTACCAGTCTCGGAGGACGTACACGTGTGTGTTGCAGCCGATCGACACTACTCTATAAAGAGGGATGAAGAAGCGAAGGTAGCTTAGGCATCTTGAGGTTAGCTAGGCATGGAGGACTGGGTGTACTACTCCCTCTCCATCACCTTGTGCCTCACCCTGTCCCTTGTATTCTCATCCCTCTGCAAATGCAAGGCGGCGGGCTCGTCGTTCCTCCCGCCTGGGCCGACCTCGCTCACGGCTTTCGGCCCGCTGCTTTTGCTCGCCTGGACAAGCGTCAACATCGAGTCGGTGGTCCGCGTGGCACGGTCCTGGTACGGCCCCGTCTTCACGCTCTACCTCCTCCCATCCTTCCCCGTCGTGTTCGTCGCCGACCGGGCCGTCGCGCACCGCGTCCTCGTGCAGCTCGGCTCGGCGTTCGCCAACCGGCCTCCGGCCAACCTCGCCACCCGCATCTTCTCCAGTGATCAGCACAACATCACGTCCGCCGCGTACGGCCCGCTGTGGCGCACGCTCCGGCAAAACCTCACCGGCCGGGCGCTCCACCCGTCGAGCATCCCGCGGTATGCCGCCGCCCGCCGGCGCGCCGCCTCGGGCCTCGTCGACGCCATCACGCGCCAGATGCGAAGCGGCAAAGGGGTCGTCGTGATCGAGGGGCTCCTGCACGACGCTGTCTTCCACGTGATTGCATGCATGTGCTTCGGCCAGGCGCTCGACGACGCCGCCATCGCGGCAGTCACGTCGCTGCAGAGGCAGTTTCTCAAGGAGGTGGTGGGGTTCCAGGTGTTCGGGTCGAGCCCCAAGGTCACCAGGCTCCTCTTCTGGCGACGGTACCAGAGGATGTTGTCCATGCGGCGGCGGCAGGAGGAGGTGTTCATCCCGCTGATACGAGCGTGCCGTGCGCGGCGCAACACCGCCGGCAAGAGCTTTGAAATGGATTGCTACGTCGACTCGCTCATCAGCCTCCGCATCCCGGAGCAAGATGGCAGCAGCAGGCACCTGACGGACGGCGAGATCGTCGCCTTGTGCACGGAACTCTTGTCCGGGCCCGTCGACTCTACGGTAAACATGTTGCAGTGGGCCATGGCGAACCTCGTCACACGGCCGGACGTCCAGGCGAAGCTCCGGGCCGAAATAAACAGCGTCGCCGACGGCCAGGTCTAGCTGGGGCAAATTTTGTGCGAATTCAAAAAACAAATTTGATTTTTTTTTCTTAAAGAACATAAACTTTTACAGGTCCTGGAGGAGGAGCACCTGCCGTACCTCCGGGCGGTGGTCCTGGAGTCGCTGAGGCGGCACCCGCCAGCGCGCTTCATCCTGCCACACGCGGCGGCCGGGGAGAACGGCACGGTGCTGGACGGCTTCACCGTGCCCAAAGAGGTGTCGGTGAACTTCACGCTGGGCGACATGGCCATGGACAAGAAGGTGTGGCCGGACCCCACGCGGTTCCGGCCAGAGCGGTTCCTGCCCGGCGGCGAGGGGGAGAACCTGGACCTCACGGGGAGCAAGGAGATCAAAATGATGCCGTTCGGTGCCGGCCGCCGGATGTGCCCTGGCATCGACGTTTCGCTGCTGCACGTCAACCTCCTTGTGGCCACCATGGTCAGGGCGTTCCAGTGGAGCGAGGTGCCCGGCGAGCCGGTGGACTTCACTGAGACGCTGGAGCTCACCATAGTGATGAAGCGCCCGCTCCGTGCCAAGGTCGTGCCATGCCATGCTACGTGCTAGCTAGCAGCTCTCAATCCTCGTCCATCATTGTCCCATCGGATCTTGAAACTACATACAATATACAATACATTATGCTGCAAGCTTGCCTGATCTATCGGCTCTCTAGAGTTCAATATATCCTGTATAATAAATAGTTGTGTATCCAAATAAAACGTTACGCGGAATTGTACCACTATTTTTGTTTCGTTTGTCCTTCACAACACCTGTGTTTCCAATAAAGTTAGTATGTCATATGTACCATACGTAATAGACCAAGTCGTGTTTGAATTAGCAAGAGCAAGTCTTAAATGCAAGAAATCTTTATTTTGCCTCGCACTTTGAGCTTTATGCATGCATGTGCGTTGGAGCAAATTAAAGCTTTAGCTTAACGGCAAGGAGAACATGAACAGCGTACAAATCCCGCCGGCTGTCCCGTATCAACCAGCTCCTTCGTCCTCGCGGCATGGGTGAGTAAATCTCGCCTGCCTTGCATGTCCACCCCAGCCCATCTCGCCTCTCACGGAGCTCGCTGACCTCTCCATGACAGCTACCTCCGTCGCCACCCTACACTGGACTAGAAAATCCGCAAGGCCAAATGGTAAAACAGAATATTCATTTTGCCCTTCAGCCTTGCATGGTCTGTTCGGCCGCATCTGGCGCCAGCCCTCAAAACACGTTGTAGGGCATATAAGCCTCGACTAGGCTGCGGACACGGCGAGCGCGTGTGCGCGCGTGGTGGCCGTGTCGGGCTCGAACCAAGTGTGCGTGCGTGCGTGTAGCCGTGTGTGTGTGTGGGTGCGGGTCAGCGCGTGTGTGCTCGTGGCTGCACGGCTCTGAGCGAGGTTTAGGGGGAGTGGACTGCATCGGGCGCTGCATGGCCGCGGCGATCGCGTGCGGGCGCGATCTGAGCGCGCGAGCTGGTGCGCGCGGGACGTGGCGAGTGGCAGGTGGGTGCGTTTGAGCGCGGCCCGGGATGTCGGAGCTCGCGGGTATAAGATCCACACCACCCCTGTGTAATCGCTGAGGAGGACGAGTTCGTGCTCGTGGTGAATAACAGAAAGTCCCGTACGTGCGGGGAGGCGTTTGTGCGCCGACAATCCTTCTGTGTTCTTCTTCCTCCACTCCGGTCATGTCTCCGGTGATCGCCGTGCTCCGGTGGTTCGGTTTTTGCAACAACATTTGGTATCAGAGCCTCGCGGCTCAGGGCTGTGGCGCGGCGAGTCCGTGGTGAGCACGGAGACGGGCGCGGCTGTGGCTCGTTGTGACGCCGTTCGTGCGGTGGATGCAGAGGCGCGGCGACGACACACAGCAGCGCGGCGGCATGGAGGCGTGGCGCTGCGGGTGAGGCCGCAGCGGTGCGTGGCGAATGAGGCGCGGCGGCGAGCCGGGCGCGACCGGTGCGTGTTATGGGTGCGCACGGACGCGTCGGGCGCGTCGGGACCGCGGGTGCGGACCACGTCGAGGCGCTAGACCTGGTGCGCAGATCGCGTATGTGCGCGGTGGGAGCGCATGCCAGGAGCGCGGGGACGTGGGGTGTGGCACGCAGACGCGGCGCGGCGGCGCATGGAGCTGTGGGCTTCGGCAGCGGCAGCGGCAGCGGGCGATGGCGGTTACGACGACGACGACGCGGCGGAGCAGGCGTTGCTGGAGGACGTCGACGTCAAGGACTACGGCCTTCTCTGAGCCTCGGCTTAGGGGGATAAATGTAGGGCATATAAGCCTCGACTAGGCTGCGGACACGGCGAGCGCGTGTGTGCGCGTGGCGGCCGTGTCGGGCTCGAACCAAGTGTGCGTGCGTGCGTGTAGGCGTGTGTGTGTGGGTGCGGGTCAGCGCGTGTGTGCGCGTGGCTGCACGGCTATGAGCGAGGTTTAGGGGGAGTGGACTGCGTCGGGCGCTGCATGGCCGCGGCGGTCGCGTGCGGGCGCGATCGGAGCGCGCGAGCCGGTGCGCGCGGGACGTGGCGAGTGGCAGGTGGGTGCGTTTGAGCGCGGCCCGGGATGTCGGAGCTCGCGGGTATAAGATCCACACCACCCCTGTGTAATCGCTGAGGAGGACGAGTTCGTGCTCGTGGTGAATAACAGAAAGTCCCGTACGTGCGGGGAGGCGTTTGTGCGCCGGCAATCCTTCTGTGTTCTTCCTCCTCCACTCCGGTCATGTCTCCGGTGATCGCCGTGCTCCGGTGGTTCGGTTTTTGCAACAACACACGTTTTTCCGGTCATTATGCTAATTCTAATGGTCCACGCGTTAAGGGGTCTGCTAGAGATGCTCTAATTAGCCGGCCAGTGAGGAAACAACAACAAAAATATATATTTGAAGAAGGTAGCCTCACTTACACTTGCACTTGCCAGTCCGCCGCCTATCACTTGCACTTGCCGTCGGCTGACTTGATTTCTTGTGGATACCGGTGCACGCTCAGACTTGTCAAGCATGACGGAGATACCCATAAGCTCGGGCAGATCAGAGGAATACAAACAAGATCAGATCGCACCGGATCAGGCACATGGCAGCGCCAGGAAAGAGTAGGCGACAACGGACTTCATTAGCGCATCGTGTCCATCTGGGTCTGGCCGGCCGTCGAGGGTGCAGCTGCACATCGATCAAGTCAATCGGATAGAGATGGCGGCGATGGAGAGCAATGAAGAGGATAGGTGGCCATCGATGGAGGCGATCGAGTTGTATTATAAATAAATAGTTTTTCCAGATCGTGTCCGCTGGTAGTTGAGTCTAGGTCGAATTGTGCTGTCCGTCGATCCAATCCCTGCACGTACTACGTCTCTTGGAAGGTATTCAAGATATACGGTGCTGGGAAGGCGTAAAAGAAGAGGAGAGAAGCCTTCATCGCAAGAAAGAAGACAAGACACAGAAGACACGCCTAACCCAAACCCTAGCAAAACCTAGCTCTCGTCCGGCCATCCATCCATGGCGCTGCGCAAGCTGGCCGCCAAGTTGCGGATCCCCACCTCTGCCGCTGCCCGGCTCCCGTTGGCCCCCGACCCAGCTACTTTCCGGCTCCCACCGGACCCTGGCGTTCCGCGGGCGTCCATTAACCGGTACCAGGTATACGTATGCCGGCCCCTTCTCCTTCCTGCACCTCTCTCTCTCTCTCTCTCTCTCTCTCTCTCTCTCTCTCTCTCTCTCTCTCTCTCTCTCTCTCTCTCTCTCTCTTAAATCGTTAGTTGGAGTCGGTAGAGCAAATCGACCAATCCATAGATTGGTCATCTCTTGGATTGGATTTCCCTAACTAGAGATTCACAACTTGGTTTTGGGAGGATAGCAAATCGTATGTCTTGTATATATGGGGTATGTTTTGTAAGATCTGAAATTAGAGCACTAACAGTCAAAGGTCTTGAATTGTAGGATAGCAAGGCTAAACCTTGCACTGGTTACTACCTTCTCAGCTTCTTTTACCTTGTTGAATTGTAGGCCGCTAGAGACTGGTATGAGTTTCAGCGAACACGTTATGACGATGTGACAAGAGAGTTCAAAAACTTCAGGTAAAAGCTACAACAACTAACATTTTAGTACTGTTCATCACTACTACTCAAATGATTGATTATTATGGCGTAATGCCTCATCTTTTTTGGCAGGCGTGAGGTTGTGTGGTCTGAAAGGGCGGCTATCTTTTTTGATTTGGTTTATAAGGTGGGTTGTCCTTTGGTCGTTGGTACTGTGGTCATAAAAGGGATTGTTTATCAGACCATGCGATGGCCTAATGGCCGTCCGCCGCCGCAGACATGAAGGTTCATTGGCGCCAATGCATGTGCGCTCGCGGTAAGCACTCTCGTTGTGGCAAAGTGGCAAGAGCAGATAACCATGCATGTACAGATAATGGATTGTTGCATATATACGTGTCTTGATCCGTTGTGTGCCATGGACCAGTGGTTATGACTTATGTAATTGTGTCTAAGCATATATACTTGTTCCTCGTAATGCTTGTTGCACTTGTTTGTTTGGTGAACACTGTTGAGTTTGCTTTCAACTTTTGTCTGTGCTTGTGAAAGCGCTGAGTGGTTTCTCATGTTGCACTTTGTTCAGGGACCTGGTTTATGGACACTGGACTTGTCCACTTTGCCCTGTTTAGCAAAATTATACGGTTAAGTTCGTAAGCTTTTGAAAGAAAAAAGCTTGAACCACTGTGCATCCATCTTATCCATAGAATTTTGAGGATGTGTATATCAGAGTATAAAATACTCATGGATGTTACAGATAATCACATTCGTGTACGATTTCTTTGCGAGTAGCATATGGTTACTTTGTTGGAAACTGGAGAGATCATCTTTGGAATGTTTTCAGAACATTTATATACAAACAACTAAGCAAGATGCTTGGGGCCGAATTATCTTGCATGGGCCAAAGTATTTTTCAAATGCTCGTGGTCCTCGTGCGCTGTGCACTGCATCCATAGCACCGTCAGAAAAAGTTCCAGAACCTAAAGTTTCAGAACTTAAAGTCTCATGACTGCCACATGCTTATGACGCAACTGCTTTTGATTCCATTGAGGGGGCTTCTATCGAAAAACGTTCGATTAGCCATTGTGAAGCTATGTGCATTCCTCAATGCAATATCTCAGAAGGTAATCGATCCAGAAATCCTACCGAGGTTACGGAATGATTTGGTGCAATGTATTGTCAGTTTCGAGCTGGTTTTCCCACCATCCTTCTTCAATATCATGACGCACGTCCTAGTTCATCTAGTCGATAAGATTGCCATTTTGGGCCCTGTATTTCTAGACAATATGTTCCCCTTTGAGATGTTCATGGGAGTCTTAAAGAAATATGTTCGTAACCGTGCTAGGCCAGAAGGTAGCATCTCAATGGGCCATCAAACAGAGGAGGTCGTTGGGTTTTGTGTTGACTTTATTCCTGACCTTAAGCGGACTGGTGTCCCTCAATCGCGGTATGAGGGGAGACTGATTGGAAAAGGCACGCTAGGAGCAGAGTCAATAATATGTAGGATGGGCATTCTTCGGGTCAAGCACACTACACAGTTCTACAGAATTCTGCCTTGGTGACCCCGTATGTCAATGAACACAAGAATACTCTGCGCTCCAAACACCCGGAGCAATCTGACGACTGGATTACATGTGAACACATAAGGACTTTCGGCAGTTGGTTGCTCATCTCATGGGTAACAACATTGTTGGAGATGAGTTGTACTCATTGGCCAGGACACCATCTTCGACTCTATTGACTTAACAAGGGTACGAGATAAATGGGAATACATTTTACACAATCGCCCAAGATCAAAAGAGAACCAACCAAACAGTGGTGTCCGTTTTGATGCAGCAACCAACAAGGAAAAGGACACATATTATGGTTACATAGTGGACATATGAGAACTTGACTATGGACATGAATTTAAGGTTCCTTTGTTTCGCTGCAAATGGATCAATCTGTCATGTGGCGGGGTACAGGTAGACCCGCAGTACGGAATGACAATAGTTCATCTGAACAATCTTGGGTACACAGACGAACAATTCGTCCTATCCAATGATGTGGCCTGGGTTTTCTCTGTGAAGGACATGTCTACCAAACCGAGAAAAAAAAGATAAGGAAGCGAATACATCATATGATGAGCCAAAGCGCCACATGGTTCTTTCAGGAAAAAGAGACATCGTGGGAGTGGGGGGCAACACAAACATGTTTGAAGATTATGAAAAGTTCCATGAAATTCCTCCCTCCAAAGTGAAGGCTGACCCAAGCATCCTGTTAAGTGGTGAAGATTATCCATGGTTATGGCGCAATAAGCAAGGGACACACGCGAAGAAAAAGTGAAGACTTTCTCTCCATAACTATTTTGATGATGCCTTTTATCTAGAATATCACTGGAGTTACATGTCAAGAAATGATATGCCTTTTGTAACAGATGAGTTTTCATTCGAACCCCTGATACTTCGAAAGAGACTGTCCATTTTATACACGAAGTGCATCTAGTTTTTGCCGTAACCTTCTCAACTTGTTAGCACATGCTATGTGGGTGAAATGATGATACCATGCCAACTTTCAACCTTTTCAGAGTTTATTTGTATTGCTTTTTAATTTCAGGGTCATTTATCTAAAACAAATCAGTAAATATATGAAAAATAGCAAATGATGTCAGAAAGGGTTGAAATTTGATGATGTGGCTTTGATTGGTGCATTTTGAACGCACAAAAAGTCTGGAATTGAAATAAGTTTTAAAACATTAAATGTCTTTGTAACAGATGTGTAATTTAAGGGAAAGAAGGGTTACGACAGCGTGTCAACCTTAAACAAGACCATGGATACTTAAGTGGTTACCTTTTCAAATATTACATGCCACTGTTAAAATAATCGTACAGTCATACACGCTAGAAATATCTACCAAGATACTTAAGTGTATATCCCCACAACAAAGATCCTAAAGGTTATTAAAATACACAAACTTACAAACACAAAGAAATATACATAGATATTATATAATCCATGAATTTGTTAAAACAGTTCCAGCAGTCAAAATTATTAAAAATTCAAGTAAAAAAACTTAACATCATACAAAAAAATAGTTTCAATTTGGACAAAATAAGTGTGTTTTTCATGATATACTCTCTCGGTCTGGAAATACTTGTTGAACAAATGGATAAAAATGGATGTATCTAGTATTAAAATACGTCTAGATACATCCATTTTCTAACAAGCATTTTTGGATGTAGGGAATAAAATACAATTGTATAACGGACACCACTATAATCAATAGTGAAAAGCATTATTATGTGGTACAATAACCAAATAAAAAAGTATGCTCATTACGAACTTAGTAGGATAAAATAAATAAAAAATAAAAAAGTTTAATATAAATTATATGTATATGGTCCATGAGTAATGCAAAAACGTAGAGATATAGGTATACCCACGGCAACAACTTCTAGAGCATCAACTTCGGAGATATGAATATGCTAGCAAAGATGGCCAGTTTTTTTAGGTGATTCTCAACAATCACGTGTGGAGAATAAAAAATACGTAAAGACCTTAATTCGATTCTACATGATTAGTCCTTTGCGTACTTCGACTTCTTTGTGCTTGGTTTAATGATACATGTACCCTCCTTTCTCAAACAAACTATAGTTAGACTCGCAATGATGTGTTTCAGTGTTCTAGATATTTCTATTATTAATTATGACTCAGTATGGTGATCGGGTGAAAATATCTTTAACAAACAATGGTAGATAATATGTTAATGAAAATTTTGATGAATACTTAGTCGTCTTTAATCTCCCTGGTTTCTCACCCTCAAGAATCAATTCAAGATTGAGTGCGGTTTTGGATGAGGGTGTAGTATAATCCTGAAGATGTCGTTTTCTCTATTATTTTGGAAGACCCTTTTTGAACACTCCCGGAGCAATGATAAATTGCAAAAGGCAAGTGATCTCTCTTAGTTATGGCGAAGAGAGAGTTTTACATATCCAAGTTCAAGAATCGTCCTCGCCGTAATGAATACAAAAGGGCGGAAGAGAACACAAAAGCGCAACTTGCCACTATTTATTTAGAAACTCGAGAAGGTGAGTTAATGAGAAGCCTCATTGATCGTCTCTCTTGCAGTTCGTTATTTGTTTTTTGCAAAATCCTCGAAGAATATCACATTTTAGCATGTGTACATAAGCAACAACGGAAGTATTTATATTTTTGATGATTCGACGGACAGCTATTAGAGTATCAATCTCTGCTCTAATGCATGAGACCGATAGAGAATAATTGAAGGGATTGCACATTATCCATGCTACTAATTAGCACTACATGCTTGTATGCAACGAGAGGATATAAATCCATGCAGATTTTAAATTATTCATAATTATATAGTAGTACAATATAAATTCTTAGATACCCGTATAAGAACTCAGCTTGTAAGTAGGCAGACAGTTTGTTCAAAAATTGGAAGGTTGGTACAAGAGTGAGATTAATCCAGCTGCCATAGCACGTGAAACAAAATAGCATAGCTGCAACGTACTGAAGGACCCGTACGCTATATTAGCATCATGCTTGTTCTTTCTTCCTCACAAAGAGTTAGCTTACACGGATCACCAACCACAATATGATGCATACAAATTGGAGGTTATGTTTGTTGCTGGAAGCGCGTCGACGTTGCAATGGCAGTAAGGGAATGTTGCTTTGATGCAATGAGCATGAGTGAGGGCTTTTCACAACCCGGTGTCCTAAATATTGCATTCTCGAGGTCCAAGATGGTATGCCACAACGCCGCCACTCGTTTGGAAAAGCACCACCTGCTTGTGCGGATGTAATCCTATGATCTTGTAAAAGCAATACTCTTCATCCCACACGTATGCATCACTTTCATCTAGGTCAATGAAGTTTTCCTCGTCGGAGTCCCAAGAGTACTCGCATCCCTATTTGCTTTTGAATTCACCTTCTTCATATTCGTGTGAATCTTCTTCTTCATCATGACCATCGTCATCTCCATCATTGGTTGTGCCATTGAACTCATACACCTCATGAATGCCTTCTTCATCATCCTCACTGAAGATGTCACTGTCACCAATAATGTCACTCTGACCATCCTCCTTGTCATATATGCATTTCTTAATGATGCAAGGTTCAAACAATCTATGCAAGGCTTCGTTGTCTTCAAAAACCTCCCACGGCACTCTAGGCTGCATCAATTGTTGTACTTCATGATTATAAGGACTAAGGCCGGCCTCATGTGCTAGCATCCACCCCATCTGGCCATTTCCCGATTTTGTCAGTGTCCATATCTGTAATTGGAATTTGTCGTGCACCACATAATAATCCCCTTCATCGTAGCTCGCTAAAACGGACCTATCGGGCTGGTGAGACGAACCTAAATGTTGTTTATCATTGTAAGCTTTCCTCGGCAGCCAAGCCGTGTAGTACACCCCATTCGAGTTGCACAGGATCATAATGATGTCGTTCCAACAATGTATGTAGAGTGACCCCGCCAGTATTCCGCTGACTTCCATATCCGCAAACAGCTAGGGTGTGGCATCAGTCACCATGTCATAGAGAGATCTGGGGCACAAGGCCCTGGCACAAACTCCCGGCTCTCCCATTGGTTGGTCTGTGCTGAGAATACAAGTACATAAATCACCTTATCCTCTGGCCCGTCGGCCCCTGGCACACATATACATGCATCTCTTGTTGCTCCAACGGTGAAACATTGCCTTGTAGTGATGGCTCTGGCAATTCCTCGGCCAACACTTCTAGTCTTGGTGGCGGCCATGCATAAGACTCTCCCACATAATCAAAACGCTCTTTGATGCCTATCTCCTCTTGGTCTTCTTGGAATGGTAGCTCTTCTTCGAACAATTTGGGTGAGCACGGTTGCTCCATGAACAATTTGGGTGGGCGTCGACGATTAGGGCTGGATTAACGAGCTGCTCGGCTTGTTCGGCTCATCATCATTAAGCCCATTATCGTTAAGCTCTTTAACATTAACGAGCTAAAACCTCTGTTCAGCTCGGTTTGTTATGCTCGCGAATGTTCACGAGTGCCCGTTAAGGTAATAAACAACATAGAAGAATCTCATGATCCCATAAAAATCCATAATAGAATAAATTAAACAAGAACGTTAAGGTAATAAATAAAACAGAAGGATCTCATGATCCCATCAAAAATTCACAACAGCATAAATTAAAGAAGGACGTTTGGTTCCTAGCGGCTGGCTCCAGGTTGACTCTAGGGTCCTAGGTCTAGAAGAAGTGCCGAAGTGGGCTGGAGTGCTAGACCCCTAGGCTGGCCTAACTAGTAACTCTTTTGTTAGTGGGCTGATTTGAACTAGAGGTATCATGTCAAACTTTTGAAAATTAGCGAGCTAAACAAGTTAGCTTATGAAACTTGTTTGCTCGTTCGTTAATCTTAACGAGCAAAAAATATTGTTCGGCTTGGTTCATTGACCAACGGGCATGAGTTAAAACGAGCCGAACTATCGAGCGCTCGTTATGCTCGCAAGCTTCGAGCTTTTTGACCAGCCCTATCGACAATCTCACGCCACACCCGGCGGACGCGCCGGGCCGGGACTCGGCCAGCAGGCGCCAGGGGATTCGGCGGAGGATGTTGAGGCGCACGTTGTACGTGGACCATATGCCGTTGCCCTCGATGCCACCGTGGGTCCCGTCCATCTGGTCGGCCAGCGAGGTGCACCTAGCAGATCGATCAACTTGATCTGATCGATAAGGCGCCGACGGGGAGCAACGAAGAGGATAGGGGGCAATCGATCGAGCCGAGTTGTATAATAAATAAATAGTTTTGCCAGAAAGTGTCCGTTGGTATTTGAGCCTAGGTCGAATTGTGCTGTCCGTCGATCCAATCTCTGCACGTACGTACGTCTCGTGGAAAAGATATTGAAGTTTTTATTTTTGAGGGAAAGAAAAGATATTAAAGTTGAACCGATCCTTCCCGACACATATACGGTGCTGGGAAGGCGTAAAAGAAGAGGAGAGCAGCGCCCCCGCAAAGCCTTCATCGCGAGAGAGAAGACGAGTCACGCCTAATAACACAAACCCTAGCAAAACCTCATCCGGCAATCCATCCATGGCGCTGCGCAAGCTGGCCGGCAAGTTGCGGATCCCCACCTCTGCTGCTGCCCGGCTCCCGTTGGCCCCCGACCCAGCTACTTTCCGGCCCCCACCGGACCCTAGAGTTTCGCGGGCGTCCATTAACCGGTACCAGGTATACGTATGCCGGCCACGGTAAGCACTCTCGTTGTGGCAAAGTGGCAAGAGCAGATAACCATGCATGTACAGATAATGGATTATTGCATATATATATGTGTGTCTTGATCTGTTGTGTGTCATGGACCAGTGGCTATGACTTTATGTAATTGTGTCTAAGCATACTTATTCCTCGTAATGTTTGTTGCACTTGATGGTTTGTTGGAAATGTTGTTTGCTTTCAACTTTTGTTTGTCTTGTGAACGAAAGTGCCGAGTGGTGTCCTGTTGCAATTTGTTCAGGGGCCTGGTTTATGTACACTGGACATGTCCAATTTGCCCTGGTTCAGAGGCCTGTGAGCTTTTGGCAGTGAAGCGAAAAGCTTGAACCACTGTGCATCCATCTTATCCATAGAATTTTGAGGATGTTTATATCAGAGTAAAATACTCATGGATGTTACAAATAATCACATTCGTGTACGATTTCTTTGCGAGTAGCATATGGTTACTTTGTTGGAAACTTGAGAGATCATCTTTGGAATGTTTTCAGAACATTTATTATATACAAACAACTAAGCAAGATGCTTGGGGCCGAATTATCTTTGCATGGGCCAAAGTATTTTTCAAATGCTAATCATATGCTCCTATAACAAGCTACTAGGCTGATAGTTCATGCCGTCTTTTCTTAGAGACGGAGTCGCAGCCTTGCAAGGGTTCTCAGTCCTTTCGCAAAAAAAGGGTTTCTCGGTCAATGAAACTGCGATCCCGACGACGTCGTAGTGGTCCAGACCCCCTCACCGCCCTTCCCAACGACCTGCTTCTCGCGGTCCTCGTGCGCTGTGCGCTGCATCACCACCGTCAGGACTCCCGGCCTCATCTCATGTAGGTGGCGTGAGCTCGGGAGTAGCCTCATCCATCCTGTCAACCGCGATGTCCTGGCCGCTATTATCAGGGTGGCACTCGACCGCTTTGTCGCTTCAGAACCACCGTCGGTGTCAATGTTCCATGCCTGCTTTCCGATGAGAAAATATATGGCTTGAATTCAAGCCGAGCCAACTTGACTAGCTAGAGATAGATAACAAGATTAGATCAAAGCTTAGCCCGGCTCGAGTAGTTAATATAATGAGTTTGTAACTTTAGATTGAAGCTTGCCTCTACTCGTGAAAATCGTGACTAGTTAATTTTGGTTTGGCTTCAACGCAGTCAAGAAGTTAAGAGTTAGTTACCCATTTTTGCCGAAAGAAGTTCAGAGATACCCATGCCGGGCACAGTCTGAAGATCTGAACAAGCTGCATCTAGCAGAAAGAAGTACAGATATACCCACAGCACGGCCACAGTCTGAAGTTTTCAACCTAGCAGACTAATCTGAAGTTCAGAGTTAGCTACCCAATTTAACTAAAAAACCGATTTTTGCAGTGCTGATAAAACCACGGATGAACCTGTTCTTTTTAGTGTCTTCTGCCTGATCCGTTTGTCTCGTTCAGTGTGCTTCTCGTTTTCGGACGTTGTGGATGTGCAACATCCGCTGGGCGTAAAACTATCTGCTTCCTAGTATACTTATTTAGTTGCTTTGTTTTGCTTTGACCTTGTAGCCGATACTTTGGTTTTACGATTATGAAAGCCGGAGGGTGTGCTCTCTCTTTCTCCAAGACAAAATTATATTGTCCAGTGTTATATGAACTGAGGAGCGAGAGGAATTGACATTGAAACATACATGACAGAGGTAGTTCCTGTCATAGCCCGCGGAGCTAGTTCCATCCATCCAGGTCCTGAAGGCGGGTACATGCAAAATTTTGATTTGTTTTGTATTGTACACAGTCAAGTTCAGAGTTACCCACTGCCTAAGAAGTTCAGAGATATATACCTACAAAAACAGAGAGATGCATGGCATTGTCAACTAGAGTAATAAGTAGATGCAGTGGCACAGGGCAACCAAAAAGAAACAGAGAGATGCATGACATGTTGCTCCTTGTCCCACATCCCATCCCCACATGACACAGTCCATACATACGAAAGCTTCACCAAACGTATTTTTTAAAACAGAAGATTAAGTTGTCGATTCCAACACCAAATCACAAAACCAGGAACACACAAAATTTTGGATAGGGTTCGACGCAGTCAAGAAGTTCAGAGTTAATTACCAGTTTTCGAAGAAAAAGTTCAGAGATACCAACGGCACATCACGTGCAATCTGATGTTCTGGAGAAGCTGCATCTAACAGACTACTCCCTCCATACAGGTAGCCAACGCCACCAAGTCCATCTTTTTTCCGGTGATCACATCCTCCGTCGGTGGATTAGTATCATCAGGTGCGTCTTTGTGATTTTGTTTCTACTCTGCTAGCTCATCCCCGGTTTCTTGGTGGCTTCGCATAAGCCAACAATCAACTGATTATTCTTGATTATAGACTCTAGTTCCGATCCGACCAGAGCATGAGTCCTGCCAAACTCCTCTCCTTCCTGCTCCTGGTACTTACATCTGCGGCGCCGTTTCCATCCATGGCGCGGCGGCCCTTGAACTATCCCACCGTTCAACGTGGTCAACGATGCTAAAGTGTACTTCGATGATACTTCGACCCTGCAATCCATACTCCTTGGTTTGAGAGGGGTGGCGAATCATATTTGAGGGATTTTAAACATTCTGAGAGATCTGCCAGCTGGTGGTTATTTCCACAACAAAAAAAATCTCCTAAAATTTGACTTTTGAGGGATCTGCTAGAGATGCTCTAAGCTATATCTATCATCAGCCATAAGGCTTCGACCACATACAGTATATAGAAGCATATATACTTCACATTTCCACAAGTTTTTTTTTTTCAGTTGAATACTTTTCCCACGCAAGGACAACTTGCTACAGAAGCTTATTGTTTTGTTGCTGCATTAACAGCTAGCGACTTCTGAAAGAAAAAATTAAGAGCTATGAAGCGTTTCAAATTAACCAACATATATTTGCCTTCAAACTTTACTCTGAGTGACTGATGTGGTGATGCCATATAACAGGCATGCTCCTCTTAACCCCTCTGACTAATTTTGCAAGTGGGCACCCATCATGCGTCCAAACCTAACAAGAATGAGTGGTAGACCAAATG
Source organism: Aegilops sharonensis (assembly GCA_904067115.1). Classification (NCBI taxonomy): domain Eukaryota; kingdom Viridiplantae; phylum Streptophyta; class Magnoliopsida; order Poales; family Poaceae; genus Aegilops; species Aegilops sharonensis. The sequence goes on along the minus strand of LR880971.1, from coordinate 793,495,698 downwards.
ACTAACCCACTGTCCACTGAGTTTCAAAAATAAAAATGATGACCAAACCACTGAGACTTGTTGACAACGTACACTCCACGCTCCAGAGCAAATACGTTGACGCTTTGGGACTAGTCACCCAGATCATCCTATCTCTGAAAATCTAACCCAAGTCCCTCAGTGAGGCCGGCCATCGCTCTGGCGAGATCAAGTCTTCTCCGTTAACGGGTGGCTCAATATCAGCAGGTATGGCGGCAGTGTTATCTTTGTTACCTGCTGGGTTCTTCCTTGTGCTAACTGAATTTTCTTCATTAATTACAGTTTCCACCATGGGTCCTGCAATTCTCTTCTTCCTTGGGCTTGCAGCTACAGCACCATTGTTACTCTTGGCGGCACAAACCTTGGGGAGCTATTCCATGGCCAAACCCTCAACAATTTGGATCAACAACGATGTTTTCTTTGAAAGTCGCAATCGCTACAGCCGTGACATCGTCGCCATAGCACAATCACAAGCTCACTCTGGCATTGCATCTTATATTGCCGCAGGGTTCTTTTGTGTCTCCTCTTCCATTTTCCCATGCAAGGAGTTCCTCTTTGCGGTATCCATTGCGCCGCCCATCAACACCATCAGCAGCATTCATAATTTGCAGATAGTTTGGTCAGCGAATCAGGCTTGCCCTGTCAGGGAGAATGCCACCCTTGAGTTTACCTCGGATGGAAATTTGGTCCTCTATGATGCTGATGGTAGCCACGTCTGGTCAAGCAATACCTCCGACCGATTTGTATCTCGCATGGTGTTAACCAAGTTTGGCAATTTGGTGTTGCTTAATCACATGAATACAATTGTGTGGCAATCATTTGATCATCCTACAGATACATTGGTCCTCGGACAGTCGCTTGCCAAAGGTATGAGGCTCACAGCAAACACTTCTGCAACAAATACTATCTCGAGAGAGAATCAGTTATATATCACTGTACTCCCAGATGGATTATATGCTTATGTTGGATCCATGCCACCACAACTCTACTTTTCATATATTTTTTCGTCTCTGGTTGACCACATGAAAGAAAATGATCTAGAGAAGGTTACGTTCAGGAATGGAAACCTCAGCATGTCAAATATGAATGATAGTATCTCATTGCCAGCAGCAAAATCCACCCAGTACTTGAGATTAGATCCAGATGGACACATGAGGTTGTATGAGTATGAATTGTATGATGAAAAATGGACTGCGGTGCATGATGTAATGCGAATCAATGATTGTGCCTACCCAACAATTTGCGGGGAATATGGTATATGTACTAGGGGGCAATGTGGTTGTCCTGTTGATAATAATTCAAGTTCAAGGTACTTTAAGCTGCTGGATGAATGGAAGCCAAACCTTGGGTGTGCACCGATAACTCCAATATCTTGTCAAGAAATAGAACACCATCAATTATTGACCATTCCCAACATTTCTTACTTCGATCAAAACCCCACAATTGTGAATGCAACAAGCATTGATGACTGTAAGCAAGCCTGCTTGAAGAACTGCTCATGCATGGCCGTTCTGTTCAGAAAAGGAGAATGCGTGTGGGTAACAAAGGTCTTCTCCTTGCAGTCAATACAACCTACAAATGCTCTTTACAACTCCTCTGCTTACCTCAAGGTGCAACTTAGCCCCTCTAGGGAAAACAAAATGAAGGCGTTGTTAAGTGCTACACTTGGTGCTATTACTGCTCTAATACTAATTGCCATTGTTGTCACTCTTTACCTACAAAGGAGGAGGAAGCATGAAGACAAAGATGAGGAATTTGATTTCGGTCAATTGCCTGGAATGCCGACGAGGTTTTCGTTTGAGACACTGAGTGAATGCACAGAAGGATTTAATAAGAAGCTCGGAGAAGGTGGGTTTGGGTCGGTTTTCGAAGGAAAATTAGGTGAAGTTAGAGTTGCAGTGAAACGTTTGGAAGGTGCTAGGCAAGGAAAGAAAGAATTCTTGGCTGAGGTCGAGACTATTGGCAACATCGAGCACATCAATCTTGTTAGCCTGATTGGGTTTTGTGTTGAGAAGTCTGAGAGGCTTCTGGTTTATGAATTTATGTCAAGAGGATCACTTGATAGGTGGATCTTTTATTCCCATAACAATGCCCCTCTTGATTGGTGCACTCGGTGTACGATAATTATGGACATTGCCAAGGGCCTATGCTATCTTCACGAGGAGTGCAGACGAAAAATTGCTCATTTGGACATCAAGCCACAAAACATTCTCTTGGATGAAAACTTTAATGCCAAAGTGGCTGATTTTGGGCTATGTAAGTTAATAAGTAGGGATCAAAGCAAGGTAGTGACTGTGATGAGAGGAACACCTGGATATCTGGCACCTGAATGGTTGACGTCATGGATCACTGAAAAAGTTGATGTCTACAGCTTTGGAGTTGTCGTCATGGAAATAGTAAGTGGAAGAAAAAATATTGACAACTCTCAGCCTGAGGATGATGTTCAGCTTATAAATCTATTGAGAGAAAAAGCTCAAAACGAGCAATTGATTGATTTGATTGACCAGAATGGTGGTGATATGGTTTCACACCAGGAGGAAGTGGTTCAAATGATGAAGCTCGCTATATGGTGCCTGCAACATGATAGTATTCAAAGGCCATCAATGTCACTTGTGATTAAGGTATTGGAAGGTACTATTAGCATTAGAACTTTCGATGCAAATTCACTCTTGTTTGTTCAAGATAATCCATCAACATACTCAATTCCATCTCAAGCATCCATATTATCTGGCCCAAGGTGAAACAAGTTGATAACGAGGAGAAATAAATTCGAAGTATGCAGTTTTGCTTTTGTATCCTATCCTATTTGTACTATGGAATGATGTTTGAAATGGCACCAAAAGGACTTTTGAGGCAATATATATCATTGATTGTTTGGTGAACTTGTACCTCATGGTCTTGTACCTTCAAAAATGAGAAATCGTCTATCCTTCATGAACAATATGGCGGTTCATTCTTGACCCTGGCTTGTTCGGTGTACGAGAACATCGAGCCTTACTCATGTAACCCCTCCTACAGCTACCATATTATACTGTGGGGGTGGCATAACATCTAGTACATGTATGAAGCAGCATAACTAATTATAATAGAATTGAACAGTATTGAAATAAATGGTTGGTTTCATTTACTGGAAGTCACGTCAATGTTCATCACAATTACAAATAACAAAGAAATAGTTCTCATTCATCAAGCACTAACTTGCATTAACAAGGCCAAGGGAAGAACCTCATTACTCATCAGTTATATTTATAGGAAATATGAAGCCTTTATTGATTCTTTGCAAAAGTATCAAGTTGATATTCCACAAAAGAGTTCATTACTTATAAGATGGCTTTAGGCATTCCTAGTGGCTTGTATGTAGTTGTGTCTAGGTGTGTGTATACGGCTCTTTTGATGGCTTTTATTATTGATCACGTGTCCTATTTATGGCAATGTATAACTCGCGAACTGCTGACCAATTTGTATCATACACAAGCACATTACAGAATGAATTCCTAGATGGTTGGATTGTATTAGGCCTTGTACAATGGGAGGTGCTTAGGGAAGGTGCTTAGAGAAATAAATCAGACTTTTCTTAAGCATCGTTGCTTATTTGTATAGGATAGATGCTTAACTAAGCGTCTCTCTTGTAGAAATAGGCACGTGTGCTTCAGAAAAATTCGGTTTATTTTTCTAAGCAACTCTCTAAGCACCTCCCATTGTACAAGGCCTAGCTGCAAATGGGATTTCAGTAAATGATGTGTGCAAGCTGTGAAGGAGAAGAAACTGGACACTTTACTTAGTTCACTGGACATGTACATGACCGAACTGGAAGAAAAACTGAGATTATGACCCCTTCGCGATGTACATGCATGATTTGAAGCTCGCTGTGCTAAGATACTTCTTAACTGAACAGACATGAGGATAAACAAACACTGCATGTACACTCAAATATGCATGTAAAACAACAGAACAGGGTTGTCACTCCTCTTACCTGAACCATGTATCTTATTAGATGTAACCAAGCATTTCATTTCCCCTGCGCTATTGGCAGCTCTCTATTAATCCATCCATGAACCGAAGTAAGCAAAATCCATTATACCCTTCATATTGCAGAATTTAATCTATCCACCTGCATATACATGCAGGTTAACAAACATCAGGAGATGACATCAATCAATTGATGCAAAAGCGAGTTGTAGAAGCCACAGAACGCCAGACTGAAGTCAGTGGCACCATTTATGGTGGAGTCGGATTAGCATGGCAGGGTCGGCATCTCAGGAACCACCAGCAGGCACGGCAGCCTAGCAAGCATAGCACCCAGGGCATCCGCAGTCTCGGTGACAGCTTGTATTTAGGCACGGGTGATCGAGCAGTTCCTCCCTTTTTCCCATGCTCTTGCCCGGCCCCTTTCTGCTGGTGAGGGATCCATTAATGTGACGACGGCCGCTATGGCTGGATTTGTAACGAACAATAACACATGGGATCTTAGATTTATGTTTGGGTCAATGCTACCGAACAAATCTAAGGGCTCAAAGTACTTCACAGAAATTTTATAGAATTTCGGACAGACTTCAGAATTCAGTTATCCGTGAAGCAAATTATCATGTGTGAACTATAGATATATACTGTGTTTTGAAGTGTACCATGTGTGGGCTATATATGTGTGATGTAAATGTTTGAACAAAGAATGTTCAGTTTTTATGATTTCAGAATGTATTCTTCGGACACGGTCCAGAGAGCCAACAATTCCGCCAATTAAATCGAACATTTCAGGATCTACATTGATTCGGTCGATCCTGTAAGTGGGCCATGTTTCATAATGCATGACAATGCACTCCACCTTCTGAGTGGCAACAAGCAAAGGTTGATGCACTCAACATGTGGGGGATATTTAATCATGAAAATACCCATAACTAATTTGGCCAATTGGCCAACAACAAAAAAAGGCAATCCTAAAGCGAATTCTCATGCGTCAGTCAAACTATCGTCGCACATGAATTCCCTAGCCATCCTGTACCCATGTGGTTGCCAACATCGGGTCCAAAATTTCTAAATAAAAAGTAATCACAAGCACTTTCCAAATTAAACGCATTTGACAATTTTTTTTCACTGCTAAAAAAACCTCACAGGTTCCTAGGCGGCTTTATCAAACCCGTCTTTGACGAAAATATCTAGGAGATACCATGTTATGGAGGCAAGTCCACGGTAACCATCAGGACAAGTAAAAGGACAACTTGCTACTACAAGCATATACACATTGCTGTTTTGTTGCATTGAGAGCTAGCGATGCCTCTCTAATTAACCAAAAAAATTATGTCTTTAAACTTTACGCATTTGTGACTGATGCCATATAACAGGCATGTTCCGCTCAACCCCTATGAATACTTTTGGGAAATGCAGCACCCATCATGCTTCCAAGCCTAACAACAATGAACATAAACCAAATGACCAACCCACTGATCTTAAAAAACAAAAATAAGAATGACCAACCCACTGAGACTTGCTAACGACGTACACTCCATGGTCCTAGCATGGAGATTGGACGGGCACAAGCACACATCCACTCACTGAGTGGCGTTTTGGGACTTGCTAGCCAGACCACTCTACCACTGAAAATCCCATCCCAAAATAACTCCCAAGTCCCTCCGTGAGGCCGGCCGGTCATCTCGTTTGGTGATCACATCTTCTCCATCGACTGCGGCTCAATATCATCAGGTGTGACGAACATGCCATCTTGCTTCTAATCTACAAGCTCATCTCAAGATTATTGCTACCTTTCCCCTTGTGCTAACTGATTCTTCTTCTTTTTTTGCGGGGAAGCTAACTAATTCTTCTTAATTGAGCTTATTGTTGCCTTGCTCCTCATTCCAACTGATTCTTCTTAATTAATTACAGTTTACGTGAAGCAGCATGGGTCCTGTCATTCTCTTCTTACTGTTGGTGGCAGCTGCAACACCTTTGCTCTTGGTAGCGCCGACCTGGGGTGATGATTTCCCATTCAAACCGTCAACAGTTTGGATCAACAACAATGTTTACTTTTAAAACATCGACCCCCGTGTCTTCGCTGGTTTAATACCTGTCCCAAGGCAAAACCCCGAAGCTTACATTGGTGCAGGGTTTTTTTGTGTCTCCTCTAGATCCATGTGCGATGAGTTTCTCTTTGCGGTATTCATTTACACCTTCCGCGATGACAATCCGCAGGTAGTCTGGTCTGCCAACCGGGCTCGCCCTGTCAGGGAGAACGCCACCCTTACGTTTACAAGAGATGGAAACTTGGTCCTTCACGATGCTGATGGTACCCATGTTTGGTCCAGCAACAGCTCGGGCCGATCTGTAGTTGGCATCATGCTCACTGAAATCGGCAATCTGGTGTTGTTTGATCATAGGAATGCAACCGTGTGGCAGTCATTTGATCATCCTACAGACACATTGATCGTTGGGCAATCACTTGAGGAAGGTATGAGGCTCACAGAAAATACCTCTCCAACAAATTGGACTGAAAATCAGTTCTATATCACTGTATGCGCGGATGGATTATATGCTTTTGTTGAATCCACACCACCACAATGCTACTTTTCGGATCTCATGGGTCAAAATAAGACAGGAAAGGATCCAACAAGGGTTACATTCATGACTGGAAGTCTTACCGTCTTTGGGAAGCCAGGCATGCCAGATACTGATAGTTATATGCCATTATTGCCAGCAAGTGACTCCATCAAGTACATGAGATTAGAGTCCAATGGACACTTGAGGCTGTATACTTTGTCTGGTACAGAATGGAATGTGTTTGATGTACTAGGGTCCCGTTGGATGGACGATTGTGATTACCCAACAGTCTGTGGGGAGTACGGCATATGCACAGAGGGGCAATGCGTTTGTCCACTTGAATATAATTCTGGTACAAGCTACTTCAAGCTGGTGGATGAACGTAAGCCAAACCTTGGCTGCAAACCATTAACTCCAATCTCTTGTCAACAAAGACAACAACATCAGCTATTGACCCTCCCTAATGTTTCTTACTTTGATAAGAACTACATGGTTGTGAATGCAACAAGCATCGAGGACTTTAAGCAAGCATGCTTGGAGAACTGCTCCTGCAATTTTTCCACTTTAGATGACTGAACTGAAACAGATATGACCCCCCATCACCACTTAAGCTCTCTACAGACATAATGATGCTCCTTAACTGAATCTAGTGTATCTCAAATAGACAACGAGGATAAAGCCCAGTGTCGGTGAAGTCGTACCAGATGGTCGTGTACCTTTAAAGCTGAAAACCCCAGTTCTCCTCCAGGAAGAGCTCCATTGAAATATTTCAGGCCAAAAGCTTGGCTTTTATATCCTATAATATTTGTTCTTCGTAAGTATGCTTCAAATGACAGTATGACACCAGAATAAATTTACCGAAAAAGGCTTTCGCCCCGCTTTATATACGAAGCATCGACAAAAAACAACCCGGTGTATGTGGTCTTCGCCGGTTTCCCTTAATTAACCGTGCCATGTATGGTTTTTGGGTCCAGTTTTCCTTATTAACCGGACCAACTCTCTTCTTCTATATGCAATGCGGGAGCTCCCCGCCCTCTGACGAGGTTCCGTCAAAAAAAAACAACCCGGTACAAACGCACGCCACCACAACACACGCACACACCAGAATAACTTTCCATCCAACAGATAAATGTTTGATTATTTGATGAAGTTGTACCTGATGGTCGTGTACTTTTAAACCTGAAAAACAATCCTCTTGAAAACGCCACCAGAAAAAAAATACAACATGTCAGGATTCAGGATGTAGTAGTAATAGCAAAGCTCAAGTAACTGTAATCTGGTCATACATAGGAAAAATGTTCAATACATGCACTGAAATAAAGTTCATTAGTAGAGAGCAGAATAGACAACTCTCCTTCACAAGACAATACTACAAATTGTGTTGTCTTTCGATTTCTCCTAATCTTGTCACACCCCTAATTTTTCTACTTCAGATGACTGTGAACTGAAAACGGATATGCCCCGATCGCCAATTAAGCTCTCTACAGACATTACAATTCTCTTTAACTGAATCTAGTGTATCTAAAATAGACAACCAGAAAAACAGAAGCTCCATGAAAATAGACGCGAAAATAACAACAGCAACAACAAAAGTACAGAGCTCACACTATTGATCCATCCATGAACAGAAGTATTCAAAAATCCATTTGTTAAACCTCCGTTACCGCAGAATCCATTCACCTGCATACAGGCTAACGCACATTATGATACTCCTAAACTGAATGAATATAAGGTATCTCAAAATACACAAGAAAATAACAGTAGCAGCAGCAAAAGCACGGATCTCACATTATCAATCCATCCGCGACTTGATCGATACAGTAAAGGTCATGGATGCGATGGTAACTAATTATCTATGATTCTTCATGTCTCCCGTCTATGATAATGATACGTCCAGATGCTGCTTCCAGAACAAATGTCTGACGACCAAGCATCTGTTCCTGAAGAAGGGATACAGTTAACTGAAGAATGTTCTGCAGCAATGTGCGAAGTACCATCTGGAGCTGTCACGACGTATCATGCAAGACGTATTCCGCTGACACAAACGGACCAGGCCTACACAAAGGGCGAGGTCCCCTTGCAAACCAACCATGGTGCCAGGCCATTGGAAAACATGCAAAATACTGGTTTGCCCTACTTCATTCATGTGCAGTCAGGTTCAGTCACTAATACACGTTCACACCCGCGCTCTCACACACAGACGCGCGCGCGCGCGCACACACACACGATATAAAAAGCAAAAGGAACAAGTCAGTGACATGTCTGAACAAGCTGTGGGATCCAAACTACTCCCTCCGTCCCAAAATAAGTGTCTCAACTTCAGTACAAAGTCGAGGCATTTATTTGGGACGGAGGGAGTACATATCTAGAAACCCTGGCTTGGTCTCCTTCCACGCCCTGCCAAGCGTCGCAGAGTCCACGGACGACATCCAGGAGTAAGCAATCAACGCTTCCTCCTCCTTGACTTCCGTGATGCCGACTTGGCACGGCGGGGTGGGGGTGCTGCCTCTGCCGCGGCCATGCCTCGCTCCATCCTGTCGAGGCCACTCATGAGGACCTCATAGTACCGTTCATCCTTACAGGCGCGGCGCGCTAGGCCAAAGAGCTTATCATGCAGCACGGAGTGCCTGCACTGCTGGCACTTGTCATCCTGTGGTTCACCACGGCAGTGCATCTGGCACTGCAGCGGCTTGGTTGTCCAGCGTGGCATGACGTGTAGCCCTGGTATCTCACGCACCCCCAGGTGGATCATCACCTAAAAAAAACCACAGTCTGAAGATCTTGCAGGGTGTATGTACATATGGCAGCTAAGGATGCAAGATCAGAATTCTTCAGTACCAATGGATGGAAGATAACTGTTACCTTGACGGCATGGCAGCAGAGCATCCCCGTGTGCTCAAATTGCTTGCACACGCACATAAACGCCTCACCGTCTTCTCCGACATTGACCTCATATTCCACCCTAGACCATTTCTCAGGTTGGGGATGACTGTCTCCACCATGTAAGATTCCGATTCACGTATGGCTTGCACAAAAAGTTCGTAAACCGGTCTTGTGTACACCTCGCTGGCGTGCTTCTCGATTGGCAGATTTGTTTTCAGAACAATCTCATCCTGCACGAAAGCAATAATTCGACGTAGCTTAGTCTCAGCTCATCAAGAACACATCACAGAAAATCTGTTAATTTCCTGAAGTTAAGCTTACCATAGTAGTCTGCTTATCCTCAAACCCATAGTCCGGTTCTTGATCGGACCGCAGTTCCACATACTGTTGAACGAAAAGCTCCATTGAGCAACCCCGTGGAACATGCTGTTTCAGTAAGTGTTTCGCGCTCTCGCTCTTTTGTGTGCTAGTCAGTGTAGCACATAATGTGTCACTGAAGTATGCCTTAACCCACTTATGCCGAACCTCATAGATCTCCTGCAGAAATGGGTGGTTCTCCAATCCATGCTCTCTCAAACTCATCAGTCGTCAGCGTGTCGGTCAGAATTGTGTGGAGCTCCACCCGGAAGCTACTAGTTTTGGTGTAATTTTTTTTAGAAAAGGGGGATTCCCCGGCCTCTGCATCAGATCGATGCATACGGCCACTTTTATTAGAAAGTAAACAAGGTCTCACAAGGTCTTACAATACACAAACAAAACGCAGTATGTAGCTCACCTAGAACAACAACTGCAAAACATAAGCCCCAAACGCCTCCACCGGCTGGCATAGAAACAGATAGGTAAACTAAAAACCTATCCTATTACATAATCGCCATCCAAACCGGTTGAAGATATCCCGCGCTACCGTCTCCCACCGGACAGATCCAATAACCAAATGCTCCCTGGCCTCCGTCGGAGTGAGTAAGGACCACGTACGGATCATAGCTGTAGCTCGGAATATCACCTGCAAAAAATGAGTATTTGTTGTTCTATTAAAAACCAAATCATTTCTGCAATTCTAAATTGCCCATAGCAACGCGCATACTCCTACACGTATGTGTCTGGCTGTTTCGGACTCAATTCCAACAAGCCACACCCCAAATAACGTGTTAACCGATCGCGGAGGAGTAATATTAAAAGCGATTTGCACGGATCGCCATAACCCTCGTGCCAACGGACAGTCAAAAAATAAATGCTTGATAGTCTCATCCCGATCACAGAAACTACACCTAGTAGATCCTGTCCAGTTACGCTTAACCAGATTATCCTTTGTAAGAATAACTTGTTTATGCACAAACCACATAAACACTTTAATCTTCAAAGGTACCTTAACTTTCCAAACCTCTTTGGAACTAGGGATCACAGTAGAATTAATGATATCAATGTACATCGATTTAACCGTGAACACCCCAGATCTAGTTAGCTTCCAACTTATCTGGTCGGGCTGAGGAGTTAGCTGAACTTCCATCAGTCTACGGACCAAGTGAAGCCATGCTTCCCATCGAGCCCCCACAAGCACCCTCCTAAACTGAATATTGAGAGGGATAGACTGCATAACCGTGGCAACGAGAGCCTCCCGACGCTGAACAATACGATATAGGGTCGGATATTGTGAAGCCAAAGGCGCGTCACCAAGCCACGTATCCTCCCAGAATCGCGTATTAGCACCATTACCGACAATACATTTCGTTCTGTTAAAGAAAGCGGCTTTGACCCTCATAAGCCCTTTCCAGAACGGCGAATCTGTAGGTCTCAGCGTAACCTGGGATAAAGTCTTTGAGTGCAGATATTTACTACGTAAAATCTGCGCCCAAGTTGCCTCGGTCTCAGAAGACAACCTAAACAGCCACTTACTGAGCAAGCATCTGTTCTTGACTTCAAGATTTTCAATACCAAGACCCCCTTGGTCCTTTGGTCGACAAATAATATCCCATTTGTCCAATCTGTACTTCCTCTTATACTCGTCACTCTGCCAAAAGAAACGAGAACGATAGAAGTCTAGCCTTTTCCTAACCCCGACTGGGACCTCGAAGAAAGATAAGAGAAACATAGGTAAACTCGTGAGCACCAAGTTAATAAGAATCAACCGGCCTCCATATGACATGAGTTCTCCTTTCCAGCAGCTCAGTTTCTTCTCGAACCGATCCTCAATGCACTTCCACTCACCATTTGTTAGCCTACGATGGTGAATGGGAATACCAAGATACGTAAAAGGTAAAGCCCCCACTTCACAACCAAACAGTTGTGTATACGCCTCTTGTTCGTCTTTGGCTCTCCCAAGGCAGAACAACTCGCTTTTATGAAAATTAATTTTCAGCCCCGACAATTGTTCAAAAAGGCATAACACTAACTTCAAGTTCCTCGCTTTTGCCAAATCGTGTTCCATGAAAATGATTGTATCATCAGCGTATTGCAGGATGGATAGACCACCATCAACCAGATGAGGCACCACTCCCTCCACCTGACCGGCCTCCTTGGCCCTCCCAATCAGGATTGCTAACATATCAACCACAATATTGAACAGAATAGGTGACATAGGGTCACCCTGTCTCAAGCCCTTGTGAGTTTGGAAGTAATGACCTATGTCGTCATTAACTTTAATGCCCACACTTCCTTTTTGCGTAAAGGTTTCGACCTGACGTCGCCAGGTTTCATCAAATCCCTTCATCCGTAGAGCCTGTTGGAGGAACGGCCATTTGACTTTATCATAAGCCTTCTCGAAATCCACCTTGAAAATAACACCATCCAGTTTTTTCGTATGAATTTCATGGAGCGTTTCATGAAGGACCACAACCCCTTCGAGGATGTTCCTATCCGGCATGAAAGCCGTTTGAGAAGGTTGCACTACTGCATGCGCAATTTGCGTGAGCCTGATCGTCCCAACCTTGGTAAAAATTTTGAAACTGACATTCAGAAGGCAGATAGGCCGAAATTGCTCGATTCTCACGGCCTCTGTTTTCTTAGGCAACAGGGTTATCGTTCCAAAATTAAGTTGGAAGAGCTGCAAATGTCCCGAGAACAAATCATGGAACATCGGCATCAGGTCCCCTTTGATGATGTGCCAGCACTTCTTGTAAAACTCGGCTGGGAAACCATCCGGCCCCGGTGCCTTGTTACTTTTCATCTTGGAAATCGCCTCGAAAACCTCTTTTTCCGAGAAGGGGGCCGATAAGACATCGTTCTCCACAGCAGTAAGTTGAGGGATATCATGAACCCTAGACTCATCCATGGACACACAGTTCTCCTCTGGTGGTCCGAACAACCGTTTATAGTATTCAGTAATATATAGCTTCAGGTTGTCCTGACCGATAATTGTACCCTCATCTTGTTCAAGCTGGAAAATTCTCTTCTTCCGGTGCTTGCCATTAGCTATCATGTGGAAGAACTGAGTGTTCGCGTCCCCCTGGACAACCTTTCGCACCTTTGCCCGCAGCGCCCACTTTAATTCTTCTTCCCGTAGTAACTGTTTCAGCCTCATCTCAGCCTCATGCTTGATATGAAGCTCGGTGGCTAACAGAATCGTATTTTCGGCTTTTATATCTAAGGTTTGAATAAGGGAAAGGAGTCGTTCCTTCTCCACCTTATACACCCCACCTAGATGCTTAGCCCACCCACGAAGGAAACTTCTGAGATGCCTAATCTTGTGCTGCCAGCGTTCAAGCGCATTCCTACCTCCTGCATCTTTAGCCCATTCTCTGGCTACAAGATCCAAAAATCCTTCTCTTTCAAACCACGCAAGCTNCTAAGGTTTGAATAAGGGAAAGGAGTCGTTCCTTCTCCACCTTATACACCCCACCTAGATGCTTAGCCCACCCACGAAGGAAACTTCTGAGATGCCTAATCTTGTGCTGCCAGCGTTCAAGCGCATTCCTACCTCCTGCATCTTTAGCCCATTCTCTGGCTACAAGATCCAAAAATCCTTCTCTTTCAAACCACGCAAGCTCAAAAGAGAATAAATTCTTGTTGCCCGAATAGGTAGCCCCACCAGAGTCGAGCAACAGAGGTGTATGATCGGAAGTCCCGCGAGAGAGAGCCCGAACAGTTACAAAGGGAAACTTCTGTTCCCAAGCAACACTAGCCAGGACCCGATCCAACTTCTCAAACGTTGGATTTGGCAAGGCGTTAGCCCAGGTGAACCTCCTACCTGAAAGCTCGATCTCTCTCAAATCTAAGCTTTCAATAATAGTATTAAACATAAATGACCATCTCCCATCGAAATGGTCATTATTCTTTTCATCACGTCTTCTAATAATATTAAAATCTCCCCCAACCAGAATTGGAAGTTGCTCAGACCCGCAAACTCTAACAAGATCAGCCAAAAAATCCGGTTTGAATTCGGCCTGCGCGGCCCCATACACCGCCACTAACGCCCAGTCGAAACCATCATCTTTGGACCTCACCCTGAACTTAACAGCAAAATCTCCCATGACCACACTACGAACTTCGAGAGAGTCACATCTAACACCAAGTAAGATTCCACCCGACCTTCCTCTCGGTGGAAGACAATGCCAGTCAAACTCAATACCCCCCGACAACGTATTGAGAAATTGAGGTGAGAAATTTGCTCTGCCCGTTTCTGATA
>LR880971.1:793464673-793481333 GCA_904067115.1 Aegilops sharonensis | reverse complement strand
TTCGTTCTTTCTTTTTTGCAAACTTTGCCGCCCTGTCCATCTCAGACCTATCAGATGCCTCCACTGACATAGGCTCGGCCATAGCATTATCAGGTACTGCGACATCCGCCAGTGTCGACACCACCTCCATAGCCTGGCTAGATAACTCTGGCGCCTCAGTAGCTCCGCTAACCGCCATCTCATCAACGACAACATGATGCTGCCTAGGACGATAACGTCCCCCTCTGCCACCTCGACCACCACGATAACCACGGAAACCACCTCGGTTGCGGTTGGCCGGTCCAGATGCCCCTTCGACGAAACCACCTGTTGGCCCCAAAAAAGGTCTCTCGGCCGACCCGTCGCTCTGCCATGCATACCCCCGGCCACCACCTATGGACGAGGATCCCCGATGCTATCCATCACCATAAGCATTAATCCCATCGTCACCCCACTGGCCACGAGGTACCGATGAATCCTTCCCCCTAGCCGATGTTTGCGGCAAATGCGCCTGTTGCAGCACTGGTGCCGTCGAGTTCTGCGCCTGCCGAGCCACGAAGTGCGGTGGTCTGGCTCCGGTTTGCTCCACCACCGGTCGATATGGACCACCGGGAGCCGGAGCCTGCGGCCTCAGCGCCGGGGTGCCGCGACCCGCGGCGGTCACAGTAGCTGGCACCGGAGGCCTGAGGCCACCCCGCCCCAACGCCGGCGCGTGAAGCCTAGCTGCCGCAGGGTGCCCGCGACCAGCCCCTCCAGCGACGGGCATCCCGGGTGTTGGTGGCCTAGGGCCGCCGGCCTCTAGCCCCTGGTGGCCGCTTCCGGAAGGCCGCACCTGGGGAACGCCGCCCCTACCGGTCCCGAGCACAGCAACAGCCGCGGCGCGTCCCGACCCGAGCGGCAGCACGCCACCACCGCNGGATAGACCACCATCAACCAGATGAGGCACCACTCCCTCCACCTGACCGGCCTCCTTGGCCCTCCCAATCAGGATTGCTAACATATCAACCACAATATTGAACAGAATAGGTGACATAGGGTCACCCTGTCTCAAGCCCTTGTGAGTTTGGAAGTAATGACCTATGTCGTCATTAACTTTAATGCCCACACTTCCTTTTTGCGTAAAGGTTTCGACCTGACGTCGCCAGGTTTCATCAAATCCCTTCATCCGTAGAGCCTGTTGGAGGAACGACCATTTGACTTTATCGTAAGCCTTCTCGAAATCCACCTTGAAAATAACACCATCCAGTTTTTTCGTATGAATTTCATGGAGCGTTTCATGAAGGACCACAACCCCTTCGAGGATGTTCCTATCCGGCATGAAAGCCGTTTGAGAAGGTTGCACTACTGCATGCACAATTTGCGTGAGCCTGATCGTCCCAACCTTGGTAAAAATTTTGAAACTGACATTCAGAAGGCAGATAGGCCGAAACTGCTCGATTCTCACGGCCTCTGTTTTCTTAGGCAACAGGGTTATCGTTCCAAAATTAAGTTGGAAGAGCTGCAAATGTCCCGAGAACAAATCATGGAACATCGGCATCAGGTCCCCTTTGATGATGTGCCAGCACTTCTTGTAAAACTCGGCTGGGAAACCATCCGGCCCCGGTGCCTTGTTACTTTTCATCTTGGAAATCGCCTCGAAAACCTCTTTTTCCGAGAAGGGGGCCGATAAGACATCGTTCTCCACAGCAGTAAGTTGAGGGATATCATGAACCCTAGACTCATCCATGGACACACAGTTCTCCTCTGGTGGTCCGAACAACCGTTTATAGTATTCAGTAATATATAGCTTCAGGTTGTCCTGACCGATAATTGTACCCTCATCTTGTTCAAGCTGGAAGATTCTCTTCTTCCGGTGCTTGCCATTAGCTATCATGTGGAAGAACTGAGTGTTCGCGTCCCCCTGGACAACTTTTCGCACCTTTGCCCGCAGCGCCCACTTTAATTCTTCTTCCCGTAGTAACTGTTTCAGCCTCATCTCAGCCTCATGCTTGATATGAAGCTCGGTGGCTAACAGAATCGTATTTTCGGCTTTTATATCTAAGGTTTGAATAAGGGAAAGGAGTCGTTCCTTCTCCACCTTATACACCCCACCTAGATGCTTAGCCCACCCACGAAGGAAACTTCTGAGATGCCTAATCTTGTGCTGCCAGCGTTCAAGCGCATTCCTACCTCCTGCATCTTTAGCCCATTCTCTGGCTACAAGATCCAAAAATCCTTCTCTTTCAAACCACGCAAGCTCAAAAGAGAATAAATTCTTGTTGCCCGAATAGGTAGCCCCACCAGAGTCGAGCAACAGAGGTGTATGATCGGAAATCCCGCGAGAGAGAGCCCGAACAGTTACAAAGGGAAACTTCTGTTCCCAAGCAACACTAGCCAGAACCCGATCCAACTTCTCAAACGTTGGATTTGGCAAGGCGTTAGCCCAGGTGAACTTCCTACCTGAAAGCTCGATCTCTCTCAAATCTAAGCTTTCAATAATAGTATTAAACATAAATGACCATCTCCCATCGAAATGGTCATTATTCTTTTCATCACGTCTTCTAATAATATTAAAATCTCCCCCAACCAGAATTGGAAGTTGCTCAGACCCGCAAACTCTAACAAGATCAGCCAAAAAATCCGGTTTGAATTCGGCCTGCGCGGCCCCATACACCGCCACTAACGCCCAGTCGAAACCATCATCTTTGGACCTCACCCTGAACTTAACAGCAAAATCTCCCATGACCACACTACGAACTTCGAGAGAGTCACATCTAACACCAAGTAAGATTCCACCCGACCTTCCTCTCGGTGGAAGACAATGCCAGTCAAACTCAATACCCCCCGACAACGTATTGAGAAATTGAGGTGAGAAATTTGCTCTGCCCGTTTCTGATAAGGCAATAAAGTCCAATCTATTCTCAATGGATGCCTCTGCAAGGAACCTCCTTTTAGCCAAGTCCTTAAGACCTCTGCTATTCCAAAAGATTCCTCTCATATCTCATCATGAAATTTTTTGGCCGTGCGGATCCTAGCACTCCTACGAACTGCGGACATCGGGTATATCTTGCGCTTCCACTTGCGCTTAGGGCTGGACGGGCCCACCCGGTCGAGACTCCCCGCAACTGGGGATCTAACTACTTCCAAACCGTCATTCTCGTCCTCCTCCTCCGGCTCCTGGAGGGGAGGTGCGAGATCATCACAAAAATTATCAAGCACACGAACTCCCAGCGCATCAATCTCAGAATCATTCATCGGTTTGACAGCAGCTAAGTTACGAATCATTTCTAAAGCCCTTTCGGCTTCTAGATCAAGCAAATCATTAACAGAATTAGCAACTTCACCCTCATTACTACCAAGTGAAATCCCTAATTGGATTGCCTTATCCACAATTTGATCATTTGAAAAATGCAAAATAGTATTAGAAGTATTGACGGACATACCAGTAGTGACCTGAACGTCACGAAGCTTTGATGCCCTCACGGCACAGCGCTGCTGTATGTCGTCCACCTCCGGAAGGCTCTGAAGGCGACAACTCATGCGTCGGCCCTCAGACGCCCGGTCCGGGATCCCACCGAACCGAATGACCTCCTCCCGAGAGAATTTATCCAGGGAGCGACCGCCCGTCACTCCCCGAACATCCACCTGGCCCCCATGACCAGGTGAGAGCTCCAAGTCCGCTAATGGGGAGGGTAAGGCCACCTGCCTCCGCCCCCCATCCACTCCAGACCGCATGTCAGGAGTACACGCGAACGAGGCGCTCCCCTCGAGCACCGAATGTGAGGAAGGCCTTGAGGCCACCTGCCCCAAGCCCTCCCCAGGAACCGTCGCAGCCGCCTGCAGAAACGTCCCAGCAGCCGGCGAAGAGGGTGCGGAGGCCACCTGCCCCGGCCCCCCTACCGCAGGCCCTTCGTCTCTCCCGGTAACCTGAACTGGGACAAGAGGAGAAAGGGGCTCCGAGGCACCCTGCCTCGAACCCTCAGACATGATAGGATCATCCTCCTGCACCTCAGCTAACTCACCGCGTACCGAGGGAGGCGAACCCACAATCTCCAGCGACGCACTTGCACCAGAACCCTCCACTCTCGGCTCCACAATGGCCAAGTCAGGTAAAGAGTGCTCAAAAACCTCCAGAGACTCGACCCGCTCGCTCCATAACCTCGGAGGCGCAGAAACGGGCTCAACGGAACCAAATCTCAAAGTAGTCGACGGCACAGTGGTACTAGGCGCTGTCCCACCTGCTGTGGCATGAGCAGTCGACCCTAGTCCCTTAGCCGTCTCACGTCCCGGATCAGTAGGCGGTTTCTCCTTACCCGCCGTACCATCATTGCCCTCGCTCATATCGTCATCCATAGCAGCAGGTGCGTCAGCAAAAAGGCTGTCATCCTCAAACTCAATCTGAAGGCTGTAGGCCTGACCTCGAAAAACCCATTTAACCACGTCCGGCACGAAATCAATGTCCAGAATGCTAACCAATAAGCGAGCCACCCCATGAGCTCGAGTGAAAGCCATATCCACTCGCTCGGGCTTTCCCACCAAGATACCCAGAGAAGCAACGACCCTAGCCTCCTGCAGTAGTGCGGAAGGAGCTCCCGAAAAGCGCAACCATGCCNATCCACTCGCTCGGGCTTTCCCACCAAGATACCCAGAGAAGCAACGACCCTAGCCTCCTGCAGTAGTGCGGAAGGAGCTCCCGAAAAGCGCAACCATGCCTGGGTGAGAGGTATCCCCTGGGGCTCAATCAACTTCCACTCCTGGAACTCAAGAATGCCCTCCGTACCTGGTACCTTACACATCCCAAAGCTCAGCAACCTCTGTAAGTCCTCCACGGTCGGAAACTGAACCCTGAATAAGTTGGCCTCCAGCCCTACAAGCTCCCAGTGGAAATCTCCAGGTGCCAGCTCCCAGAGGCGCTGAATGATCTGGGCCTCAGACACGTGACCTCTAGTCACTTTAACCATCCCAGTTGTCATACTGTGCACCTCCTGAGGAACCTCCCTTTCAATCGGCGACTCAAAGAACGTGAGCTCAGAGCAGAACACTCCGTATGTCATAATACTCGGTAACTGTTCCCTCAAAAGCGGACACGCCCCTGTCTCATGGGCAGGCTTACCACAAGTATCACATAAACTGGCCACACACTCAGCAATAAAATGGCCCTTATCACCACAACGGTAACACATCATTCGTTCTTTCTTTTTTGCAAACTTTGCCGCCCTGTCCATCTCAGACCTATCAGATGCCTCCACTGACATAGGCTCGGCCATAGCATTATCAGGTACTGCGACATCCGCCAGTGTCGACACCACCTCCATAGCCTGGCTAGATAACTCTGGCGCCTCAGTAGCTCCGCTAACCGCCATCTCATCAACGACAACATGATGCTGCCTAGGACGATAACGTCCCCCTCTGCCACCTCGACCACCACGATAACCACGGAAACCACCTCGGTTGCGGTTGGCCGGTCCAGATGCCCCTTCGACGAAACCACCTGTTGGCCCCAAAAAAGGTCTCTCGGCCGACCCGTCGCTCTGCCATGCATACCCCCGGCCACCACCTGTGGACGAGGATCCCCGATGCTGTCCATCACCATAAGCATTAATCCCATCGTCACCCCACTGGCCACGAGGTACCGATGAATCCTTCCCCCTAGCCGATGTTTGCGGCAAATGCGCCTGCTGCAGCACTGGTGCCGTCGAGTTCTGCGCCTGCCGAGCCACGAAGTGCGGTGGTCTGGCTCCGGTTTGCTCCACCACCGGTCGATATGGACCACCGGGAGCCGGAGCCTGCGGCCTCAGCGCCGGGGTGCCGCGACCCGCGGCGGTCACAGTAGCTGGCACCGGAGGCCTGAGGCCACCCCGCCCCAACGCCGGCGCGTGAAGCCTAGCTGCCGCAGGGTGCCCGCGACCAGCCCCTCCAGCGACGGGCATCCCGGGTGTTGGTGGCCTAGGGCCGCCGGCCTCTAGCCCCTGGTGGCCGCTTCCGGAAGGCCGCACCTGGGGAACGCCGCCCCTACCGGTCCCGAGCACAGCAACAGCCGCGGCGCGTCCCGACCCGAGCGGCAGCACGCCACCACCGCGGCCCCCTGCCACTGGCGGTGCCTGCCCGCCCCGGCCCGCACCGGCCGTTGCGGTCGCGGCGGTCTTAGCAGGAGGCTGACCCCGACCAGCCATGTCGCACAGCGGCAGCACTCGTCGCGCACGCCCGACGCCTCGCTCGGAAAACGATGATCGGCTGATAGATCGAACCCTAGCGATCCTCGATCGGAAAACCACCGATAAGTCCTTCGACGTGCATGGGGCTGTAGCCACGTTGGTTTGGGCCTCATATCCAGGTACCACAAGCCCGATTGGGTCCGGCTCACACAGAACCGGCCCATCTCCAGGCCCACCGATCCCGCGGCCCAGGACAGCGTTCAAACGCTCCTGGCGCATCACGGAGATCGCGATCGGGTTCCTCGCCGGCAACGGCGCCCCAGCCGCCGCCTGCCGCCGACCCTTCTTCCTCTTCACAGATATCCACGATCCCTCCGTAATGAAATCGGACAAAGTGGGTTTTGGAAGATTTACCTTAGGAATGGGCCCCTTCCATGGCCGGATCGCAGCTGCCGCCGTCCGTCTATGAACTATCCGTCGAACGATCTCCAGCTGGTCCTCCGGCCCCAATCCTTGCCGTGCCGGATCGTCCACCGGCACAACGCCATCAACAATCGCAGCCACCTCCTCTTCCGAGTACCCGGGATCGAACGCCTCGCAGATCACCGACGATGGCGTCGGCGAGTACACTTCCGGCCCGCCTCCGACGCCGTCCCCGTCGCCTTCGTCCTCCTCATCCGAGTCTACTAGGACCCAGAACCGACCACCGACGTGCCCCACGCCGGCCTTGTTCGCCGGCGGCAGGCCCGTGGTGGAAACCCCCGGCGTCGCCCGTGTCGCCATCAAAGTTTTGGTGTAATGAAAACCGAGGTACTCCTTTGCCCTTCCAAGGACATGCCACTTGAACCATCTGTGTGTAGTGGATGGTAGTACCTCCAACACAGCTTCCTCAATTGCCTCGCAGCGATCTACAGAGTTTTAAGCAAAACAAGTTAGATGGCTGCGCTGCAGAAAAATACTATTGGGTAGGGAAAAGTGTGTACAGAAGTAATCTTACCGGTCAGTATAGTTTGGGGGTGTTTCCCACCCATTAATTGGAAGAACTGACTCAACACCCATTTGAAGCTCTCCGTTTTCTCGTTTATCATCAGCACCCCACCAAGCACTATGGTCTCGAAGTTGTTGTTGACTCCAACAAAAAGGCCGAACGGCATTCCATACACGTCCGATCTGTAGGTTGTGTCGAAGATAATCACATCACCAAAGTATTGGTACTGAACGCTCTGGCCACTGGTCCAGAGTAGTGGCCTTACTCTACAGTTACTATCAACCTGCAAGCCAGAATATTCAAATGTTGGATCCTTTGCTTTGATCCTAGCAAAGGTTTCCACCGTCTTTCTGAGATCCTCAGACAGCGGATCCTTTGCTTCATTATCAGCAATGTGTGGCACATTGTTTTCCCTTAGTTGGCGAATCAAGTCCCTTGTGTTCTTGTCAATACTACCGTGAGACTGCCAGGATGACCTCTGCGCACACATCTTGGAAAGCGGATGGTTATGCCCAACTTGATGTTCGCACACACACCATCCGCCGTCTCTGGATCTCAGCAAAAGAATCGATGCCGTGCATTCACATCGACGAAATGAGTTGCTGTCCTTGCTTGGTGTCCCCTGTAGAACATAACATTTTCCGAGCATTGGTACGTGGTTGAGATCAACAACATAAAAAACAGAAGTACTGCCTTAACTACAAGGGGAGGATGAATGCCATACCTCACACGCGCAAACAAATTGCTGTATGCATTTAGTTCCATGAGAATCCGCACTACTGGCTCCATAGCTGACTCCGAATCCAGATTCCCAGGAATAAATGTTGTAGAATTCATAGGCCTCGTCAAGAGAAACAAAGACAGTCCCCACGGTTGGATTGACCACGGCCTCAGATTCCCGGGCGAATAGCTCCCATGCGACGTCGTTGGTGTGAACTATCTCTGATGCGACGTAGTTGGTTGTAATAGCTCGCATGCGACATCTGCATTGGAAAAAATAGCTCCCATGCGACACACCATTTACGCGGCTAGTTGGCTGTCCGTTAGGCTGAGATTTGGTTAGGACACTGGGGGTTATGTGCTCTGACTGATGGGGTCCACCTATGGCCACGTAGTCAAGAGTCAACCGTCCACGACTCGACCGGTGACTGTGTGACTGTGGGGCGCCCGTGACCGTGCTCGACTCGCCCGAGCTGGACGGCGGCGCCGCCGTAAGCATCTTCTCCGGCAGCGGTTTCTTCTCCGCGGTGGTGGAGCTATTACGAGGTGAGCCCGAAACCCTAGTCCCACTCCCCAGAATTTTGGGGGATCTGTGGCCTCATGCTGCCCTCTGTTTCTTGGCGATTTAGAATCGGGCTCCATTGGATCCGGGGTTTGTTTCTTCTCCGCGGCCCGGTGGTGGAGCGCCTATCTCTGCAGCGGCTATTGCGAGTGAGTATTTTCCAAACACTACTCCCATTCCACTGAATTTTGGATAAATCTGTGGCCTCATGCTGCCCCTGCCCCTGTTGCTTGGCGTTTTAGAATCTCGATTGGATAGGAGATGGAGCGAGGTCTGGATGAGATGGAGCGAGGAGACAGTACTTCAAATCGGTAATGCCACCCTCTTTTCTTGGCGACCCATTTAGAACCGAACTCGATTTGGTAGTGACTGCCCCCGCTGCCTGCCATTGACAAAATAGGGGAGGTTCAGGTTCTGCCACCACATTCGCAATTATAGTGGAATTTTTTCCCTGTAAAGCCAAGCTCAGTGATGGCAGTGTCCAAGAGATTGATAGAGATACCACCGTGAGGTTGAATGTCGAATTTGCAGATGTTGATCCCCAGGAATTGGAGAGCATGAAGGAGAAGGCCGTGGGCAATTTGGTGGAGAGAATTGGGGAGAGTATTGTTTGGGGTCCAGAACAAGAGGTATCTCTGCAACGTTTCGATAACTATAATGGTGAATATGTGAGAATTGAAGATGGAGAATCCATGGTTGCTGAAATTGATCAGCAAGAAGGGTGGGCAAGCAAACAAGTAACATTTTATGCAGAGCTAATTGATCTGCAAACTCATTCCAGAGTTGGTTATGTGCCATCAAAGATGGCTGCACAGATGGAAGATGATGAGTGGGTTTCACAAAAGAAAATGTTGGCATTGTTGACTGAACCGACTGTAGTAGTAGCTGAAGATACAGGGATTGATGCAGATGGAGAGGAGGGAACCCATGGTGCTAGGAAGATTGTTGTTGACTGGAATGTAGTAGAGTTGAATGAAAAAACAGATTTGGTCATTACACCAATATCTGACATTGATATGGCCGAAATGTTTGGCATTCAAGTTGATGACAAAGATAAGGAGAAGGATGNGAGAAGGCCGTGGGCAATTTGGTGGAGAGAATTGGGGAGAGTATTGTTTGGGGTCCAGAACAAGAGGTATCTCTGCAACGTTTCGATAACTATAATGGTGAATATGTGAGAATTGAAGATGGAGAATCCATGGTTGCTGAAATTGATCAGCAAGAAGGGTGGGCAAGCAAACAAGTAACATTTTATGCAGAGCTAATTGATCTGCAAACTCATTCCAGAGTTGGTTATGTGCCATCAAAGATGGCTGCACAGATGGAAGATGATGAGTGGGTTTCACAAAAGAAAATGTTGGCATTGTTGACTGAACCGACTGTAGTAGTAGCTGAAGATACAGGGATTGATGCAGATGGAGAGGAGGGAACCCATGGTGCTAGGAAGATTGTTGTTGACTGGAATGTAGTAGAGTTGAATGAAAAAACAGATTTGGTCATTACACCAATATCTGACATTGATATGGCCGAAATGTTTGGCATTCAAGTTGATGACAAAGATAAGGAGAAGGATGACAGTTCTTTGCCTGCTGAAGGTAAAACAGGCCCTAGAAATGCAAATGAGGATGAAGAACAGCTGATGAGAGAGGCTGCAGATGATGTGGATGATGCAGATGATAATGAGATGGTTTGTTTGTATGACAAAGAGAACCCAGTTATTGAGGTGGGAAAGTTGTGGCCAAGCATGAAGGAGTTTAGGATGTATTTCAGGACCTATGCAGTGAAAAAAGAGTTTGATGCCAAGACTATGTGGACTGATCGAAAGAAATTTTATGCTCGGTGCAAAGGTTATGATGGTGGTGGCAATCCTTGCAAATGGTACTTGTCTGCCAGACTACAACCTGATGGAAGTACAGTAAGGGTAAATCAAATACCACACCAGCATACATGTATGACCACTTCACAGAGAGTTTCAAAGATGACATCACAGCTTTGGGTTACAGAGAAGATTACTCCTATTTTAGCCAAGACTCCAAACACTACTGCAAAGAGGCTTAAAGTTGACTTGGAGAAGCTGTACCCCATCCAGCTGCAATATACCACAGCGTGGAAAGCAAAACAAAGGGCCATGAAATCATTGTATGGTGACTGGGCAAATACATTTAGGATGTTGTATAGTTTTAAAGCAGAGGTGGAGAAGAGGTCACCTGGGAGTGTGGTGGAGATAGATACAGAGGTAACAGAGGATGGCAAGATTTTATTCAGCAAGTTTTTTATGTGTTTGAAGCCTTGCATAGATGGATTCAAAGCAGGTTGTCGTCCATATTTGAGCATAGACTCATCTTTTTTGACTGGAAAGTGGAATGGTCAGTTGGCTGCATGCAATGCTCTAGATGGACACAACTGGATGTTCCCAATTGCAATAGGAATGTTTCAATCAGAGACAGAGGCATCATGGATATGGTTCATGATGCAACTGAAAAGATGCATAGGGCCAGTTTCTCCTTTGGCCATCCACACAGATGCATGTAAAGGGTTGGAAAATGAAGTAAAAAATGTTTTCCCCCATGCTGAGCAGAGGGAGTGCTTTGGACATATGTGGATGAATCTGATAAAAAATTTCAGAGGAGATGAATTTGGGCGCATGTGGCCAGCAGCAAGATCCTACACCAGACAGACACATTCCTATCACCTTGGTAAGATATTGGCATCATGTAGTGATAATGAATTTGCTTCATGGTTGAACACCCACCATTCTCTGTTGTGGTATAGATCAGGTTTTAATACTGCCATAAAATGTGATCATATCAATAACAACTTGGCAGAAAGTTTTAACAACAAAGTGAAGGATTTGAAAGACTTGCCTGTGCATGACATGGTGGATCAAATAAGGATCATGATCATGCGTTTGTGGGAGTTAAGAGGAAAAATTTCTAATATTTTGGAAGGGGACAAGCTTCCAGCAGTGGTACAACAGGTGGTCAACAGGAGTAGAAATCTTTCACATCTATCTGTTGAGAAATCTTCCTTGTGGGGTGCTGAAGTTAGAGATACAAAGAGTGGCAAGAGGCATGTGGTAAATACTGAGTTGCATGAGTGCACTTGCCAAGAGTGGCAACACACTGGAAAACCATGTGAGCATTCCATACTTTTTTTGGCATCTAAACCCAGGTTAAATATGCACCCATATTTGCATGAGTATTATTCAGTCAAATTCAAAGCTGCATATGCAAGTCCAATTCCTTCACTGACTGACCAATCTCAGTGGCCTGAGGTGGAAATAGAATTTACCTTGTGTCCCCCTGTCACTAGAAGAAAGGCTGGGAGGCCTAAACAGAGCAGATTCAAAGCTTGGTTTGAGAAAGGTGGTTGTAGTAAGAAGGGGAAAAAGGAAAAGGAAAAGAATGATAAGCCCAAAAGGGCTCAAAAAGGTAACAAAAATAGGTGCAAGTTGTGTGAGGTACTTGGGCACAGAATTGGTTCATCCAAGTGCATCTACACTCCTCAGAGGCCAAAGTATGTTTATGTTACTGTTTTTGCAAGTTTTTGATTTTGCTACTTGTTCTAGTATCTAACCAAGTCAAATGCTTTATTTTTTAGGAGGAAGCGTGCAGAAAAAGCCCCACCTCTTGTTGTTGAACAATGCTGGCCAGTGAAAAAAGCAAGACTCAATGGCTATAGAAGGAAGAGCACTAAGCAGATAATGTTTGGTGACAAAGATATGGAGCTAACTGAAACTGTTACTGCTGAACATGAGCTAAGTGTTTCTGTTTTGGACGATGTGATGCATACTGAATCTGTTTTGCAGACGCTAGGGCAATCTGAAACTGTTGCANGGCACAGAATTGGTTCATCCAAGTGCATCTACACTCCTCAGAGGCCAAAGTATGTTTATGTTACTGTTTTTGCAAGTTTTTGATTTTGCTACTTGTTCTAGTATCTAACCAAGTCAAATGCTTTATTTTTTAGGAGGAAGCGTGCAGAAAAAGCCCCACCTCTTGTTGTTGAACAATGCTGGCCAGTGAAAAAAGCAAGACTCAATGGCTATAGAAGGAAGAACACTAAGCGGATAATGTTTGGTGACAAAGATATGGAGCTAACTGAAACTGTTACTGCTGAACATGAGCTAAGTGTTTCTGTTTTGCAGACGCTAGGGCAATCTGAAACTGTTGCAGATGAAGCAACTGTTGTGCTGCCATGCGAATCTGCTTTGACAACTGTGTTGCCATGTTTGGAGGTTGTGCTGCCAAGTGTTGAGTTGCAAACTGAAGTAGTTGAACAATGTGTGCCATCTACTCAATCTGCAGAAGTGCAAACTGAAGAAGTGAGACATGGTCAGGTGCGAAAGTTGGGGCCCCAAAAGTTGAGGGGGCCTAGTGGAGTTTGCAAGGGGCCAAAAAGCAAGAGCATCAGCATCAACAAACTATGCGCCGTGGAACCAAACGGTGGAAAAAAGCAGAAGAAATCGAGTGGTAGAAAGAAGCAAAAGAAATAGAGTCGAAATCATTCAAATTTGATGTGAAAACTTAAGTTTGTTGTCATTTGATGTGAAAACTTATGTTCTTTCATGTGAAAACTTATGTGCTATGATGTTGATTTGACTTGAAATAAAATTCAAATTTGAACCGACATTCAAATTTGAACCTATCTCCAATATTTTTTGAGTTCATTTTTTTGTTCTGTGATGTTGCATCGTTTTATGTACTACTATGCACTTTAGTTCATAAATCCAACCCTTTTTGTAAAGTCCAACTCATAGTCACTGAAAATGTTGTCCAAACAGGCTCCAAAGTAAGGGAAAACGGCCCCATTTCTAAGCAAGTTTTTTTCGACCTTCTCAAAATCACCCAAAAAAGATTTTCTTAGCTTATATTATACCTATATAGGATCAATACGAAGTCTCACCTTTTTTTGAATAAGTATTCATATTATTTAATTTATTTTTGAAAAAACACCCTTTAATACAAAGTCAGCAATAAAACAAGTTTAAAAATTTAAAATGCAAAAATAACTTCAGATCCTCCTCAGTCACTCTAAAATGAAGCTAAGGTGATGTTTTTGATTTTTTTGCATTTTCAAAACCTCAAACCCTCTTCTCACTCCTTTGAACTTTATGCAACCTCAGTTGAGATAGTCCAATTTGTGAAGGTTTTTTTATGCAAAGATCATTAGATCAAGTTTATCATTTTATATCAGAACTATGTAACATAAAAAGGCTATATGCGCAGGTTTTTCATTTTTTAGATTTTTTTTGAATTAGTTATACACATTTGAATGTTCGGTCAAACCTTTCAAAACCCCGTTGACTGCCTCCAAACCCCATGTAACCCTAGCGCCAAACGTCCATCGTCGATCTAACCCTAACGCCAAACTGCGGCCGTCGGATAGGCCTTCTAGAAGGATTCCGCGAGGGCGATCCGTGGGCTCCAATCTGATTGGCCACCGTTTTTTCTCTCTGACGAACAGATAACGTTGAGCGGGGGAGCATCTAAGTGACCGTTGGGCCGAGCGGATCGGGCCCGGCAGAGTCTGGCGTGCGTGCGCACGGCCGTCGAGAGGGGGGGATGGGCTGCATGCGAGAGGGTCAATGACATCTGGGCCATCCCTGTCCCATGCATGCCATGCAACGTCGCAGCCTAGCTATTCTTTGCTCGTGAACACCTAGCCATTTGCATGCGGGATTGCATGCACGCATCGATGCAGTAAAGCATGGCAGGGCCGCAGCGTATAGGTACGTACGTCGCATCTAAGCTATTTTAACAAATGCATGTTTGAACGAGACGGACGCGTCGGTGGTGCAGCTCCTTTTTCAGTGTCACGCGCGGATGAACGGGCCTGTTTCCCACGCGGCGTCACCGCCGATGCAAGTGCACGAAATGATGCATCTCGCCTGTGCCGCCCGTGCCTCTTTGGATGCTCTGCCCGCCGTTTTTTGATATAATGCCCGCAATTACTTATGCCAGTGCGAACGGAGAAGAGAAAACGATCGAGAAGGGGCACCGTGTACACATCGACCATGGCTGCAACACGGCTATAAAAGGGCACCATTTCCTCATCCTCTCACACTCATCTCTCAAGCCTCCTCACCTTCTTCTTTTCGAGCCAAATCCACCACTCGAGCCACCATGCAGTTCAACGGCCCTACCTACCGTCGCCCTCGCACCGTGCCGGAGAGGCAGTACCCGGCCGGAGTCGTCGTCGAGAATAGCCTGAGGGTGTGGGCCATCTCTAGGTGGAGGGGCCCTAGAGAGTTGGCTCGCTTCTTCCTCCAAGCCGGCTACCGCCACCTCCCTCCGGGCACTCCGCCCATGTTCCACCTCCACGAGCAGTACGATGGCAACGCCGGGCCCAACGGCATCGTCATCGGCCTCTACGTCACCTTCACTAACCCCTACGACGCTCACCACCTCCTCGGGGAGGTGTTCTGGTGTGGATGCGAGTTTATCGCGTTCACGACCTACAACATCTTCACCAACTTCCACAACATCTTCCCTCACCCCAACGGCATGCACACCCTCCCCTACCAGATGCCGGAGAACGACGAGTGAGGGGCCCAAGGAGGAGGGGCCAAGGAGTGGCAAGGAGGAGGGGCCAAGGAGTTGTTCAAGTGCGAGTCTTCTATCTATCTAGTTTGTGTTTGTGTTGGTTCGGGCGTGTGTGCCCGTGTCTTCTATATATCTAGTTTTAATTATTTTACTTTCATGTTTTATGAACTATATGTAGTGGGGGGATGCCCCTCTATATGTTCTATCTATCTATGCTACTAGGGTACCCGATGCCCCTCTATCTATCTATATGTTTTTTCGGTCCTAAAGTTTCTCCATTGCATTTTATTTATGTGGCCATGTGTACTAAAAAATGCACTAAAACATGATCCAATCATATAAGTTGTTGTTAGCACATGTCTAGTTAATTATCTTCCTTTTATGTTTTATGCACTATATGTTGTAAGGGGATGCCCCTCTATGTTGTAAGGAGATGCTACTAGGGGCACACTAGATGTCTTCTTTTTTTGAGAGGGGCACAACCTTTTTCGGTTGAAACACAGGAGTAAAAACTTTAAAAACACCATAGAACAATTCAGAAAAAATATTAAAAAATGGTGCTTGGTTGAAATAAACTAGAACCAAACAATTGCAACTTTTTTGGTTCACAAAGACTAGAACCAACCTTGGTTGAAATAAACTAGAACCAACATTTTGTTTTAGCCGAAACAACACGGGCCCCTACAATCGGACACGATAGCTTATGCATAAAAATTGCTCAAATAATTACCAGATGAGTTATCTAAAAAAAGGTGAAGGCAGGAAACTTAACATTTGTGAAATAACCTAAAGCCGAAAAGATATATCGATGTCAATGATCGTTTGCACTTTTTTTTGCACTAGCTACACTTCTTTTATCAATGGGCCTGGATATGTTCTATTCGGCCCTGCCTAACTTCTATATGGGCCGGGCCTTTTCGGGCAACTGTGGACAAACCTTTTTTTTCCTTTTCTCCCTCTACTACTGAAACTGAAACTGAAACTGATGACGAACTGAAGAACTGAAAAAACAAAACAGAGTGGAGAAGACATGCCGAATTCATATAGCGCAACACTTTTATTCAAATGTACATATCATTACGATTACAAATGATGCCCAATCTATTCACTTACGACTAATTATCATCACATAAACAAATGCGAGAGTAATTACACAAACATAAAAAAGTCCGGCCATCAGCCCCATCAAATTGTCCTGCTTCTGCAATTCGATGAGTTTCTTCATCTGCTTGTTCAGCTTCTTCAGCTCTGCCGTCACTCCTGCATCCCCCACAGTAGCACCCATGGAAGGGCGGGCGCCCCCAATGGAATTGCCAGATCCAGATGCGCCCGATCCAAACTTGCCCAACTTCTCCGCCTCCAACGGTAAATCTGTTGGGGAACGTAGCAGAAATTCAAAATTTTCCTACGTGTCACCAAGATCTATCTATGGAGAAACTAGCAACGAGGGAAGGAGAGTGCATCTACATACCCTTGTAGATCGTTAAGCGGAAGCGTTCATGTGAACGGGGTTGAAGGAGTCGTACTCGTCGTGATTCAAATCACCGGAGATCCTAGTGCCGAACGGACGGCACCTCCGCGTTCAACACACGTACAGCCCGGTGACGTCTCCCATGCCTTGATCCAGCAAGGAGAGAGGGAGAGGTTGAGGAAGACTCCATCCAACAGCAGCACAACGGCGTGGTGGTGGTGGAGGAGCGTGGCAATCTTGCAGGGCTTCGCCAAGCATCAC
>LR880971.1:793443974-793454748 GCA_904067115.1 Aegilops sharonensis | reverse complement strand
CCAGTTACGTTGTGACGTTTGGTACACCCAAAGCATTCCTACGGTATCCGGGAGTTGCACAATCTCATGGTCTAAGGAAAAGATACTTGACATTAGAAAAGCTTTAGCATACGAACTACACGATCTTTGTGCTAGGCTTAGGATTGGGTCTTGTCCATCACATCATTCTCCTAATGATGTGATCCCGTTATCAATGACATCCAATGTCCATGGTCAGGAAACCGTAACCATCTATTGATCAACGAGCTAGTCAACTAGAGGCTTACTAGGGATATGGTGTTGTCTATGTATCCACACATGTATTGCTGTTTCCGCTCAATACAATTATAGCATGAATAATAAACGATTATCATGAACAAGGAAATATAATAATAACTAATTTATTATTGCCTCTAGGGCATATTTCCAACAAAATCGAGCTCCCCTGATGCACCGAATCCGCTCTATGTACTCATCTAGCCACTCAAAATGGGTGCATTGCTTCAATTTCTGAAATCGGAAAGATGAACCCTAAATCCCAAATCCGATGGGGAAAAATGGGCAAATTTGAAATTGGGAGACAAAAACCAAAATTGGCATATTGAGAAGTAAAATCTCACCTTTCCCTGCTCTGGTTCGCTCTCGCATTTCACGAATTCCCGCCCAAGGTTGCCATTCTTGTCGGTCGTTGTGACTAGCCGCTTCAGGGGTGCGATACGTGGGCATGCAGGGCGCCTTGTCATGGGCACTACACCATAGCGCGGCCATGATCGGCGGGAGACTGAAGCGGAGCTCGACATTGCTAGGTCGCTGCCCGGAACGGCGTTGCTGCCCGTCGTCGCCGGAGAAGAAGAAGAACAACGGTCGGGGAGGGGGGGGGGGAGGATGGGCTCGGGTGCTGCACGGCTCGGGGCACGGCTCGGTGTCCTCTTGTACCAATGCTGACTTGGATAAGTTAGTGGGTCCCACGCTGTGGGTCCCGCTCACCTGACCAATGCTGAGTTGGATAAGTTAGTGGGTCCCATGCTGTGGGTCCCGCTCACCTGATTCGAGTTTTAAACATGTGTCTTTGGATTAGGCAGCAGTGTCGCATGGGAGCTATTTTTTCCAACGCAGATGTCGCATGCGAGCTATTACAACCAACTACGTCGCATCAGAGATAATTCACACCAACGACGTCGCATGGGAGCTATTCGCCCCAGATTCCCTCTGCTCGAACCCCGCAATTGCCTTCTCCAGCGCGCTGACACGATACACAGAAGCAGATCCATGTTCGTCTCCCAGCCGTGCCCTACAAAATTTGTAAAGAGATCGGCTGTAAGTTGCTGAATGCGAGTACAGTTTCCTTAATTTACACGAGCCGGCACACAACAGAACATCATCTAATAGAGATGATAACATTCAGAAAGCACAAGGATGAAGAGACGGAAACACCCAGAGGAAAACTGAAGAGCAGACAGCACCTAGCGCCACAGCGAGGCGAGTACCTAGGGGTAGGAGAGGCGGCGGCGGCGCCATGGGCGTGCGGGTGCGGCATCTCTGAATCCTTCTCCTTCATCTCGACCCTGTACGTACCTACCAACGAAACGAACCACCTGCGGTTAAGAACAAGAACTTCGAGGCCAAGTTGAATGGCAGGAGAATGGAAGGAAACCGGCTGGCCTCGGCTGCTCCTTCCCCGGCCGGCGGCGTCAACTCCGCGGCCGTCTCTGTCGCCCGCGGCGGTTGGCGCAGGAAGGAGAATATTTCTTTTTCTCGAGTGAATTACACTTTTTTTATGGGTCGAGTGAAGCACACTTTGCACCACGTAGACTCTCAATTTTGTTCCACAGTCACTTATAACTCCCTCCTTCCGTTTCAAAATATAAGGCGTATCTACTATACTTTTGATTGACATGAGCTCAAATGTTTCTATGCTTGACCAAGTTTATAGCAAAATCAATACTAAATAAATAAAACATTTCACTTTGACCAAGACAAGCCATAAACAGTATTTGTAAAAATTCATGCCGGCACCACCAGTATAAAAAAGCAATAGAGAAAAAGTCATCAGATCTAATTTGGAAGATCTCATCGAAACAAAGGCAACGATCTCTCAGACTGTTGGTCTCCATCACCACATAAGAAACCCCACATAGATTTACGAATATACAAAAATATGTCTTTGGTCTCTCAAGATTTTTTTAGTAGACATTCGGTCCTTCAAGTCTCAAAACCGGATAAGTTTGATACAAAACCAGATTTTGAGCACGTTGATCGGATTTAACTGGGTTAACCAGGTTTGACCAATAAACAATAAATTCAAAAGAAAACCGTTCGCCAGGGTCTAAAATTAGACTACAACTTAGCCACTGAGGCATCTGATGTCTCTACAATTACTGATTAAGCTCCCACGAAATGGAGCCCTCTTATTGATCGTGGACTTTGGTCAAATGGTGGACCCCGCCAAAGTTGGTTTTCTAGACAATGATTATTACGTGACAATGTATTAGTACAAGCGAAAGTAAAACTGATTTTCTTGACTTGATTGTCCGCCTTTTTGTTTGGGTTGACCGCGTCGTCCAACGATGCCCAATGCATTTTTTTCGCATCCATTTAGAAAATAATTTTGCAACACGTGTTCGAATTAAACATAAGTAAACATTAAATGGCCGGTTAACCGTCGGCAAAAATCGACTTAAACATTAATCAAACATAAAAAAACTAAGTAAATGCGCCTCCCAACCACGCAGCACGTTGCCCGCGGTGTCACCATCGTTGCCGTCGTGGCCGGTGAGGTCTACGAAGGCTGGCGGCGGCCCAGCCCATGGGAATGCAGTCTCCCACACCACCCGCGCCGACTCCTACAGCCTATGCCCCACCGGCG
Source organism: Aegilops sharonensis (assembly GCA_904067115.1). Lineage (NCBI taxonomy): Eukaryota > Viridiplantae > Streptophyta > Magnoliopsida > Poales > Poaceae > Aegilops > Aegilops sharonensis. The sequence goes on along the minus strand of LR880971.1, from coordinate 793,451,903 downwards.
ACATTGTTGTGCGGCGCGCGATCCTCCCGCTCCTGCTCCCAGCGCTCTTCCTCCACCTCCCATGCCCAGCAGGCACAACGCTCCTCCTCCTCGCGCTCGGCTTGCATCCGGTGCTCGCCGTCGGCGCGCTCCTCAGAAAGGTGGAGCTGTCCCCAGTGCTCCAGGTAGGCCTCCTCTTACTCCGACGTGGCGCCCGACGAGATGGGCGGCACCCTCACCCACTAACGGAGGATGCCGGCCCACACGTACATTTCCGACTCCGGCTCCATGGGCGGCATGGGCGTGAGCGTGAGCGCCCGTGCGTCCTTCTCGTGAAGGCCTTGGGCTCGGGCAGCAGCGGGGCGTAGGCGCGGTCCCCCGCCGCCGACAGTGTGTGTCCTCGCGCTAGCTCTCCTCCAGGGCGCGCTGGAGCGCCACCACCAATGTGGCCTGGTGGGCCGCCTCCTCCTCCTTCTCCAACACCACCTCCGGGGGCGACAACACGAACCCAAGCTTAAGAAGCATGCTGCCACGGCGGGCCACTCGTGCTCCATGCTGAACCAGGCTTCCTGGTTGGGGTAGTCTTGCGAGTATGCAGGGTCGCGCCGATGCTCTCGCATCAGGAGGGCGCGACGCTTGCGCACCTCATCTGCGTGCGCTCCACCGCCGGCATCGGGATGCGATGCGGGTCAAGGTGCTAGCCGTGCGAGAGGTCAACATCTGGCCACGACAGCGGTTGGCGGTAATGCTAGTGCCAACGCGCTTGGTACACCTTGATGTATAGCCGGTCCCGTGGCCGGCATCCACTAGCAGCACGGGGGAATCATCGTGTAGGCTGACGAGGGCAATGGTGGTGGAGGCTGCATGTGGGACGAGCTGGTGACGCCGTCAGGCTTGCCCTTGCCCTTGTTCTTGTTGAAGATAACTATGGCTAGCGCTTACGCTGTCAGCATCGAGGGGAGCGAGCGTGGCCAAATGTGGATGGAAAGGAGAAGTGGATGTCCTCCCCACCCGCTCCACCACACACCCCCACACTTGCATTAAGAAGGACGAGCACGCCGAATGCTTCCAGACATTGCCATGCGGGCTCAGGTTAGGTGGTGGATGCAATGACCACGACTGCATGGAGTAGTTGTGTTGTCGACGCGCGAGCCCGAGGCGGACATCGAAAGGACACGCGGTGCGTCCGTCTCGTACTCTCGTATCAGCGTGGTCACAAATCGGACGCAAATTTGTGCTGCAAATGCGTCCAGACGGGCAGCAAGCGGACAACTTTTGGGTTTGGTTCACAACGTAGGGCCGGTATTTTCCTCCATTTGGACGCAAACAGACACGCGCGGAAAATTTAGGTCGGCACGCTTGGAGTTCCTCTAATCTATGTCAACATCTGCTTGTTGCAAGGGACTAATTAACGTCAAGAGCTCATTTGTTGATGTCTACTTCAAATTGATGGCTTGATTCGGTTGGAGGAAATGGGTTTAACCCAAAATTATGAAATGGCTTTTGTTGGTTTCGGTCGGAGAGTTTGGTTTGTATAAATTTGGATTGTGTTGGTAAGTTTCATTAATTTTCATGGTCTAGGTCTTAAACATTTTCCTAGCCGGCTTGCCTGTTTGTTGATGAGCCGTTCTGGTCCAATTTCTTTATTTGTTTAGAAGTTTTGCTGAATGTTGAATGGCGGATCTGAACATTATATATTTTTTCAAATACGGTTGCTTAATTTTTTTTACTTCCCCTTGCCATATCTTATAATTTAATGTTCTAAATTCTCTAGGAATGTTGGCTCCTGGTACATTAGGGCTTTGGGGAGCTGATGGGCCCACCTTTAAGAGAGTGGATCGCCCATGCGTTATTTGCTTGGATCCACTCCCAAGCGGATGTGACACTCATATATTGATTGCTGCGTTATACCTAAGATGGCCACAACCACCCACAAAATAATTTAGTTCACCTCACATATAAATATTGTCTCTATCGAGTAAGAGCGGAGCCAACAAAAAGGGAAATCATCAGTGCAATTAAAAGTCATCTTAATTCAAATACACAACGAAGCTACCAACCATAATATCATGTCAAATAAAAAGGAAGGCTTAACTCATGTCTAACGATAGCGCGGCAAAGCGCGCATCAACCTCTAGTTTGTATATATTCATTGTTGATACAACATCGCATCTTGTGGCGAAACAACCTGTGGTTGAGATGGTTAGGTGGACAGTGGTATCCCCAACCCATCAGGGTTCAAATCCTGATGCTCGCATTATTCCTGGATTTATTTCAGGATTTCCGGCGATGCGCTTTCAGTGGGAGGAGACGTTCCCGTCGACGACGAGGCGCCTACGGTGGCTTCGTAAATCTCAAGATGATATGCCGGCTCAGTCTCTCGGAGGTGCTCATAGGGGTAGGGTGTGCGTGTGTGCGTTCATAGGGGTGAGTGTATGCGCGTGTATATGAACATCTATGTGTCTGTACTGATGCTAAAAAAAAACATAGCATCTTGTGTCCCGTGGCATGATATTAATTAGGCTATGGATCAGGATAAAAGATTATTGGATACTCGCCGGCAACGAGAGGCTATGGATCGGATAACAGACGAGATGGCTAGCACAAAAGTATATGTTGTTCATAAAAAGTCCTTTCCTTTTTTTGGTTTATTATTGTTGTATTTGAATCTATATTTCTCTTTGGACGTCCATAACTGCGACACGTGTGAAATGAAGGAAGACGCACCACACATCTCTAATGCAAATAGATTGTCACGTCATCGCATACATGCATGCAAGAATTTTTTTGAATTTTCAGTTTTTAAAATGTTTTATTTCTTAAATGAAAAATCCGATTGAAGATCCGTTTTCACCATTAAATCCCTCGCGACGAGATCTTCGAAACTAGATTTCATATTAATATATTTTGATGAATTATTAAAAGTTGTCATGTCTATTGCACATGAATTGCCATATTGTTTACATTGAAGTTGCCATGATATGTTTCAGTTATTTTTTTTACATTTAAAAGTAATTTTTGACATATTATAAAACAAGGAATTAAATAACTAGACTTGCCATGCACCATAAACTAAAATTGCCATGATACATGCACTTAAAATTGCCATGGGTCATAAAGAAAATATTTTCATTGTCAAAGTACTGGAATTGCCATCATAAAAAAACTAAAATTGCCATGATCTACAAACTAAAATTGCCACATGGCAACTTTAGTTTAAGCACTATGGCAACTATAGTGTAAACATCATGACAACTTCTGGGCAATTTTTTTTTTTCGAAACATATCAACATGGGGTCTAGTTTTGAAGATCTCGTCGAGACGGATTTAATGGTGAAAATAGATTTTTAATTCGCTTTTTTAATTAAGAGATAAAACATTTTTAAGCCAAAAATCAAAAAAAATTCTGCTGATGTCATCTATTCATACGTGACAAAATGAATGGTGATGGAGGCGTGTGGGCGATATACAAACGCCCACACGTGTGGGCGTTAGTTTTTTCGTTCTCTTTTTATTCGATGCTTCGCGTGGTAGAGAGAGAGGGGTAGCGATGGTGGGTACTGTACGGCGAGAGTTGAAATTTGGAGCTCGGCAGCTAATCGAGTAGTCTGTGACTTAGCTCAAATCAGCTCGAACTCGTGGATTAACAAGTCGAGTCGTTGCAATCGTGGTTGTTCACGATGGTGACAAAAGGTGACAGTTTACTTGGTGCAAACCGCAAAATGTAATTCACGCCACTAACAAAAAAAAGGTGTGGCTTAATCAAGCCTCATTAGACTGATGTAACAAAAAAAACTGGTTTTGCAAGGATCCCAATGTAAAATCATACTATTGCATTGACTGCGACATAACAAAAGGATTTAAAAACAAGTTGTAATTTCACTCAAGTGCGCATGGTACAAAAAGATTTTGCACATACAGATGGTGCAAGTGGCATGTCCTTGGAGGGCAAAGTAGACCTCTGTTCTCATTATACCAAAACACACTCTCTTCGTTCCTTTATGTAAGATGTATTATTTTTCGCACGACGACCAAGACACATAATTATAGACGTGTAACGATGAAATTACCCTGGTAAAATTTTTAGTTAGTGGCAAGTAAATCAGTTTGTTCAGGAAAGTAAGAGATACATGCAACGACAGAGAGATACTTTCCTTAGCTTGCTGCAAAGAGAAATACATACAATCAAGAGAGAAATACTTTCCCTTTGTCTGAACGGCTAACAAGGAAAATATGAGGAATTGAAAGAAATGCAACTTACATTTTGAAATTTTGTCAAAAAAGAGATACACCTTATATAAAGAACGGAGGGAGCAAGTGTTTGGACAAAAAAACCTTTACAAGTTTTTAAGGGTGGGTGCGCACGGAAGCAGATTTCTCGAATGTGTTGTGAAAAGATGAATAATCATTGATCCATTTCTTCTTTTCTCGCTCTTGCTTCTGTATATAACGCCATGGCCTTGTCCATGACCTTGGCATCCAATAAAAGCTGCGTTCTTTTCTTGCTGCAAGGATGAGTAGAAATGTACTCTTTATGACGAAAAAGGGTTTCCCCCGCTTTGTAGTACAAAGCAAACATCTAATACAACCAACGATAGGTGCTGGGGCGGAAGCAGCACAACCACGCCCAAAAGAAAAGAAAGAGAAAAAAAAAGAGAAGAAACAAATGCCGATAACGGCGGGTCGACAAAGACGATAGAGCCTTGCGACCGCTGCTTCCACCAGAGATCGTCCACCAAGCTCCGAGACTCCGAAGCGCCGGTACCAATCAACACCTCCAAGAAGGGACACGACGATGACGACGCTGCTGCCAAGGGTTTCCCCTGGTACACGACGAGGAAAGAGGAAGGGTAGCCCCGACGCCTTCCAGGAAGGTCCGATGGCACCCTCAGGCGCCACCGTGTCGGTGTCGGCCAAGCCAACAGGGATTTCTCCCGATCCCATCCTTCACCTCAGGCACTCCGGTGCTCGCCACCAAACTGACCACCACCCTGTGCACACGGACACGAAGCATCCCACGCTGTCTCACCACGGTACCGCGAAGATGGCCTGCACAACGAAGCAGGGGAGCCGGGACAAAGGCAGCAGCACCGTCAGCATACTGGAGGGCCCCACCTCCACCATCCACGACGGTAGCCGACCGGACGCCAAAGCGGGAGCTTGCCGGGCCCGTGGCCCCACATGCCCGGCCGGGCCCTCAGAGGCCCAGACAACTCCCGCCTCCGCGCCGCAGCATGCATGCCGACGGCGTCGCTGCCCCCCGTCCAAGCTGCTCCACCACCTCACCACACAAACGACGACGAAGCCACGCCGAGGGCCGGCCCGCTAGGACCCAGATGGGGCCCGGGCCCCGATCTGGGCCGGGGGCGCGTCTCCGGCCAACCAGCGCCACCACGCCATCTCGCTGCCAAGGGGCCGCGCCACCACCGAGCGAGCCGCCGGCCACCGCGCCGGGAGGCCGGGCCGTCATCAGGCCGAGGGGCACCGCCGCCGCCTCCATGCCCCGGGCAGGGAGCCGCGCGCGCGGGGACAGGCAGGCCCCGCCGCCGCCAACACCACCCGGCCCGCGCCAGGGGCACCCGTCGGCGGCGGCAGCGAGGGAAGGCGCGACGGGGGCGACCGAAGGGGAAGGAGGGCTCGCGCCGCCCCGACCACCTCCCGGGGAGGCGGCGCGGAGCGGATCCGGGGGAAGGGGGGAGGAGGGAGGGGAAGGGGCGGGGCGGCCGGCGACCGGCGGCGGCGGCGGAGGCTAGGACGGCCGGCGGCGGCGGGGGGAGGGAGGGAGGAACCAGGGCCGGCTCTGGGATTTCAAAGACCCTAGGGCGGACTCCACCAATGGGCCCAATAGAGAGAAAAATCCGATTTGATACATGAATGAATACATTTATTATGAAGTCACAAAGACTACTAATTTTTTCATTAGAATCAAATGTCTGATAATATTTTTGCATTTGTTCCAAACCAAGTATCACAGAAGCTACAACGCATAAAAAGAAAGAGAAATAGCATGCTAACAAACCAGACCTCGAAGCCTCCAGTAATTATGATTCAGCAACATGATTACTATAAAATGAGAGAAGACAGTGACCTCTCCTCCAGTATCATTAGAACGTTGTAGCAACTTAGCAAACTCAAAGCCTCCAAAACGAGGCTATCTGATCTGATATCTGAATGACCAAGTGACACTGACCGAGGCTGACTAACTCCTCCACGAACAATCGAACAAACCGAGCGATTTGAGAGTCTGGCATGCTAACGAATGGATGCAGTTGCAAGTGATGTAAAAAGAAAGTAAAATCAGACACCTGATTTAGATTTTTAGATTGAGAACACGAAAAGATTGAACCCAGCAAGCATAATCTGCTCGCACAGTTTTTAATCTGCGAATTATTACCTGTTGATCTTGATCTCTCCTTGATTTCTTGCCGACTTTGATCGCTCCAACTCTCTGTGACCTTGCATGATTTGGGAATTAGGGATTCCAGTCAGGCGAGTGGGCGGCTGGGCGAGGACTCCGTGCGTAATTAGCTCCACAGAAAACGAAGCCTCAACCTTCTGAACCTGGACGTTCCTTCTTCCACCGTGTTCAGGCCTTGCCTGAGCAGCTGGGCTGGCTGGGCCTTTTTCCCTTTTTTTCCTTTACACTGCCCTATACACTGTACCAGATTATATGGGTCCCTATTTTGGCCGGGCCTGTTGGGGAACGTAGCAGAAATTCAAAAAATTTCCTACGTGTCACCAAGATCTATCTATGGAGAAACCAGCAACAAGGGGAAGGAGAGTGCATCTACATACCCTTGTAGATCGCTAAGCGGAAGCGTTCAAGAGAACGGGGTTGAAGGAGTCGTACTCGTCGTGATCCAAATCACCGGAGATCCTAGTGCCGAACGGACGGCACCTCCGCGTTCAACACACGTACAGCCCGGTGACGTCTCCCATGCCTTGATCCAGCAAGGAGAGAGGGAGAGGTTGGGGAAGACTCCATCCAGCAGCAGCACGACGGTGTGGTGGTGATGGAGGAGCGTGGCAATCCTGCAGGGCTTCGCCAAGCACCGCGGGAGAGGAGGAGGACTTGGGAGAGGGGGAGGGCTGCGCCAGGGGCAAGCGTGAAGCTCCCATGCGCCTCCCCACTATATATATGGGTGGAGGGGGCTGGTTTCTTTCCCTCCAAGTCCATTGGGGCGTTGGCAAAGGTGGGAGGAAAGAAATCACATTATTTCCTTCCCCACCGATGGTTATCCCCCTTTTTTAGGGATCTTGATCTTATCCCTTCGGGATATGATCTTATTCCTTCTAAGGGGGGATCTTGGTGCGCCTTGACCAGGGGTGTGGGGCCTTGCCCCCACTACCCACGTTCATGTGGGTCCCCCCATGCAGGTGGGCGCCACTCCGGAACCTTCTAGAACCTTCCCGGTACAATACCGAAAAATCCCGAACATTTTCCGGTGGCCAAAATAGGACTTCACATGTATAAATCTTTACCTCCGGACCATTCCGGAACTCCTCGTGACGTCCGGGATCTCATCCGGGACTCCGAACAACATTCGGTAACCACATACAAACTTCCTTTATAACCCTATCGTCATCAAACCTTAAGTGTGTAGACCCTATGGGTTCGGGAGACACGTAGACATGACCGAGACAACTCTCCGGCCAATAACCAACAGCGGGATCTGGATACCCATGTTGGCTCCCACATGTTCCACGATAATCTCATCGGATGAACCACGATGTCAAGGACTCAATCGATCCCGTATACAATTCCCTTTGTCTAGCGGTATTGTACTTGCCCGAGATTCGATCGTCGGTATGCCGATACCTTGTTCAATCTCGTTACCGGCAAGTCTCTTTACTCGTTCCTTAACACATCATCCCGTGATCAACCTCTTGGTCACATTGTGCACATTATGATGATGTCCTACCGAGTGGGCCCAGAGATACCTCTCCGTT
>LR880971.1:793423386-793434357 GCA_904067115.1 Aegilops sharonensis | reverse complement strand
CTGACTCTTTGCTTCATTCCTCCTCTTTCTCTTCTCACACCCTGGCTGCAGCAACGCGGGCGAGGATGCCTTCGTGGCCCAACAGCAATGAGCCCTCTGACGATGATGAGTACATGCACGAGTTCATCAGCATGCAGATGGAGTACTTTGTAATTTAGGTTACTCTGTTCTCTCCTCTGCTAGAGTTAGGGTTAGGATTAGGATTGATTATCTACTCGTACCGCCGTCTGGCTCCGCCATGGACCAGATGAGATTAGCAATCTCTGTCAAGAGGATTGTAAAGAACCACCTTGATTAAATGAATTTTTCTTTACACAGAATAAAAAACATTCATCCCATGTGCAACTTTGTGAGGAATATCATCAAGCACAACCTCAAGATCATGACAAGGCTCGGAGGTGAAAATATTATTATAAAACTGTTGAACCATTCCTTTAATTTCGCCTTGTGAGTCGCAAGAAGAACCATCATCACGCAGTATAGAATGAAGTGTTGGAGTTAATCATGATAGTAATTATTTGGCCAGCTTGGACTAAGAGACAGTAACCGTGTAGAAATAGTATTGGCTAGGTTAACTAATACTTACTTCGGGGGGACAATGGCTGGGGTCTTCTTCCTCTCCGGGATATGGGTCCTGTGAGGGGAGGAGCGGGCTACATTGCTCGAGATCATCATGGAGCTCTCGTTAGAGTTGGAGGCTCAAGATACGACGGGGTTACAGACCCATTATCCATTGAGCTGCTTGCATGCAGGGACGCGGTCCTAATGGCACAAGACATGGGCCTCCAGCATGTGCTGTTGGAGACGGACTGCCAGGAGATTCAGCGGCTTTGGGATGCACCTCAGAGGTCGACGTGTTATCACCTCATTACGGAGATGAAGGAGATGTCCACTTTGTTTCAGGGATTCAGGCTACGGTTTTCGTGTCATCAGACTAATATGGCGGTCCACCGTGTAGCTAGGCATTCGTTAAATCTGAGTGTTTTTATGCATTTGTATGATACAATCCCTGGATGGCTGACTGATTGTTTGCAGTCAGACATGCTAGCGCCTAATGAATAAAGAGCCGGAGGGCGCTTTATAGCTTAAAAAAAGGTTAACTAATACTTTTCCTTGCAAAAAAAAGGTTAACTAATAATTGACGCTTATTTTCACTCGAAAGGAAAACACGATAGTCCAGTCCAGAGGCACGGCCCAACCCCGCACCTTTCCCCTCCTCCGCATGGCGGCCGGACCACAGCGCTCCTCCCCTCTTCCGCCGCCTCCCATGCCGCCCGGCCGCCGCCGCCCTGACGACCAACCAGAGCGCTGGGTTGAAGACTCTGACTCCAAACGCCCCGAGGAAGATCAACATACGGTCGTTCCAAACCCTGGACCATCATCCCCAACGCAATACACCGAGAAAGATCAGCCGGCACCTCAACAAACGCCCACTCCAAACCCTGGACCCTCTCCAGCGCATGATCTGCAGCTGGCTCAAAGGTATGTGCTTTTTATCCGAGCCACTATTTGTGGCAATGCCGCTGAAATCATCACATGGTATGAATTGTAGAAAAAAACTCAAGGTAGTAATTGTTTGCTGCAAGTAATCCACAATTAGCAATGTAACGCCAACTTATAATACGATCATGAAGAAAGTACTAGATTTTATAGACCAAAGTAGATTCTTAATCAGACACATCCATACCTGACTGTAAAACTGTGCATAGCTGCCACCTACCATCATTCAGCAATGGATACGGGTTTCCACTAAAACAGCAGTTTTGCTAGAACTCATCTAGATGAGATATAATTTGGTCTCATTCACCTTTTATAGCCACTGGATGTAATGCTATAAGATGCGTATGTGCTGACGTGGGCTGTATTTGTTCTCGTTTTCAAAGTGAATGAGACCAAATTATATTTCATCTAGATGAGTTCTAGGTACTCCCCTAAAACAGTGCATAGCTAGCTGCCATTATCCATCAATGGACATGGGTTTCAGCTCGATTGATGCTTTTGAATGGGTTCAACCACTTGGATATTGGAGCGGGTGAATTTATTTCGCAATGCATGAATTGGCTAGGATGTTTGTTTGTTTCCCACTTTATTTCATATTTCTGCTGATCTTAGGTGAAATCAAACTTTTTGTGTTCTACTTCAGGTGTGAGGTGCCAGATATCTTGGAAGAATTAGAGCTCAACACTACTCCCTCGTTGTCTTCATGCGTTTCTTCTTTGACGCCTACTGGTCTACTTATCGAATATTTTGTCAGAGTTGATAAGGGGGGAGTTTTCCATATATATCCTGATCGAGGTGAACCATTTAAGAGTGTACAGGAAGCTCAGCAAGCTATCGACTCGTATCATGTTGTTGGGCGAAGAAACTTGTAAAGCTTATCAATTTCCTTATATTAGACTTCTATTTCTGTCTCTGTTTGTTCTCACTTAGACAACGAGCCTACATTAATTTTGAAGTTGTGGGGATTTCTTAAGTCTAAGGGAATATTTTTTTACTGCTGTAGAGAAGTTGAAATAGTAAGCAGACCTGAAAATTCAGAAGATATATATAGATGATATGCTATAGGTTAATAGTTTTGGCAATAGGTATGCTTTTACATATGATAAAGAGGGCAATAGTTAGAACAATAAGTGATTGTAGACAGACACTTGTTTGGGATCCAGAAACAAAAGATTGATATATTTCAACATAAAGAATGCGCTAAGAACTTAGTCTTATAACATGTTGGCAGTTCAGTTTTGTTTTGCCTTTTGTTGCTTATTACTATGTAGCATGAGTTGTGTCATTAGTAGTGCTCTATATGTCTAGGTGCATGGATGGACTTTCATCTCTTGAGAGGTCTGTGCGGTATGCTTTACGCTGGCCTCATGATGGAACAAGGAGAAATTCTGCAGAAGCCTTTGCTGCCATGACGACCCGTCGCCCTGTCCGGGAAGTTGTTAAAGCTCTACTAGACAAGTACAACGAGGACAATGGTCGTTTGGGGGTATGCTCTCTCCCTCCCTCACTCTCTCTTGACTTTCTTGTTTGCATGATTCGAATGCCATCATATTCATGTCCATACTCCATGCTCAATTTCATGATCTTGCATATGAACTGGAAGAAATAGTGAGATATAAACCATGTTTTGATGGGAAAGGCTGCGCTTATAGATCATATTCACATTTGAATATGACCATGAAGACTAAAGGAGCTGATGATCCTCGCAATAAACTGTATTTTGCTGAGGTCACATGCATGAGGGACGAACAAGGGTACCTGCTCACCTGTATCTGCACAGTTGAACCGGATGACAATGGTATTCTATACTTACTTTATTATTTACTTTGAGTCTTCCTTTTTTCATTCCTCAAATTTGTTGATGCACTCCTTTTAAAGGTGAATGACTTGTCTGTGGAGAGGAAATGAAGCACCCCAGTGATGCTGAATACAAACATGGTCGCCCCAGCTTACAGTTTAGATGTTGTTCTTATGCTGATGCAGATGCCTTATATGATGAGGTAGAGTAAATTGCATAAAACCACCACTTTGAAGGCAAGGTTTGCGAAAAACACTACAATACATTTTTTTTACAAAAAACACCATGTCTTCGGTAATCTTTTTGCAAAAGACACTGATCGGCGGATCGGGCTCAGTTAAGTGAGTTTATGACAGGTGGGGCCCATTTTTGCCAACGTGGCATGACTTTTTGTGCCAGGTAGATTTTAATCTAAAATTACAAACTAGACCCTAGAATTTTACGTAGACACCCCTAAATCAAAAACGAAAAAGCAATTAGCCCCCGCTTCTCGATCTTTCATCGACGGCCGTGGGTGCAGAACGGCGTCGCCGGCTTTTGGCCGCTCGTCGTCGGCACCATACGAGCGCTGGTTCACGGGCACCAGCCGGCTCGCGCGGGAGGTGATGCTGGAGCGGTGCGTGTTCACCGGCCCAGAAGTTGTCGTCCGTCCCCATCCCTCCGCGTGCGCGTTGGTCGCCCTTGGGGGCCCCGCCGTTGGCCTTCGTCGTGGGGCAGAGAAGCGGCTCGATCCAGATCGAGGACGGCGGCGGAGCATCGTGGCTGGGCCAGATCCGGTAAGATCCGCGCCGCGCAGCCTCACCGCCGCGTTCGACGAGGGAGCTCGGGCACGCAAGATCCGCGCCGCGCAGCCTCGCCGCCTATCGAGAGTCTGATTCGGAGATGTGCAGGATGCGGGCCAGCGGCGCAGCAGCGCCATGGGCACTGGGGCGGAGGCGCACCTCTAGCACGACCCGGACGGCGCCGCCATCCCGGCGCTCATCGACTCCCGCTTCGACGGCGACAAGCTCGACGCCCTCAAGCACCTTCTCGCCCTCATCTCTCCGCAGGTCCGGCTAGCGCCAAGAGGAGGCAAGAGCGCGGGGTCGAGCACGGCGGATGCTGCCGACGCGAGCGCCGGGAGGAGGCAGGAGAGCGGGGTGGCCGCAGGGAGGGAGCAGGCGCTCGGCGGCGCGGCGGGCGGGACCTTGTACAGAGCGTCCGATATGAGGGACCTTGTGCGGCGGCGGGCCTGGGAGAGGCAATGACCCGATCCCGACGGGATCTGGACGTGTGTGTGACCGTGCTCGGGATGGGCCTGGGAAGCGGGGAAAAAAAGTTTAGGGGGTTTTTCGCATTAAACCTAAACAGTTATGCCACGTAGGCAAAAAAGGGCCCCACCTGTCATAAACTCACTTAACTGAGCCCGATCCGCCGATCAGTGTCTTTTGCAAAAAGATCACTGAAGACATTGTGTTTTTTGCAAAAAGAATGTATTGTAGTGGTTTTCGCAAACCTTGCCTTCAAAGTGGTGGTTTTGTGCAATTTACTCGATGAGGTATGATAATTTACTAGCCTCCAAAGCTGAACTTTTTCTTATGTTTATAATTGATTATTGTGAGCACCGCACAATATTTTCATAGCTTCTTAGCACGTTTCTCTTATATTCAGTGTAAGTTGGATTAACGATCTCTTGACACTTGACGTCAATCAACAATAATTGTAATCGTAAGATTTTTTTCTTATGAAAGTGATTAAATCCTTGATTCATTAAATGAGAGCATACAACCATATGTGTAGCAAGAAATCTAGAAATAGAATGGTGATCTTTTAGTATGAACTAACTTTATAGGTATCTATCCCATCAATACATGGTTTATAGCAACTAAGTTTGTAACTAAACCAGCACGCCATGACGATAGAGCAACTCCGTTTTAAGCAAACTTGCAAGATACGTAGTATCAAGAAAAATTTGTAGCTTGTTCTTATAGTATATATAAAATTATTTCTAACGGCAATCAAACATGTTAGGCCCATTTAAAGGCTGTGATGAAATCATGATGTTATTTTCAATTTTGCACGGTCGAATTCCTTGATGGAATAGGTTGTCCATTTGACGGCGACACTTTAAAGTTTTGTTGCTTATCGTTAATACCACATCTCCTTCCCATTTTGCAGATAGTTAGAGTGTGTGATGAGGCTTGGCTGAAAGAGGAGGAAGCTAGGGTGAGACGCATGTTCAAGGAATCACATGAGGCTATCGAGATGGAAAGAGCGCAAAAGGGGTATGGTCATGGAAAGAGCGCTAAGTATGTAATACCTGCTAAACGGAAATGAGTTGCTTTCCAATCCATGGTTACTGTTGATGCTCTCTCACCCCTTAATTAGAAAGACACACTTTGTCATGCTTTTTTTTTTTGAGGGAACACTTTGTCATGCTTTTGCTGAAGGCCCAAGCAAGAAACCTGCCGTCAGTCCAACCACAATTAATCATGCAAGTCACAGGCTCACAGCACATACGCCGCACGCGGCACGTCCAACCACTGAATGTAACCATTCAAGCCAGCCGCACCGCGCTGCTCGCATTGGCTCCAGACCCCTTCTGGTGCATACGACGGAGCACCACGATGAGCTTCAGTACCTGGTTCACCAAGGCTATCCGTCTATAGTGTTTGTTTTTAAGAGCAGCTTCTTTCGTGCAGGAAAAAACCTTTTCCATGTACGTACCGTCTCCTTAAACCATGGAGGCTCAGTTTAGTTTGGCAGCTCCGGCTCCATGCCTGGCGAGATTTGACTTCTCCGGCGGCCACACCTCTATTTGCGGCAAAGCACCGCCTGGCAGCACCGGCACAATACGGCGGCAGTTCCTCCTGCAGTTAATTTCTGTTATTGTAGCAGTCGACTTATGTTTGCTGTGTCCATTAACTTGTTTTTACTAGTTTGTCAGCTTCTGTTTACTGATGGATTCTATGTTACCATACATGCCTTGCAAGGAAAAGATGGCCAAAAAAGGCTCAACCCCATACGACCGCGCCCAATTAACACCATGTGTTCACATTTTACATCTAATACTACCGGCATTGCCACTCGCCATTGGTGTTATGAGGTGGTGGTGCCAGTATGCAGCCACCAATCCTTATCCTCTAATTCGTGAGAAAAGGACACAATTATTTGTTCTTCCCCGTCCACATGAAACCACAAGAGGTATTGTATTTGGGAGTCTGTATCGGTTTTCGCCCGGTTTTCCGTAAATTAACCGGGCAACTCTCTTCTTCTTAATTAATCGATGAGGCAAATATTTTTGCCTCCGTTTCAAAAAAAAGAAACCACAAAAGGTAGAAGGGAGTACCAAGAGGAGATGGACTTGCCGTGTGGCAACAGTAGGGGCATGGAGGAGTAGCAGTACCTGATCTTCATAACCTCTTTGATGGCCAATACGGCAACGAGGTGGATGATCCCCCAGCGGCATGGTCACCGGTGTGACACAACAGAAATCATCACGGAGCTCATTGTCACGCTACTAACTACCATTGTCATCCTTGCCATTGGATATGCCCAATCAAAGAGAAGTAATACCTTCTATGGATTTGCTAGTTCTCGTCTAGACGAGAATTAACAAAGTCTAATAAAGGTGGAATATTTTTTTAGTGAGAGGTGGCATTCCCATCTATATTGAGGCGTATGTGGTTACTTCGTCAATATCAACACCTGGCTTAGTCTCTCAGAGGTGCTCATAGAGGTATGGTGTGCATGCGTTCATAAGGGTGAGTGTAGTATCTTTTTTTTTTGAATAGTTAGGATTGCTTACCACATGTGTCACGTGGTGAGCATATGTGTCTGTTTGTGAGCTTCTATGTCTATATTATGTTTCTAAAAAAATCTCATCTAACTCCCATACCATTTAATTAATCGGACAAAAAATCTTCACCAATCTCATGTAAAATCAAATGATGTAGGAGTTAGATAAAACTGATGAGAGCTAGCCACACCCTAGTTTTATTTATTTAAATTTTACCTGAGCCACACCCTAGTTTCTATTGTAACTGCCCCTGCACCCCCGCGTGAAGCAGTGTATAAGCCACTTGGGTGATAAGCCATATGCATCAAGGGGGTCGTCATCCCAACTCCCAAGTATCGTTTGGGCCAACACCACTTGAGAATTCATTGTCACTCGATCGACTACACTCCAACATCAGCGGTGAGAGCCATAGGAATGATTATTTCAACCCATACTCGTCGGCGTCTATCTCTGTACTTCTCGCATCTCCAGTGGCGGAGCCAGCTCAAGCTTAAAGCCTGGGCAAGTTCTAACTACTGCCAGTTTAATTAGCTTTTGCCTAAATAAACTGTTAATCAAACCATTATTTTATACTAGAGCTCCATGCACATGGAGCATGGGAGCCCGGGCAGCCGCCCCGGCTCGCCGGGTGCTGGCTCCGCCACTGCGCATCTCATTGTTCATCGCCAGAGGACTACTACAAAAATAGGATGAGCAAAATTCTTTTTCAGAAAAAAATGATATGCGTATTTCTTGGCCACCAATTTATCAATCACTTACTAATTGAGTGGATATTCAGAAAAGAATATATATTATTCATATGGTTGCCAGTTTGCCATTGCATCGAAATGGTGAGGAGAACCACAAGAGAATTTATGAGTCCGAAAATTCAGTAACTCTGTGACCCCCTCGCACATGTTTTATTGCCAGCACCCAACGACGAAATCATGGACATCCACCCGAAATAAGAAACTATTAACTGAAATCAACATCCTCTTCTTTTTAGAAGAAAAAGGTAAAAGAAATCAACCCTTGAGTCTTGACAAAAAAATGACGAATCATTCAGTTTCTTCTTTTCTTGCTCTTGCTTCTCTGTACAATGCCATCGCCTTCTCCATGACCTTGGGCTCCGCTAAAAGCCGCGATCTTTTCTCGCTGGAAGGATGAGTATTTTTGTACTGTTCCAATACCGATGTGTTCCCACTGATCTTTCCTAGCTTCTCGTAGAAGCCAGGCGCTACGCGTGGATCGAAACCAGCAGCTGCGAGCAGCAGGATTCCGATGTGATCTGCCTCTATCTCCATCCTACATAGGCAACATTTATATATCAACTATGAAGAACAACTTTAGCAAGGAAATAATTCTAAATCAACATGAACGATGTGAAAATATATACTTTCGTGAGAAGGGCAAAGTGAGGAGGTATTCGGTCAGATCATTGACCATCTTTGAGTCATCAGTGTCGATAGTCATTAACGCCTGCAAAATGGCAGTCCACATGTTCTTGGTGAATGTCTCGGCAATGTGCCTTGCAATAACGTGCGCAATCTACAAAAGACAAAATGCAACAGCGACGTCAGTTGGGAGATCAATCATCCGAGCCCAATAGGGCAACCAAACATTATTCCTGACTGCCTACCTCGTGCCCTAGCATCGTGGCGATCTCAGCGTTAGTGTTGAAGTGGTGGAGCAACCCAGTGTAGACTACGATTTTGCCACCGGGCAAGCACATTGCATTCACCAGCTTATCATCGACGACGATCACCTCCCACTTGAGCTCGTCGAGATGCTTCGTCATCGGCTGTGCTCCCCAAACCTTCCTTGGCTTCTTCTTCTTCTTCTTCTTCTTCTCTGCTGCATTGGAGCTCCAAATTGCTTCGTCAAGTAGCTTATCATTGTCATCGCTGGCGAGGCCGCGGCGGGCAGCGTCGATTAACTTGGTGGAGATGCCGGTGACGCGGATGGTATCTGGGTGGGACGTGGGGAGGACTTTCTTGCCCAGCTCCTTCTTGAGGCTGGCAAACTGCGACTCGCCGAGGTTGCGCTCTTCCTCGGACGAGATGATGACCAAGTGGTGGCGGTTGGTGTAGGGCACGGTCTCGATGGTGCCGTCGCGGATCGTGATGACCACCCCTCCGACGAACATGACTACCGCCATGACTGTTCTGGCAGCCTCGTCGGCAGAACTTCTTTTTCGCCTGTAGGAGTAGTAGCGCGGGATCGCTAGCTGTGACGGGGGTGGTCGACGGCCGAGGACAGGGTTGGGGCGGAAGAGTACGCCTCGGCCAGATGATTGCAGGGCATCGTGAGATCGCCGCGTGCATGGCGCATGGTAGTAGCGCCGGGCAGTTGGTGGCGGTGCAACAGGCGTTGGGACGGCCGGCTTGGACCGGAGTAGTCCGGGCAGTGAGGGGCGCAGTTTCCTGATAAATATGCTCATGTTCTCTCGGTTAGGTTTGGTCTATCTTTTGGGGGGCGAGCCGCCGCCGCTCGCCGGGATGCCTCTTGGGATTGGGGACGGGCGCTCTTCTTTCGTATCGTACAGTCGTCTACGTCCTGGCGTGCTCGAGAAGTTGCCATGGATTATTAGGGTTGCGTCATATCTGTAGCCTGTTGGTCTCGATCGATCATATCTGTAGCCTGTTGACCTGGAACCCGAACGAGGAGCCGAACCGAAGGCTTATGCGTACGTTACCTACTGGCCCACGATTCCAGTAGTGACCATCATGCATAGTTTTCAACTAAATATCTGATGAAAACCACATGAAAAAAAAACATGATACATGTGGTAAGCAATCTAAACTATTAAGAAAAAACTAACTATCTGAAATTCCGGTGGTTTGGGTGGATGTCAAAGATATCCGTAGCTTCGAAATTTTGAGCCAGGTTTAAGCCAATTCCAAGAAAAAGAAAAAATCCAGTTAAATTACATTTAAGTTATGTGAATTCTGACAGATCAAATTTCTAAAGATTTTTTAAAATCTCTGAAATTTCAAAACTTGTGGTGAGGTCCGAATTCTTTTCTGCTACTGGACTCTTAAACCATGGTTAGTCTATGTTGTCTACAAGTCTTCATTTGAATGAAACCAACCTCGGATTTCTTGCTCTGAAAGGATATCTAAGCCAGTTTCTGGGAGACGCTTTCAATGAGCGGCAACGAACCGGATCGATATGCGCTCCCCAACACCATCCATCGGGCAGGGGCCCGTCCCAATTCATTTTTCAGCGGTTTACACTTTGCACGACATATATAGAGGTTCACTACACTAGTGCTTATCACAACATGGGTTAAGGGGTGAAAGAATGCGAGATGAAGACCTCTTTGACCAAAACATCAACCCAAAATAAATAAATGCTCAATCTAGGTTAATTTTGCATGCATAACATATAATTTTCTAGCTTTAGTGGCAATCCCTAAATGGTTATCCACATTTCTGAGTAACTAGATAACACCCCGTACGTTATAGTGGAGATTTTTTATCAATGAACTTATTAAAAATAAAATTATAATATATGATAATAGAACCACATGGAAGGTGGATGCATGTTATATTGCCTTGTGACATTCAAGTTCAACTATTTATTATTATAAATAAATAAAAAAAAAGCAATGATGTGGAGGGTGCATGTGGTGGGAAGTGGAAAGTGATTGATTGCATGCGCTTGATTTTGTCGATGACTTTTGCATTTAAATGAGAGATAGCATGTGTGAGACATATGTGATGAGGTGGATAGGCTGCATGTTAAGATAAATAATATAGTAGGGACAAACTTCTTAGGTAGATATAGAATACCACTTTGCCACATATAAAAGCACTTTGCCACAATCTTTTGGGTATTCATCTGAATATACACTTTGCCACAATCTTTTGGGTATTCATCTGAATATACACATTGCCACTGATATGTGCACGAT
>LR880971.1:793410417-793423113 GCA_904067115.1 Aegilops sharonensis | reverse complement strand
CCCCCCCCAGTTTTGGTCTCGGAACTCAATGATCCCATCACCAGGGTATGGAATAAGCAAGCACTCACATATCACTTTATTACTCCTGATGTTGAAGTCATTCTTAGTATACCCTCGGCACCCGGTCACAAGAGGATTTTTTGGCCTGGCACTATGACAAACGGGGAGTTTTCTCTGTACGATCGACATATAGGATGATCTCTGCAATCAAAACTCAGAGGGAGGACTGGCTGGATCATCGTCCGGGGCATTCCAATATTGCAGCAAACAAGAGCTCTTGGTCTCAACTTTGGAAAGTGTGGGTACCCTCCAAAGTCCGAGTGTTTGTGTGGAGGCTAGCACATACTTTGATTCCTACAGGTCTTGTGCGTCATGAAAGGAATATGGCTGACACCCCAGCATGTTCTATATGCGGTGCAGATGAGCATACGTGGCGACCTTCTCTACTTAGATGTCGCATGGCCAGATGTGTTTGGGCCTTGGGTGATGAGGAGCTGCTCGAACATGTCATCTCAAATCAGAATGATGATGCAAGGCTTTGGTTGTTCTGGCTTTTTGAATCCACAAAACAACAAGACTTTGCTCGAGTTCTAGTAACCATGTGAACTATATGGTGAGCTCGCCGAAAGGCCATTCACGAGAACGAGTTTCAGAGTCCATTGTCAACAATGAGCTTTATCAGAAGATTTTTGGAGGAGCTGGAGATTGCTGTTGTTCAAATAGCACGCGCGCAGCCGGCTCGCTCCGTAGCTCCCACGGTACATGCATGGCTGCCACCAGCGGGAAAAGCTGCTAAGATGAATTGTGATGGTGCAATCTCGACTCTGGGGGAGAAGGGAGCAGTGGTTGTAGTCTATCAAAACAAGTCAAGGCAATTCCTAGGGGCGTCGGCAGTGGTCTTCGATGGCTTGATCGATCCGACGAGCTTGGAGGCGCAAGCATGCAGCGAGGCTCTTGCCCTTGCACAGGACATGAATTTACAAGATCTGGTGATTCCTTCAGATTGCTTAGAAGTGATTTCAAATATCAACAATGAAGCCTCGCTAGTTTATGCGCCAATCCTGCAGGAAATACACTCTAGTAGGAACAATTTTTCTTCTGTTATTTTCCACTTTGAACGTAGGGATAATAATTTCAAGGCCCACTCGGTGGCAGAAGGAGTTGCATCTCTGCCGGTGGGCTGTCATGTGTGGCTAGGGGTTCTACCAGACATTGCATGTATTCCAGATGTGCTGATTATTGAATAAATACCCTAGTTACCCTAAAAAAACGAATTATGGTTGCCGGCCGATGGAACAAAAGGGGATAAGCATGGGAAAAAGCAGCAACTCCACTTCACTAACAATGAAATGATCTACTAGAAGACTTTATCAGCTACAACAATATTGAGCCATCTTTGCCGAGTGTTGAGTGTTTCCTTTGCCGAGTGTTCTTTTTTGATTCGCAAATTTTTTTTTCTTTTTCGAGGTCTTGGCGAAGGCCCCCCATTACCATGTTCCCCCTGTTTGCCGAGTTTATTTTGTGTGGCACTTGACGAAGCCCCACTTTGACGAGTTCCTTTGGAAAAGAACTCAGCAACAAGGGGAATACACAGCGTACACAGGTTTCCCATAGTGAATGCAATGAAAGTGTAAGTTGCCCTAAGTAGCAGAGAGCCCTATACCATTCTGTACAGTTTAGAGCGTGAAAAGACAACAAAAATACCAATACTATTGTACGAAAGTGCCATCCTGCTCCCGGTGGAAATGCACCTGGGTTAACAGTAATCTCCAAGAAATAGCAAAAACAATTTAAAAAATCAGTTTTTTTTTGTAACCAGACATTCTTGAGTGTTTTTCCTATGTATATTTTTTTGTGAACAGATCACATTAGCGATTCTTTGGGTAGAAAAAGAAAATGCAGACAAAAAATTCTTTTAAATGGAGCATTTTTCTATTTTTGTTTTTCCCATGAGCATATCAAACGTTATTTCTGCATGAAATGTTTGACGGGAGTAGAACATTCAAACATGTGCGTTGAAAAAATTTAGATTTTTTACTATATCTTGAATATTACTGTTCATCCGTATGCACGTGCATCCCGTAGCAGAACCTCCATGTGCAGTAATTATATATGAAGGGTGTGGTTTGATTTAACATTGCAAGTTTGTAACTAACTCGAACTACACAGATGCTTTGCATAGTTGGAATTGGGTTATTTTTTCTTTAGCAAAGAAATTGCGACTTGAAGTAGAGATCTGAATGAAACCAATGAATGTTGATAGTAGTAGTACGTACTAGGAGAAGAAAAAACGAATAATCATGATCCAGGAGAGAAAAACCATATTGAGAGAGAGACAAATTTATTCATTGCATTGAAAGGGCATCTTTTTTTTGTTACGATGGACATAAAAATGCACTCCTGGATCCTTATTCCTAGCAACCAAGCGACAGGCCCGATCAAAGAGAACTACGTAGTAATGTTTTATTGCACTCAAGCTGCTGCAGGCCGATCACATTAACGACGAACGTCATCCCATGCGCTTCTGGGCCAAACACCACTGGACGAATTCCGTGTCATTCGGGCGAAGAGGCCCACGGGGCTCCCATGATTCTCTTGGCTTCAACCCGTACTCGTCGTTGTCGTGGTCGTCACACATAGCGGCGCAGTCGTCGCCGTCCTCGCAGGCGAGGCTTGCGGTGTTTAGCTCGGTGAAGCTTCCGACGTCGACGTCGCAGCGGAACACCACACAGTTGTCCTTGAGCAGGTCGCCCCGCCTCTCCAGCTCTTCCCTGCGGATGAAGCGCTCGTCGCCGCGCAAGCGCGCTTCCTCGTCACGGTCATCATCGCCGTCGCGGTTGAAGACGGCCGTCTTGGGGGGAGGCCCGTGCACGACGTTGCCGGCCTGATCGAGGATGCTCAGCTTGTACTGCGCCTGCAGCTGATGCATGTTGGTGTTGTTGTTGTAGCCGCAGAGCCCGAGGTAGAGGGAGATGTAGTCGGAGTTGGTGGAGCTGTCGCGGCCGTTGGGGTAGTACTTGAGGTACCAGCCACATCCGCCGATGTCGAAGACAGCGGAGTAGAGACTCTGGCCGCTAGGTATCCTCTTGGTTTGCGTATAGGCCTCCACGCGGAGCAGGTGGAACCCGCTCGCCGCCTTGCTGACAATGCGAGAGGCAGATCGCGAAAG
Source organism: Aegilops sharonensis (assembly GCA_904067115.1). Classification (NCBI taxonomy): domain Eukaryota; kingdom Viridiplantae; phylum Streptophyta; class Magnoliopsida; order Poales; family Poaceae; genus Aegilops; species Aegilops sharonensis. Next base: position 793,419,944 of record LR880971.1, on the reverse strand, counting down.
CCGGCTAACGCCGGCCGCGGCGGCGCGCAATGTCGTCATTATGGGTGGTACGTGGAAACTAGCTAGAGAGATGTGTATGTTTTCGAGAGTTGATGTATATATAGTAGTATACCGACGAGATGTTCGAAGATTCTGGTATAAGCATTTCTTGGGCTCTAATTCATCGACTAATAATTGAGTGGAATCAATCATATATTTAATTTCTTTCATTTCCTGAGACAAAGTGATTGAAAATGGACCCCAAAAAAGATCTCATATATATCGTCACCAAAATATACCATCTATATACATAATGCCATCTATCAATTTCTCTGGATCCAAGTGTACTTAGGAGTCTGAATGATATGCTTCCCACTGGAAAAGTTAATTGGTGATTGTAGGTCCGGTATGCTTGTCCTGATAATGCTCACTAGAGATTGTAGATTTCAGAATTAAAATTGTACACATGCTAGTACAGAAATGAAAACTTTCTACACGTAGAAATCGAAAGTAATCGACAACTCCTTGCTCTGCAGTACTGATGGACATTCTTTTTTCTGTAATTGAATGTTGATGTGGTAATAATCTCTACTACCCTAAAATAAACGTAACGTTCCCTCTCCCCTCTTACGTTTCGTCCAACCCCTTCATTCAACTCCCTCGTACGTTCCCACCTCCCACCGTTTCTATCCCCAACCCATCTGGTTTTCCATCCATCTGGTTTTCTATTTATTAAATCGGTTTTTATCTGGACTGCCAAATCATATCAATCAGATCTTTGGTAATTATAACGCAATAAAGGTCACATGGAAAGGACTCAATTCACGGTGGGCAATCCTGCTAACTCAATCGCATTCAAAAAGAATGGAAGGAATCAATCAAAAGGAATGTATCAATTGTGTTCGTAACAGGTACTCCTATTTGGTAACAGAATAAAATCACTGGGAAGTAATCAATCACGGATGAGGCATATCACCATCTTTCCTTGTTGGTACAGATCTCCCTCTCCTAAGCAATCCATGGGCCCTTCCAGAAAATGTACGCTCGAACTTAAAAGGACCTAGCTCCTCGTTCACCAAACTTTTTTTCTTTTTTGCGGAACTTGTGGCGATGGACGAACGAGGGCGGTTGCGGCGGCGGCGGACGAACTAAGGGAGCAACGGCGGCATACGTGAGCCCTCATCTCCTTTCGGTTCCAGATCCATGGCATGGCAGTAGTAACGGTCCTCCTCGTCCTCATTCACCCTGGTAGGAGGCCATGTCTGAGCGCCGTAGGAGGTGGCCGGCGTAGTCCCCAGCAGGGGAGAGATGGGGCAGGCCGCCCCTCCTCACGGACGCACCAAAACGAGCGTCTCACACGCGGCATCGGTGGAGGAGACGTCCACCGTCTCGCGCTCAGCAGCGGGAACAACAGATGTGGCTGTCCTCGTTCAGCCTTAATTCCAAGGTACGTGGGAGACACACAACCACAGTGAAAATCTTTTTCTTCTTTTTATTTTGATTTTGGTAGATCTCAATAAATATGCAAGTACTCTACCTCTACTATATCATATCAACGTCCGTTCTGTATGTAAATTCTCTACTAAGAACGCAAGTTCATTGGTGACAGGCTGAAGCTGACTTTAAGATTTTAATATGGCCAATTAAGCTGAACTAATATTGTGTGTTGACTTAAAAACACATACACAACCTAAACTTTACATATTATGTGGGACAGTAGTGTGGCATCATCTTTTTCTGTTATCGACATTTTTTGTTAACCAGATACCTTAGTTGTCCTACTCAATTCCTAACTAACTCATCATATTGCTCTTGATTTTTAGTCATGCTTGGAGCTTTGGTCTGCAGCTACATGAGATCATAGAGCATGTTTTAGGCTAATGGTAAAATTGGAAGTTGGAGGTGATTACATCATATGCTTTGGCGTTTAAGAGTGTAAAGCTTTCTGTGACTTGGCCTGAAGTTCAGATATTTTGTAGTTGATGTATATCTTCGGTAGAGTCTTCTTTTTTCCTTTGGGTTTGGGATAGTGAGGGTTACGTTTTTTCAAAAAAAAAAAGATTTCATTCTTCTATTTCACCATAGTTCATGTTTATATAGTTTTGAGAGGCACTTAACTTAGTTTTCCTTTTAAATTGATTGATTGTCAACAAAAGAGATGAAAATAATATTTCAAATTGATCAAAAAATGTGGAAACACAAGATTTTACAAAGAGAGCTCATACACGATGTCAATAATGAAAGCAGAGTGAAATGAAGGATAAAGAGAAAGATGTCGATTTAGTAGATGGCCTCTAAGGAGGCATGAGGATTGCATGTGAGGGGAGGAGAAGCGGACATTACCACAAAAAAAGAAGGAGAAACGGACATGATCAGTTTGCTACTATATGAATGGAGACCACATGCCATGACGTTTGACACACAATTCATAATGGATAAATTGTTTCATTACTTTATTTAATTTCTATTCCGTGGCAATGCACGGGCATTGAGCTAGGAAGGAGGAGCTCAAGGGAGCAAGAAAATATGAGAGGAAATATAAGTTTATTCATATAATTCACAAATAATTTTTCTTTATGAAAATCTTGTAATTGCACCATGTGTGAATATTTCTTATGTTAACAACTATGTGATTTTGTGCTTAAAATTCAAAGTGTGGGAGTGAGACGGATGAGGTATAAACGAAGGTGGCGAACATTGTTTGGGGAGATGAAGATACGATGTTGCGAAGAAGACAAGTGTTCGACTTAGTGGTAGAGAACAGATCAACTACATTTCGTTAAAAAATGATGATGTATATATGCATGTAAATTCTAAAGGCGTACATCTATTGTCAGTCGAATTTTGTGTCCATATTGAAAGCACGGGCAGTTAACTATTTTTCCTAATGATCATTCCTTGAAAATCGCCTTAACTATCCCATCTTTATTGTCTTAACAAATAAAATATTTTTTTTGGTAAGTCAATAAGTGATTACGATATAAAATCACGGACTGGATTTACATTTATGTATGCAATCATGTAATATGGACAGGTAATTTGTGGGCTAATGTACCAGGACATTTATACCCCGTTGCAACGCACGGGCAAATTCCTAGTCCAATAAATAAACATGTATGTGCTTCTTAATACGTTCGTCCAGCTACTGGTCATAGAGTTCAGGTTGTAGACTTGCATTGGGTATACAGCCTTTTTAAATAAACTGTAAAGCAATGTTCTCAGATTGTCCACTTTGGCTACATAATTTGGATATATGGAGACATATAATGAAAGGAGAGAAAATGATATGAATGTACAAATACGTTCTCTGCGATGCTGGCAAGCAAATTTCTGTACCTGAAAGTAGATGTGGTAGTAGCTCCAGTAATTAAACTCCAAAGTACTACATTGTAGGAAATAATTGGATCAAGTTATGGCATGCTGGGTTTGTAATTTTCACAATGGATGCGGAGTACGATTGGTGCTGCTGCCCATGGTAGGACACCTTGTCCTAATCGTGCGAGCGCCCTGGAGAAGGCAGTCCACGGTTTCATGGAGAATCTAGGGGACTGTAATTGTATCGACATTAGGAACCAACTTCGATACTTTAGTGAAGCATAAGAGTTCTACAACTTATACTCATGGCAGAAGGGATTTGTATTAGATATGGTAGAAGCAGGTTGAATGTCAAGAGGACAAAGTATTAGATATGGCAGAAGCAGGTTGAATGTCGAGAGGACAAAGTGCATGCAGGAAATTGTTTGCGGCTGTGCGGTGAGTACTTGGTACTGTTTGAATTATTTATAACTCTGTCCTGGTCTGCTGACTTTGAAGTGGCTAAAATTGCAATTGTGCCTTTTTTCAGTATGCAGGGAAAGGCCTGGATTGACAATACTCGGTCCCGTCATTGTGAGTGTCCTGTCTTGGTTAGACGTGAAGGTATGTTAGTACTAAGTAGAACCATCCGAAGATTAATGGCACAAATATGAAGAAAATGATTTTTGATGCTTGTGATTGATTGTAATTAGGAGACCACACTACAGAGTAAACCTGAGAAGATAATGACATCTTCAAATGTAGTGCTCTTGTAAGAGAATGGTTTTGTTAGTACATTAGAGATTCTAAAGTGTTGCAAAAGTGATTACACTAGTAGAAAAATGCCCATTTGTCCCGGTTCTAGAGGCCCATTTGTCTCGGTTCTGGAACCGGGACTAAAACCCATCACCTTTAGTCTCGGTTCGCTTACGAACTGGGACAGATGGTGCTCCATGTTACCAACCGGGACCAAAAAGTATCCACGCGTCAGCAGCTCAGGAGTTGAGGTTTTTTTTGAAAGGGGAGGGGGTTGGAGGTTTTGGTGGGTTAATTTAGGGGTTTCATATATTGTATTAGCTAGATAATAGAGATAAGTGACCTCTCTTATCACTACTGTAGGATGCTGCTAACGTGACACTACCATCAGAGACCCTTCGACAAAACTGTGTGCGATGAAATAGTCGCAAACGGTGGTGCAAAAAACCGTCAAAAAGGTGCAAAACGTTTGCGATGGCTGAGCCATCAAACACGGTTCAGATTTTAGTTGCGTGTGCGATGCAGGGCATATGGTTGATCCAGAAGAACTGTTTGCGATTAGACAGAACAACAGAAACGGGCAGTCATATCAATGTGTGTGCGATATACGTCATACAGTTCGCTCTGATGAACCGTTTGCTATTAGGGAAAGCAACAAAAACGGTCAGCCAGATCAAGGTGTGTGTGATATACGGCATATGGTTCAGTCGAATGAACTATTTTTTATTAGGGAAAAGAACATAAATGGTTCAACTTAACAAGATGTGTGTGATACACGGCAAAAAGGCCCGGAGGTTAATTCGAAAACAAGTACACAAAGGTTAATTTGACATACATGACTTATAAGTTTCATAGAAATCATATCAATTTTTTTGGAAAACATTTAATTACGTTGAATGTATATAGGGATCCATCCTATTAGTTGAATTAATTAACCTCGAGGTCCATGTTTTGAAAACATGTCGTAAAGTAATGCGATAGACCTTCATTCAAGCCAATCAACATGTGTTCAAAAAACAAAAATTATCAAAAAGTAACGAGATAGACACTGGCAGCACAACTTATAAATTGACGGATGGAGTACTACTTACAGTGATGCATATAATTAAGCAAAGGGATCACACATACCTGTATTTACTGGAACGAGAATGCAATAGCATAATAAGAATTAAGGCCACGATGATGCGATCACAATGGTGGTTACATAAGGCAAGAAGAAAGATGCATCCATCAACGTACGACCTCCTCCTCCTCAACTCAGTGCGTCGTGCCACCAACCGGCGGCTAAGGAGCGGCGGCTTTTGTGACGAGGTCAAGTTGCTTCTCAGCAAAGGCATCCAAGGCTTCCAGACGGTTGAAGAAGGCCAACGTCATAGCGTCCTCACTGGCCTTGTAGATATCTATGTACACGATTTGCTCATACACGTGGATGTGTAGGTCGACGAATTCTTGCAGGGCGAGGCGCCTCGCGGCGAGCGCGACCTCTAGGTGGACATTCTTCGTGGCATTGGCGGGCAGTCGCAGGGCCACCAGTGCTTGAAAGAGGTTCCGACCATGGAGGCCGATTAGGGTGGCAGGCAATGAGGAGCCCGGGCACGCGAGCCAGAGGAGTACGATGATGTCGTCCGCGAGCTTCTTGACAATGGTGAACTTATTGGTGGTGGCAACGATCATCTGGTCCAACTGAGAGTCGTAGCTGGCGTCGACGGCGGCCATCCACCAACCGATCGCCAACACCGTCTGGAGAAGATGCACGGTGCCATGCCGCAGGTCGGCGTCGTGGACCATCTGGCACAGCCGCTGGCTGCTCGTGCGCATCGCCGCCATGGGTCTGAAGTGAGCACTTTTGCGCTTATTACTGTAGGTGCTTAGGCAAATTCTTAGGTGCGTACGATGTGGTAGATGCATTGAAATGGATGGGCGCCTTTATATGAGTGCAAACTGCGTTGCATTTACATCGTGCTGCCTCTTTTCCCGATCCTCCTCCCATTACTTCCCTTATGCATTCACACGATGCTAATTGAAGGAGGATGCATCATTGGCCGTTCAACATTTCGGGAACTGCTACCCTCTCCCTCGTCTACATTAAAGCCGTATCGGGAACTGTGCCGCCCCTGTCAAATCAAATAGTACTGCACCGCCTGCTGCACGCCCGGCTGAACACTCCTCCTCGCCTCCATCTATGCTTAATTACTGAATTGTAGTTGCAAAAATTAGATACTGCTAGTGATTTTTAGCTTCATATTTTGAAAAATCACAGTGTTACAAGGTTGACAAATGACAATGTTACTAGATCAACAAATGTCAATCTTTCCAGTTTGAAAAATGGCAACATACCCAATATGACAGATGCAAATCTTACCAAATTGTTTGTAAGTGGTTGCACACGGGTCATCCAAAAGAACCGTTTGCGTTCAAGAGATGCACAAACCCTGCTCTCACTTTGCATACGGATGTTCTATGTAAAATGTTTGCGATCAAGGGCCATTAAAACCTATAGCCATTAAAACCAAGACACGTGGTGTCACGTGAATGGTTAACAGAACGCACACAGTTTGAACTATACAAACATTTGAGATATTAAAGTGGCTTCTATTTTTTTAAATGCCTTTGTTGGCTGTTATTCGAGTGCGCCTTCTCTCAAAATGGACACGACAAATACCATAGCATGTCGGGTGCCATTCCATGATCGCATGCCAAGTTTCATGAATTTCAGACGAGTTTTGGATTTACTAGAATTTAAAAACATAGTATCTCAATGTTTTGCCGGCAATCAACGGTGCCCTGGTGTTTGAAATTCATTCTCATTTCTTGCATTGGACCTAAGCATGCACCCAAGGATAAATATTTGATTTTTCAACCAACTTATATGCACTGGAGCTTGTGCATGTAGTTCAAATTCGAATTATGCACATAATTGTCGGGTGCCATTCCATGATAGCATGCCAAGTTTCATGAATTTCAGACGAGTTTTGGATTTACTAGAATTTAAAAACATAGTATCTCAATTTTTTGCCGGCAATCAACGGTGCCCTGGTGTTTGAAATTCATTCTCATTTCTTGCATTGGAACTAAGCATGCACCCAAGGACAAAGATTTGATTTTTCAACCAACTTATATGCATTGGAGCTTGTGCATGTAGTTCAAATTCGAATTATGCACATAAAATGCCTAGAAAACCAAATTAGTGTATAAAAATGTCCAAACGAACCCCAAAAATTCCAAAATTAAAGACAACACTCTTGTTGTTCTATGTTGGCACTAGAAAAATTTTGAAAGCAATAAGAGCCAACGGATATCGTTTCGTCCTCAAAGGTGGCATGTACCAGAACCATCACGCTTGTTGTGAGAAGCTCTGGTTTGTGAGAAGTTTATACCCAAACCTGCCTCAAATGTGACAAAAATTTTACCACCGCATGTTGATGCCGCTCCATAATAGCATGCCAAGTTTCATGAATTTCAGATGTGTTTGGGATTTGCTAGAATTTTAAAACCAAGTATCTCAGTGTTTGCGGCCGAGTGACGGTGGCAGGGTGTTTGAGATTCATTCTCATGTCTTGCATGTGACCTAAGCATGCAACCAAGGACACAGATTTGAATTTTGAACTAATTTACATGCATTAGATCATGTGCATGTAGTTCAAATTTTCATTATGCACATAAATGCACTAAAAAATCAGTTAATGCATAAAAATATCCAAACGAACCCCAAAAAATCACAAAAATTGACACAACACTCCTGTTGTTCTATGTTGAAATGAGAATTTTTTTGAAAGCAATAAGAGTCAATGGATATCGTTTCGTCCCCAAGATGGGACGTTCCCTACCGAAACCATCATGCCTGTTGTGAGAAGCTCTGGTTTGTGAGAAGCATATACCCAAACCTGCCCCAAATGGGACAAAAAATTTACCACGACATGTTGATGCCGCTCCATGATAGCATGTCAAGTTTCACGAATTTCAGGTGAGTTTTGGATTTTATAGAATTTAAAAACCAGGTGTCTCAATGTTTGCGGCCGAGTGATGGTGGCAGGGTGTTTGACATTTATTCACATTTCTTGCATGGGACCTAAGCATGCAACCTAGGACACAGATTTGAATTTTCAACCAATTTACATGCATTAGATCATGTGCATGTAGTTCAAATCTGAATTATGCACATGAATGCATAGAAAAATCAGTTAATGCATACAGATGTCCAAACGAACCCCGTAAAATCCCAAAAATTGAAAAAACACTCCTGTTGTTCTATGTTGACACTAGGGAAAAAATTGAAATCGAGAAGAGGCAATGTATATCGTTTCGTTCCCAAAGGTAGGACGTTCCCTACTGAAACCATCAGGCTTGTTGTAAGAAGCTCTGCTTTGTGAGAAGCATATCCCGAAACCTGTCTCAAATGGGAATTTTTTTTACCACGACATGTTGATGCCGCTCCATGATAGCATGCCAAGTTTCGTGAATTTCAGACGAGTTTTGGTTTTACTAGAATTAAGGTATCTCAATGTTTGCGGCCGAGTGACGATGGCAGGGTATTTGACATTCATTCCCATTTCTTGCATGGGACCTAAGCATGCAATCAAGGACACAGTTTGAATTTTCAACCTATTTATATGCATTAGAGCATGTGCATGCAATTCAAATTTGAATTATGCACATGAATGCATTAAAAACTCGGTTAATGCATAAAAATTTCCAAACGAACCCCGAAAAATCCCAAAAATTGACACAACACTCCTGTTGTTCTATATTGACACTAGGAAAAAAATTGAAATCGAGAAGTGGCAATGTATATCGTTTCATCCCCAAAGGTAGGACGTTCCCTACCGAAACCATCAGGCTTGTTGTGAGAAGCATATCTCCAAACATGCCCCAAATGGGACAAAAAATTTACCATGGCATGTTGATGCCGCTCCATGATAGCATGCCAAGTTTCATGAATTTCTGACGAGTTTTGGATTTAGTAGAATTTAAAAACTAGGCATCTCAATGTTTGCGGCCGAGTGGCGATGGCAGGGTGTTTGACATTCATTCTCATTTCTTGCATGTGACCTAAGCATGCAACCAAGGACACAGATTTGAATTTTGAACTAATTTACATGCATTAGATCATGTGCATGTAGTTCAAATTTGAATTATGCACATGAATGCATAGAAAACTCAGTTAATGTATAAAAATGTCCAAGCGAACCCTAAAAAATCCCAAAAATTGACACAACACTACTTTTGTTCTATGTTGACATTAGGGAAAATTTTGAAATCAAGAAGAGGCAACAGATATCGTTTCGTCCAGAAAGGTGAAACGCTCCCTACAGAAACCATCACGCTTGTTGTAATAAGCTCTGGTTTATGAGAAGCTTATACCCAAACCTGCCCTAAATGGGACAAAAATTTTACCGCGGCATGTTGATGCCGCTCCATGATAGCATGCCAAGTTTCATGAATTTCGGACGAGTTTTGGATTTACTAGAATTACAAAAGCAAGTATGTCAACATTTGCC
>LR880971.1:793318997-793334862 GCA_904067115.1 Aegilops sharonensis | reverse complement strand
TTGGACTCCGTTTGGTATCCCTTTTCTGTAAAACACAAAAACAAGGAGGAAACAGAAACTGGCACTTGGCTCTAGGTTAATAGGTTAGTCCCAAAAATCATATAAAATGACATATAAATGCATATAAAACATCATAGATGGATAATATAATAGCATGAATACTTCATAAATTATAGATACATTGGAGACGTATCAGCTTCCCACCGGATTCTGGGTTGCAATGATGGTGACCTCCATATCTGCCCAGTATGTTTTAACATGGGAAAGAGCCATCCGCGCACCCTCTATGCACGCCGACCTCTTCATGGCATCGATTCGCGATACGTCGCCAAGGAATTGTTGCACTAAACCAAAATAACTGTCCGGCTTCGGTCCCTTCGGCCATAGATGGTCTATACAGACCTCATTGCAAGACCAGACAACCTAGGGAGCTCGGCCACAGTGGCCATCCTTTCACTCAATGGCAACGGGCGCGTTGGAGCACTGAATTGCGACCAGAACAGGCTTTCTACTTCACTATCTTTCTGATCCTCGAAAAACTCGGTCGCATAAGCCATACTTTTTGCAGATCCGCATACGCGTCTGCAGCGCTCCAGCGCCGATCCAGAAGAGCGTACTTTGGATCTAAGAACTTCATCCGCAACAAAAAGGGGCTTCCAGCCACGATTTCTCCGGCCTATCGAAGCTCCTCCCGCGCATCCCTATTTTCGGAACGCGTCTCCTTGGCCGCATTTAGGGCCTTCTTCAGGTCCCGCCTTCGCCTGACTCTCCTTTTCAAGGAGCTCATACCGGCCGGCGGCGTCTCTCAGCTCCACAGCCATCTCGGCTATTTTTTCTTCGCTTCAGCGATGAGCAGCTTGTTCGGCTCTCAAATCTTCGGCTGCCTTTAGGGCAGCCAAATTGCTAGCCCGGGCTTGTTCCTTGACTAGGGCAAGCTCCACCCTCAGGGCCTCCACGGCAGCAGCTCCGCCTGCAGCCGAAGCATATCACATTAAAATTATGCTCCTCTTAATATTTCCTATAACAAATAAGGAAAACAGAGCACATACCCCGTGACTCGTTAAGCCGCTCGTTCACAAGCGTGATATCGGTGTCCACAACTTCAATATGTCGCCTCAGTTCGGCGAATTCAGCGGTCCGGTTCACCGCCGGAGCCTTAGCCACCTGCGCATGAATGCAGTATGATCATTACCTAAGAGTGTGATCCTCCGTTCGCCGCCTAGGGCTGGCAACCAGAGTCTCAGGGGCTACTATCTATACGGAGCACACCTAGCATGTGCGGTATAACCAAAAAATTACGTATTTCATTATGTACCTCAAATCCTTTGAGCAGGCTCGTAAAAGCTTCATTCAACCCGCTTGTGGCGGATGAAATCTTCTCAAGCACCTTGCCCATTAACAAACAGTGATCCTCCGAGAGAGCAGCTTGCTCCAGAAGGCCCGTCAGCGTGTCCGGCCGGTCACCGGACTGTGCCGGACCCTTCTTATTGCCCCTCGTGGGAGCCGAACGCTCCGGGCTCAGGGCAGCCGAAGTATTAGCTTCTGGTCTCGGCGAATCTGGACTCCTCCGTGACGACACCTCGGGGTCACCCGCCCCATGAGTCGGAGAGGCAGGTGGGGTTTCACTCTCCATCATCTCCGGAAGAAGATCCCCGAAGATGAACTCTGTCGAGAAGAGCTACTAGCTGGACTACAAAGAATGGATCCTGGTTATTGTTCTCGTAGGAGGAAGCAGTAGCTTTGTATTTACAATTAACTTACAGCTTGGTGGAGGGCTGGCCCGTTTGCGGGCATGGCACGGTGATGGCGCCCTCCTGGGCAGGGCCCCCTGGTGAAGTTTTCTTCCCTTGTCTAGGCACCTCCGTCTCCAAGTCTTCGGAGGCGGCCCTCTTCTTCCCGCAGGGGGAGGAGGCCTTAGATTCCCCTCCCTGACTGAGGGAGTCCTGGACTAGGGGGTGTCCGGATAGCCGAACTATCATCATCGGCCGGACTCCAAGACTATGAAGATACAAGATTGAAGACTTTGTCCCGTGTCCGGATGGGACTTTCCTTGGCGTGGAAGGCAAGCTTGGCGATACGGATATGTAGATCTCTTACCATTATAATCGAATCTGTGTAACCCTAGCCCTCTCCGGTGTCTATATAAACCGGATGGTTTTAGTCCATAGGACGAACAACAATCATACCATAGGCTAGCTTCTAGGGTTCAGCCTCCTTGATCTCGTGGTAGATCTACTCTTGTAATACCCACATCATCAATATTAGTCAAGCAGGACGTAGGGTTTTACCTCCATCAAGAGGGCCCGAACCTGGGTAAAACATCGTGTCCCTTGTCTCCTGTTACCATCCGCCTAGACGCACAGTTCGGGACCCCTTACCCGAGATCCGCCGGTTTTGACACCGACATTGGTGCTTTCATTGAGAGTTCCTCTGTGTCGTCACCGATAGGCTCGATGGCTCCTTCGATCGTCAACAACGACGCAGTCCAGGGTGAGACTTTTCTCCCCGGACAGATCTTCGTATTCTGCGGCTTTGCACTGCGGGCCAATTCGCTTGGCCATCTGGAGCAGATCGAAAGCTACGCCCCTGGCAGTCAGGTCAGATTTGGAAGTTTGAACTTCATGGCTGACATCCGCAGAGACTTGATCTTCGATGGATTCGAGCCACAGCCGAGCGCGCCGCACTGTCACGATGGGCATGATTTAGCTCTGCAGCCGGACAATGCCCTGGAGGCCGCACACGAGTCCGCTCCGACCCTCAATTCGGAGCCGGCTGCGTAGATCGAGGACGGGTGGCTAGACACCTCCTCGGGGGCTGCAACCTCTACGGCGATGGAGCCGAATACCGACCTTATCCCTTGTGAAGCTCGTGACTCTGAGGTGCCGGACTCCTCGCCGGACTCCGAACCTCCCACGCCCCCTCCAATCGAATCCGATTGGGCGCCGATCAGGGAGTTCACCGCTGCAGACATCTTTCAACACTCACCTCTCGGCGACATCCTGAGTTCGCTAAAGTATCTCAAGTTATCAGGAGAGACCTGGCCGAACTGCGGTCAGGACGGTTGGGATGCGGACGACGAAGAAATTCAAGGCCCACCCACCACCCACTTAGTAGCCACTGTCGATGATCTAACCGACATGCTAGACTTCGACTCCGAAGAGATCGACGGTATGGACGACGATGTCGGAGATGACCAAGAACCAGCGCCTACTGGGCACTGGAAAGCCACCTCAACTCACGACGTATACATGGTGGATACAACAAAAGGAAGCGATAACGAGGAACAACGGGACGTGGCGAAGGACAACTCCCCGGACAAACAACCAAAACGGCGACGCAAGCGCCGCCCGAAGTCCCGCCTCGATAACAACGGCACCCATACTGACCCAGCCTTAGAGCAGGGCAAAGCAGTGGACGACGAACATGCCACCAAGCAACCATCCGAACAAGATGAATGGGACAAGCAACCCATCCCCGGCGAAAACAACAGTCCAGACGATCTCACGCCGGACACATCACCGGAGCATAAGAACCTTCATAAAAGGCTCGTCGCCACTGCAAGAAGTTTGAAGAAGCAAAAGCGGAAGCTCAAAACAGCGGAGGACGGACTCAGAATGAGATGGAGCAAAGTAAATGAAGACCGCAGATAAATACGGTGATAGTCACCAAGCAAAGAGCTACCCGAAGCGCAAGCTGTTGCCCGAATTTGACGAGGAGGCCGTAGAGCCCCCATAGTTAAAAAAAGAAAGAGGCCGCCTGGCTGGATAGACGACCAGATGACAGGCTAAGAGCGGCAAGCGGCGCCGCACACAAGCCGGCACGCGATCCACATAAGGATCCTCGCAAAAAGGATGGCCCGGTCAGGTCCATCTATGGGCCAAAAAAGAAGACTCCAGGGAGCAACACAACCCGCCGAGTGTTTGAAGATAACGGCACACCTAAATACAGGGGCGCCGCACACCCACTATGTTTCACCGATGAGGTACTGGATCATGAATTTCCAGCGGGATTCAAACCCGTAAACATAGAGGCATATGACGGAACAACAGACCCCGGAGTCTGGATTAAGGATTATATCCTACACATCCATATGGCCAGAGGAGACGATCTCCATGCCATAAAATACCTATCCCTCAAACTCAAAGGGCCAGCTCGGCATTGGCTCAAAAGCCTCCCAGAAAACACCATTGGAAGTTGGGAAGAGCTCGAGGATGCGTTTCGAGCAAATTTTTAGGGGACTTATGTCCGCCCTTCGGATGCAGACGATTTAAGCCACATAACTCAACAGCCCGGAGAGTCAGCACGCAAATTCTGGAACAGGTTCCTCACCAAAAAGAACCAAATAGTCGACTGTCCGGACGCTAAAGCCTTAGCAGCCTTTAAACATAACGTCCGAGACGAATGGCTCGCCAGACACCTCGGCCAGGAAAAACCAAGAACAATGGCCGCGCTAACAAGCCTCATGACCCGCTTTTGCGCGGGGGAAGATAGCTGGCTGGCAAGATGCAGCACCAGCGACCCGAGTACATCCGAGGTCAGGGATGGAAATGGGAAATCACGACGCAGAAAAGATCAGCGCTGGAATAAGGAAAATGGCCCAAATAGCACGGCGGTCAACGCCAGATTCAAAAGCTCTCGGCCGAATAACAAAACATTGCCTCTTAAGGACAACAGTGATGAGCTATCCAACCTAAACAAAATCTTGGATAGGATATGTCAAATCCACAGTACCCCCGGGAAGCCTGCAAACCATACCCACAGAGATTGTTGGGTCTTCAAGCAGTCCGGCCGACTTAACGCCGAACACAAGGGGCTCGACACACCAAGCGAAGACGATGACGAACCCCACAAGCAGCACGCCGAAAAACAGAAAACTTTCCCACTAGAAGTCAAAACAGTGAACTCACTTCATGTGATAACAAGGAAAAGTAGTGCGGCACGCGCCTCGTGGTCCACCCAAGCAGAGTCCCAAAATTGGATGTCTAAACCAATTACTTTCGACCATCAGGATTACTCCAGAAGTATTCGAAACACAGGAGGGACTGCTTTGGTATTGGATCCCATAATCGACGGACTACAATTCACAGAAGTCCTAATGGATGGCGGCAGCGATATAAACTTGCTATACCAGGACACCATCCGCAAAATGGGGATAGACCCTACCAAAATTCGCCGTAGCAGCACTTCCTTCAAAGGAGTGACGCCAGGCCTTTACGCCAATTGTACAGGCTCTGTACTACTAGAGGTTGTGTTCGGTTCATCCGACAACCTCCGTCGCGAAAAGCTCATCTTCCATATCGCCCCATTCAAAAGTAGCCATCAAGCACTACTGGGACGCGAAGCTTTCGCCCGCTTTAACGCAATACCACACTACGCGTCTCTTACACTTAAAATGCCCGGTCCACGTGGCATAATCTCATTAAAGGGTAACTCCGAGTGTTCCTCGACCACGGAAAACGTGAGACTGCCTTGACAGCCACACACTAATCCGACCTTGCTGGTCAAAGCCCCTAAAAACAGGTCATTCAGACCTCGGACACGGTTAGGCGAGTCCGGCATTAATAAACAAGGGGCTTCCCAGCCGCATACCTCTTTACAAGGGGCTGCACGTATAAACAATGAGAGCCAATAAAGCTCAACTTTATTCATCTTCCAAATCATAATTTATTTTAAATACATCTTTCGCATGATATTTTTTCCAAACTAAGTTCTTCTCTTTTACAGATGAAGCACGTGCTACACCCATCCAGGATACAGCACAACGGAGACACAGGCAGAGACGTGCAGCATGGACCCGTTGCAAGGATTCTTTTCAGATTAAGACCCTGCGTAAACCTTTCTTACTGTCTCTTGTTGATACACATCCCCCGGTTTCCTACCATAACCGAGGAGGCTGGCGTTTTGGCATCGGCCGCGTCAGAAGTTCTCACCCGTACCTGGACACTAGGGGCTTAGGGCATTGTTCTGCCCGGTATCATAAAGACCGAACACCTCAGGGAGTGTTCGGCGTCTCGAGTTAGGCCTTATATGCATCAGCTCCGAATCATGTCTTTGGTCAAATGTTGGGTTTGCCCGGCTCCTGTGTTTTGCTGCCTTACGTTCCACTCCATCGGCAAACGCGGCACCAGGAGAACTACTGCGATTGTGCCCTGGTTCGGCCGGGCGAGCACCTCAGTAGAGAAAGCCGAAAACTGACTGTCATGATATAGCGAGAGACTGGTCAACCACTCGATCGACTACTGAAATGTTTAGAATTCCTCCGCTTTGACGAAGGACCGCTTCCCGGTCAGGCACATACGCGCTCCGAGTTCGGAGAGCGCGGTGCCTCTAGGGGCTATATAGTAGCCCCACCATCGAGCTCCTATGGCTAAGTGAAAGTGATAAAGCATTATAGTCCGGTTGCCTAGTTTGCTATGCTATCACCTCCTTCAAAGGACCAACACGTTGGATTAAGTGTGAAAAAGCGCTTTTTTTTCAAACACCCCCGCACCATGTGCGTGGGGGCTGAAGCCAAAGGCTGCCATCTTTCAGGTTATACATACATATACGGCCGCACAGGAGATAGTTCAATACTTGAACGCACAAGTATAAAAAGCAGTTACATTATAAACATGGTCTCACAAATCATACATGTCATTTGAACATAACATCTTTCGAGCACTGCGACTCTATTAAACGAGCGCCCTGCAGGACTTCCTCAAAATAGTGCTCGGCGGGTAATCGGCTTTTCTCCGAACCCCGGGATGCAACATCGGTGGCATCCATCTCCGCCAAGTATGTCTTAACACGGGCGAGAGCCATCCGTGCACCCTCTATGCATGCCGACCGCTTCATCGCCTTGATATGCGGCACCGCCCCAAGGAATTGCTGCAATAAGCCAAAATAACTCTCCGGCTTGGGCCTTTCTGGCCACAGATGAGCCACCACATCCGTCATGACAAGTCCGGACAATCTATTCAGCTCAGCCCACTCAGCCAACCGATCGGTCAACAGAAGTGCACGCTCCGGACTATGGAATTGAGACCAGAAAAGCTCTTCCATTTCGTGATCCTTCTGGCTTCGGAAGTGCACGACTGCGTCCGCCGCACTCGCCGCCAAATCCAGATAAGGATCCTCTGCACCCCACAATTGGCCCAACTGAGCATACTTCGGATCCGTGAACTTCCTACGCAGCAGAAAGGGCTTTCCAGCCGCAATGTCTCCGGCCTGACGCAGTTCCTCCTTCATAGCCCGCATTGCAGAATGGGCATCCTTGGCTTCGGCGGCGGCCTTCTTCAGGTCCTCTTGCTCCGCTCGGTGTTCTATTTCAAGAACCTCATAGCGGTCGGTAGCACCCTTTAATTTCACGGCCATTCCGTCCATCTCCTCCCTACTTCGGCAGTGAGCAGCCTTTTCGGCTTTTAGCTCCTCTGCTGCCTTCGAGGCAGCCGCATCACTTTTTCTGGCTTGCTCCTTGGCTCGAGCAAGCTCTGCTCGAAGGTCTTCCACAGCAGCGGCACCATCTGCATTAAGCATACATATTGTAAGGAATGGGCGTCAGCTCCCTTACTAGGTGACCGCGGAGAAACCACCTACCTTGTGACTCGTCAAGTCGTTTATTGACCAGCGCGATGTCCGCATCCGCAACGTCGAGTTGCCGCTTTAGCTCGGCAACTCTATCAGTCCGGCTGGCCACCGAACGTTCCGCCACCTGCATAGGAAAGGCGACATTTTATAACTGAGATTATGATCGTCGGCACGCTGTCGTTTTTGACAGCATACCAAGTCTCAGGGGCTACTACATATACAGGGCGCACTCCATGTGCAAAACTGTCAAAAGGTATGTCATTTTTTGCATACCTCAAACCCCGTCAGCAAACTTCCAACGGCCTCATGCAACCCGCTCTCGGCGGAAGAGATCCTTTCAATCACAGTACTCATTTATGTGCGGTGATCTTCTGAGATAGACGCCCTCTCGAGCAAATCCCGCAGCTCCACCGGCCGTACTCTAGTGGGTGCCGAACTCCACGGCCCCATCGGACTCGGGGAGACCCTCCGTGACGACACCTCAGGGTCGTCCGCCCCGCCCGACGGGGCGGCAGATGGAGGCGTTTCGCTCTCCATCATCTCCGGACGGAGGTCCCCCGAGGATGAGCTCTGCTGAGAAGGGCTGAGATCTGAACTACAAGGTAAAAACTTCGGTTATCCTCAGAAATAAAATAGGGATGTCCCTTATTACAAAACTTCCCTTTTTTCAATTTACGGCTCGCTGGAGGGCTGATTCCTTTGGGGAGATTGTGTGGCCGGGGCCCCTCCCGGCACGGGACCTTCCGGTGCAGATTTCTTTCCCCGCTTTGAGGCTTTGGCCTCCGGGTCTTCGGAAGCGGTCCTCTTCTCCCCCTGGAGGGAGGGATTCTTGATTCCCCCCTTACTGAGAGCCTCCTTAGCAGAGGTGGTAGTTTCCCTATTCCCCCCTTCGCCCTCCTCCGAAGGCGCTACCTCCAACATTTTGACTAACACGGGATCCGGTGTGGTCTCAAGGAGGGGGGCCGGACACCGTATCAGTTTTGCTTGCGCTATCCACTCCTGTCCAAGGGATAGCCGGTTAAAAGGCAAATCCATGATAAATAAATGGACGATATGACCGCACACAGGGCTACTTACTTGAGTATCCGGGCGATTGCAGCTTAAGCCAGCATCCTCGGTCATGTCCGGACGCATCTTTTGTGATCCGAAGAACAGTTTGTACATCTCCATGGGTGTCGTACCCGTGAAGTGTTGGAGAGCTCGTGGTCCCTCCGGATTGAATTCCCACAGGCGGAGCGGGCGACGTTTGCAGGGCAGAAGACGCCGAATCAGCATAACCTGTGTCACTACGACCAGATTGATCTCCCTCTCTTGGAGGTCTCGAATCCGGCCCTGCAACAGGGGTACGTCCTTGGATGGCCCCCAGTTAAGCCCTTTGTTGACCCATGACGCCAGCCGTTGTGGAAGGCCCGAGCGAAAGGCGGGCGGCGGCCTCTGCCTACTGCCCCTGGGAGCGGTGATATAGAACCACTCCTGCTGCCACAAGCCGAGCTCCTCCTGAAAAGAGCCCTTGGGCCATGGAGCATCGGCCCTCTTGCTTATAACCGCCCCGCGCACTCTGCCTGACGCCCCTCAATCATCTTCGGCTCCACGTTGAAGGTTTTGAGCCACAAACCGAAGTGAGGGGTAGTGCGGAGGAAGGCTTCACAGACGACAATGAATGATGAGATGTGGAGGATGGACTCCGGAGCCAAGTCATGGAATTCCAGCCCATAGTAAAACATGAGCCCCCTCACGAAGGGATCCATCGGGAAGCCTAAACTCCGACGGAGGTGAGACACGAACACGACACTCTCGCCGGGCTCGGGAGTAGGAATAATTTGCCCTTGGGCAGGCAACCTATGCGAAATCTCGTAGGTTAAGTACCTGGCGTCTCTCAACTTTAGCACGTCCTCTTCCGTGACGGAGGAGGGCATCCACCGGCCTCGTAGGTCGGAGCCGGACATTGTCGAAGGACAAAAGTACCCGAATCTGGAGCCCTGGGTGTTGGAACTCGGGGCGAGGGGCGGATTCGATTGAGGATTGAAGAAAAGAAACGGGCCTTGGTCCCATTATAAAGAGGGAGAATACCAAGAGCCGTCCCCGTGACCGTTTGGAACTCACCTTCGATAGAGGGGGCGTGGCGACGGGCGCGGTTGGGTTACCCACGTTCGTATTGATGAGAATCCCGGAATAAGGGGAACACGATCTCTGCTTCGACAAGACGTGCCAAGGAAACCGCTTCGCTAAACGCGCTGAGGTGGTATAATAAAAACGATTCGAGTAAAGGCTTGGTTGTGTTGTGACGTCACGCCACAAAATACGTCAGCAGATTGAACTTGTGTAAATATTATTCTCTCTTTGATGGTATGTCGAATTTATTTTGCAGAGCCGGACACTATCCTGGTGTTCACAATCTTCTATAAATTATTCAGAGGAGGAACCCACCTTGCAATGACGAAGACAATATGCGCGCCGGAATCGTCGTCATTGAAGCCTGGTTCAGGGGCTACTGAGGGAGTCCTGGACTAGGGGGTGTCCGGATAGCCGAACTATCATCATCGGCCGGACTCCAAGACTATGAAGATACAAGATTGAAGACTTCGTCCCGTGTCCGGATGGGACTTTCCTAGGCGTGGAAGGTAAGCTTGGCGATAGGGATATGTAGATCTCCTACCATTGTAACCGACTCTGTGTAACCCTAGCCCTCTCCGGTGTCTATATAAACCGGATGGTTTCAGTCCATAGGACGAACAACAATCATACCATAGGCTAGCTTCTAGGGTTTAGCCTCCTTGATCTCGTGGTAGATCTACTTTTGTAATACCCACATCATCTATATTAATCAAGCAGGACGTAGGGTTTTACCTCCATCAAGAGGGCCCGAACCTGGGTAAAACATCATGTCCCTTGTCTCCTGTTACCATCTGCCTAGACGCACAGTTCGGGACCCCCTACCCGAGATCCGCCGGTTTTGACACCGACACTGACTATCCTCCTTCGTGGAAATAGTAATTCCCCCGGTTTGGATGTGCAATGTGTGAAGCTCTGCCTCTCTGTTCCTCCCTTCGTCTTTCCCCGAGGGCACTTGACGTAGCGCACGACTAAGCATCCTGGCTATTGCAGGACTAGGAGAGCCTTCGGGAAGTGGTGCCGGACACCTGATTCTCTCCGCCTTGCTGAGCCAATCCTGGCCGCAGATGGTTTTCAGAATAATGTTGTGATAAATATAAACGAGGTGTTCGGTTTCTAGGTTACTTACTTGGGTATCTGGGCGGTTGCAGCTCAGGCCCGCATCCTTGATGGTGTTCGGACACTTTACTTGTGGTCCGAAGAATAACTTACACATCCCTTCGAGCGTCATGCCGAAGAAGTGTTGAATACTTCGCGGACCCTCCGGATTGAACTCCCACATCCAGAGAGGCCGGCGTTTGCATGGCAAGATCCGTCGGACTAGCATTACCTGAATTACGCTGACAAGACTGATATCCCTCTCAAGAAGCTCCCGAATGCGGCTCTGCAATGTCGGTACATCATTAGAAGGCCCCCAATCCAGTCCCACGTTGGCCGACGACGCCAGTTGAGGCGGGGGGCCCGAGCGGAAGTCGGGGGCAGCCACTCACTTTGTGCCTCTGGGAGCCGTGACGTAGAACCACCTCCACTGCCATAGATCGGACACCTCTGGGAAGAAGCCCTCTGGCCATGGGGCATCGGCGTTTCTGCTTATTGTAGTGCCTCCGCACTCCGCGTGTCACCCCTCGATCACCTTCTGCTTTACATTGAAGGTCTTGAGCCATAAGCCGAAGTGCGGGGTGATGTGGAGGAAGGCTTCGCACACGACGATAAACGACGAGATGTGAAGGATGGAGTCCGGAGCTAGATCATGAAAATCTAGCCCGTAATAGAACATGAGCCCCCTCACAAATGGATTGAGGGTGAAGCCTAAACCACGGAGGAAGTGAGGAACAAATACGACGCTCTCGTTGGGCTCGGGAGTAGGGATGACCTGCCTTGGAGCAGGAAGCCTGTGCTTGATGTTGGCGGTCAGATATCTGACCTCCATAAGCTTCGCAATGTCCTCCCCTGTGATAGAGGAGGCCATCCACCGGCCTTGAAGGTTGAATCCGGACATTATTGAAGATCCGAAGTGCCTAAGCTTGGGCTTCGGGTGTTGGAACTCGAGATGCGGAAAGGCGCAAGCGTGGTAGGAAAGAGGGATAGGCCTCGGCCCCTATATAAAGGGGGTGAATATCAAGCGTCCCTAGTGTGACCGTCTAGGACTTGCCTAAAAACACGGGGTTATACCAACAGGCGTAGTGGGGTTGCCCGGACCCGTATTGATGGGAATCTCCCAACAAGGGGAACACGATCTCTGCTTCGACGAGGCGTGCCAATAAAACCACCTTGCAGTGTGTGTCGTGGCAGGCCGAGAAAAACCGGTTTGTATTGAGCGAGGCCGCGGTGTAAGGGCACACCGTGAAAAATTGTCAGCGGATTAGATTTGTAAAGTGGTATGCTCTCTACGGAGGTGTGCGGAAATTATCTTACAGAGCCGGACACGATCCTTAATCTACTTTGGATTATTCGGAGATGGAACCCGCCTTGCAATGCCGAAGACAATCTGCGTGCCGGACTCATCATCATTGACGCCTGGTTCAGGGGCTACTGAGGGAGTCCTGGATTAAGGGGTATCCGGACAGCCTGACTATATACTTTGGCCAGACTGTTGGACTATGAAGATACAAGACTCAAGACTTCGTCCCATGTCCGAATGAGACTCTCCTTTGAGTGGAAGACAAGCTTGGCGATTCAGATGTTAGATCTCCTCCTTTGTAACCGACTCTGTATAACCCTAGCCCTCCACGGTGTCTATATAAACCGGAGGGTTTAGTCCATAGAACGAGGACAATGATAATCATAGGCTAGCTCCTAGGGTTTAGCCTCTACGATCTCGTGGTAGATCAACTCTTGTAATATTCATATCATCAAGATCAATCAAGCAGGAAGTAGGGTATTACCTCCATCGAGAGGGCCCGAACCTGGGTAAAACCTCGTGTCCCCTGCCTCCTGTTACCATTAGCCTTAGACGCATAGTTTGGGACCCCCTACCCGAGATCCGCCGGTTTTGACACCGACAACGGGTGCAAAACAGTTGCACACGCGGAATACTCAGGTTAAACTTGACGAGCCTAGCATATATAGATATGGCCTCGGAACACTAAGACCGAAAGGTCAAGCGTGAATCATATAGTAGATATGATCAACATAGTGATGTTCACCATTGAAAACTACTCCATCTCACGTGATGATCGAACATGGTTTAGTTGATTTGGATCACGTGATCACTTAGATGATTAGAGGGATGTCTATCTAAGTGAGAGTTCTTAAGTAATATGATTAATGGAACTTTAATTTATGATGAACTTAGTCCTGATAGTATTTTGCAAAATATGTTCTAGATCAATAGCTCGCGTTGTTGCTTCCCTATGTTTATTTTTGATATGTTCCTAGAGAAAACTATGTTGAAAGATATTAGTAGCAATGACGCGGATTAGATCCGTGATCTGAGGTTTATCCTCATTGCTGCACAGAAAAATTATGTCCTTGATGCACCGCTAGGTGACAGACCAATTGCAGGAGAAGATGCAGACGTTATGAACATTTGGGTAGCTCAATATGATGACTACTTGACAGTTTAGTGCACCATTCTTAATGACTTAGAATCAGGACTTCAAAGACGTTTTGAACGTCATGGACCATATAAGATGTTCCAGGAGTTGAAGTTAATATTACAAGCAAATACCCGAGTTGAGAGATATGAAGTCTCCAACAAGTTTTATAGCTAAAAGATGGAGAATTGCTCAAGTAGTGAGCATGTGCTCAGATTGTCTTGGTACTACAATCGCTTGAATCAAGTGGGAGTTAATCTTCCAGATAAGAAAGTGATTGACAGAGTTCTCTAGTCACCATCACCAAGTTACTAGAACTTCGTGATGAACTATAGTATGCAAGGGATGACGAAAAAGATTCCCGAGCTCTTCGTGATGTTGAAATCAATGAAGGTAGAAATCAAGAAAAGAGCATCAAGTGTTGTAATTGACAAGACCACTAGTTTCAAGAAAAGGGCAAAGGGAAAGAAAGGGAACTTCAATTAGAATGACAAGCAAGTTGTCACTCCCGCAAAGAAGCCCAAAGCTGGACCAAAGCCTGAAACTGAGTGCTTACACTTCAAAGGAAATGGTCAGTAGAAGCGGAAATGCCCTGAATATTTGGTGGATAAGAAGGATGGCAAAGTGAACAAGGGTATGTTTGATATACAGGTTATTGATGTGTGCCTTACTAGTGTTTGTAGTAGCCCCTGAGTATTTGATACTTGTTCGGTTGCTAAGATTAGTAACTCGAAACATGAGTTATAGAATAAACAGAGACTAGTTGAGGGGGAAGTGACGATGAGTGTTGGAAGTAGTTGCAAGATTGATATGATCGTCATCACACACTCCCTATACTTTGGGGATTAGTGTTAAACCTAAATAAATGTTAATTGGCATTTGCGTTGAGCATGAATATGATTTGATCATCTTTATTGCAATACGGTTATTCATTTAAAGTCAGAGAATAATTGTTGTTCTGTTTACATGAATAAAACCTTCAATCACTACTAGAGAAAAGCCAAGCAGCAGTGCGGGTATTAGGCCTATTAGTAGCGCGGGCAGGAGCGCTACGGATAAGGTGCTACAGCTAATGCTTAGCAATAGCGCGCCTGGATCCACGCTACTGCTTAATTGACTTAGTAGTAGCGCTTCTTCAGAACAGCGCTACTGGTAATTAGTAGTAGCGCTTCTCCTTTCCCGCGCTACTACTATTATTTAGTATTTTATTTCTTTTTTATTTCATGTTGTATTCATACACCTTTACACAAGTTTTCATACAACAGGAATTTATAGATTGTTTTACATCATAATGAGTTATTACATCACAGAGTGAAAGAACCGTGGACTAGTTTCAAGTGGATAGCCATCCACTTGAAACTAATCCGCGGTTCTTTCACCCAATGATATAATAATATCATCATCATCATCATATCATTAACAACTTATCATCATAATACATCATTGTCATATAACACCTCTTCAAGATCATCGTTTTCATCAATGACATCACATAGCAAATTGGTCAGTAGTCGTAATCACAAGTACTCCTCATTATCAACTCTAACACATTACCACATAATAAACATATTGTACCTCATAGGACCTATTACATTCGATTAAGACCTACTACATTTTCTAAGGTAAAATAGCAAAAAACAACATAGCCCCTGACTCTCCATTATGGAGAATGGAGATTAGCCTGTCTCCAATTCTTGCCTTTCGCTGAATGTTACTTCCAAGAACCTCCTTGCGAATGTCCATACATTTCTTCCATTATTTGATGAACATGTGTTCACGGGTTTTAGAAATCCGATATGCACAGGTGAGCTCCGTAGATTTACCTGGCAGTATGTTCAGAACTGAGAGGCGACCATGCAGAGACATCAGATGAGGCACACAATCAATCGGGAGTTTCTGTTGAAAAACATAATAATAACTTCGTAGTTAGCAATGATGTACTAGTTTTAGAAGTATGCAAAAGATGCACGGATGTCGTAATAGTAAAAAGTCTTACCAGGGTATCTCCAGAGAAGTTACCGTGGTTCAACACATGCACTAGTGGCACATATTCACCATAATTTGGAGGAGTTCGATAATAGTTAATGTAATTCTCAAGAAGAGTACAAAATGCGATCAGATGATTTTTCTCCTTATACGTTAATTCGGTGCCATCGGTGTAGTGGGTTTTATCTACCATCTTCCGCACAGTCCTTGAAGAATCAAAATAAGCTGTCAATGGAAATAAGCTATCAACTATTTTGAAATAAACAATATAAATTAGTTAATAACTATGTTTGAGAAACTCACATAGCGGTACAATCGGAAGCGTATCAACAAGGACCCAAATGTCTATATTGTCTTGCTCGATGTCAGGATCACCAAAATCCATGGTGACAATCATACCCTCATAAAAACCATACATTTTGCAAAGTGCTTCCCAATTTTGGCAACCAAAATGGGTTACGCTCTGAGCATTGCACAGATTTACTTCAAAATCTATATCATGATGGGTCCTTAGGTGTATTTTTTTGTTTCGAAATTTTCATGGTCTTCAAAACTCATCCTCTCCAAGACATAGCGTCTTGCATGGCATGGGATAAGCTAGTCGAATTGTAAAATATGAAAATTAGACGTTGAAATAGTTGAAGTCATGCTTAATTACGAAAAAA
>LR880971.1:793306201-793318911 GCA_904067115.1 Aegilops sharonensis | reverse complement strand
TCAACTATTTTGAAATAAACAATATAAATTAGTTAATAACTATGTTTGAGAAACTCACATAGCGGTACAATCGGAAGCGTATCAACAAGGACCCAAATGTCTATATTGTCTTGCTCGATGTCAGGATCACCAAAATCCATGGTGACAATCATACCCTCATAAAAACCATACATTTTGCAAAGTGCTTCCCAATTTTGGCAACCAAAATGGGTTACGCTCTGAGCATTGCACAGATTTACTTCAAAATCTATATCATGATGGGTCCTTAGGTGTATTTTTTTGTTTCGAAATTTTCATGGTCTTCAAAACTCATCCTCTCCAAGACATAGCGTCTTGCATGGCATGGGATAAGCTAGTCGAATTGTAAAATATGAAAATTAGACGTTGAAATAGTTGAAGTCATGCTTAATTACGAAAAAACACTTGTCGTTGTTGCGTACCGTTTCACAATCGAAGGTCTCCTCGAGCTTAATGCTGAAGCGTCGAACCTGTCGCACATACCTCGATCGTCGTAGCACCAGCTACACTCCCCCGGGAGACTGTCGTCGTCCGAGTACGACATTTCCTACGTTCATAATTCAAAGATTAAACTTGTACATATTCTAGCACAAGTCATGCCAGAATTCACGAAAAAATCCGGCATGACCTTTGCTAAAAAAGGACATATCGAGCGCCTGAAATTTACCGGAACGGAAATTAATCAACACTCCGGCAAAACATAGGCCACTCGGAGATGTAAACTGAACATGAACGGCCACTTGGGCAACCACATATCCTATTTGAGCAACAACACAAGATATACAAGGATATTTGGCTGGTCTCTCCTCGATGTCGGAGGGGGTCGGTGACTGGGACGATGGCGGGGATGTCGGAGGTGGTCGGTGACGGGGACGACGGTGGTCACCTGAAACCATATAAGTTATCACTAATACATCCCGAATAATTGCTTAAACTAAAAAATAACAACAAATATGACATGTTCAACTAGTTTTATTAATTCAACTAGTTCGTACTAAATATAAACTTACTATAAATAGAAAAAAACTAGTTCTTTCTAAAAATAAAGTAGTTCAACTAGTTATATTAATTATCTTACTAAAAATACATTAGTTCTATTAATTCAACTAGTTCAACTAGTTTATTAATTTACTTACTAAACTAGTTCAACTACAACTAAAGTACTTCAACTACAACTACTATTAATCATACTGCCCTAGTTAACTAGTAATTAACATCTACTACTACTAAAAATCTAGTACTAACTAAGCAACATCTTGTACTAGCTATGAACCCTAAATTAACATCTACTACTACTAAATCTAGTACTAACTAGTGGCAGGGGGCGGGGGGCGACGGAGAGGTAGCTAGGGGCGGCGAGGTCGAGGGCGATGGGAGGAGGCCTGCCGGCGGAGGAGGGAGGAGGGGCGGCCGCAGGCGGAGGGAGGAGGGCGGAGGCGTAGGAGGGAGTGGCGGCCGCAGGCGGAGGGAGGATGTGCGAGGAGGAGGGAGGAGGGACGGAAGGAGGGGAGTACCTCGGCGGCGTACGGACGAAGGCGGCGGTGGCGGCGACGCATGAGGACGGTTACGCGGGCGAGAGTGAGAGTGTGAGTGAGGGCCGGTCGTGCGCCTGGGGATAATGTAGGGATAGTTGTAGCGCGTTTGCCAAAACGCGCTACAGCTAATCTGAATAGCAGTAGCGCTGTTCAGTATAGTGCGCTACTGCTATAACTAGTGGGGGGCGAGGTTATGGCAATTATAGCAGTAGCGCGGTTTGCGGTGGACGCGCTACTGCTCTTTTCCTGTCAGCAGCACGTTTTGATAACACGCGCTGCTGCTAAATAGCAGTAGCGTGGTATTTTGAGGAGCGCTGTTGGTAAGATTCCGTGTATAGGCTTTTCCCTAGTAGTGAATGGTCATACACCCAATGAAAATAGTTTGTTGGATCTCGATCGTAGTGATACAGATATTCATAATATTGATGCCAAAAGATGCAAAGTTAATAATGATAGTGCAACTTATTTGTGGCACTGCCATTTGGGTCATATCAGTGTAAAGCGCATGAAGAAACTCCATAAAGATGGATTTTCGGAATCACTTGGTTATGAATCATTTGATGCTTGCGAACCATGCCTTCTGGGCAAGATGACTAAAACTCCGTTTTCCGGAACAATGGAACGAGCTACTGAGTTGTTGGAAATAATAAATACTAATGTATGCAGACCAATGAGTATTATGGCTCGTGGCGGGTATCGTTATTTTCTGACCTTCACACATGATTTGAGCAGATATGGGTATATCTACTTGATGAAACATAAGTCTGAAACAGTTGAAAGGTTCAAAGAATTTCAGAGTGAAGTGGAAAATCATCGTAACAAGAAAATAAAGTTTCTACGATCTGATCGTGGAGATGAATATTTGAGTTACGAGTTTGGACTTCACTTAAAATAATGTGGAATATTTTCACAAACTCATGCCACCTGGAACACCATAATGGTGTGTCCGAACGTCATAACCGCACTTTATTTGATATGGTGCGATCAATGATGTCTCTTACCGATTTACCAATATTGTTTTGGGGTTATGCATTAGAGATAGCTGCATTCACGTTAAAATAGGGAACCATCTAAATCCGTTGAGACGACACCGTATGAACTATGGTTTAGCAATAAACCTAAGCTGTCGTTTCTGAAAGTTTGGAGTTGCGATGCTTATGTGAAAAAGGTTTCAACCTGATAACCTCGAACCCAAATCGGAGAAATGCGTCTTCATATGATACCCAAAGGAGACTGTTGTGTACACCTTCTAATCACAGATCCGAAGGCAAAATATTCGTTGCTAAGAATGGATCCTTTCTAGAGAAGGAGTTTCTCTCGAAAGAAGTGAGTGGGAGAAAAGTAGAACTTGATGAGGTAATAGTACCTTCTCCCGAATTGGAAAATAGTTCATCACTAAAATCAGTTCTAGTGATGCCTACACCAATTAGTGAGGAAGCTAATGATGATGATCATGGAACTTCAAATCAAGTTACTACAGAACCCCGTAGGTCTTCTAGAGTACAGTCCGCACCAGAGTGGTACGGTAATCCTATTCTGAAAGTCATGTAACTAGAAAATGATAAACCTACGAACTATTAGGAAGCGATGATGAGCCCAGATTCCGCGAAATGGTTTGAGGCCATGAAATCTGAGATGGGATCCATGTATGAGAACAAAGTGTGGACTTTGGTGGACTTGCCCGATGATCGGCAAGCTCTAGAGAATAAATGGATCTTCAACAGGAAGACGGACACTGGTAGTAGTGTTACTATATACAAAGCTCGACTTGTTGCGAAAGGTTTTTGAAAAGTTCAAGGGGTTGACTACGATGAGACCTTCTCACCCGTAGCGATGCTTAAGTCTGTCCGAATCATGTTAGCAATTGCCGCATTTTATGATTATGAAATTTGGCAAATGGATGTCAAAACTGCATTCCTGAATGGATTTCTGGAAGAAGAGTTGTATATGATGCAAAGAGAAGGTTATGTCGATCCGAAAGGTGCTAACAAAGTGTGCAAGCTCCAGCGATCCATTTATGGACTGGTGCAAGCCTCTCGGAGTTGGAATAAACGCTTTGATAGTGTGATCAAAGCATATGGTTTTATACACACTTCTGGAGAAGCCTGTATTTACAAGAAAGTGAGTGGGAGCTCTGTAGCATTTCCGATATTATATGTGGACGACATATTGTTGATTGGAAATGATATATAATTTCTGGATAGTATAAAAGGATACTTGAATAAAAAAAAATTCAATGAAAGACCTCGGTGAAGCTGCTTACACATTGAGCATCAAGATCTATAGAGATAGATCAAGACGCTTGATAAGATTTTTCAATGAGTACATACCTTGATAAGTTTTTGAAGTAGTTCAAAATTGAACAGTCAAAGAAGGAGTTCTTGCCTGTGTTGCAAGGTGTGAAGTTGAGTAAGACTCAAAACCCGACCATGGCAGAAAATAGAAAGAGAGGTTCTATAAAGTATGCTATGTTGTGTACCAAACCTATTGTATACTTTGTTCTAAGTTTGGCAAGGGAGTACAATTTTGATCTAAGAGTAGATCACTGGACAGCGGTCAAAGAATATCTTTAGTGAGGACTAAGGAAATATTTCTCGATTATGGAGGTGATAAAAGAGCCCGTCGTAAAGAGTTACATCGGTGCAAGCTTTTACACCGATCCAGATGACCCTAAGTCTCAATCTGGATACATATTCAAAGTGGGAGCAATTAGCTAGAGTAGCTCCGTGCAGAGCATTATAGACATAGAATATTTGCAAAATACATACGGCTCTGAATGTGACAGGCCCGTTGACTAAACTTCTCTCACGAGCAATACAAGATCATACCTTAGTACTCTTTGGGTGTTAATCACATAGCGATATGAACTAGATTATTGACTCTAGGAAACCCTTTGGGTGTTGATCACATGACGATGTGAACTATGGGTATTAATCGCATACAGATGTGAATATTGGTGTTAAATCACATGGTGATGTGTGATACGTCTCCAACGTATCTACTTTTCCAAACACTTTTGGCCTTGTTTTGGACTCTAACTTGCATGATTTAAATGAAACTAACCCGGACCGACGCTGTTTTCAGCAGAACTGCCATGATGTTGTTTTATGTGTAGAAAAGAAAAGTTCTCGGAATGTCCTGAAAATCCACGGAGGCACTTTTTGGAATTAATAAGAATTTATGGGCGAAAGAAATACACCAGGTGGCCCAGGGCCTGTCCACGAGACAGGGGGCGCCCCCTATCTCGTGGGCCCCCTGGATCTCCACCGACCTCAACTCCAACTCCATATATTCACGTTCGAGGAGAAAAAAATCGGGGAGCAGTTTCATCGCGTTTTACGACACGGAGCCGCCGCCAAGCCCTAATCTCTCTCGGGAGGGCTGATCTGGAGTCCGTTCGGGGCTCTGGACAGGGGGATTCGTCGCTGTCGTCATCATCAACCATCCTCCATCACCAATTTCATGATGCTCACCGCCGTGCGTGAGTCATTCCATCATAGGCTTTCTGGATGGTGATGGGTTGGATGAGATTTACCATGTAATCAAGTTAGTTTTGTTAGGTTTTGATCCCTAGTATCCACTATGTTCTGAGATTGATGTTGCTATGACTTTGCTATGCTTAATGCTTGTCACTGGGGCCCAAGTGCCATGATTTCAGATCTGAACCTATTATGTTTTCATGAATATATGTGTGTTCTTGATCCTATCTTGCAAGTCTGTAGTCACCTATTATGTGTTATGATCCGACAACCCCGAAGTGACAATAATCGGGATACTTCTCGGTGATGACCGTAGTTTGAGGAGTTCATGTATTCACTATGTGCTAATGCTTTGTTCCGGTTATCTATTAAAAGGTGGCCTTAATATCCCTTAGTTTCCACTAGGACCCCGCTGCCACGGGAGGGTAGGACAAAAGATGTCATGCAAGTTCTTTTCCATAAGCACGTATGACTATTTACGGAATACATGCCTACATTACATTGATGAACTGGAGCTAGTTCTATATCACCCTATGTTATAGCTATTACATGACGAATCGCATCTAGCATAATTATCCATCACTGATCCATTACCTATGAGCTTTTCACATATTGTTCTTCGCTTATTTACTTTTCCGTTGCTACTGTTACAACTACTACAAAAACCCAAAAACTATTATCTTTACTTTTGCCACCATTACCTTTATTATCATATTACTTTGCTACTAAATACTTTGCTGCAGATACTAAGTTATCCAGGTGTGGTTGAACTGACAACTCAACTGCTAATACTCAAGAATATTATTTGGCTCCCCTTGTGTCGAATCAATAAATTTGGGTTGAATACTTTACCCTCGAAAGCTGTTGCGATCCCCTACACTTGTGGGTTATCAAGACCAATTTCTGGCGCCGTTGCCGGGGATCATAGCTCTATTCTCTGAGTCACTTGGGATTTATATCTATTGATCACTACGAAGAACTTGAAAGATGACCGAACTACTATTTTGCCCTCAACTACGAGGGGAGGTAAGGAACTGCCATCTAGCTCTACACTAGATTCTCCTTCCGTTATTAGTAGGCTTGTGACACCTAAACCTGCTACTGCTATGAATTCTGATATGTCGCATGTGATTGATGATGCGACTTCTACTATGCATGATGAAACTACTTCTGTGCGTGATACTACTTTGCCATTAGGTGAATTTCTTGATGAACAACTTGCTACAGTTAGGCGGAATGAAATTATTGAAGATGCTATAATTGATGATAGTGATGATGAAGGTTCTCCCAATGATTATGTATTGCCTGTTGTTCCTAAGGGTTATGTTGTGAATGAAGAAGCTGCTAGGGAAATCTTTGCTTGCAATGATAGATATGATCTTAAGAAATTATTAGCTAAATGGAAGCAGCAGTCTCTTAATGCTAGAATGAAACCTGACCCTGCTTTTACTACTTCACCTATTTGTGTTACTGATAAGGATTATGAATTCTCTGTTGATCCTGAGATTATTACTTTAGTTGAATCTGATCCTTTTTATGGCCTTGAATCTGAAACTGTTGTGGCACATCTTACCAAGTTGAATGATATAGCCACCCTATTTACTAATGATGAGAAGTCTCGCTATTTTTATATCCTTAAGATATTTCCGTTCTCATTAAAGGGTGATGCTAAGATTTGGTATAATTCTCTTGCTCATGGTTGTGTGCGTAGTCCCCAGGATATGATTTATTACTTCTCTGCTAAATATTTCCCTGCTCATAAGAAACAAGCTACCTTGCGGGAAATATATAATTTTGTGCAAATCAAAGAAGAGAGTCTGACACAAGCTTGGGGGAGGCTTCTCCGGTTACTTAATGATTTTCCTGATCATCCTCTCAAGAAAAATGAAATACTTGATATCTTTTATAATGGACTAACCGATGCTTCCAAGGAAAACTTGGATAGTTGTGATGGTTGTGTTTTCAGGGAAAGAACAGTCGACGAAGCTGAAATATTATTGAATAATATGTTAACTAATGAAAATAATTGGACTCTTCCTGAGCCAATTCCTGAAGCAATTCCTGAACCGATTGAGCCAACTCCTGAGCCTATTCCTAAACCCACTCCGAAGAAGAGAGGTGTTTTATTTCTCAGTCCTGAAGATATGCAAGAGGCAAAGAAATCAATGAAAGAAAAAGGTATTAAAGCTGAAGATGTTAAGAATTTACCTCCTATTGAAGAAATACATGGTCTTAATATACCGCCTGTTGAAGAACCATACTGTCTTGATAACCCAACACAGGTAGTAAAGGTAAATTCTCTCTATAGATATGATAAAGTTGAAATCCCCTCTACTAAATTTCAGCCCGTGCTTAGATGAATTTGATGACTTTATGGCTAGACAAGAAAGTTCTAATGCTTATGTTGGTAGAGAGATAAAGAATAATGCTTTCGAGATAGGATGCGTGAGCGATAATATGGCTAGAGTTAAAGGTGAACTCCAACTCATTAGCAAATATGCTTCTATGGTTGCTACTCAAGCTGAGCAAGTACTTAAAGCTCAAAACGATTTGCTTGAGGAATTTAATCATAATAATGACTTTGCTATTAGAGTGGCTACTAGAACTGGTAGAATGACTCAGGAACCTTTGTATCCTGAAGGCCACCCTAAGAGAATCGAGCAAGATTCTCAAAGAAATAATTTAGAGGCACCTAGTTCTTCTAAGTAGAAGAAAAAGGAAAACGATAGAACTTTGCATGCTTCTAGTGAACCTACGGTAGACACACCTGAGAATCCCAATGATATTTCTATTTCTGATGCTGAAACTCAATCGGGTGATGAACATGAACCTAGTGATAATGTTAATGATAATGTTCATGTTGATGCTCAACCTAGCAAAAACAATGATGTAGAGATTGAACCTTCTATTGATCTTGATAACCCACAATCAAAGAATCAACATTATGATAAGAGAGATTTTGTTGCTAGAAAGCACGGTAAAGAAAGAGAACCATGGGTTCAGAAACCAATGCCCTTTCCTCCTAAACCATCCAAGACAAAGGATGATGAGGATTTTGAGCGCTTTGCTAAAATGATTAGACCGATTTTCTTACGTATGCGCTTAACTGATATGCTTAAAGTAAATCCTTATGCTAAGTATATGAAGGATATCATCACAAATAAAAGAAAGATTCCGGAAGCTGAATTTTCCACCATGCTTGCTAATTATACTTTTAATGGTGGAATACCAAAGAAACTTGGAGATCCCGGGATACCAACTATACCATGCTCCATTAAAAGAAATTATGTTAGAACTACTTTATGTGATCTTGGAGCCGGTGTTAGTGTTATGCCTCTCTCTTTATATCGTAGACTTGAATTGAATAAGTTGACACCTACTGAAATATCTCTGCAAATGGCCGATAAATCAACTGCTATACCTGTCGGTATTTGTGAGGATGTGCCTGTTGTGGTTGCAAATGTCACTATCTTAACGGACATTGTTATTCTTGATATTCCCGAGGACGATAGTATGTCTATTATCCTTGGTAGACCTTTTCTTAATATTGTAGGGGCTGTTATTGATTGCAACAAAGGCAATGTCACTTTTCATGTTAATGGTAATGAGCATACGGTACACTTTCCGAGGAAATAATC
Source organism: Aegilops sharonensis (assembly GCA_904067115.1). Lineage (NCBI taxonomy): Eukaryota > Viridiplantae > Streptophyta > Magnoliopsida > Poales > Poaceae > Aegilops > Aegilops sharonensis. The sequence continues at coordinate 793,310,241 of LR880971.1, read as the reverse complement.
TGAAGTTCATAGCATCAATTCTATTGAAAAAGTTCCAACTATTATTCTTGGAGGTTTTGAATTTCCTCTCCTTACTGTCGAGAAAAAGTATGATATTCTTATTGTTGGAGATTTTCATATCCCCCTTGAGGTAACTTAGTGTTATTCGAAATTTCTCTGGTTCCGTGTTATTCGGAATGAGTTTGTTAACAAGACTTGATCAACCTTGTTAGTGGATTCATTTTGATGATCACGAGATGGATGAAAATAGAAGGCACAACCTTGTGTACCCTCTTTTTACTTTCTGTTATTTAGAATAAATAAAGCAAAAATAGTATTATCCCTCTGTTTTTTGAATTATCCGTGCATTAAAAAATATCCCAAAAATAAAAGTGCTCCAAATGCCATGCAAATTTAGTATGATTTTTTCTGGAATATTTGAGGATTTTAGGCACTGAAATCACTTCAGGAGGGGCAAGCACCAGGCCACGAGAGTGGAGGGCGCCCACCCCCCCTAAAGGGCGTGCCCCCTGTCTGGTGGGCCCCTGGTGGCCCCCCTCCACTTATGCTAGCACCCACACACTTCATCTTCTACCCAAAAAAAATCCCCATCCAGCTCAAGCACGAGTTCTAGCTCGTTTTGCTGTGATTTTCGATCTCCTTGCTCAAAGCTCCATTCACAAAACTGCTTTGGGAGATTGTTGCTTGGTATGTAACTCCTCCATTAGTCCAATTAGTTTTTGTTCTAGTGCTTTATTCATTGCAAATTTTTGCTGCATAGGTGACCATGTTCTTGAGCTTGCATGTTAAATTTATGAGGTCCCAAGCAATTCTAATGCATGATATAGGCTCTAGGCACTTGTAGGAGTAGTTGCTACCAATCTTCTTTATTTTTATTCACTCTTATTTTGAAGTTACTAAAATTTCAGAAATTTTCAGAAAATGTTGAGGAAACTTTTGAGGGGCTCTTCTAGCCAAAGCTCTCAGGAAAAACAAGCCAAACAGAAGGAAAAAGCCAAGTATAATCTCCCTCGCTTAGCGGAAGTACGGTCGTGTGAATGGCCATGTGAGGATTTCTTGAAAGAAGCTGGAATTCATGAAGATTTTTATTCTTTGATCGAGACTGCAGGCCTCACCGGTTTCATCAACGACTGAATCGATCAGTATCTCTTACTCACCAATACTTTCGTGCAAAACTTTTATTATTATCCAAAGAAGTCACCGCCTGCAGTATGATTTCGTTTATATGATGAATTCAAAGAAATGTCTTTACGTAATTTCTGTGCGGTGTGTAGGATACCTTATGAGGGAGAATTACAGGAACCTCGTCGTGAAGATGTGGATGGCTTTGTTAAAACTATCGTTGTAGAGGAACCAAAGAAGGGTTCCGAGGCAAAAGTCTCTAGCATACACTTTCCTGTTTTACGCTACTTTGCCATATTTGCTAGTAGATGCTTGATTGGCCGTGGAAATAGTGGAAACCTTAGTGTTCCTGATATTATCATTCTTCAACATGCCTTGCTTGGAGACAATACTTTCAGTGTGGGTGCCGTCGTTGCTAAACGGCTAGCCCTGAATCATACAAAAGGCCCCATATTTGGAGGTATCTATGCTGCACGTCTTGCTAAATATTTTCAGATACCCATTAGGCACCATGAGAAGGAGGAGATAAAATTGCCCACTCACATTTTAGATTACAAGAGCATGGTAGCACATATGTTTATTGTTGACAACGAAGAGAAGATGCTCTTGTATAAACTTAGATTCAATAAGAAACACATTGAGATTATTATTTTGCCTGCGCCTCTGTTGTTTGATTTGCTTGCAGAAAATTTTCTTGTCACACCAGAAGCCGTGAACAATCATCGAGCTCAAGCTTTTACTCCACAACCTGAACCTGAGCCAGAACCTGAGCTGGACCCTTATCGTGCATCATCTGTCCAGTGGGATCCGGAGATGACCAGCCAGTGGTATCCTGATTACACCTCCCATTACACCGGGGAGAGTAGCGGCGATCCTTGGTACTAGACCAACTTAGGCCAAAAGCCTAAGCTTGGGGGAGTACGTATTTCTCACCGACTTTACATTCATGTTCACACACTAGTCGTCGGTGCTCATACTCTTTCATTGTATTATCCGTGCTAGTTTAAATTTCTTTTTCTAGTTTTCTTCTTGGGTGTTTGATAAACCTTAAGAAAAACCAAAAAAAATAGTTAGTTTAATTTTCATGTTTGTAGTAGAATTAAAATGAAAACCCAAAAAGATTTCTTGTTCTTCTTCTTACTTGTTGGGAGCTTTCCCGTGTAAATAGTTTATTTTCTTTTCTTTCCTTTGGGGGTCGAGAAGACCATATTGAAAATGCTTAGTGGCTCTTATATGCATGATTGTTTATTTAACTTAGAGCCCATATTACTTGTCTTCTCTCTTGAGTTGAATGCTTGCAGATTCCAGCTTAGTCCAATGAACGTGCACTCTTATTATTATACACATCGTTCGGTCATGCGAGTGAAAGGCAATAATGACGATATATGATGAACTTATTGAGATGAGAAAAGCTGGTATGAACTCGACCTCTCTTGTTTTTGTAAATATGATGAGTTCATCATTTCTGATCGGCTTATTATGAAGTAAACATATTTGCAATGACATTTAGAGATTATAGTTGCTTGTGCCATGCTTGATTAGCTATGAGTTATAATGGTTACCTTGCGTGCCAACATGCTATTAGAATGATTATGATGTGATATGATGGGATGGTATCCTCCTTTGAATGAATTGAGTGACTCGACTTGGCACATGTTCACGCATGTAGTTGAATCAAATCAACATAGCCTTCATGATATTTATGTTCATGGTGGATTATATCCTACTCATGCTTGTATTTGGTGTGAATTAATTTTAATGCATGTTTATGACTGTTGTCGCTCTCTCAGTTGGTCGCTTCCCAGTCTTTTGCTAGCCTTCACCTGTACTAAGCGGGAATACTGCTTGTGCATCCAAACTCCTTAAACCCCAAAGTTGTTCCATATGAGTCCACTATACCTTCCTATATGCGGTATTTACGTGTCGTTCCAAGTAAATTTGTATGTGCCAAACTCCAAACCTTCAAATGAAATTCTGTTTTGTATGCTCGAGCAACTCATGTTACAACTAGGGCTGCCAATATCTTCCATGCTAGGTGGGTTATTCTCAAGAGGAGTGGACTCCGCTCCTCATTCACGAGAAAGGACCGGTAACCGGGATGCCCAGTCCCATGATCCAAAAAGATCAGAGCAAATCAAAATAATTAAACAAAACTCCCCCAGGGCTGTTGTTAGTTGGAGGCACTCGTTGTTTCAAGCAAGCCATGGATTGATGCTTGTTGGTGGTTGGGGGAGTATAAACCTTTACCATTCTGTTTGGGAACTGCCTATAATGCATGTAGTATGGAAGATACAGCCATCTCATAGTTGTTGCGTTGACAGTGAAAGTATGCCGCTCTAAATGTTATTCAATCTCTATTTTAAAATCGAGCTCTGGCACCTCTACAAATCCCTTCTTCCCTCTGCGAAGGGCCTATCTATTTACTTTTATGTTGAGTCATCACCCTTCTTATTAAAAAGCACCCGCTGGAGAGCACACTGTCATTTGCATTCATTACTATTGGTTTATATTTGGTATGACTTGACTGGATCTCTTTTACCATGAATTAAAATGTTTAGTTAGTCCTTGATCTTTAAAGGTGCTCTGCATTTATGTTTTGCGGTCTCAGAAAGGGCTAGCGAGATACCATTTTGTTATATCATGTTATGATTATTTTGAGAAGGGTTGTCATCCGAGTTTTATTATTATGGCTCGCTAGCTGATTATGCTATTGATATGAGTGATTGCGAGACCTAAGTGTTATTGTGAGTATGGTTAGTTCATAATATTTGCTAAAACTTGAATGTTGGCTTTTCATGTTTACAACAACAAGAGCAAACAGAGTTTGTAAAAGTTTTTCTTTATCACTTTCAGTTTATCAATTGAATTGCTTGAGGACAAGCAAAGGTTTAAGCTTGGGGGAGTTGATACGTCTCCAA
>LR880971.1:793274154-793285997 GCA_904067115.1 Aegilops sharonensis | reverse complement strand
CAGTTGGGCTGGCCTGGCTGTCAGCTGGGCCGGTTGGCCCAGTGGGGGGTCCCTTTCTTTTTCTTTTGTTTTTACTTTTTATTTATTTTACCTTTTCTGTTTTAGTTTTGTTTCCTATTATCTTAGTTTTATTAAAATACACACTTAGCATCTAATTTAGTATTTCAACTTAGTCCATAATCACAAAAAGTCTAATCCTCAAATAAATTAGTTTGACATTTTATTAATTACAAAAGGTATTTAAACAATTGGTTTCACTATTTTTTTAATTGTTTTAGGGCCTATATACATTTTATCAAAGTTTTGTTTCTCCACCATAATTACCTATGTATTATTTGGTTCACTCCGAACATTTAAATCTTAATATTTGAAAACTTTTATCCTTTGCTCGATTTTGAATTTGAAATTCGAACTAGGTTCCGAACTAACGCGAGTTTATCCACAGTAACCGAGGTGACGTGGCATCATCAGTGGGGATTACTGTAGCTTAATTACCCGGGCGTCACAAGATCCAACTATAATAGCAAAGCTCGCGATACATCAAGATCGTGCCGAATCAAGAACACCAGAGAGAGAGAGAGAGAGAGAGAGAGAGATCAAACACATTGCTACTGGTACATACCCTCAGCCCCGAGGATGAAATACTCCCTCCTCGTCATGTAGAGCGCCGGGCTGATGAAGATGGCCACCGGTGAGGGATTCCCCCTCCGGCAGGGTGCCGGAACAGGGTTCCGATTGGTTTTTGGTGGCTACAGAGGCTTGCGTCGGTGGAACTCCCGATCTAGGTTTCTTTTTGGGGGTTGCTGTATTTATAGGAATTTTTTGTGTCGGGCTCACGTCAGGGGGGGTCTCCGAGTCGTCCACGAGATAGGGGGACGCGCCCAGGGGGGTAGGGCGCGCCCTCCACCCTCGTGGACGGCTCGGGTCTCTTCTGGCCCAACTCTTTTACTCCGGGGGCTTCTTTTGGTCCATAAAAAATCATCAAAAATTGGCACGTCAATTGGACTCCGTTTGGTATTCCTTTTCTGTAAAACTCAAAAACAAGGAAAAAACATAAATTGGCTCTGGGCTCTAGGTTAATAGGTTAGTCCCAAAAGGCATATAAAACATCATATAAATGCATATAAAACATCCAAGATGGATAATATAATAGCATGGAAGAATGAAAAATTATAGATACGTTGGAGACGTTTCAAGAATCCCCAAGCTTAATTCCTGCTCGTTGTCGAGTAGGTAAATGATAAAAATAGAATTTTTGATGTGGAATGCTACCTAACATAATTATCAATGTAATTCTCTTTATTGTGGCATGAATGTTTAGATCCATAAGATTCAAAAAAAAGTTTAATATTGACATAAAAATAATAATACTTCAAGCATACTAATAAAGCAATCATGTCTTCTCAAAATAACATGGCCAAAGAAAGTTATCCCTAATAAATCATATAGTTCGGCTATGCTCTATCTTCGTCACACAAAATATTTAAATCATGCACAACCCCGATTTCAAGCCAAGCAATTGTTTCACACTTTTGATGCTCAAACTTTTTCAATCTTCACGCAATACATGAGCGTGAGCCATGGACATAGCACTATAGGTGGAATAGAATGGTGGTTGTGGAGAAGACAAAAAAGGGAGAAGATAGTCTCACATCAACTAGGTGTATGAAAGGGCTATGAAGATGCCCATCAATAGATATCAATGTAGGTGAGTAGATATTGCCATGCAACGGATGCACCAGAGCTATAAGTGTATGAAAGCTCAAAAGAAACTAAGTGGGTGTGCATCCAACTCGCTTGCTCATGAAGACCTGGGGCATTTTGAGGAAGCCCATCATTGGAATATAAAAGCCAAGTTCTATAATGAAAAAATCCCACTAGTATATGAAAGTGACAACATAGGAGACTCTCTATCATGAAGATCATGGTGCTACTTCGAAGCACAAGTGTGGTAAACGGATAGTAGCATTGCCCCTTCTCTCTTTTTCTCTCATTTTTTGGGGGCCTTCTCTTTTTTTTTCTCTTTTTTTTTTTATTTTTCGTCTAGAGTCTCATCCCGACTTGTGGGGGAATCATAGTCCCCATCATCCTTTCCTCACGTGAGACAATGCTCTAATAATGATGACTATCACACTTTTATTTACTTACAAATCAAGAATTACAACTCGATACTTAGAACAAAATATGACTCTATATGAATGCCTTCGGCGATGTACCGGGATGTGCAATGATTCAAGAGTGACATGTATGAAAGAATTATGAAGGTGGCTTTGCCACAAATACGTTGTCAACTACATGATCATGCAAAGCAATATGACAATGATGAAGCGTGTCATAATAAACGGAATGGTGGATAGTTGCATGGTAATATATCTCGGAATGGCTATGGAAATGCCATAATAGGTAGGTATGGTGGCTGTTTTGAGGAAGGTATATGGTGGGTGTATGGTACCGGCAAAAGTTGCACGGTACTAGAGAGGCTAGCAATGGTGGAAGGGTGAGAGTGCGTATAATCCATGGACTCAACATTAGTCATAAAGAACTCATATACTTATTGCAAAAATCTATTAGTTATCAAAATAAAGTACTACGCGCATGCTCCTAGGGGGATAGATTGGTAGTAAAAGACCATCGCTCATCCTCGACCGCCACTCATAAGGAAGACAATCAATAAATACATTATGCTCCAACTTCATCACATAATGGTTCACCATACGTGCATGCTATGGGAATCACAAACTTTAACACTAGTATCTCTCAAATTCACAACTACTCAACTAGCATGACTCTAATATCACCATCTTCATATCTACAAACATCGATAAAGAATCAAACTTCTCATAGTATTCAATGCACGTTATATAAAAGTTTTTATTATATCCCTCTTGGATACCCATCATATTAGGACTAGCTTTATAACCCAAGCAAATTACCATGTTGTTTAAGGCTCTCAAAATAATATAAGTGAAGCATGAGAGGTCATCTATTTCTTCAAAATAAAACTACTATCGTGCTCTAAAAGATATAAGTGAGCACTAGAGCAAACAACAAACTACTCCAAAGTATATAAGTGAAGATCAATGAGTAGTTTAGTAATTATTTAACTATGTGAAGACTCTCTAACATTTACGAATTTCAGATCTTAAGTACTTTATTCAAACAGCAAGCAAAACAAAGTAAAATAAAATGATACTCCAAGCAAAACACATATCATGTGGTGAATAAAATGGCATCCCCAAGCTTAGGCTCTTGCCACTCCTTATTCCATAGTCCATCGAATCTTTACCCAAAACTTGAAAACTTCACAACACAAAACTTAACAGAAAACTCGTAAGCTTCGTTAGTATAAGAAAATAAATCACCACTTATGTACTATTGTGAACTAATTCTAAATTCATATTGGTGTAATATCAACTGTATTCCGACTTCTCTATGGTTCATACCCTCCGATACTACTCATAGATTCATCAAAATAAGCAAATAACACATAGAAAACAGAATCTGTGAAAACAGAATAGTCTGTACCAATCTGTATCATTCGAATACTTATGTAACTCCAAAAATTCTGAAATAAGTTTGTGGACGCAAGGAATTTGTCTATTAATCTTCCGCAAAAAGAATCAACTTAAAAGCACTCTTCTGTAAAACATGACAGCTAATCTCGTGAGCACAAAGTTTCTGTTTTTTACAGCAAGATCACATTAACTTTCACCCAAGTCTTCCCAAAGGTTCTACTTGGCACTTTATTGAAACAAAAGCTATAAAACATGATTACCATAGTATCTTAATCATGTGAACATACAAAAACAGTAGGGGTAAATATTGGGTTGTCTCCCAACAAGCGCTTTTCTTTAATGCCTTTTAGCTAGGCATGAAGATTTCAATGATGCTCGCATAAAAGATAAGAATCGAAACATAAAAAGAGCATCATGAAGCATATGACTAGCACATTTAAGTATAACCCACTTCCTATGCATAGGTATTTTTGAGCAAACAATTTATGGGAACAAGGATCAACTAGCATAGGAAAGCAAAACAAGCATAGCTTCAAGATTTTCAACACATAGAGAGGGAACTTGATATTATTGTAATTCTTACAAGCATATATTCCTCCCTCTTAATAGTTTTCAGTAGCATCATGAATGAATTCAAAAATATAACCATCACATAAGGCATTATTTTCATGATGCACAAGCATAGAAATTTTACTACTCTCCACATAAGCAGATTTCTTCTCATTAGGAATAGTGGGAGTATCATAAGAGACTCGAATACTATAGATTGTTTCCACATTAAAATAGTAATGTTCAGAAAAAGGGTAATAATAATCATGACAAGTTTTATAAATATAATCATCACTACTTTTTATAGCATAAGTATCATCACAATAATCACCATAAGTAGCAACTTTGTTCTCATCATAATCAATTGAAACCTGTTCCAAGATAGTGGAATCATTACTAAATGAAGTCTTGACCTTTACAAATCCACTTTCATAATTATCACAATAAGATTCAACATCCTCCAAAATAGTGGGATCATTACTTCCTAAAGTTGACACTCTTCCAAACCCACTTTCATCAATATAATCATCATAAGTAGGAGGATGCTATCATCATAACTCATTTGCATATCAAAACTTGCGAGACCAAAATTATCATCTTCATTCAACATAGCATCCCCAAGCTTGGGACAAACATTAATTGCAGCATACAAATTCTCAAACATGTCATTCTCACCGAACATAGCATCCCCAAGCTTGGGCCTTTTCATATCATAAGCACAATCACTCTCATCATTAATAGTATGGATAGCACCAATAGTATAAAAATTATTATCATCACAATGAGTAATAGGAGCAACATCATTTGGGAGGGATACCTTTTTACCTTTGCTTCTCCGTCTTTTCTTTTTATTCTTCGCATCATGTTTGGGTTTAATACTCTTTCTGGAGCTCCTTATTAATGAGATTGGTTGAATAGAAGGCTCCTCCTCGTTACCTGATTAATCATAAGAAAGAATAGGAGGATATTGGGAAATCTCTTCCCTTTCATTAGTATTCTCTTCATCTCCTATTTGTTTTCTTGTCTTTATGTAATTGGCAATATAAGGATTTTCAATGCAATTCACCGCACAATACATATAAATTTCCTCTAGATCAAAATCAAGAACTTTATCAAGGACAAATTCTGGAATATCCTTAGTTATATGTTTCATTTCTTCATAACCCAAAAGCAAACTAAGTTCATTATGATGTGCTAGGGAAATCAAGTCATCAGAATTTTTGGACACGATTCGATCATGAAACAATTTGCATTGGAGATTTAAATGCCCACATTCATTGCAAAGTTCACAAGTACGGCTAAGAAAATTTAAATTTTCAGAACAAACATCTAGCCTCTATTGCAACTATTTCTAAATACTTATGCCTCTTGCAAAATCTATCTTCCCTATTTGGTGTGTACCTGCAAACTCTATGTACTCCACAAAAGTTGACATGCTTATAAGAGACATTTTCATCATGACTAGTACAATCATCATTAGTACTATGGATATTTTTCAAAAAGTTCATACTAACAACATTGCAATCATGCTCATCATTCAAAGAATTAGTGCCAAACATTCTAATACATTCTTCCTCTAGTAATTGAGCACAATTATCGGAATACTTATTTTCACGGAAGAGATTAAAAAGATGAAGCATATGAGGCACCCTCAACTCCATTTTTTTGTAGTTTTCTTTTATAGACTAAACTAGTGATAAAACAAGAAACTAAAAGATTCGATTGCAAGATCTAAAGACTTCAAGCACTAACCTCCCCGGCAACGGCGCCAGAAAAGAACTTGGTCGACGGGGTGTTAGTGCCGCTTACCTAGCCTCCCCGGCAATGGTGCCAGAAAAGATCTTGATGTCTACTACAAAACCTTCTTCTTGTAGACGTTGTTGGGCCTCCAAGTGCAGAGGTTTGTAGGACAGTAGGAAATTTCCCTCAAGTGGATTACCTAAGGTTTATCAATCCGTGGGAGGTGTAGGATGAAGATGGTCTCTCTCAAACAACCCTGCAACCAAATAACAAAGAGTCTCTTGTGTCCCCAACACACCCAATACAATGGTAAATTGTATAGGTGCACTAGTTCGGCAAAGAGATGGTGATACAAGTGCAATATGGATGGTAGATATTGGTTTTTGCAATCTGAAATTATAAAAACAGCAAGGTAACAAGCGATAAGAGTGAGCGTAAACAGTATTGCAATGCTAGGAAACAAGGCCTGGGGTTCATACTTTCACTAGTGCAAGTTCTCTCAACAATCATAACATAATTAGATCATATAACAATCCCTCAACATGCAACAAAGAGTCACTCCAAAGTCACTAATAGCAGAGAACAAACGAAGAGATTATTGTAGGGTACGAAACCACCTCAAAGTTATTCTTTCTGATTGATCTATTCAAGAGTCTGTAGTAAAATAACACGAAGCTATTCTTTCCATTCGATCTATCCTAGAGTTCGTACTAGAATAACACCTTAAGATACAAATCAACCAAAACCCTAATGTCACCTGGATACTCCAATGTCACCTCAAGTATCCACGGGTATGATTATACGATATGCATCACACAATCTCAGATTCATCTATTCAACCAACACAAAGAACTTCAAAGAGTGCCCCAAAGTTTCTACCAGAGAGTCATGACAAAAACGTGTGCCAACCCCTATGCATAAGTTCACAAGGTCACTGAACCTGCAAGTTGATCACCAAAATATACATCAAGTAGATCACGTGAATATCCCATTGTCAACACAGATAAGCAGATGCAAGACATACATCAAGTGTTCTCAAATCCTTAAAGACCCAATCCGATAAGATAACTACAAAGGGAAAACTCAATCATTTACAAGAGAGTAGAGGGGGAGAAACACCATAGGATCCAACTATAATAGCAAAGCTCGCGATACATCAAGATCGTGCCGAATCAATAACACGAGAGAGAGAGAGAGAGAGAGAGAGAGAGAGAGAGATCAAACACATTGCTACTGGTACATACCCTTAGCCCCGAGGGTGAACGACTCCCTCCTCGTCATGCAGAGCGCCGGGATGATGAAGATGGCCACCGGTGAGGGATTCCCCCTCCGGGAGGGTGCCGGAACAGGGCCCCGATTGGTTTTTTGGTGGCTACAGAGGCTTGCAGCGGTGGTACTCCCGATCTAGGTTTCTTTCTGGGGGTTTCTGTATTTATCGGAATTTTTTGCGTCGGCCTCACGTCAGGGGGGTCTCCGAGTCGTCCACAAGATAGGGGGACGCGCCCAGGGGGTAGGGCGCACCCTCCACCCTCGTGGACGGCTCGGTACTCTTCTGGCCCAACTCTTTTACTCCGGGGGCTTCTTTTGGTCCATAAAAATCGTCAAAAATTTGCACGTCAATTGGACTCCTTTTGGTATTCTTTTTCTGTAAAACTCAAAAACAAGGAAAAAACAGAAACTGGCACTGGGCTCTAGGTTAATAGGTTTGTCCCAAAAATCATATAAAACAGCATATAAATGCATATAAAACATCCAAGATGGATAATATGATAGCATGGAACAATGAAAAATTATGGATATGTTGGAGACGTATCAGTGGGGTCTATGCAGAGTTCCAAGTACCAACATTATTATTGCTTTTGATGAGTGGAAGCAGGAAGAACCAGAGGGTACACCTTTAGAGAAGGTGTGGTTACGATTCTTTGGTGCACCACCTAAACTGATTAAACGCTGTCTGATTTCGTGGAGCTTGGGTTCTATGATTAGCAAGACAGAAAAGGTGGGCATGCCTTTCACTCGTGCACAAAGGGCCGCGAGGTTGCTGGTCAGTGTTGTGGGCATTGAGTTCATACCAGATGTGGTTAGATGGACACATGCTGGAGTCATGTATGTTTTAGATCTTGAGATCGAGGACACTCTGATTCCCAGGATGGGGATGAGATTCAGGATACGGACACAACTGATGGGGACGGAGCCCCCGGGAATCAGGATAAGGATTCAGACAATTCACCACGGGAGTCGGCCAAGGTGCCCAATGCGCAACCAGATAAGTCAGATAAGTCTGCCAAGGAGGCGCCCCCGTCCACAACTCTGATGAACACACTTCGCTTTGGTTCGTTTGGAGTGAGGTTGGCTCCTAGTCGGTTATGGAGCACCATAGTTGAGGCGGGCGACCCAACGGAACTTGAGAAACCACCGGTGTTGGTCCCTGTTTGTGAGCCGAGGACGGCCCTTACTATGAGAGAGGTTTCCGGTACCCCACAGCATGCACCACAGGGGCTACGACACACTGACAGTGGCCAAGTCACGATGGGTTCCATGCCCGGTGGGCCGGTGGGCACTTGCGGGCCGATCACGAGTGAGGGGGGTCGTGGGCAGGAGGCCCATAGCTCCCGCCTACACGCATCCGCCTCGACCTCTTTGGGAGGGGCGCCTGGACAAAAGGTCCGAGGTTCTCTTCCTCTCCCGGTTGTCCCGGGCGAGCTGGGGGAGAGGTGCGGGCAGGAGCCTCGTGCCTTAACCCCTCTGCAGGACCACGCCGTGCAGAACAGACAGGGACCGCGTTGCTCTGTTGGCGAGGGGGGAGCGGGACTATTGAGCAGGAGGCTCCACGATCCTCTTCCCCCTTGACCACTACGGGCGATTTCCGCTCGACCACGCCCTACCCTCCTTCACCGATGCTAGGGGAAGGGCGTGGAAGTCGGGAGAGGACGGCGGAGGAGCTTATCGCTTTCAGTGGGATCGTGGATCTGGTGACGGCTGGCAGGCGTGTCAGCAACCGGATCCAGGGACAGCCAGATGCGGACGACCTGCAGCTAGCGCGTGCCAAGAGGGCAGCAATGCTTCGTCATGCCGAGGCTACTACAGGTGCGTCTTTTGATAAAAGTTGTTCAACTTTGCACCTCACAAGGAATAAAATAGTGGATAAGGGAAACGACTTAGGAATTTCTTTGGGGTCAAATGAAACTGAGGTCATCAAATCCGTAAACGATCTTTTAGACATGGAAGAGGAGAGGGCTTCCGAAATTATTCGTATTCTTGCATCTATCAAATCCATGAATGACAATGAAATGAACAATTTAGGAATGGTTGATCTCGCAAATATATGTAACAATCTTCTTCCTAGTGCGGAGGCCGAGGATGAGGAGGGGTCGGAGACTACAAACACGGTAGAGCCTCTAATGATGGAGGGCGCAGTTTCTGCCGTCGCCGATCCGACTTTCCCGCAGGGTGTTGGGGAGAAGCCCAAATGACCCTGGAAGTGGAAAATTTATCCTGCTTCGGCAGTACGTAGAAGTGCTAGAGTTAAGCTTAAGAAAAAATTTCATGATGACTTATGAAAGGACTCTTTTGGAATAGCAGAGGTCTAGCTGACTTCGCTAAACCAAGGTTCTTAGTGGAAACAACGATAGAACAACACTTAGACTTTATTGCACTTTTAGAAACAGGACGAGATAGTTCCATCACGATTCCTTCAAACTCTCTCCAGTGGTATTGATTTTGACTGGCACATCTTACCTCCTAGAGGAAGATCTGGTGGGATTTTACTAGGAGTGCGGTGTGAAACGCTTGAGGTGCTTAATGTGGTTCAGGGAGACTTTTCGGTTAAGTTTAGGGTGAGATCAAAATTGGATGGGTTCCGGTGGTCTCTTGTAGATGTTTATGGGGCAGCACAACCTGAATCAAAACCAGACATTTCGGCCGATTTGGTGCGGATTTGTGGAGATGAAACTCTGCCAATACTAGTCGGGGGGATTTTAATATAATCAGGAGGAGAGATGAAAAGAACAATGACAATTTTGATGGACGTTGGTCTATGATGTTTAACATGATTATCGAGAGTCTTAATTTGAGAGAAATAGAACTCACCGGTAGAAAATTTACATGGGTCAATTCGTTACCCATTCCGACTTATGAAAAGTTGGATAGGGTTCTTGCTAGTGTGGAGTGGGAACAAAAGTATCATTTGGTGTCGGTCCATGTGATGCAAAGAGCGATCTCAGATCACACACCACTTCTATTAGACTCGGGTGAGGCTACCCATCACTACTAGGGAAAATTCTAGCAGCAGAGCGGGTTTTAGGCCTATCAGTAGCGTGTGCAGGAGCGCTACTGATAAGGCGCTACAGCTAATGCTTAGCTATAGCGCGCCTGGATCCACGCTACTGCTAAATTGACTTAGTAGTAGCGCTTCTTCAGAACAGCGCTACTGGTAATTAGTAGTAGCGCTTCTCCTTTCCCGCGCTACTACTATTATTTAGTATTTTATTTCTTTTTTATTTCATGTTGTATTCATACACCTTTACACAAGTTTTCATACAACAGGAATTTAGAGATTGTTTTTACATCATAATGAGTTATTACATCACAGGGTGAAAGAACCATGGACTAGTTTCAAGTGGATGTCCATCCACTTGAAACTAATCCGCGGTTCTTTCATCCAATGATATAATAATATCATCATCATCATCATATCATTAACAACTTATTATCATAATACATCATTGTCATATAACACCTCCTCAAGATCATCGTTTTCATCAATGACATCACATAGCAAATTGGTCACTAGTCGTAATCACAAGTACTCCTCATTATCAACTCTAACACATTACCACATAATAAACATATTGTACCTCATAGGACCTATTACATTCGATTAAGACCTAGTACATTTTCTAAGGTAAAATAGCAAAAAACAGCATAGCCCCTGACTCTCCATTATGGAGAATGGATATTAGCCTGTCTCCAATTCTTGCCTTTCGCTGCATGTTACATCCAAGAACCTCCTTGCGAATGTCCATACATTTCTTCCATTATTTGATGAACATGTGTTCACGGGTTTTAGAAATCCGATATGCACAGGTGAGCTCCGTAGATTTACCTGGCAGTATGTTCAGAACTGAGGGGCGACCATGCAGAGACATCAGATGAGGCACACAATCCATCGGGAGTTTCTGTTGAAAAACATAATAATAACTTCGTAGTTAGCAATGATGTACTAGTTTTAGAAGTATGCAAAAGATGCACAGATGTCGTAATAGTAAAAAATCTTACCAGGATATCTCCAGAGAAGTTGCCGTGGTTCAACACATGCACTAGTGGCACGTATTCACCATAATTTGGAGGAGTTCGATAATAGTTATTGTAATTCTCAAGAAGAGTACAAAATGCGATCAGATGATTTTTCTCCTTATACGTTAATTCGGTGCCATCGGTGTAGTGGGTTTTATCTACCATCTTCCGCACAGTCTTTGAAGAATCAAAATAAGCTGTCAATGGAAATAAGCTATCAACTATTTTGAAATAAACAATATAAATTAGTTAATAACTATGTTTGAGAAACTCACATAGCGGTACAATCGGAAGCGTATCAACAAGGACCCAAATGTCCATATTGTCTTGCTCGATGTTAGGATCACCAAGATCCATGGTGACAATCATACCCTAATAAAAACCATACATTTTGCAAAGTGCTTCCCAATTTTGGCAACCAAAATGGGTTACGCTCTGAGCATTGCACAAATTTACTTCAAAATCCACATCATGATGGGTCCTTAGGTGTATTTTCTTTGTTTCGAAATTCATGGTCTTCAAAACCCATCCTCTCCAAGACATAGCGTCTTGCATGGCATGGGATAAGCTAGTCGAATTGTAAAATATGAAAAATAGACGTTGAAATAGTTGAAGTCATGCTTAATTACGAAAAAAACACTTGTTGTTGTTGCGTACCGTTTCACAATCGAAGGTCTCCTCGAGCTTAATGCTGAAGCGCCGATATTCGTCCAGCTGAACGAACCTGTCGCGCATACCTCGATC
>LR880971.1:793246932-793261182 GCA_904067115.1 Aegilops sharonensis | reverse complement strand
ACTTCATGTCATGTTTGTTTCATGCTCTTGGGGCATTTCATCAAACACCTTATGTGCATAAGAGGAACCAAAAGCAAACCTACACCCACTTGTGAAGAGAATGGCTCCAAATGGCTAAGTGTTGGCTGCTGGATGGGTATATATAGGGGAGGGGCTTTAGTCGCGGTTGGCCAGGCCAACCGCGACTAAAGGTGCCCGAAGGCCTTTAGTCGCGGTTGGCCTGGCCAGCCGCGACTAAAGCCCCTCACGTGCACCAGCTGGCCACCGAGCGCCCAGGGCCCAGGCCTTTGGTCGCGGTTCACCTCCAGAACCGCGACTAAAGGTCCCATTAGTCGCGGTTCCTACAGCTTCGCGACTTATGGGCTGGACGGAAAGCCTGTTTTTCCACTAGTGATAGTTTGTGCGCCCAAGTCCTCAAGGAAATGTATTATCCTCATGGTAATCTAGACTACAAGAATCAGCTAATTTGCCGTCAGTAGAGTTCTTTGCCGTCAGCTTTTCGTCGGGCCAGACGGCAAAGACCGCTTTTGCCGTCAACTACTGACAGCAAAGTATAACTTACGGCAAAGACATACTTTGTCGTCTGTTTTTTTATTATAGACGGCAAAGATATACTTTGCCGTTTCCTTTTTTTCCTACAGATGGCAAAGAGGTTACTTTGCCGTCTGGAATAAAATTGTAGACGGCAAAGTATGTCTTTGCTGTCTTTAAAAAAATTGCAGACGGCAAAGACATACTTCGCCGTCTGTGTTTTTTCACATACGGCAAAGAAGAAACACATCACGTGGATTCATCTCGCGGATTGATGACATGGCAAGATCTGGGTCACCCGCACCCGCATCTTCTCTCACCACGCGCCCCCACCCGCCTGCCCACCACCACCCGCGCGCAGCCCGTGCCTTATCCTCTCCCTCTCGTTCGTCTCTCTCCTCTCCTCTGTTCTTGGATGGCCCGCACCCGCCTCTTCTCTCACCACCACCACCCACCCACCCGCAGTCCGTGCTCCCTCCTTGAGCCGCTGCGTTCGCGCGCCGCCTGCCTCCGGCCGCTTTCGCCAGTCCCCACCCACCTCGTGCTTCTCTCTCCTCGCGCTCCTCTCTGCTCGCGGCGGCGCGGAGGGCGGCTGCACAGACAGCAGGCCTTTCGGCCCCTCAGCGAGCGCCATTGACCCCACGCTCTCCTCTGTTCGTGGGCGGCCACGCAGCGAGAAGGGCGGGAATCGGCTCGGGCGAGCAAGGCCTTGCGGCACCTCGTCTAGGCGCGGCGAATCGGCGACAGGGACGGGCGAGGAGCGGCTCAGCGACCAGTGGGGGCGGTGCAGCGAGCAGGGTTGGGCGGCGCTTCGGCGACCAGGGCGGGCGGCGCGGCAAGCAGGGCCAGGCGGCGGGGCGAGCCGGTGATAGGGACGGGCTAGGAGCGGCTCAGCGAGCACGGCTGGGCGGCGCTTCAGCGAGCAGGGTTGGGCGGCGCGTCGGCGACCAGGGCGGGCGGCGCGGCAGCAGGGCCAGGCGGTGCGGCGAGCAAGGCCGGGCAGCAGCAGTGCGGTCCTTGCGGTTTTGTCCCCGGCGAGAAGTACGGCCGGCGATGAAGTCTCTGTTGCCGCAGTGGAGAAGGACCTGATTGCTTTTCAGATTTAGTTTTTAGGGTCCTTTGTGTAAACTTCCAGGACTACTGTGTAACGACTCTGTAACTCCACCGATGATTAATGAAAGGCAGCATGGCCGGGCCTTTCCCTTTTCTTTGTCAGCGGAGCCTTCATGTCTTGTCTTGATGTTGACTCTGTCCAGCTTATTTTTTATAAAATCAAAAAATATTTGCTGTCTGTAAAAAGGTTTGGCTGATGGCAAAGATCACGTTTAGCTAACGGCAAATAGGTTTCTTTTCCGCGTGCTATTTTTGTGGTAGACGGCAAATTCACAGTTTGACTGACGGCAAATTCTTTGCCGTCTGTGCGACGAAAAGCTGACGGCAAAGTTTTATTTGCCGACTTATCTTTGCCGTCTACTTCCTGACGGCAAACTCTTTGCCGTCTGGATTTAGGTCTTTGCCGTCTGTAATCCACAGACGGCAAATTATCTGTTTCCTGTAGTGCTAGTGGACACAGTCTTCATCATCATGGCAAGCTATAAGTCATGGGCTCGATCTCTTGAAGAAAGGTTTAATTGTTGGACGGTTGGGAATGGACAGAGTTTTAGAGTATGGAGAGACAACTAGATCCCAAGACCTTACTCATACAAACCGGTGTCATTACAAGGTCGGTGCCGCATACCTTTTGTATCTGGTTTGCCCAATGACAATGGCTCATGGAACTTGGAACTACTACAACAATACTTCATACCAGCTGATGCCGAAGAAATAATAAAGATAAGGGCATCTCCAAGACTCGGGGAGGATGTCATTGCATGGGATCCGGGGAAATTGGGAGTCTTCATGATAAAATCAGCTCACAGTGTGGCGTTTGAAGAAGCACACAGGGGCTCGGTGGAGGCTTCTAGTTCCTCTCTGGAAGGGTGCAAGAAATGTTGGCAGTTTTATTTGGAGCTGTAATGTTCCCCCTACGGTGCATAATTTTGTGTGGAGACTGTCAGATTGACTCTCTGCCGACGTGGAAAAATAAGCACAAGATTGGTCTGGAACCGTCTAGTGGTTGTCCTGTATGCTGCATGGAAGAGGAGGAAAATTTTCACCCATTCATGAGATGCCAGTTTGGACGTGATCTTTACTTGTCCCTGTTAGAATTGTGTCGAATATTATTGTACAAGATAGGTTACAGTTGGACTTGGTTTTGGATTGTATGTAGATAGGATAGGAGTCGTGTCCAAATAGGACACTTGTATCATAGGCCTCTCATATATATCGGGGGTGGACACACGATGTAACCTATGCCAATATAATAGCACAGGCACGCAGGGGAGCCGCCGGCGTGTGCCGGCGCCCGGGCGGCCGGGGTGCGGTATTGTAGCGGTGTCATGGGGAGGAGCGCCAGAGTCATGCCCCGGGGATGTAGCCATATCAGTGAACCTCGTTAACAAATCTCGTTGTCACGCTTGTGTGATTGCTTGGTCCTTGGTAGATCAATGATAGCCTTGGATTTATTCTAATAAGTGGTATCAGAGCAAGGTTCGAAGAGGCCGTGGAAGTTGAGGAAGAGCGTGTCAACGGACTTGCGTGCAAAGGGATCGCAGCCGTGGGAGCGGAGTTAGTCGGCGAGTCGTTGCTGGCTAGTTGTATGCAGGAGGCAGCGATGAAGTGTTCGCGGTTGTTGTAGTTCTTCAAGAAGCAATCGGGATTGGCAGTAGCTGGCATCGGTGAGTTGTATCAGCGGACGGCAAGATCGGTTCGAGTCTCGATCGGTTGGGCACCTGCAGCAGGAAGTTGCAACGCAGGGCCAAAGGCCTAGGCCAGGCGTGGCCCGCAGGTGGTGCAGGAGGCCGTGTGAAAGCAGGCAAGCGGCTGCAGGGGCCCTGGGCCCAGGTAAGGCTGTTTGGCAGGCTGAGGCGTGCGCTAGCGATCGCGGATCGTGGTTACCAGGGGCTGGAGCGTACAGAACCGAGGGAAGCCATGCAACGAGGATTTGTTGAGAAGAAAAAGAAAAGGTTTGGAGCAAGTCAGAGAAGGCATGTGGTGCAGCGAGGCTTTGTCAGATGCAAGTTTGTACGTGTGGTGTGTGCTTTGATGTGTACACAAAAAAGGCTACACCAGGTGCATATGTAAGATACGTGAAGCAATGGAGCTGCCAAGATGCTTGGGACAAGTTCTAAAACAAAAAGGTTCTACGCGTACATTTAAGTAGTAGCAAAAGGAGCTAAGAGAAAATTCTGCAGAAGGTATCTATCAGGGTCAAGTCTGCGGTGATGGTTTTTTCTGATGGGTCAAGTTTGCGGAAAGTGCTTGGAGTGTGTACGACAAAGGATGGAAGACGTGCGTATAAGGTTCGGAAGAATAAGGAGCGCGTCGTGACAGGATCATGCAAACACAGGGCGTCAAGCAATGCATTGAGATGTGCGAGGCTGGTCATGACGCAAGGTGGAGCATGATTGCAGTCGGATATTTTTTTGGCTGGGTCGGACTGGACAGTCTGATGGATCGACGGAGATGTTGGTCAAAGCAGAAGACAGTGGTGATTTCGGCGACGACGACATAGGAGCATGATGCTGATGATGGCCGACTTCTGGGGCGTGGAAACACGTGGTGCAGGCCTGAGGGCTTGTGCGGCTTCGACAAGACAATGACGCAGGGTTGATTCAAGGTTGTGTACACATCAGAGAGCTTGAAGTCGACAGGGCGCAGGGTAGCGTGGCCAGCTACATAGAGTCATGTTGAAGGTGGAGCTGGAGTCTGATGGAGGACTACACTCTGTGCTGATGGAGGGGCTACGGCGTAAGTTAATGGAGAGTCGAAGCCTATTTCAGCGGGTAAAGCGAGAGACACGTGGATCGGACTGGGCGCCAGTGGTCTGATGGAGGCGTGATACTCGGCATCGGTCGGTGATGATCGATGGTTCTCTGCAGTGGGAGTTGAGACAGTGGGGGCTAGCTACCCGGGAGACTCAACCAGGACAGTAGAGGCTCGACGCGGTGATAGCGGCGAGGAGTGCGGTAAGCACGGGACACGGTGACAGGCCAGGGCACCGGTGGTCAGATATGTTGTTAGACAAAGTGTGCAGGGGGTGCTGAAGCAGTGTTGACGAGTACCGGATTCAAGTTGGTGACTGGGTCTATCGGTACCGGAAGATGGACAGGAGTTGACTATGGAAAATCTGAGAATGTGACGGAAAGTCTAAAATTGTCAAAAGCTGAGAGAGTATATGGCCGTATATTCTGTGGTGTTCAGTGCACATGGCAAAGTGTGGATGACAAGTACAGAAGGAGGCGGAGTGCTATAGCTGTGGGACATGTCAGCGACTATCCGGGAAGAAAGGGTGAGACAACTGTGAATTTGACTCAGGGTGACACAGGGCGACCGTGAAATTCCTTCAAGTTTCAGACAAGCAGTACAGAAAGAGCGGTGACATTGAGTTCAAGTAACTCTTATATGTGACGTCCAATATGTGTGTTGTTCATTTTCACGCAGACAGTGGTCGGTGTGTGATGGCGTTGAGCGGATACTCCGGAAGTTGGGAGCACAACATAGAGTAATGAGGAACTTAATTTTGCTCTAGTGTTGACTGTGAAAAAGACAAGAAGGGACTACAGTTGCAGGTGGAGTCACGTGGAGTCTGCGAGTAGCAGCGGTGCTCATGGCGTATCTCAAGTCCAATGTACATGAAGGTTCGACGCATGGATAAATTCAAGGTGGTGAAAAATATTCGCCAAGGTGGAGTTTGTTAGAATTATATTGAATATTATTGTACAAGATAGGTTACAGTTGGACTTGGTTTTGGACTGTGTGTAAATAGGGTAGGAGACGTGTTCAAATAAGACGCTTGTATCCTAGGCCTCTCATATATATCGGGGATAGACACACGATGTAACATATGCCAACATAATAGCAAAGACACGCGGGGGAGCCGGCGGCGTGTGCCGGCGTCCGGGGGACCGGGGTGCGTTATTGTACCGATGTCATGGGAAGGAGCGCCAGAGTCATGCTCCGGGGATGTAGCCATATCGGTGAACCTCGTTAATAAATCTCGGTGTCGCGCTCGTATGATTGCTTGGTCCTCGGTAGATCAATGATGGCCTTGGATTTATTCTAACAGTCCCTGGCAGATGTTTGGAGTCTACCTGTTCTAAATTCGTTTCAACACAATGGGAAGGAGTGTCTGCTTCATGCACTTGGCCCGCTGAGTGATATTCAGAGATGCATAGTATTATTAATTTTCCGAAGAAGCTGGTATATTTGGAACGAAGTAACACATTCCTAACCCGCCCCGCCCATGGCTATATCTATAAGCTTTCTGCAGAATTGTTTGGATTCGTTGATCGGTGTCAAGTTGAACTCCCACTTTGATCCAGCCAAAGGAATGTGCGATATATCTTATGACCCCACTGCCACACCTCTTGTTAAGGCTCCAGTCCGTGAATCTGTGTGGAGTCCACCCCAACAAGGTTGGGTTAAGCTAAATACAGATGGTTCTTACTCATGTGATGGTGCTGCCGGTGCCGGGATGAGCTTGTGTGATGTTGCTGGTGCGGTCATCTTCTCATCTTGCAGAGCCCTGTCCTCGTGCAGTGATGCCCTAGAGGCGGAGTTGTGCGCATGTATGGAAGGATAATCTTTTGCAATTCGACGTTCTGATTGTCCAATCGAAGTCGAGATGGACTCGAGTACAGCGGTAGCTATGATTTCTTCTGGCGAGGTGGACCGGTCGGTTTATGCTTCACTGGTTGGCGAAATTAAGTTACTGTTGAGTCTTGGGCAATCTTGTATTACTCTTGTTCCTCGTTGTCAAATAAAGCGAGTTATACACTAGCTAGTTTTGCTAAAGTAGAGTAGAGGGTCGGACAATTATCGCGGGTCGGTTCGGGTCCGGAGGATGTTTTCAAGTTCTTCAAAGAGGATTGTAAGGACCTGACAATTGAGTAATAAAAGTATTATTCCCGCAAAAAATAAGCATATTTTAAGACTGCCGCTATTTTTCTATAGCGTGTTATTCTTTTCACTGGTGCTGCCGCATGTTAGATATGAGGATTCTTGAACTGTAGATATTTGAAGGGAGAACAAAAAGTTTAATCATAACCCAAGAGAGTTCTACAATTAGACCGAAAAGGAAGAATTCATTCGTTGTAATGACACATTTTTTCTTCCCAAAAAAGGAAGCAAAGAAATGACACATTTTTTTCACGAGGAACAAAAAAATTGACACTCCTTATTCTTAGCATATATCGGATGCCCGATAATAAAAGAGAAATAATGTAAGTCTCCCTGCGCTCCCGTAGATAAGCCATGCATGAACCAATTGCATCTCATCCCACGTGTTTCTGGGCCAAACACCACTGCACGAATTCCATGTCATCCGGGCACCGACGCTGAGGGCGACGGTAACGTTCCACGATGCTTCCTGGCTTCAAGCCGTACTCATCACCGTCCGGATAGTCATCGTCGTCGCTGTCCTCTAGAGCGAGGTATGTGGTCTCCAGCTCTGTGAAGCCGCCGACGTCGCACCGGAACACCACGCAGTCATCTTTGATCAGGTCCTCGCGCCTCTCCAGGTCTTCCCTACGGATGAAGTGCTCGTGGCCGCACAACTGCGTTCCGTGGCTCTTGAAGACGCCCGTCTTGGCAGGCAGCCCGTACGCGACGTTGCCGACCTGGTCGAGGATGCCCAGCTTGTACTCCGCTTGCATATCATTGCGGTGGTTGTGCAGCTGGAGGTACAGGGAGATGTAGTCGGAGTTGGTAGAGGTGTCGTGGCCGTTGGGGTAGTACTTGAAGGCCCACAGGCGCCGGCCGATCAAGAAGTTGGAGTCGATGCTCTCGCCGCCGGGAACCGTCTTGGTTTGGGAGTAGGCCTCCACGCGGAGCAGGTGGAATCCGCTGGCTGCCTTGCCAACGATGCAGGAGGCTGATCGCCAGAGCCGGCCAACGCCGGCGCCGCCGGACAGCAACGTCCTCATAGCACCTCACACAATCGATTAAGCCTATATACGTGGAGACTAGAGAGCCTAGAGCAAGATGGCGAGATGGATGTTCTTGAGTGTTGGTGTGTATATATAGTAGTATAGCGATGAGATGTTCAAATTTTCTTTTCAACAAAATCAGTATAAACATTTCTTGGGCTCTAATTTATCAACTATAAGATTGTACTACAACATATACGATTCCTTTCATTCCTTTCATGCGATTCAAATTGATTGAGAATGGAACCAAAGAAGATCATATACATTAATACTGTCGTCACCAAAATATACCATACTTGTTCAGAACGCCATCTATCAATTTCCTGGAATCCAATCAATACAGAATTAATTAGCTGCTACATACCATTTCTTGGGCTCCATATATCTCTTGCGGAAAATACTTTATATATGACTGAATCCCCTTGGATGTTGGTATGATGATACTATAATCTACTCCCTCCGTTCCTAAATATTTTTCTTTCTAGACATTTCAAATGACTACTACATACGGATGTATGTAGACATATTTTAGAGCGTAGATTCACTCATTTTGCTCCGTATGTAGTCACTTGTTGAAATAAAGACAAGTATTTAGGAACGGAGGGAGTATATCTATACTACTATTAAACAAGCGAACATTTTTTTTTTCTATAACCACCCCGTTTAGTGTACACGGTTAACTATCATCGTCTGATTATCTAATCTAATAGACCAGATTAATCTAATGAGATCCCACTGGTGCACTTAGTGATTACAATAGGCGGACGAAAACTCTGTGCGATCAGGCCACCAGATCCAATCGCCCCACATAACTCACCTTGCACATCCCATGCCGCAATCTCGGGCGCCCCGCCGCTCCTCTACTTCCCCACGTAGGCTGCCGCGGACGAGACTTGCCTGCTCCCCCGGCGTGTGCCCATCCGTGCTCCCGCGTACGTGGCTTGTTTTGATTGGAACAAAATAAAGCCCGGTCCCACCCCTTAAAATCAGGGAGGAGATGATTAGATTAGAAAGAGAAAAAGAAAAAAGACAGTCATAGGATGAAGTGGGAGCACGGATAGGAGCATGGGAAGGGAGCAGGCAAGCCGAATCCGGCTGTCGCACCCGCCGGTCCTCTTCTGGCGGACGCGAGAGCAGGACGCAACCCCCTCCGCTCCTCCTCTACTACCCCAGGTACGTCCGCGTACAGGGAGGTGCAGATGGGCCGCATCGCGCGCGCTGCCCCTCCCCTCCGTCCTCCGCTCCCACTCCACACTCGCCGTCGGACCCCCCGCCAGCACCGGCGGAGCTTCAGCAAGGCTATATGGGCCATGGCCCGCCCAGCTTTGCAGCACCTTCTCCTATTATAGCTGGCCCATGGGCCGAGGAAATGCCAATTTCATACAATTCAGCCTACCCAGCCCGCCCAGAAATATGCTGCAAGCTCCGCCACTGCCCGCCAGCACCGCCATGGGAAGCCTCGGTGGGTAGCGAACGCCCTCTTTCCTGGGATGCATTGCTCCCCGATCTCGGCCTGCCGGATCGCGGTCTTGGGCGGGTTTGAATTTGTGATTCACGGTCGTCATTCGATCGGTCGCCGATGAGGTCGCCAAGTTGTTCCCCAACCTATACGGCCGCCGACGGCTGGCCGTGGGGCCACCGTCCGAGCCGGCCGCGACGAATCCACTGAAGATCGGCGCCGTGCTCTCTGGTGGCAAGGCTCCAGGGGGCCACAATGTGATCTGCTGCATATTTGGTAAGTGTGAGACCAACTGAAATTGAAAATCGGTATTTATAATTGAATTAGAGACATGTTATTGCACTGTCTCAGTCTCTTCTCTGATTTACTCCGTGCTTTTTGGCTTGCAGGTCGTGCTCCTGCTGGGATGTTCTTACCCTGCTCCAGGCTGTGGCCACAGCCCTGCTGCTGGATGATATAAGCTGGTGCTTGAGAGTGCGGCCGCCGCTGCTGCCCGCTGCTCCTGATCGTCTGCACCCACGAAGCTACTGATAGTTAAGGTGCCTTAGTGCTCGGCGGGTCGATTGATTTGTAGGATTCAAATTCATAGGAACTTTAATGGTTTCTTAGCACTCCATCTGCGAGGAAATTTCTATCAATTCTAATTCAAATTCTTGTGCTTCTCCAATCTTGGGCAGACATTGCCGCAATAGGAGGAGCCCTGATGAAGGCGCATTTGACACGTGGTTGCGGTGGCCTGAAGGTTGGAGAAGAGGTGGATGGGTTCTCACCAAGTTTTTGTAGAAGATGAGTTACCATGATTTCTACATCAAAGGTTGGATCTTTCAGCAGTTTGTTGTTGGGCGTGCCTACTTACTAATTTTATTTGATAAGTCAACCTAGGGAACTGCCGATAGGGTGTGAATGATGTTGTTAATATGATTTCTCTCGTGTGTGTGTGCTACTGTTAGATCTCTTAACTTGCATTTCTCTATTATGTTTGTCTGTGAGAGTTGTTCCAGTGGATAAGTCCGATCTGGATCGATGTAAACTTCAGACTGAGCTTACAGCATGGCGAGGGATAACCTTGATTTCTGCATGAGTTACATCTTGTACCGGCAATGTTTCATGCCGTGTTCCTGGACTACCAACATTTCAGAATGATAAGCATTATGGATCAGATTCTTCTCTGCATGACAATTGGGATGGTGTTAGCTTGACAAAAATGATTTAAAGGCGTAAAATTGATTAGAGAACACAGCATGTGTTCTAATTTTAGTGGCACAGTATGCCTCACTCCAGGAAGAATATACCATTGTAAACGCTTATACTTGAATTTTATATTTAATCATTTTTCCTCAAAGTGCATTGAACATCCCTATATCTTTCTTCAAGTGATGGGTATCATGGACTTCGACAAATACATTTCTGATCTGGTACTTTGACTATGATTCTTTGGTAATTTACATATTGTTAGATGTATATTCCGGTTGTAAAATGCCCATGACTGTAGCGTTGGCACTCTACTCGCGTGTACGGTCGCGCCTGGATCAGTATTGTGCGTATCCCACCATGATGTGGTTCTGCATGCCAAGGGCGATGTGTGGCGTGGTTGGACGGGGTACAGCAGGATACAGGTTCTTGCCGGTGATGAAAGGACGAAGGAGAGCCTAAAGGTGTTGGTGCTGGTTGTCGTGCTGATGTTGCAAATGACGGTATAGTGGCATCTGATGTGGTTGAGTACACTTTGTAGCTGGTTAAGAGGACAAATGAGAAGAGTTGGGTGCAGATGAAGCCCAGCAAGTATTACCGGAGCTACCTCCACATTGCCTGGAGCCTAAATTAGAGGACCTATTCATTCATTTATTATCTTGATTTTGTGACTATGAAATGAGTATACCTATTACGCTGCGTTTGGATGTCTGTATTGGACCGTCGAATTGGATTTGGTATTGGTCTAACCCCAATACAGACGTTTGGATGTACTCTGAAACAACACTCTGAAACGGAAATGAATACGTGGGCGTTTTCGCTCGCACGCGCCCATCCATCGCGCTAATACAGCGGCCTGCACCTCCGATTTCGCCTGAATTGCCTCGCTCCCGCAAAACAAAAATGGTCCGGGCTTTCTTTCTCCCTCCACCACGAGACAGAAGGGTTCGAGAGAGTAGAGCGGCGCCCTGGTAGGTCGAGGGTGGCGCCCTAGCAGATCCACCATGGTGGCGTAGGTATGGTGGCCGCCTTCTGTTCCCTATTTCCTCTGCCGCCGTCCCTTCCCTCCTCCGGTGCTGACCCTTTCCGTTCTCTCCGCCCCTGCTCGCTGTGGCCAGATCGCATCTTATGCGAACGGCGACAGTCCCCTCCGGCGCCGGCCCTTCCTTTCCTTCCCAGCCGTGCGATGGCCCACTGCCAGTGCACATCACCTCTCCCTCGGGCCACCTCCTGAGCCGCCCCTTCTTCTTTGGCTCCAGCCAGCCCTTCTTCCTCCACCTTTCTACCCTAGCTCCGGGCAGCCAACTCTGTTTCTTCTTCTTCTTCCCAGTCCTTTTGTCAATGATTTGCTGACCACTGATGTATCCTCTCGTTGCAGGTTGGATTTGGAACTATGTGTCATTGAGAATTTGAGACACCTGTTTAAACTATATGTGTTGCACTTTGTTGGAAAATTATTTTTGTTTGTTTTTGTGTCAATATTATATGATGTCATCCTCGATTTCTAGAATAATTGATGATAATTTTTACTATATAATCATTCAATTATAGTCATACAACTACTGTTTTAATGCATATATTAATGTTGCTATGCAATTCCAGTGTTTGACATCCAAACACGATTCTGTATTGAAACCTCAGGACGATTCCGTGAGCCAATTCAATATACATCCAAACAACCGGATTTGTATTCATGTCCGTTACAGTTTCCTGACTGAATTGGAATTGAAACCAATACAATACGGAGGCCTCCAACTCAGACATCCAAACGCAGCATTATTGTTTATGTGATCAGTGGAGTTTTTACAAATACTATGTATGATCTAAACAATGGATGAAAG
The DNA here is from genome assembly GCA_904067115.1 of Aegilops sharonensis. NCBI lineage: Eukaryota > Viridiplantae > Streptophyta > Magnoliopsida > Poales > Poaceae > Aegilops > Aegilops sharonensis. The sequence continues at coordinate 793,249,132 of LR880971.1, read as the reverse complement.
CAGTTTTAGTTGACATAATATTTGAAGTTATGGCGAAATTGTACAATATCCAATATACTCCCTCCGTTCCTAAATATAAGACTTATATTTACAAACAAAGGGAGTAGTTTATAAATTAGTCTGGTATTTACATTAGTCAAGACGTGCATTGCACGTGCACACTTACTAGTATATTGAGGTTTTCCTTTAGAAACAGCATTACAACATATACACGAGCGTGCACACACACTCACAGAGCGCCTATTGAAGACCAATTTTGCGGAGCTTCAAGATTTATGTCACTACGGTGTCTCGTTATCGACGTGGACGTCACCTCCCACTGAAAATAATGTGTATTAACGAGGCAAGAAAGTTGGTGGGCCGAGGTGCCTCTGGTGCTTGATACGGATCATAAAGAAGAAGACATGTTTGGCATACTCGAACAAGGAGGATGAATTGTTGTTTTTGGTATGCTTCAGTACTATTGTTGATTGTTGTTTCAAGGTACAAAGGGGTCGACACTTTGGCAAAGTGTGCATGATTGGTTTCATCAGCAAAAGTACTATGAGCCCTAAAACAAAGAAGTGATCCATAATCACAATCAAAAGTCACTAAGCCATCAATGATACACCATTCAAAAGAGCATCAAAAATTATTGCGGTGCGTATGCACAAATGGAAAACCGCTGGCAAAATGGGATGTCACACCTTGAGCTCGTAAGTTTTGCATCGTGTTCGTCTATGTGTTGGTCATTTGATTGATTTACTCTATGTTGCATCGTGTGTCTTGTAAATTTTGCATCATATTGCTCTCGCTTTGCTATCCGCGCCACACAGTCGCACTGTACTTGTACCACTAGACCGAGGGCAAGCCATTCACGATTATGCATTGTTAGTACAAGTTGAATGCAAAAAGCAAGTCGGGCAACATTACCAATTCCGTCAAGGCCACCAATGCCAAAGCAAACGACGAATGTGGTGATCCAAGCAGCTGAGTTGTAGGAGAGCTTGAAGCGAGAAGGGATAGCAGCCAAGATGATCAAGAAGATCAAGGACATCATGGCAAAGAAGGGGGAGACATGTACCAAGCGCAATGAGATCAAGGAGGAAAGGATAGCGTAGAGGTTTAGCTTGTTCATGGAAATCCAAAAGAAGAAGATTGAGATCGAGGTGAGGAAGCTTGTGATTAAGAAAGCATGTGAGGAGCAAAAGAACTTGTATGTTAAGGCGTGCTACTTGTATCCCAATGCGGCCAAGTTTATTCGCGACTTGTGTGATAGCATGTACGCACGCTTTGCACAAAAGGAGGGGGAGGCCGAAAATAGAGGCATTTCACTAGTAGAAAAATGGTCAAACGTGAAGCACATTAGTGCCGGTTTGTATTAAAGCCGGCACAAATGTATACATTAGTGTCGGTTCCAACGGCTTGCCGGGCCGCTCTCATTAGTACCGGTTCGTGGCTAACCTTTAGCACCGGTTCGTGCCACGAACCGGTACTAATGAGGGTGGTGGCAGGATGTTGTCAGTCTGGGCCCCCTCCAGCACCTTTAGTACCGGTTCGTGCCACGAACCGGTACTATAGGTCCTCCTGCATATAAACCCTTCGTCCAGCTCGCTCTGTTCTTCCCCCTTTCCCCTCTCCTCTCCTCTCTGTTCTTCCTCTTCTCCCCTCGAGCTCATCCCACATTTTGCCCAAAATTTGTCAAGATTTGAAGGCCCCCATCCATTCGAGTGATCACAAAGGTTAGAAACTTTGTCCTTTCATCTCTCATTGCTAGATTAGCTCTTGCAATGCTTTATATAGTTATTAATTTGTGAGTTTAGTAATTTAGGAGGAAATATATATATGTGCTAGTATTTGATTTATATGCAATTTGAGGTCAAAATAACACTTAGTTTGCATATGTAGGTGTGGTTTACTTAGTGCCTTCTAAATCTCTGTCGTAACCACCGTCGATCGCCCGCACCGTCCCGTCGCCGGCACCACCTTGTGGTGAGCCTCTTGTTCATGAAATTTTATATAAAAAATTGATGTTTGTGTGATTTGGATATATAGTTACTCGTATAATAATTATCTTACCCGTACGTTGTTTGTTATACATAGTGCCATGGTTTTGATATCCGTCCCCGTCGGCCCTCGTCCTTGTTATGATTCGGATGTGGTATATTCTCTTTTAAAACTATTTGTTGCATTTCGTGTTTATGACAAATTATGCCCATCA
>LR880971.1:793212921-793237304 GCA_904067115.1 Aegilops sharonensis | reverse complement strand
GGGGGGGGGCTTTAGTGACCACACTTTAGTGCCGGTTGTGGAACCGGCACTAAAGGGCCTTACGAACCGGTGCTATTGCCCGGTTCTGCACTAGTGTTTGGTGTGGACATATGGGTCATTTGCTTTTGGTTCGATGGACTTATAAAACCAATTGAAGAACATTCATGCTTTTGCTATTAGTTACATTTGTTTGCAACGGTTTAAATCTCTACTACTTAAAAAGAACGCAAGGTTCCCATTTCATCTTTCTTCCCACCATCCCTTCGTCCAACCTTTCATATATATGATAATCAATCACCTTAATTTACTTATCTCCAATTCTATTTTAATTTACTTACCAAACTTCTAATCAAAATAGCAGGTAATTCACGGGCAGAATTTTATGAACATTTATTTACACAATCGCATTATCATTGACAGGTAAAATCACAAGCTAACGTACTAGAATATTTATATCTCGTTGCAACGCACGGGCATTGTTCTAGTATATAGTCAAATTTCTATTGATCTACAAACTTTCGAAAAAGATTAGAGGTTGGATAAGTAGAGGAAATTTTGTAACGCACGGGCATTATCATTGAGTGGATGTCCCGGCCGAATGTCGATTGACATGAATCCACGGACATTTTTTTTCTTTTTGGAAAAACTTCCGATGTATTCATCAAACATTATGGCAGTACAAAGAACATCATAAGTAACAAAAATTACATCATATACATAGACCAGCTAGCGACGACTACAAGCACTGTGGCTAGCCTTAAGCGCGCCGTTGTCATCAACCCTCCCTTACTGGAGTGGAGCAAACTTTGTTGTAGTAGACAGTCAGAAAGTCGTCGTGCTAAGGCCCCAAAAGTTCAACACACCAGAACAACAATCGCCGCCGATGAAGAAGATCAGAAGGATTCAACCTATAGACATAAGAAGGCAGACGAACGAAGACTAGATCCATGCAGATATAACATAGACAAACACCAGCCAAATTCTACAGCGGAGACACATCTCCATGCGCCCTCCGACGACCCAAGATGCACCGACGGGATGGAGACTAGGCATTAGAGATGCCCTAAGTGTGGGACAAAAACGTGCATTCCTCTTCAATAATTTTGAAAAGACTATATGATGCCGTCTGCTTCTATGCAATTGAAATATAATTTCCCTTGTGTTCTTAATTAGTAGCAAAGTGCCCAAAATCTTCTGCTGTATTTATTAAGAGTGTGGTTTGACTGATCGTCGTTCCTATATATAGATCTACTACAAACCTGAGGGATAATTTGCGGAGTTAAAATTCACTACCCATGCTGCATCATGTTATATGCGATGAATCATCTGACTTGTGGTTTTGAGCAAAGAAACTGTGACTTGAAAGTACAGGTCCTAATCAAACCAATGAATCTTGGCAGGAGAACAAACAATGACAATCATATCGAAAGACAAAATTTATTATCCAAAATGACATATTTTCTTTCACAAGGGGCATCAAAATACGATGAAAGAGAAATAATATACTACTAGTATTTATTGTAGGCCGTCCTGCATGCATTGCTGCAGACAAGATATTCATGCATCAATTGGCAGCGTCATCCCATGCGTTTCTGGGCCAAACACCACTGGATGAATTCATTGTCATCCGGGCGACGAGGGTTGTCATGGGAGCGACGAGGGGAGAATGGCTTCAAATCATACTCGTCATCGTCATCATCGTGGGCGAGACATAAGGTATCCAGGATCGTGAAGCTGCCAACGTCGCAGCGGAACACCACGCAGTCGTCCTTGAGCAGGTCCTCACGCCTCTCCAGGTCTTCCCTACGGATGAAGTACTCACAGCCGCAACCGCCGGCGCCGCTCCCATACCCGAAGTCGCCGGTCTTGGCCGGGAGCCCGTAAGCGACATTGCCGGCCTGGTCAAGGATGCTCATCTTGTACTGCACTTGCAGGTGAGGCTGGCTAAACAGCTGGAGGTAGAGGGAGATGTAGTCGGAGTTGGTGGAGCTGTCGCGGCCATTGGGGTAGTACTTCACGCGCCAATTTATCCCGCAATACCGAGGCCCGCCAATGGCGAAGGGAGGGGACGTGATGCACTCGCCGCGGGGAACCGTCTTTGTATGCGAGTAGCCCACGACGCGGAGCAAGTGGTACCCGCTCGTCACCTTGCTAACGATGCGGGAGGCGGACCGGGAGAGTCGGCCAACGCTGGCGGTGGCGGACAGCAACGACGTGGTCGTCATGGCGATCGAGCTGACGATGGCTACGGACGTACTACGTAGTAGAAATTAAGACCGGCGCAGATGGTGAGATTGATATTCTTGATTGCTGGTGTATATATGGTAGTATACGGAAAGTTGGCAAGAAAATATTTTTAGGAAACAAATGGAATTGTACTAGTATATACATTTCTTGGGCTCCAATTTATGTATTAATAATAACTGAGTGGATTCAGCCATATGTACCCGATTTGTTTCTTCCGTTCCCGCCAATTATAGATAAGGATATTAATCAAAAAAAAATTATAGATAAGGATAGGAACATTCCCACGACTAACGTACATCAATTTCTTGTGTTTTACTCACGAGCGGGTTTTGTTGGGTTTCCTAGAACCCTAGCTCAGAGCATCTCCAACAGGCGCACAACACGCCGCACGCTAAAAACTACTTTGCGCGCGCTTCTCCTGGTTTTGCGCGGCCCGCAGCGCTGGCTCCGACAGCCGCGCTAAAATGCAACGCGCAAAAAATGCAGCGCACATAGTCTGCTTCTCATGATACGAAATGTATATCCAGGCTTCTCCAACGATATATAGTTCTACTACGTCCGCATAGCCTGCTTCTATGATACAAAATAAAACTTGCTTCTCCAACGATATATAGTTCTACTACGTCCACATAACCTGCTTCTACGATACAAAATAAAACTTGCTTCTCCAACGATATATAGTTCTACTACGTCCACATAGCCTGCTTCTACGATATTACAAAATAAAACTTGCTTCTCCAACGATATATAGTTCTACTACTACTTGTTCTCCGACTCAGACTCTGCCTCCGTGATGTCCTCCTCCGACGTCTGAGCATAGGCGTCAAGGAACCGCTCGTCGCAGGAGTCCCAGGACGATGCATCTCCTAGCGCCATGTTGTATTTAGCAACCGCCTTCCGCGTTCACTTATCCTCGCGATAGGCGGCTCACGCCTTCCTCCTCTCCTCCCTCTCCGCCCTCCTCTCGGCGAAGAATTGTTCTTCGTTGATGATGTCTTGCGGGAAGCGTTGCCTCCACACCACCATGACTTCCTCGTCCATCTCGGCCAAGCTAAGACGGCGCTCCCGTCTCCGGTGTTTGCGACGATCCTCGTCAGTGGTAAGCCGCGGGAAAGGCGCCAACTCCTGTGCCTGCTCTCGCGTCGACACGTTGGTGAAGTTCATGTCCCAATGGGACCGCCGGAGGCGCCACGCCGCAGCATCATACGTGCGTGCGCGCCATCCTGGGCGGTGTCGAAGGTTTCGAGGCCGAGGCGCACGCCGCGGCCCGACTGAATTGAGGCGGAGTAGGTGCCGGACGGGCGCATGCGGACGCCGCGGTAGCCTGAACCTCCCCGGCGGCGAGGCGGCATGGTGGCGCGATGGTGGCGGGTCGGCGGCGAGGAGGAAAAGCAGTGGAGAGAGCGAGAGAGAGCGGCAGATGGCGCTGCAGTTTTATAGGCGCGCGAGCTGCCGCCTTTTCCCACGCGCGCTTGTTTCCCGACACCGCTGGAGCGCGTGAAACCGGTCGGCGCGCGCTAAAAAGCACTTTTACCGCGCGGGCGCGTCTTCTAGCGCGCCTGTTGGAGATGCTCTCACCCTAGCGCGCTCTCTCTCTCTCTCTCTCTCTCTCTCTCTCTCTCTCTCTGGTCACTCTCTCCCTCTGGTACCCAAACCAATGAAGAAGAAAGGAGGAAGGGGGGACTGGACACGGTGGTTCCGGCGCACGAATGCCCGTCGCGACGACGGCAATTTTCTTGAGCTCGAACTCAACCCACACTGTGTTACAACGAACCCCACACGGGCTTTATACCCTGGGCCGACGCCGACCTTGAGATTGTCCCACACCTCCCTTGTCGTCGTCTTCTTCATGACCTGCATCAGGACGTCCTCCGACAGTGTGCCCAGCAGCAGAGCCCGCGCCGTCTTGCTCTTCTTGGCGTCGATCGCCGCGCCGTCCGCCGGAACCACTCAGGATGGACGAAACGAGCGGTCTTTCAGACCGGTTCGTGGCCCGCTCGGTCCTGGCCAGCTCGGGCCTAGCCCGCTCAAAAAGTCAGTCGGTCCGAGCTCAGCAATCCGGCCCGACAAAGCTTTGCTCCGGTCCGGGCTTTAACCGAGCGGACCGACGAACGTGCGGGGGCGTGGCCAGGGCATGGCAAGAGCGTGGCGGGAGCGTGGTGGGGCATGGCGGGGGCGTGGCGAGGGTGTGGCGGCCCAGGCACGGCGGGGGCTGAAGAAACTGTAGCCGTCTATGTCCGCCACCGCGGGGGCCGTCGTTCGCGCGGCCAATGGACTCGCTGGCCCTGGGAACTATGTCCACTGGACGCGCCCCACTCGGATCTATCGTATGCACCAACGAACACGACGTGGGAGGTCCTACATCGCCGCATCGGGCATCGTCTTTTTCATCACCGTCCACCGGCCGTCGTGCCAAATTCATCGCCGATGAGCTCGCTCTAGTGATCTTCTTGGCTCCTCTAGCTCCCTCTGGATCTTCCAAAGCTGCATGACATCTCCACGACGAGCCCCGCTTCCTTCAGCGCCCTCCCCGCGTCGCCATGCTCCGGCGCGTGCTCTGTGGTGAACTCAGGCCGGTCCAAACGAGCTGCTCGGTCCGGCTCGGCCTTCGTCCCTGCCAATCCGGTCCCTGGAAACAGGACCGCTACGCTGCTCGGTCCGGTCCGGTCCGGACTGCTGACGGATGGTCCAAAGGACGGCTCGGTCAGGGACCGGACCATGTCCACCCCGAGGAACCACCACGCCCCATAGCCACTGGGCATCAAAGATCGCCTCCACACCGGCGTCAAAATAATAGTGCTCTTCAGTTACAGAGAAAAGATTGTCGATGTAGGTTCTGATTGGACATTTAGTAGAAAACAAGTTGTGTATGTTTACATGATTAGCGTAGGTACGCACGCGACATAGGAAAAATTTCAGGCAAACAAATAAATGTGTTGTTATGGGTAGGAAGTCCGGCTTGCAAAGGTGCGAGAGTGCAAACAAGGTGCAAAAAAAATGTTGAGAAAAGAAATCTAAATAGTCTGGTAATCATGCAAATTATGTAGCTATTTGGGTTTACCTCCGTGGTATTAAAATCTAAATCCTTGGTATTTGTATAGAAAAATCTAAATCATGAATTTGGTTGGTGCAAACTAATTCGTGATAATTTATATTTTTCTAGTCATTTTCAATTGATGGTGGAAACGAGTTAAGGATAAGTTGTAGGAATGCCTCAAAGTTGTTTTAGAAGCATTAAAAAGAGCTGATGATTAGAGGTACTGCATCATTTGCCTTTGGTTAGTTTACTGAACACTTTGCAGACAAAAATTATCTCACTGTTTTAGTGATTTCAATATAGACTACATACGGAGCAAAAGACTCACTCATTTTGCTCCGTATGTAATCTATATTGAAATCTCTAAAAAGACTTATACTCAAGAAATTATCTCACTATGTAGTCTACATACGGAGTATTTAGGAATGGAGGGAGTAATATTTTTGAATGGGAGAAAAGAAGAAAGGTGAAAAATGAATGAAGAAAAATATATTTCTTTTTAATACTGTTGTCTAGTCTCTGCCAATAATATGATTTCTGATCAGATTCCATACGGTAGATTAATTGGAGCCCAAGAAATGGAAATTGGATCTCAAGAAATTGATAGGCGTGGCATTATATATGTTTATAGATGGAATCTTTTGGTGATAATATATAGATTTGACTCGCAGGAAAGGAAACAAAGCAATCGTATATATGATTGCTCTAATATAAAATAATCCACACGTCAATAAATTGTAGCCCAAGAAAGAATATTTTGACCACCTTGTATGCCAGTACTGCTATATATACTACACCAACGCTCAAGAACACCCATCTCATTCTCACCATCTTCCTCTGGTCTCTCTGCGTAGTGCGTACCCATCCATTACCGGCTCGATCGATCACGCTATGACGACCACCGCGTCGCTGCTGTCGGCCGCCGGCGGCATTGGCCGGCTCTCGCGCTCAGCCTCCCGCGTCGTCGGCAAGACGGCGAGCGGGTTCCACCTTCTCCGCGTTGAGGCCTACTCGCAAACCAAGACGGTTCCCGCCGGCCAGAGCATCGTCTCCACCCCTTTCTCCATCGGCAAGTACAAGTGGGGCTTCAAGTACTACCCCAACGGCCGCGACACCACCACCAAATCAGACTACATCTCCCTCTACCTCCAGCTCTACGACCACAACAGAAAGAAGCGTCAGCTGCAAGCGCAGTACAAGCTGAGCATCCTCGACCACGCCGGCAACGTCGCGTACGGGCTCCCCGCGAAGACGAGCATCTTCAAGAGCAGCGGTGACAAGGACGACGATGACTCCGACGACGACGACGAGGAGGAACCCCAGTTATGCGGTCACGAGCAGTTCATCCGTCGGGAAGACCTGGAGAGGCGCGAGGACCTGCTCAAGGACGACTGCGTGGTGTTCCGCTGCGACGTCGGCGGCTTCACAGAGCTGGAGACCACATACCTCGCTCGCGAGGAGAGCGACAGGGAGCTAGTTCCGGACGATGATGTGTTCGGGTTGAAGCCATCCCGTTACCGCTCCAGTGACTACGGTCACCGCCGTCTTCGTCGCGCTGATGACAATGAGTTCGTCCAGTGGTGTTTGGCCCAGAAACGCATGGGGTGATGAGAGTGAGACGCCGGCCATTGAAGCGTCCATGGAGGGCAGGACGGCCTAGAATAAAATATATTTTTTTTAGGATGCCTAGAATAAAATCTACTAAGTACCTTTTTATCGATACATCCAATGGCTGCTTTGCTAGGAATAATTAAGGAGTGGCATTTTGATGTCCCACAAGAAAATAAAAGGATGTCATTTCAATGAATAAATTTGTCTCTCTTTCAATATGATCTCTCTTGGATTATGATTTAACTGTTTGTTATCCCAATATTAAAGATTCCTTGGTTTGATTACTTAAAAGGCACAATTTTCTTTTGTCAAGAAAAAGATATTTTGATGCCGAAGTATTTCACATCTAATATGAGGCACCAGCCAGTTTCCATAGTTTGAGTTAGGTACGAACTCAGGGTTTGCTGATTTGTACCAACCCAGTTCGCTAACTAGTCATGTCCGGTAGCATGACATGTTTACGATGAAGGTTGGACGGAATCTGACTTGAGTTGGGTTATTATCCGTACTAGTATAATGCCCGTGCGTTGCCATGGGCTTCTGAAATATTTTTCTAAAGTTATGTAAATATAATGCATGCCAAATTTCACAGATAAAGACAATATAACATGATCATAATTGCATAATAATTGAAGGTCACTTCACTTGTAATGTAAAGTGATCACGAAATGACAAATTGACAATGTGTACAAACATAATCTGTCGGCCTGATAAAAAAAGAGTGAAATTAGGCAATATGACGGAGGAAAGATCGATAACAACATTGAAAAAAAATACCTTGTGTGGGTAACATTTAAATTGGCATCATTTTTTGTTTTTTTATGAGATATCACCGCTTCCTATATGCACCTCTTCTCGTAGTGTTTCAGTGAGGCCAGTCATCGTTACATCAGTGCGTATGTCGAAACCCATCACTTTCTATATATGATAAAAGAAACATATATAATAAAAATAAAAGTGAAACTAACCAACAATTTTATTTTGTAAAATAGAAAATCCATTTTCATATTATAAAAAAAGATCTTGCATTTCTCTCGAAGCAAACAACCAACTATAATGTTCAATTGTACGTTCATATATAAATAAACAATCATCTGAAATTTCTTAAATCATTTTAATTTATTTGTATAGGCTAAGGAAAATTGTGGGACGAAAGATAAAAGCACGCAAGCAATCCAACACAAACCAAGTATATTCGGTTTCTTCTCTCAAAAATGTATTTTCTGTGTGATACTCTGAATATATCTAATAAGTATAAACAATATTTTTTGTATGATCCATGTTTAATTAATATGTATACACTTTAATATATTACTCTCTGTAACGAAATAATTGTTGTTCTACGTTTCTAGTGTAAAATTTGTCACGTACAATTTTTTGGTTGTTTCCTAAACTACCCTCCCACCTCTCTCGTCCACTCTCTCTCTCTCGCTCACTCACCCACTCTCTGGCTCGCCCCAGTCGAATCCTAGCTCGCCGCTGCCGCCGCCGCCTCTCCCTCGCACTCGTCGCCAGCGCCTCTTCGTTGCCCGCGTTGCCGGCGTCTCTCCCTCGCCCGCGTCGCTCTGCCTCTCCCTCTCGTGTCGTCGCCGCCACTCCATTGGCCCTCTCGCCGTCGCCCCTTCAGGACCCCATTTTTACTTTCCGACAGGTGGATCCGAAGCGCGGCGGCTCAACCTGCAACGCCGGCAGCTGCGGTACATCCCCCTTCCCTCCCTTGCTGCTGCTCATCCCCGACCAGGGCTTTAATCTGGAGCTCATTTAACTTGGCCAGGGCTTTAATCTGGAGCTCCATGGCGTCCCACAAGTGTGGCGGCCAGATGGAGCGGATTCCTTGCTCCTGCGTCCACCGGGCGCTCCGCGGCCTCCTGTTCGTCAGCAGCATCAAGGCCAGCAACGTCTGGAGAGAGGTGCAGGGCAACTTCATCCCCTTCTGCTGCTGCCCAATGTCGAGGACGGTCCAGGAGCCGCCGCTCGTCCTGGCGGTGGACGACAGCTTCGTTGACTGCGTCGTCATCTCCAAGATCCTCCGCAGCTCCAAATACAGAGGTGAGGCACCATCTCCATCTCACTCCATTCCATGACTGAATCTGAATGCACTGCAGCCTAGGCCAAGCAGACCTCAATGACTGTATCTGAATCTCTGTAAATCTGTATAAATCTTACTTCATGCACTTGTTGCAAGTCAATTCATCACCCTCCTCTCATTGGCAGCCAATTCTGAAATGTTTGCAAGTCAGTTCATCCTATTAACCTCGCCTGAATGAATGTTCTGAAGTGTTTTAGGTGGACACATTGCTGGAGCCGTGTGGCACTCCTAATGGTCTCAAGCATACACCCGTAAAACATTTGGAGTACATTTGTTGGTTGAAGTACCAAGATATTTGTGGAACTTCATTGAAGGAGTAAAACATTTCCAGTACCAAGATTGCAGTAAATTTTGTGGAACTTCACTGCTTGAGACCATGTTAATGATGATGCTTGTGCAGTACCAAGATTCAGTATCAGTAGTCGAGTGTTGGTTGAAGTGACTGTTCAATTGTTCAGAGTTCATTTTGGTATCTTCATTTCAGAAATTTATCTTTCCACTCCTTCTTACCTGTCCTTCATGTAGAGATTATACTGCTTTACTTCAGATAAGTTTTCTTTAAAACCAAATGAATTAGTACTTGCATTTTTTAATTTAAAGTTTATACGCCTAATTTAAAGTTTAATTTCCCAGTAGATTTTGAATGTCTTTTCTTGGTTCTCTACCAGAAAACACACTACTCCATTTTCTGGTGATACTTATCTGGTGATCACAAGATATAAATCCACTATTACCAGTACCATCATCTGGTGATCACAGAACCATTTGAAAATGACCAAAATGTACTCCTTTTCTGTTAATATAGGCCATGTTTGGTTCATAAGTCCTAGGACTTTTTTTAGTCCCAACTTATAAGTTCCAAGTCCCTAAAAAGTCCCTACCTGTTTGGTTCCCGTGACTTATAAGTCCCTATAAGACCATAGTACAACTATAAGTCCCTATAAGTCCCTCCTTGAGAGTCTTATTTCATAAGTCTCAAATGCCCACTTTAAGTCCCTATAAGTCTCTCCTGTTTGGTTTAGATGGGACTTATAGGGACTTTTTTAAGTCCCTAAACCAATAAGTCCCTGGAAACAAACGCCCTCATAGAGTACCGAAACTGAAAATGTGCATACTGAAACTGAAACTGATCAAATGGAGTACAAAACCATTTGAAAACGATCAAAATGGTCAAATGGAGTACTCCTTCTCAGTTAATGTAGAGTAGTTACAGTAATTATCATATCATCTTGCCCTCTTTAATTGTCACTCAACTATCACTAATCAAGTGCTGTTTAGTCCAACAATTATCTTATTTTAATTGTCACTCCTACAAGCATTTCTTTCTCTTCTCTTTCTGGCTAATCACTCCACACAATTTAAATGATCATTCAAGTTCCTTTTGCAAATTCAAGTTTTGGTCATGAACTGCTTATAAGATGGAGTATGTTCATTTTGCCTCCCTTGTTAAGCAGTAGTTGTAGAGTACTCCTTTTCAAGATGTCACCAAGAGTGGCTCCGACCGAGTTATCACCAAGAGGGGGTCGGCACAGATTTGTCGCCTCCATATCTTCAAGCGTCATCGCCGTTCGGGGCTTGTAACGAAATAAAACAAAACATTATTATTTCTGTGAACTGTACACATTAAATAGATACTGGGCCAAAATCTAAATTTGAATCATGCGACCAGGTTAGGATGTGAATTCTGTTCCGTCAGCACTATTTTATCGTGTATGATATTTTCTCATTCTTTCCCAGAACTTGTCTCTTTCCATGTTTCTGAATTGATGTTTTTTATATGGTTGCTTGACAGTATGAGCTAGAGCTATTTCCTGGTCTGATTTCTCCTGGGTGTACTATGCTTTCTAGTGTCTGATCTGATGGCAAGAATACTGTGTTGACGGTCAACCTGGATTGTAAATTGGATCTGAAAGCAATAGTTCTCCAGGCACGCAATGCAGAGTATAACCGCATGGTAGAATCATTATCCTAAGGCATTCATAATGATGTTTGATTTATTTTTTCTCTTATTGGGCTCATGATGCTATATTTTCGAAAACATCCAAATTTTATCACTTTGCTAGCATCCTGTTTGATGATGCTACTAAATATCGAACCATCCAGCCTACATAGTGAAGTCACTGCCCTTATATAAGAAACAAAATATTTAGTTCTTCGACCACACAAGCCCAAGAACGGTTCACACTTGCAATCCTCTAATTTTTCTACTCCTAATAAAATGAGGAGAGACGCGACAAACATTTCTGCTCAGATAAAGGGTGGTGCAGACCTGATTTATATATGTATATCCAGAACAACGGCTCGCCGAGAATAAATGCATCCGTCCCAAAATGTTTATATATGTTTTATGGACAGTGCAACGTTAAAATGGAATAGCCTATGAGATACTCCCTCCGTCCCAAAATAAATGCCTTGCCATTTGACCGAACTTCTCTAATCCTTGTACTCGTACTACATTCAATTTTTTTTTTTTTGCACACATGATAAATTTTGGCATTCACCGGTGAGGAAAGGACATCAAAAGCTGCTACTATATACTGGGTTAAGTGGACGGAACAAAAATCACAAATCTATACCAAAATAATTTGTATATAGCCATAAAACAAAATTCATTGCAAGAAGATGCTACGTACATACCTTGACCTACATCAGCAGCAGCAGCCAAACACCAACAGAGAGCACCTTCAATGAGCAAACTAAGCAGCATGTGGCGAGGGGAAGTGGCACCACTTGACCACCATACAACACTCATCATCAGGTCAATGTCCACACTACCCAAGCCTCAAACTCTAGGTTCATCTCTTTTGTAAATCTGTTGAGTTGAATTGATGCTCTTTTTTAGTGAGAGACAAGATCCATGGAGGTAGATTGGGTACAGGGGTTAGAACTTGGTCTCGAACTTGGTGTCGGGACGACGTGGCCGCAGCCGGGGCGTAAACCATCAACAACCATATTCCTGAAGGAAATATGCCCTAGAGGCAATAATAAAATTATTATTTATTTCCTTATATCATGATAAATGTTTATTATTCATGCTAGAATTGTATTAACCAGAAACATAATACTTGTGTGAATACATAGACAAACAGAGTGTCACTAGTATGCCTCTACTTGACTAGCCCATTGATCAAAGATGGTTATGCTTCCTAGCCATAGACATGAGTTGTCATTTGATTAACGGGATCACATCATTAGGAGAATGATGTGATTGACTTGACCCATTCTGTTAGCTTAGCACTTGATCGTTTAGTATTCTGCTATTGCTTTCTTCATGACTTATACATGTTCCTGTGACTATGAGATTATGCAACTCCCGTTTACCGGAGGAACACTTTGTGTGCTACCAAACGTCACAATGTAAATGGGTGATTATAAAGGTGCTCTACAGGTGTCTCCGAAGGTACTTGTTGGGTTGGCGTATTTCGAGATTAGGATTTGTCACTCCGATTGTCGGAGAGGTATCTATGGGCCCACTCGGTAATGCACATCACTATAAGCCTTGCAAGCAATGCAGCTAATGAGTTAGTTGCGGGATGATGCATTACAGAACGAGTAAAGAGACTTGCCAGTAACGAGATTGATCCTGGTATTGAGATACGGACGATCGAATCTCGGGCAAGTAACATACCGATGACAAAGGGAACAACGTATGTTATTATGCGTTTTGACCGATAAAGATCTTCGTAGAATATGTGGGAGCCAATATGAGCATCTATGTTCCACTATTGGTTATTGACCGGAGACGTGTCTCGGTCATGTCTACATAGTTCTCGAACCCGTAGGGTCCTCACGCTTAACGTTCGGGGACGATTTGTATTATGAGTTGTGTGATTTGATGTACCGAAGGTAGTTCGGAGTCCCGGATGAGATCGGGGACATGACGAGGAGTCTCGAAATGATCGAGATGTAAAGATCGATATATTGGACGACTATATTCGGACATCGAAAAGGTTCCGAGTGATTCGGTATTTTTCGGAGTACCGGAGAGTTACGGGAATTCGTATTGGGCCTTAATGGGCCATACAGGAAAGGAGAGAAAGGCCTCAAAAGGTGGCCGAATTGGACTAGGGAGGGGGGCGCCCCCTTCCTTCCTTCTCCTTTTCCCTTTCCTTTTTTCCTATTCCATGTGGGAGGAGGAATCCTACTAGGACTAGGGAGTCCTAGTAGGACTCCACACTTCTGGCGCGCCCTAGGGGCTGGCCGGCCTCCCCTCCTCCACCCTTTATATACGGGGGCAGGGGGACACCTCTAGACACACAAGTTGATCTGTTGATCTCTCCTAGCCATGTGTGGTGTCCCCTTCCACCATATTCCACCTCGATCATATCGTAGCGGTGCTTAGGCGAAGCCCTGCGTTGGTAGCAACATCATCACCGTCATCACGCTGTCGTGCTGACGGAACTCTCCTGTGAAGCTCTGTTGGATCGGAGTTCACGGGACGTCATCGAGCTGAACTGTGCTGAACTCGGAGGTGCCGTACGTTCGGTACTTGGATCGGTCGGATCGGGAAGACGTACGACTACATGAACCGCGTTGTGCTAACGCTTCCGCTTTCGGTCTACGAGGGTACGTGGACACACTCTCCCCTCTCGTTGCTATGCATCACCATGATCCTGCGTGTGCGTAGGAAATTTTTTGAAATTACTACGTTCCCCAACAGTGGGATCCGAGCCAGGTTTTATGCGTAGATGTTATATGCACGAGTAGAACACAAGTGAGTTGTGGGCGATACAAGTCATACTGCTTACCAGCATGTCATACTTTAGTTCGGCGGTATTGTTGGATGAAGCGGCCCGGACCGACATTACGCGTACGCTTACGCGAGACTGGTTCTACCGACGTGTTTTGCACATAGGTGGCTGGCGGGTGTCAGTTTCTCCAACTTTAGTTGAACCGAGTGTGGCTGTGCCCGGTCCTTGAGAGGGTTAAAACAACACTAACTTGACGAACTATCGTTGTGGTTTTGATGCGTAGGTAAGAATGGTTTTTGCTCATCCTGTAGCAGCCACGTAAAACTTGCAACAACAAAGTAGAGGACGTCTAACTTGTTTTTGCAGGGCATGTTGTGATGTGATATGGTCAAGACATGATGCTTTATTTTATTGTATGAGATGATCATGTTTTGTAACCGAGTTATCGGCAACTGGCAGGAGCCATATGGTTGTCGCTTTATTGTATGCAATGCAATCGCCCTGTAATTGCTTTACTTTATCACTAAGCGGTAGCGATAGTCATAGTTGGCGAGACAACAACGATGCTACGATGGAGATCAAGGTGTCGCGCCGGTGACGATGGTGATCATGACGGTGCTTCGGAGATGGAGATCACAAGCACAAGATGATGATGGCCATATCATATCACTTATATTGATTGCATGTGATGTTTATCTTTTATGCATCTTATTTTGCTTAGATCGACGGTAGCATTATAAGATGATCTCTCACTAAAGCTCAAGGTATAAGTGTTCTCCCTGAGTATGCACCGTTGCGAAAGTTCTTCGTGCTAAGACACCACGTGAAGATCGGGTGTGATAGGCTCTACGTTCAAATACAACAGGTGCAAAACAGTTGCACACGCAGAATACTTAGGTTAAACTTGATGAGCCTAGCATATGTAGATATGGCCTCGGAACACTGAGACAGGTCGAGCGTGAATCATATAGTAGATATGATCAACATAGTGATGTTCACCGTTGAAAACTACTCCATCTCACGTGATGATCGGACATGGTTTAGTTGATTTGGATCACGTAATCACTTAGATGATTAGAGGGATGTCTATCTAAGTGGGAGTTCTTAAGTAATATGATTAATTGAACTTAAATTTATCAAGAACTTAGTCCTGATAGTATTTGCATAACTATGTTGTAGATCAATAGCTCGCGATGTTGCTCCCCGTTTATTTTGATATGTTCCTAGAGAAAAACTATGTTGAAAAATGTTAGTAGCAATGATGCGGACTAGCTACGTGATCTGAGACTTATCCTCATTGCTGCACAGAAGTATTATGTCCTTGATGCACCGCTAGGTGACGGACCTATTGCAGGAGCATATGCAGACGTTATGAACGTTTGGCTAGCTCAATATGATGACTACTTGATAGTTTAGTGCACCATGCTGAACGACTTAGAATCGGGACTTCAAAGACGTTTTGAACGTCATGGACCATATGAGATGTTCCAGGAGTTGAAGTTAATATTTCAAGAAAATACACGAGTTGAGAGATATGAAGTCTCCAACAAGTACTATAGCTAAAAGATGGAGGAGAATTGCTCAACTAGTGAGCATGTGCTCAGATTGTCTGGGTACTACAATCGCTTGAATCAAGTGGGAGTTAATCTTCCAGATAAGATAGTGATTGACAGAGTTCTCTAGTCACCATCACCAAGTTACTAAAACTTCGTGATGAACTATAGTATGCAAGGGATGACGAAAACGATTCCCGCGCTCTTCGTGATGTTGAAATCAACGAAGGTAGAAATCAATAAAGAGCATCAAGTGTTGATGATTGACAAGACCACTAGTTTCAAGTAAAGGACAAAGGGAAAGAAAGGGAGCTGATGAGGATACAGACCTGGGGTAGGGTCATAGGCCTGACCTATACGTCCTACCCAAGGTCACTACCCAAGAAGGCAAGAAGGTCAAGAGACTCCGTGAGACCCCCGATCAAAGGCTTCGAGTGCGATCCACTCGACAACATGTCACTCGGGAGTCTCCCTACCTACCGTCACTCGACTAACAAGAGAATCACTCGACCTCCCGAAGACCAGGAGTCACTCAGCGTACAACGGTCGCGCATTCACCCCGTAGTCTTTAAGGCCATTAATAGCACTTCAGGCTGGAGTTACCAGTAACGCCAGCACTTTATGTACATTTAGTCCCTTGTAATGGAGGGCGGGAGAGGTCCTGGCGAACTCTATATAAGCCACCCTCCTCCTCTGGCACAAGGGTTGGCACCCCTTGTAATATCACTCACAGAATCCAATCGACCGCCTCCGGGCACCGAGACGAAGGGCTGTTACTTCCACCGAGAAGGGCCTGAACTCGTAAACTCCGTGTGTACCTTCGCCATAGCTAAGATCTTGCCTCTCCTTACCTACCCCCTTTCTACTGTCAGACTTAGAACCACGACAGTTGGCGCCCACCTTGGGGCAGGTGTCTTAGCGACTTATTGGTGAAGTTGCAAGTTTTTCCGATCATCATCATGGTTTCCGGCGGCGAGATGGTTGAGGGCCGCGAGATCCGTCTCGGCGCGCTCATTTTCGTCGCCGACGACTCGGCGTGGCTTCAGGAAGCTCCGCTCGATGTTGAGGCGCTCCCCGTCCGAGGGGCGACGCACTTTTCACGCGTGCGTTCATGGCGTTCTTCTTAGGTAGCCGTCGACCCAGTATCAGTCGGCTCCGATGACATCTTCCCTCCCCGTTGTTCGCCACCGCAAGCGATCCGGTCGGTCGCGAATTCAGCGGTGGGTGAAGCATGCGGTAGCTCGGTGTTCGGCCACTCATCAAGTCGCGGCAATCGAGACCGACGAAACTCTCCACGACCTGTTTGATCTGTCGACTGGCTCCGCGGAGACGGTGTCCGAGTGCGATAGCAGCGATCCTGCAGCTGAAGTCCTGATGGTCGATGGTCCGGGTGTCCCACCTGGCTTTCGCTGCGAGGACGGCTAAGATGCTGGCAGTGATCCATCACGGGTCCACGAGGAGTATCATCCCGAACCTCTCTCTTCGCAGCAGAGAGAGGATCTTCGTCGTCGCAACATGGACGCACTTCACACGCCCATCGTTGGAGAAACTCCCGAAGCTCGGGCCTTAGAGGAGGCGCGCTTGGCTAATTTAGCTGAGCGCACTCGACTGGAGAACTTGCAACGCGCTCTCGACGAGCGAGCTCGGGAGCGAGTCCATGAGTCCAGTCGACGGCAGCTTTTCCCGCCTCCACCTAAGGTATACCGTACTTCGATTTAGAACCTCACTGCTGCGGCCCGAATTGCAGAGTCGATTCAACCTTCCCAGTCAGAGGCTGGCCGAGGGTTGGAGCAGATCCGGGCCTTGCTCCAAGCAGCAGGAGAGCAGAATTCTGCGGTGTCTGAGTCGCGAAATAGGATACACAGCAGATTCGTGGTAGAGGATACAGTTCAGTCGGCCCATAGCCCAAGATCGCCCCCGCGGCGTGAAGGCCGTGGGCAGTACGATCGTCAGTTCGACCGCGACAATCGTCGTCGAGTGCCAACGCCTCCTTCGAGGAGTGCGTCGTACGTGCCTCGGCAGAACGATGACAGACGCCGTCACAGTGACGAGCGCAGAGCTCCAGTCGACCCAAGAGAGCCGGGCTTCGATGCGAGATCCATTCTCGTCCAAGGCCTGGTCGACCGGAATAGAGCGCACAGAGAAGACCTAGGCAGAGATCGTCCAAGTGGCAGCAGATTACATGTTTCAGGCCCAGAGTGTTTCGGCAGAGCCATCAGGGCAGCAGTGATTCCTCCCAACTTCAGATTAGCAACAGGAGTCAGTAAGTTCACCGGAGAATCCAAGCCTGAAACATGGCTTGAAGATTACCGAGTGGCTGTGAAAATTGGAGGCGGAAACGATGAGATAGCAATGAAGCATCTCCCTCTTATGTTGGAAGGGTCAGCCCGAGCGTGGTTGACTCAGTTGGCCACGGACAGTATACACAGTTGGGAAGAGCTATCTCGGGTGTTCGTAAGAACCTTAGAGGACACCTGCAAGCGGCCAGCTGGGCTTCCCGAGTTGCAGCATTGTGTGCAGAAGCCGAATGAGACTTTGAGGGAATTCATTCAGAGGTGGACCACTTTGCATCACACCGTTGAGAATGTATCAGAGCATCAGGAAGTGTGCGCTTTCAAGGAAGGCGTCAAGTATCGAGAGTTGGTTCTGAAGTTTGGTCGGACTGGGGATATGACTCTGACCCAGGTGATGGAGATAGCCACCTGGTATGCTAATGGAGAAGAAGAAGATCGACTCCGTAGCGGGAAGAGTAAACAAGTCGGCCAAGAGGCCGGTGGAGGTGGTTCCAGTCGGAAACAAAAGCGTAAAGCCGAGCCAGCGGCAGCTGGTGAGATTGCAGCAGTGGCTCAAGGAAAGTTTAAGGGAAAACCTAAGGGGCCCTGGCCCCCCAAGAAGGTAAAGGATCAAGACGGAAATGATGTGCTGGATTTGCCATGTCACATCCACACGAAGAAAGATGAAGAAGGTAATCTGATTTACCCAAAGCATACCACTCGGCAATGTCGACTCTTGATCCAACAGTTCCGGGAGAAACAACCCAATGAGAAGGAGAAAGAGTCGGACAGAGATGAGGAAGAGGAAGAAGACGATGGTTACCCCAAGGTCAATTCCACTCTCATGATTTTTGCTGATGTTGAGAGCAAGAGTCGGTTGAAGGTTATCAACAGAGAGGTGAATATGGTTGCTCCGGCGACAACGACTACATACCTGAAATGGTCCCAGACAGACATCACATTTGACCAGTCGGACCATCCTGCTCGCGTAGTCACCCCTAGGAGGCAAGCACTGGTGGTCGACCCGGTGGTCGGTGGCACTCGACTGACTAAAGTGCTGATGGATGGTGGTAGCGGTCTGAATATCGTGTATGCTGAAACCTTGAAGGGGATGGGCATCCCGATGTCCAAGCTTAGCGAGAGCAATATGAGCTTTCACGGCATTATCCCTGGAAAGAAAGCCGAATCACTCGGCCAGATCACTCTCGACGTGGTTTTCGGTGATTCCAAGCATTATCGTAAAGAAAAGTTGACATTTGAAGTCGTGGATTTCCAGAGTGCTTATCACGCCATCCTGGGGAGACCGGCATACGCACGTTTCATGGCTCGACCGTGCTATGTGTACCTCAAGCTGAAGATGCCTGGTCCCAAAGGTGTGATCACAGTTACTCGCAATCGGCAGAAAGCAGAAGAATGTTTCCAGAAAGGTTCCAAAATCGCTGATGCACAGATGGCAGCGGTTGAATTCCAGGAGTATCAGAAGAGTGCAGATCCGAGTGATTTGCTCCGAGCCAAGAAGCCTGCTACAGACTCTGCATTTCAGTCGACTGGTGAAACGAAACTGATTCATATTCACCCAACCGATCCCAATGCTGCCCCGACTCATATATCAACAACACTCGACAGCAAATAGGAAGAAGCGCTCATCCAGTTCCTCCGTGAGAACTGGGACATCTTCGCATGGAAACCCTCTGACATGCGAGGTGTACCCAGAGAACTGGCTGAGCACTGTTTGCGTGTCGATTCCAAGGCAAAACCTGTCAAAGAGCACCTTCGGTGGTCCGCCATTCAGAAGAGAAAAGCAATC
Source organism: Aegilops sharonensis (assembly GCA_904067115.1). Taxonomy (NCBI): domain Eukaryota; kingdom Viridiplantae; phylum Streptophyta; class Magnoliopsida; order Poales; family Poaceae; genus Aegilops; species Aegilops sharonensis. The sequence goes on along the minus strand of LR880971.1, from coordinate 793,217,996 downwards.
GACGATGAAGTGGCTCGGCTATTGGCAGCAGAGTTCATCCGTGAAATCTACCACTCCGAGTGGCTTGCCAATGTCGTCATGGTCCCCAAGAAGGATGATTCACTTCGTATGTGCATTGATTTCAAGCATATCAATTGGGCATGCCCGAAAGATCACTTCCCTCTCCCCCGTATCGATCAGATTGTTGACTCGACTGCGGGGTGTGAGCGCCTGTCTTTCCTAGATGCGTATTTCGGGTATCATCAGATCCGACTGTATGGACCCGATGAAATAAAAACAGCTTTCATCACCCCATTCGGGTGTTTTTGCTATGTCACCATGCCATTCGGTCTTAAAAATGCCGGAGCCACGTTCATGAGAATGATCCAGAAGTGCCTGCTCACCCAAATCAGTCGGAATGTGGAGGCGTACATGGATGACATCGTGGTCAAGTCTCGCAAAGGTTCCGACCTATTGACTGACCTCGCAGAAACCTTTGCCAACCTGAGAAGGTACGATATCAAGCTTAATCCGTCAAAGTGCACATTCGGAGTTCCAGTAGGAAAGTTGCTCGGTTTCCTCGTTTCCGAACGAGGGATCGACGCCAATCCAGAAAAAGTTGATACCATCCTCCGAATGAAACGCCCCGAGCGAGTGCATGACGTTCAGAAGCTAACTGGTTGTTTGGCCGCCTTGAGTCGATTCATTTCTCGTCTTGGTGAAAAGGACTTGCCTCTTTACCGACTAATGAAGAAATCTGATAAGTTCGAGTGGTCTGAAGAAGCTGATGCAGCGTTTGCAGAGCTCAAAGCCCTGCTTTCCACCCAGCCGGTGCTCGCTGCGCCAATCAGCAAAGAGCCTTTACTGCTTTACATTGCAGGCACTGGACAAGTTGTCAGTACAGTACTCACGGTCGAGCGAGAAGAGGAAGGAAAAGCTTACAAGGTTCAACGCCCAGTTTATTATCTCTCTGAAGTTTTGACTCCATCCAAGCAACGATATCCTCATTATCAGAAGCTTGTCTATGGAATTTACATGACCATGAAGAAGGTTGCACATTATTTCTCTGATCACTCTATTACAGTCGTCAGCGACGCGCCGTTGTCTGAGATTCTGAACAACAGAGATGCAACTTGTCGAGTAGCAAAATGGGCGATTGAACTCCTTCCACTGGGCATCAAGTTTGAGGCAAAGAAAGCTATCAAGTCCCAAGCAATCGCGGATTTCCTTGCCTAGTGGGTTGAGCAGCAACTACCAACTCAAGTTCACTCGAAACATTGGACTATGTTCTTCGATGGCTCCAAGATGCTAAACGGATCGGGTGCTGGAGTAGTATTGGTGTCCCCCCGTGGAGACAAGCTTAACTATGTTCTCCAGATCCATTTTGATTCCTCCAATAACAAAGCAGAATACAAAGCACTTTTATATGGGTTGCATATGGCCATTTCACTCGGCGTCCATCGCCTTATGGTATACGACGACTCAGATTTGGTGGTTAATGAGGTGATGAAGGAATGGGATGTCAGAAGTCCAGCCATGACTGGTTACTACAATGTTGTTAGGAAGCTGGAAAAGAAGTTTGAAGGGTTGGAACTTCACCATGTACCCAGATTGAAAAATCAAGCTGCAGATGAGTTGGCGAAGATAGGTTCAAAGAGAGAGGCCATTCCCCGCAATTTGTTTTTGGAACATATTCATTCACCTTCGGTTCAGGAGGATCCCTTCACAGAAGAGTCGCCACAGCCCAAGAGTGCCACAGATCCGACTGAAGTTGAAATCCCAGCCATGGTCGACTTAGTCATGGAGGTTCTGGTCATCACTCCCAACTGGACTGTGCCGTACATTGCATACATTCTCAGGAAATAACTTCCGGAGGATGAAGAAGAGGCTTGACAGATCGTCCGGCGATCTAAGGCCTTTACTGTGATAAAGGGGCAGTTGTTCAGAGAAAGTGCAACTGGAGTTTGCCAGAAGTGCATCACGCCAGAGGAAGGTCGAGTGATCCTCAATGATATTCACTCGGGAACGTGTGGTCACCATGCGTCCTCTCGGACCATCGTGGCCAAAGCATATCGAGCCGGATTTTATTGGCCGCGGGCCAACGAGATGGCTAAGGAAATAGTGGACAAGTGTGAAGGCTGCCAGTTTTACTCCAACATGTCTCATAAACCTGCGTCAGCTCTGAAAACAATTCCACTCGTCTGGCCTTTCGCCGTCTGGGGACTGGACATAGTTGGACCTCTGAGGACGGGCAGGAGTGGATTTACTCATGTGCTGGTAGCAGTCGACAAGTTCACCAAATGGATCGAAGCCAAGCCCATCAAAAGCCTTGAAGCAAGCACAATTGTGAGCTTCATCAGAGAACTTATATTCAGATATGGTGTCCCGCACAACATCGTCACGGATAATGGCTCGAACTTCGATTCTGAAGAATTCAAAGCCTTTTGTGCCTCCCAAGGCACGAGAGTCGACTACACTTCGGTCACTCATGCTCAGTCGAATGGGCAGGCCGAGCGGGCAAATGGATTGATTCTCAAAGGATTGAAACCTCGGTTGATGCGTGACCTGAAACATGCAGCAGGAGCTTGGGTTGATGAGCTCCCATCAGTACTTTGGGGATTGAGGACAACCCCTAACCGGTCGACTGGGAGGACTCCATTCTTCTTAGTTTACGGAGCTAAAGCCGTGCTCCCCAGTGATTTGCTCCATAATGCACCTCGAGTCAAGCTCTTCTAAGAGGAAGAAGCAGAGCAGGCTCGACAAGATGCAGTCGATCTCCTAGAAGAGGAAAGAGAGATGTCTTTGATCCAGTCAACCATTTATCAGCAAGACTTGCATCGATTTCATGCCAGAAATGTGAGGGGTCGGGCATTTCAAGAAGGAGATCTGGTTCTTCAAGTGGACCAGCAGAGACCTCATAAGCCCGCTCCTTCTTGGGAAGGCCCTTTCGTCGTCACCAAGGTGCTCCACAACGGAGCGTACCGTCTCTTCAACGTCGAACATAATAAAGATGAGCCACGCGCCTGGAATGCGGATTTGCTCCGCCCTTTTTACTCTTAAAATATCTAGGCTGATGAGATGTAATAAGAAATACTTCTTAGTTTGGCTATCAAAAGACATAATTTACTTTCTTCCGAATGATTTTTGTTTATTTCTTGTGAACATATCACCTTTGCTACGAATCTGTTTCGCCTGAGACGAAGTGATAAAAATCCTACCGAGTGGTGAGTCTGTCTCCCACTCGGGGGCTTAGCTGCAACCTAGTGCTCGCCTAAGTGATAAAAATCCTACCGAGTGGTGAGTCTGTCTCCCACTCGGGGGCTTAGCTGCAGCCCAGTGCTCGCCTAAGTGATAAAAATCCTACCGAGTGGTGAGTCTGTCTCCCACTCGGGGGCTTAGCTGCAGCCTAGTGCTCGCCTAAGTGATAAAAATCCTACCGAGTGGTGAGTCTGTCTCCCACTCGGGGGCTTAGTTGCAGCCCAGTGCTCGCCTAAGTGATAAAAATCCTACCGAGTGGTGAGTCTGTCTTCCACTCGGGGGCTTAGCTACAGCCCACTGCTTGCCTAAGTGATAAAAATCCTACCGAGTGGTAAGTCTGTCTCCCACTCGCGGCCTTAGCGGCAGCTCAGTGCTCGGCCAAGTGATAAAAATCCTACCGAGTGGTAAGTCTGTCTCCCACTCGCGGCCTTAGCGGCAGCTCAGTGCTCGGCCAAGTGATAAAAATCCTACCGAGTGGTAAGTCTGTCTCCCACTCGCGGCCTTAGCGGCAGCTCAGTGCTCGGCCAAGTGATAAAAATCCTACCGAGTGGTAAGTCTGTCTCCCACTCGCGGCCTTAGCGGCAGCTCAGTGCTCGGCCAAGTGATAAAAATCCTACCGAGTGGTAAGTCTGTCTCCCACTCGCGGCCTTAGCGGCAGCTCAGTGCTCGGCCAAGTGATAAAAATCCTACCGAGTGGTAAGTCTGTCTCCCACTCGCGGCCTTAGCGGCAGCTCAGTGCTCGGCCAAGTGATAAAAATCCTACCGAGTGGTAAGTCTGTCTCCCACTCGCGGCCTTAGCGGCAGCTCAGTGCTCGGCCAAGTGATAAAAATCCTACCGAGTGGTAAGTCTGTCTCCCACTCGCGGCCTTAGCGGCAGCTCAGTGCTCGGCCAAGTGATAAAAATCCTACCGAGTGGTGAGTCTGTCTTCCACTCGGGGGCTTAGCTACAGCCCACTGCTTGCCTAAGTGATAAAAATCCTACCGAGTGGTAAGTCTGTCTCCCACTCGCGGCCTTAGCGGCAGCTCAGTGCTCGGCCAAGTGATAAAAATCCTACCGAGTGGTGAGTCTGTCCCCCACTCGGGGGCTTAGCTGCAGCCCAGTGCTCGCCTAAGTGATAAAAATCCTACCGAGTGGCGAGTAATCCTCCCACTTGGGGGCTTAGCTGCAGCCCAGTGCTCGCCTAAGTGATAAAAATCCTACCGAGTGGCGAGCAATCCACCCACTCGGAGGCTTAGCTGTAGTCCAGTACTCGCCTAAGTTTGAAAAATCCTACCGAGTGGCGAGCAATCCTCCCACTCGGGGGCTTAGCTGCAGTCCAGTACTCGCCTAAGTTTGAAAAATCCTACCGAGTGGCGAGCAATCCTCCCACTCGGGGGCTTAGCTGCAGTCCAGTACTCACCTAAGTTTGAAAAATCCTACCGAGTGGCGAGCAATCCTCCCACTCGGGAGGCTTAGTTGCAGTCCAGTACCCGCCTAAGTTTGAAAATTCCTACCGAGCGGTGAGCAATCCTCCCGCTCGGAGGCTTCACTACAGTCCAGCACTCACCAACGTCAAGACCATTGCTGAGTGCCTTGCTGATGAGCTGATCAATGCTACTCAAGGATCGCCCGATCGGTCGACTGGAACGTCAAGACCATTGCTGAGTGCCTTGCTGATGAGCTGATCAATGCTACTCAAGGATCGCCCGATCGGTCGACTGGAACGTCAAGACCATTGCTGAGTGCCTTGCTGATGAGCTGATCAATGTTACTCAAGGATCACCAGATCGGTCGACTGGAATGTCAAGACCATTGCTGAGTGCCTTGTTGATGAGCTCATCAATGCTACTCAAGGATC
>LR880971.1:793180427-793190844 GCA_904067115.1 Aegilops sharonensis | reverse complement strand
ACGCAATATGCCCGATATGAGTACATACAACATGGCATCACAACAAAACTCTACAACTCAAAGTACTTTATTTAAGAGGCTCCGAGGAGCCATACATAACATATCCATACAGATAGGGGTCACATGACCCAACACTCAAGTCATACAAACATATAAGCACATGCGGAAGCAAACTAGTCTGAGTACAGACTCTAAAAAGAAAGAAAGCTTGTTGAAGCCCTTCTATCTACAGTGGCCCTTCACAAGCCTTGGATCACCACCTGGGTGGCTAGTTCACTCGTCGATGTCAAGGTCTACATAAAACCCATCGGAGGGGGCACTGTTGTCGTCTGAAAACATTAATTAAGCAAACATGAGTACGGAGGTACTCAGCAAGTCTTACAACAGAATCCTATTATACATGCACATTCTCAAGAAGGTGGTGGAGTTATTGCAGCAAGCCAGCTTTGACTCTTGGCTAAGCTATCCTACGTGACACCACTTGAAAAGCATTTGTCGCACACGAGTCCGCTATCACCAACACAATACTCCACCGTGGATCCTCTCTCGTCAAACCACGAGAGGGCCATCCGCGGTACTCACACTTATCTTGAGGCTTTTAGTAGTATCCATTTACTTGTCTATGAACTGTATAGGCAACCCAGAAGTCCTTCTCCGCGGACACGGCTATTCGAATAGATCATATTAACCCTGCAGGGGTGTACTTCTTCACACACGCTCTCACCACTTACCGCCGTTTACACGACATGTACTCGGCAACCTTCAAGCGGAAGCCCAACGTGGGTGTCGGCCACAGCCTACCTAAACACTCAAGTCTCTAGTCCAGGTTTATCGCCTATTCAGGTTCCATCCGCAGGGAGTCCGGCCGAGGTTTCCACATACGGCCCCGAACGATGTGTGCAGGGTTCCCGAAATACCAAACGGGCATTCGGTACACCAGGCCACGGTGTATCTACCGCATCATAGCCCACCCCTAGGGTCAGTGCTACGCACGGCCTCCAACACATATCCTACAAACACCAGAAACTAGTTGCAACTCCTGGACAGAGAACAAGGGTGGTTAAGAAGCCGAGAGGGTCCATTGGTTTCGGGCCCAATGCGTGGTAGTAACTATTTCATGGATCACTAACACAGAACTCAGTTCTTAGGGACGGCTTCAATGAAACAACCCACCATGTACTCCTACATGGCCTCTCATCGATACCTTTACCAAAACGTGTTCAACACTTTCACTCTCGAACCCGACACAACCTTTCACTCCAGTTCATCATCCCGATGAGCCAGACCTGACACAACTCTAAGCATAGCAAGCATAGCATGGTAGGAATCACAAACATGGCTCAATCAACTCCTACACATACTAGTGGGTTTCATCTAGTTACTGTGGCAATGACACGAGTCCACTAATCACCATCACAATACTCCACCATGGATCCTCTCTCGTCAACCCACGAGAGGGCCATCCGCGGCACTCACACTTATCTTGAGGCTTTTAGTAGTATCCATTTACTTGTCTATGAACTGTATAGGCAACCCAGAAGTCCTTCTCCGCGGACACGGCTATTCGAATAGATCATATTAACCCTGCAGGGGTGTACTTCTTCAAACACGCTCTCACCACTTACCGCCGTTTACACGACATGTACTCGGCAACCTTCAAGGGGAAGCCCAACGTGGGTGTGGGCCACGGCCTACCTAAACACTCAAGTCCCTAGTCCAGGTTTATCGCCTATTCGGGTTCCATCCGCAGGGAGTCCGGCCGAGGTTTCCACTAACGGCCCCGAACGATGTGTGCAGGGTTCCCGAGATACCAAACGGGCATTCGGTACACCGGGCCACGTGCCTACCGCAACACAGCCCACCCCTAAGGTCAGCGCTGCGTGCGGCCCCAGCATGCTACAAACACCAGAAACTACTTGCAACTCCTGGACAGAGAACAAGGGTGGTTAAGAAGCCGAGAGGGTCCATTGGTTTCGGGCCCAATGTGTGGTAGTAACTGTTTCATGGATCACAAACACAGAACTCAGTTCTTAGGGACGGCTTCAATGAAACAACCCACCATGTACTCCTACATGGCCTCTCATCGACACCTTTACCAAAACATGTTCAACACTTTCACTCTCGAACCCGACACAACCTTTCACTCCAGTTCATCATCCCGATGAGCCAGACCTGACACAACTCTAAGCATAGCAAGCATAGCATGGTAGGAATCACAAACATGGCTCAATCAACTCCTACACATACTAGTGGGTTTCATCTAGTTACTGTGGCAATGACAGGTCATGCAAAGGAAGTGGGTTCAACTACCGCAGCACACAACAGTTTGAATCGCGTTGTCTTAATGCAGTAAACAAGAGCAGAAGCGAGAACATTGGTTTGTATCGGAATGATCAATGGGTTGCTTGCCTGATGTAGTGGTGGTAGGATACTGCCCTTCAGACGGATATTCGGGGTTATCCTCGGAGGCAGAACCTATCACGAAAGACACACCGAACATAAACAACGCATGACAATATGCAACAATATGATGCATGCTATGACACGGCAATATGAATGTGTGTTGGCCTAATGCAAGCTGGAACAAAAAGGGATGAACTCATTTGAATCAAAGATTCAAATGTTAGCTCATTTAACATAGCCATAAAGGTGCATTACCTTAATATGCTTAAACAGCAAGGTTAACTTGTTCTATCATGCATGAAACCTTTACCAATGGATAGAATGTATTTTTCTGATCATTTTTCATATATAAATCTTTGCATTTGGAGTTACAGATTAATTTCTATGAATTTTTGAAGTTTGAACTATTTTCTGGAATTTCCTATAACAGAATAATTCCAGTAATTCATTTACTGCGTCAGCAATGCGTCAGGATGACGTCGGAGGTCAATGGGGACGTCCAGGTCTAACTGACCAGTGGGTCCCGCATGTCAGCAATTAATTTAACTAATTAAAATTAGTTTAAACTAGCTAGGTTAATTAGTCGGGAAGGGGGCCACCTGTCATAGACTCAGGAGAGTCAACCAGGGCCCGCCCTGGTCAAAGTCAGCGTCAACTACGCCGACGTTTAGCCGCCGGCGAGCCAGACGTGGCGGCGAGAGTGGTTTGGCCATTCCGGCAACCAAATGAGCCGCGGAGGGCGTCTAGGTGTGGCTGGGAACAACCCGCAGCTCTTGGTGGCATTGGCTGGGTTCGGGGTGGCCGGAAACGGCGCCGGCGACGACCTTGGCGGCCGCCGGAGTTCGGGTGATGACGAACCCGAGGCTACGGTGTGCGGTGAGGTGCGTGAAGTGGTGGGTTAGACGCTACGCGGTGCGGTGAGTATGTTAGACACCGAGGGGTGGCCGGTGGATGGCCGGGAGCACGTCGGCGACGAGCTCCGCGGCGGCGCGTGCGGGTGAGCTCCGTGCAGTCGCTACGAGGCTCGAGAGCGGGAAACGAAAGGAGGGGAAGGTAGTTAGGCTCACGGAGAACTCGAGGAAGCACACGGTGCGGTCGGGGACGAGTTGGTGCGGCGGTGACGTCGAAGGGGATCTCCGGCGACGGCGGAGTCGGGCGAGGTCGGTGCAGAGGACTCGGGCCACGCGAGCGCTCGGGGCTCGGCTAGCTCGAGGAAGAGGAGGGCGGCGGAGCTCCTAGACACGATGGGATGGCGCAAGGACGACGGAGAGCGCGACTACGGCGACGGTGCGGCTGCGGTGGCGTCGGCCATGGCGTGGGAGAGCGAAGGGGAGGAGCTGGGGAGGAGGAGAGGTGTCTGAGGGCTCGGGGGGGAGAGAGAGTGGGCGCTTCGCGTCGGCAGCTCGATGAGGGAAGCGGCGAGGCGGCGGCCAGCTGCGTGGCATGCATGCTGTGCTCGCCGTCGAGCGCCTGCCTGCCTGCCTGGCCAAGCCAAGCAGCTCGCTGGCGCGGCGGCTGGGCTGGGCCGGCAGGTGGGCCGGTTGGGTGGCGCCAGGTAAGGTTTTCCATTTCTGTTTCCTTTTTCTATTTTCTGTAACTTTGTGGACTTTTTAAAAATACCTAAACAGCTCCAAAATTCACCAAACTGCACCTGGTCCTTAGTTGGAATATTTCCAGCATGGAACATTTTAGTTTGGGATTATTTGGGCATTTGAAATATTTTATATAATTTAAATGCCCAAACTCAAATACTTATGATTTAATTCAAAAACCTTAGGATGACCTAGAAAATTGTGCACCACTTTTGGCAGAGGCTCTGAACCAAAGCAAAGGTGATGAGCATTTTAGAAGGACATTTCAGGTACATTGAAAATAATTTTAGTAAGCCCTAGTTGGATTCAAAAGGGGTTCTGGGGGTTTTGTCTTCCCCATTTCAATTTTTTGATGAAAGTTAAACATGATGCAACACACTAATGCATGGACTAGCTAGGATGTGACAACTCACCCCCACTCAAAAGAATCTCGTCCCGAGATTTAGGATCCGTTGCGAAAAAGGTGGGATACTCAAGTCGAAGACGATCCTCCCTTTCCCAAGTTGCTTCTTGCTCGGAATGGTTTGACCATTGAACCTTTAGAAACTTGATATTCTGACGTCGAGTGGTACGCTCGGCTTGATCAAGAATACGAACGGGATATTCTCGATAGGTGAGTTTATCTTGGAGATCAATCGTTTCGTGGTTCACTCCACGGATAGGATCCGAGAAGCAACGCCTGAGCTGAGAAACGTGGAAGACATCATGGACTCTGGAAAGATGCAGAGGTAGTTCCAATTGGTAGGCAACTTCTCCTCGTTTGGCAAGAATGCGAAAGGGTCGAATGTAACGAGGAGCCAACTTGCCTTTGATACCGAATCGATGGGTTCCCTTCAAAGGAGTAACCCGAAGGTAAGCCTTCTCGCGAATTTCATAAGCCATAGGCTTATGCTTGCGGTCATATTGGCTCTTTTGACAAGATTGGGCTGTTTTCAATTTCTCACGAATAACGCGAACCTGCTCTTCTGCTTCCTAGATCATATCCGGGCCAAAGAGTTGTCTCTCCCCGGTTTCTGACCAGTTAAGAGGCGTTCGACATTTCCTTCCATAAAGAACTTCGAAAGGAGCTTTGCCCAAGCTAGCTTGATAACTATTGTTATAAGCGAACTCGGCGAATGGAAGGCATTTCTCCCAATTCATGCCGAAGGAGATGACAGAAGCTCGAAGCATATCCTCTAGAATTTGATTGACTCGTTCTACTTGACCACTTGATTGAGGATGGAAGGCGGTGCTAAAGGAGAGACGAGTTCCCATAGCATTTTGGAAACTTTCCCAAAATCGAGAGGTGAAGAGAATTCCACGGTCTGAGTTAATCTCCAATGGAACACCATGAAGAGATACTATTCGAGAGATGTACAAATTAGCTAGCTGGCTAGCGGTTATACTCTCACGAACGGGTAGTAAGTGGGCTACTTTGGAAAGACGATCGACGACAACGAAGATAGCATTATTCCCTCTCTTGGTCCTGGGAAACCGGTAATGAAATCCATACCGATTTTATCCCATTTCCATTCGGGAATAGCCAAAGGTTGAAGGTACCAGCAGGCCGTTGATGCTCTGCTTTAACTCGACGACAGACGTCGCAGTTAGCAATGTATTGAGCGATTTCTCTCTTCATCCTAGTCCACCAAAACCTCTGGCGTAGGTCTTGATACATTTTAGTACTACCGGGATGAATGGTGAGGGGAGATTCATGAGCTTCCTTAAGGATCAGTCGCCTCAGGTTGCGCACCTTGGGAACCACTAGACGGTCTCCAAAGAACACGACACCTTGTTCATCGATGGAGAAACAATCTGTGACTCCTTTCTTGATGTTTCTCTTGATGAGGGAAATTCCCGGATCTACCTTCTGTGCCTTGATGATCTGATCCGTAAGGGTAGGTTTCGCCACCAGGGTAGAAAGGAATCCTCGAGGGACAATGTGAAGGTTAAGCTTACGAAATTCCTCATGGAGAAAAGGTTGACTTTGTTGTAACATCAGATTGTTACAATAAGGTTTGCGACTTCGTGCGTCAGCCATGACATTGGCTTTGCCTGGGGTGTAAGATATTCCTAAGTCGTAATCTGTAATCAACTCGACCCAACGTCTTTGCCTGAGATTCAAATCCGGTTGGGTGAAGATGTATTTCAAGCTTTGGTGATCGGTGTAAATTTCACAACGATTACCAAGAAGGTAATGTCGCCAGGTTTTGAGTGCATGGACCACTGCTGCAAGCTCTAGATCGTGTGTGGGATAGTTATCCTCATGTGAACGCAACTGTCGAGAAGCGTAGGCAATCACATGACGATCTTGCATGAGTATGCAACCTAGTCNTGACATTGGCTTTGCCTGGGGTGTAAGATATTCCTAAGTCGTAATCTGTAATCAACTCGACCCAACGTCTTTGCCTGAGATTCAAATCCGGTTGGGTGAAGATGTATTTCAAGCTTTGGTGATCGGTGTAAATTTCACAACGATTACCAAGAAGGTAATGTCGCCAGGTTTTGAGTGCATGGACCACTGCTGCAAGCTCTAGATCGTGTGTGGGATAGTTATCCTCATGTGAACGCAACTGTCGAGAAGCGTAGGCAATCACATGACGATCTTGCATGAGTATGCAACCTAGTCCTTGTCGCGAGGCGTCGCAATAGATAACAAAGTCCTTAGAAAAATCTGGTGGAACAAGTACGGGAGCAGATGTCAGGCGTCTTTTCAGTTCCTGAAAGCTGAACTCGCACTGTGGCGTCCATTCAAACTTTTTATCTTTCTTGAGGAGTTCGGTTAAAGGTTTAGCAACTTTGGAGAAATTCTCGACGAAGCGGCGGCAATAGCTCACTAATCCGAGGAAACTCCGTACTTGCTTGACCGATTCAGGTGGAGTCCAGTCAAGGACGGCTTGAACTCGCTCGGGATTGACAGCAATGCCCTTACCAGAGATTACATGGCCTAGATAGGTCACTTCTGGTAACCAGAATTCACACTTAGAGAATTTGGCATAAAGGCGGTGCTCTCGAAGTTTCATCAATACTAGCCTTAGATGTTCGGCATGTTCTTCCTCATTCTTGGAGTAGATGAGTATATCANGCGGCGGCAATAGCTCACTAATCCGAGGAAACTCCGTACTTGCTTGACCGATTCAGGTGGAGTCCAGTCAAGGACGGCTTGAACTCGCTCGGGATTGACAGCAATGCCCTTACCAGAGATTACATGGCCTAGATAGGTCACTTCTGGTAACCAGAATTCACACTTAGAGAATTTGGCATAAAGGCGGTGCTCTCGAAGTTTCATCAATACTAGCCTTAGATGTTCGGCATGTTCTTCCTCATTCTTGGAGTAGATGAGTATATCATCGAGGTATACCACGACGAATTTATGCAAATACTCCATGAAGATTGAGTTCATTAACCGAGAGAAGGTGGCTGGAGCATTGGTTAACCCGAAGGACATGACGGTGTACTCGTATTGGCCATAACGAGTAACAAAGGCCGTTTTAGGAATGTCCCCGTTCTTGATTTTGATTTGATGGTAGCCCAACCTCAAATCCATCTTGGAAAAGACTGAGGATCCAGCGAGCTGATCATACAGATCGTTGATCCTGGGGAGCGGATACTTGTTCTTGATAGTGACCAAGTTGACAGGTCGGTAATCTACAACCATCTGATCCGTTCCATCCTTCTTCTTGACAAAGAGGACGGGGCAAGCCCATGGAGATGAACTAGGACGGATGAAACCCTTTTGCAAGGACTCATCGAGTTGTTTCTTAAGCTCGGCTAGTTCTAGGGGTGCCATCTTATAAGGTCTTCTAGAGATTGGGACGGTTCCGGGAACAAGATCGATCACGAACTCGACATCCCTGTCAGGTGGAACACCTGGCAGTTCTTCTGGAAAGACATCCGGATAATCACGGACTACCGGAATATCTTCGAGGTCTGGAAGGGGGTTGGCATTTAAGGAGTAAAGCTGACGCTTAGCCACTCGGGTTAAAACATTAACTGTCTTGCCCGAAGGATGGGTGAGTTGAACAGTTCTAGTAGAGCAATCAATCTTATCATAATGGGCTGACATCCACTCCATACCCAAGATGATGTTTATGACCGAGGACTTGAGAGCTATTAGAGATGCAAGAAAGACTAATCTGTCGACAAGGATTTCATTTCCATGACTTATTCTAGAGGTTTGCCATCTAGAACCAGGAGTTTGAATTTCCATGGAGGTGTGCATGTCACAGAATGTGGTGTTGTGAAATCGAGCATAGCTCTCAGAAATAAATGAATGAGATGCTCTAGTATCAAAAAGAACAGTTGCCGGATGACAATTAACAAGGAGCGTACCGAGAACGACATTGGGATCCTCATGGGTTTCCTTAGCTGAAACATAGTTGACGTGGCCACGAGCGGTGCCAGCTGGTTTGGCGTAGAGCACCTTTCCTGCTGACTTACCACGGCCAACAGACTTTCCGATCTGACTGGGGTTGTTCTGGGGACACTCACGGATGTAGTGGCCCGTCTCTCCACACTTGAAACAGGTTATCATATTGGGGCGTGGAGCAGCATTAGCAGCGGGGCCACCATAAGTCTTGGGTGGTACATACTGCTGCTTGGGGCGAGGCGCCTCAAAGGATGGCCTCGGAGTGAACCTGGGTGGCAGAGCAGTGTTTGGAATCCAGACCCGGCGCTTCTGAGATCCAGAGCCGGATGAAGAACCAAAGTCACCGGAGTGCTTGCGTGAAGCTTCAAAGTCAGACTGTCCAGTTTCAGCACTGATAGCCTTATTGACTAACTTCTGAAAGGAGGTGCACTCGTGCAGACGAAGATCACGGTGAAGCTCGGGGCTAAGTCCCTTGCGGAACCTTGCCTGCTTCTTGGTGTCGGTAGAAACCTCTTCAGGAGCATAACGTGCTAGATTTCCAAACTCACGGCTGTATGCATCCACAGTCAGTCTACCCTGGGTGAAATTGCAGAACTCTTCCCTCTTACGATCCATGAGACCTTCCGGGATGTGATGCTCACGGAAAGCGGCACCGAATTCAGCCCAAGTAGTGATTTGGCCAACCGGGCGCATAGCCTCATAATTCTCCCACCAAAGGCTAGCAGGGCCTTCAAGGTGATAGGCGGCAAAGGTAACCTTGTCAGCTTCAGCCACGTTGGCAGAACGTAGCTTGTGGGAGATGCTGCGAAGCCAGTCATCCGCATCGAGAGGCTCAACGGAATATTTGAACTTCGGTGGATACAGCTTGACAAAGTCATTGAGTGACACCAGATCATTCCTTGGCTGGCGTGCGGTATTCTGCTCAATCCGCTCCAGCAAGCGATTGGTCTCACGCTTGTTGCATTCTGCCTCCAACATAACCTCGGCCAAAGAAGGCGGTTGAGGCAGATTTACATTCCTTGCTGCGCTAGCTTCTCCCTGCTCCGGAGCAGCAGGATTGTTGCGGGTGTGGACCATCCTAGGAAACAAAACAACGGTTAAAACCAGGATGGCAGAATTTAGCAAGGAAGTGCGGAATGTAATGGATAACACGGAATGCAGAGATGTTCATCCGTATGACATGGTAATATAGGAACTGCCATATATATACCAACGGTCATACACACCATTCATAGTTTAGTACAAGCCCGACGGAGTACAACTACAGTGAAAGGCGTTACATCTCATCGGAAGCATTCCAAACTCCTATACATTATTTTTCTACACTTCCGGAATGATACACACTAAGTCATTCCACAGGTCGCGCAGGACGGTGGAAATACAACTATTACAATACTAGGGATATTACTAGTAACTCAGACAGCTCCGTAGTAGTCCTCATAAAAGTCACCACCCAAGCCTGGAAGCGGAACATGATCATCCGGGAACAGACGGTCCTGTGGAGCTTGCGGACCATAGGGACTCGGATGTGGCCGTGGCCCAACAAACGGCGGCAGACGAGGTCCACGAGGAGGGGTGACGCCTCCTACCTCACGCCAGTCCATAAAATCTGGCAGACCAGCCCGCACAGGGTATATGTCCCTCATGTCCATGTATCCGGCTTGCACGGCAGGTGCAAACCGAGTCAGAGTGGCCCAGTGATCAGAGCGGGCATTAAAGAGCTCCATACGCAAGGCCCTGTTTTCACGGTCCTTGTCTTCCAGCATCTCTGAGTGGTGCGGAGGAGAGAGTCCTCATGGGATGCGTCGCTGTACATACCCCGAAGGTAACCATGCGCCCCAGGGAGGGATGCTGGCATGTAGCGGAAATCGGTGTTGCACAGCAAGGCAGTTCTGGCTCGAATAATAGTCGTCATTGAGTAGGCTGCATCCTGCACGGACATCCCAATAGTGATCCCAAGTCCATAGGAACAATGGAGTGGTTCAGTAGCTCCGGGATAAGATGGATATATCCTGACCGTGCACAGATATTGGCTTTGATTAAAATCTCTAAACTGCTCCTCGACGGTATATTC
>LR880971.1:793141709-793169908 GCA_904067115.1 Aegilops sharonensis | reverse complement strand
GCATCACTGGGACGGGAAGCTTTCGTCCGCTTCAATGCAATACCACATTACGCGTCTCTTACGCTTAAAATGCCCGGTCCACGTGGCATCATTTCATTAAAAGGTCGCCTGAGACCCCGGACACGGCTGGACGAGTCCGGAATAAATAAGCTAGGGGCTACCTAGCCGCACACCCCTTCACAAGGGTTTGCACATATAAGCCATAATGAGCTAGCATAGGCTCAGTTTTATTAATCTATATTTCAATTTTTATGCACTTTCTCGCACGATTTCTTTTCCAACCAAGTTCCACTCTTTTTACAGATGAACCACGTGCACACCCGTCCAGGATATGGCACAACGGAGACACAGGCGCAGACGTGCAGTAGGGACCCGTTGCAAGGACTCTTTTCAGACTAAGACCCTACGTAAACCTTTCTTACTGTCTCTTGTTGCTATAATCCCCTGGTTTATCATTATAACCAGAGTGGAGACTGGCGTTTTGGCATCGGCCGCGCCAGAGGAACCTGCCCGTACCTGGACACAAGGGGCTTAGGGCTTTGTTTTGCCCGCTGTTATAAAGACCGAACACCTTCGGGAGTGTTCGGCGTCTCGAGTTAGGCCTTATATGCATCAGCTCCGAATCATGTCTTTGGTCAAATGTTGGGTTTGCCCGGCTCCTGTGTTTTGCTGCCTTACATTCCGTATCATCGGCTAATGCGGCTCCAGGAGAACTACTACGATTGTGCCCCAGTTCGGCTGGGCGAGCACCTCAGTAGAGAAAGCCGAAAACTGACTGTCATGATACAGTGAGAGACTGGTCAACCACTCGATCGACCATAGGAATGTTTAGGATTCCTCCGCTTTGACGAAGGGCCGTTTCCCGGCCAGGCACATACGCGCCCCAAATTCGGATAGCGCGGTGCCCCCAGGGGCTATGTCGTAGCCCCACCCTCGAACTCCATGGCTAAGTGAAAGTGATAAAGCATTATAGTCCGGTTGCCTCGTTTGCTACGCTACCACCTCCTTTATAGGACCGAGACATCGGATTAAGTGTGAAAACGCGCTATTTTTTGCGAACACCCCCGCACCTTGTGCGTGGGGGCTGAAGCCGACGACTGCCATCTTTCAGGTTATACACACGTATACATGAACGGCCGCATAGGAGATATTCTATTACTTGAACGCACAAGTATAAAAGGCGCCTACATCATAAATATCGTTTTACATCATATAAACGTTCATTCGAACGTAACATTTTTTTAGCACTGCGACTCTATTACACGAGCACCACGCAGCACTTCGCCAAAGTAGTGCTCGGCGGGTAACCGGTTATCATCCGAACCCGGGGTCGCAACAACGGTGGCATCCATCTCTGTCCAATGTGTCTTCACACGGGCGAGCGCCATCCGCGCACCCTCAATGCAGGCCGACCGCTTCATCGCCTTGATATGCGGCACCGCCCCAAGAAATTGCTGCAATAAGCCCAAGTAACTCTTCGGCTGGGGCCTATCCGGCCGGATATGGGTCACTATATCCGTCATAGCAAGCCCGGACAACCTATTTAGCTCAGCCCACTCGGCCAAACGGTCGGTCAGCGGAAGTGAACGCTCCGGACTATGGAATTGAGACCAAAACAGCTCTTCCGTCTTGTGATCCTTCTGGCTTCTAAAATGCACAACGGCATCTGCCGCACTCGCTGCTAAGTCCATATAAGGGTCCTCTGAACCCCACAGTTGGCCCAACTGAGCATATTTTGGATCCGTAAACCTTCGGCGCAGCAGAAAAGGCTTGCCAGCTACAATATCTCCGGCCTGGCGCAGCTCTTCCTTTATAGCCCGCATTGCAGAGCGGGCATCCTTGGCTTCGGCGGTGGCCTTCCGCAGGTCTTCTTGCCCCGCTAGGCGCTCCTTCCCAAGAGCCTCATTGCGGTCGGTAGCATCTTTTAACTTCAGGGCCATTTCGGCCATCTCTTCCCTGCTCCGGCAGTGCGCGACCCTTTCGGCCGCTAACTCCTCGGCCGCCCTCGAGGCCGCCGCATTACTCCTTCTAGCCTGCTCCTTGGCTTGATCATGTTCGGCCCGAAGGCTCTCCACAGCCGCGGCACTATCTGCATCTCATGCACATATTGTAAGGAGCTGGCTTCGGCTCCCTTACAAAGTGACCGCGCAGTAACACTTACCTTGCGACTCATCAAGTCGCCTGCTGACCAGCGTGATGTCCGCATCCGCAACATCGAGTTGCCGCTTTAGTTCAGCAACTCCATCAGTCCGGCTGGCCCCCGGACGACCCGCCACCTGCATCGGCACGACGGGAATTTAAACCTGCGATTTTGATCCTCGGCACGCTGTCGATTTCGACAACCTACCGAGTCTCAGGGGCTACTATCTATACAGGGCGCATTCTATATGCAAAACTGTTAAAAGGTGTGTCATTTTTACGTACCTCAAACCCCGCCAGCAAACTCCTGATGGCATCGTGCAACCCGCCTTCGGCGGACGAAATCCTTTCAATCACCATGCTCATCAATGCGTGGTGATCTTCTGAGATAGACGCCTTCTCAAGCAGATCCTTCAGCCGTACACCAGTTGGCGCCGAACTATCCGGCTTTGCCAAACCCGGGGGCTCCCTCCGTGACGACACTTCAGGCTCGTCCGCCCTATCCGACGGCGCCCCGGACGGAGGCGTCTCGCTCTCTATCATCTCCGGACGAAGGTCCCCTGAAGACGAGCTCATTTGCGAAGGACGGAGATCCGAACTACAAGGTAAAAACTTTAGTTATCCTCAGAAGCACAAATTGGGATGTCCCTTATTATAAAACTCCTTTCTTTCTACTTACGGCTCGTTGGAGGACTGACTCTTTGGAGATGGTGCGGCCGGGGCCTCCCCGGACGCAGGGCCCTATGGCGAAGATTTCTTCCCCCGTTTAGGGGCTTTTGCCCCCGGGTCCTCGGAGGCAGTCCTCTTCTCCCCTTGGAGGGAGGGATTCTCGATCCCCCCTCTTTCAAGAGCCTCATTAGGCGAGGCAGTAGCTTCCCTGCTTTCCCCTTCGTCTCCCTCTGAAGGCGCAACCTCAAGCATCCGGACCAGCACGGGATCCGGCGCGGTCTCGGGGAGGGGGGGCGGACACCGTATCAATTTTGCTTCCGCTATCCACTCCTGTGTAGAAGGAAGTTGGTCATAAGGCGAATCATCGAAAGGCAAACAAACGGTATGACCGGACTCGGAACTACTTACTTGAGTACCCGGGCGATTGCAGCTTAGGCCAGCATCCTCGCTCAATTCCGGACGCACCTCTTGCGATCCGAAGAATAATTTGTACATCTCCAGGGGTGTCATACCCATGAAGTGTTGAAGAATCCGTGGGCCCTCCGGATTAAACTCCCATAGCCGGAGAGGGCCGCGTTTGCAGGGCGGGAGACGCCTAATCAGCATAACCTGCATCACCACCACCATATCGACCTCCCTCGTTTGGAGATCTCGAATCCGGCCCTGCAGTAGGGGCACGTCCTTTGACGGCCCCCAGTTGAGCCCTTGGTTGACCCACGACATCAACCGTCGTGGAGGTCCCGGGCGGAATAAGGGCGGCGGCTTTTGTCTGCGGCCCCTTGGAACGGTGATATAGAACCACTCTTGCTGCCACGGGCCGAGCTCCTCTTGGAAGGAGCCAGCGGGCCACGGGGCATCGGCCCTCTTACTTATGGCCGCCCCGCCACACTCCGCTTGACGCCCCCCGATCATCTTTGGCGCCACATTGAAGGTCTTCAGCCACAGGCCGAAGTGGGGGGTGACGCGGAGGAAGGCTTCACAGACGACAATAAATGCGGAAATATGGAGGATGGACTCTGGAGCCAAATCGTGGAATTCCAGCCCATAGTAAAACATGAGCCCTCTCACAAAAGGATCCATCGGGAAGCCTAAACCCCGACGGAGGTGGGATACGAAAACGACATACTCGCCGGGCTCGGGGTGGGGATGGCCCGCCCTTTGGCAGGCAACCTGTGCGAAATCTCATAAGCCAGGTACTTGGCCTCCCGCAGCTTCAGCACGTCCTCCTCCATGACGGAGGAGGGCATCCACCGGCCCTGGAGGTCGGAACCGGACATCGTTGAAAGTCCGAAGCGCTCGAATCTGGAGCTCTAGGTGCTGGAACTTGGAGCGGGGAGAGGATTCGATGGAGGATTGAAGAAAAGGAACGAGCCTTGGTCCTGTTATAAAGAGGGAGAATACCAAGAGCCGTCTCCGTGACCGTTTGGGACTCGCCTTCGATAGAGGGGGCGTGGCGAACGGGCGCGGTTGGGTTACCCACGTCTGTATTAATGAGAATCCCAGATTAAGGGGAAACACGATCTCTGCTTCGACAAGACGTGCCAAGGATACCGCTTCGCTAAATGCGCTGAGGTGGTAGAGTAAAAAACGATTTAAATAATGGCTTGGTAGTGGCGTGATGTCATGCCGCAGAAAACGTCAGCAGATGGAACTTGTGTATATATTATTCTCTCTACGGTGGAATGTGGAATTTATTTTGCAGAGCCGGACACTATCCTGGTGTTCACAATCTTCTATCATTCGGAGGAGGAAGCCGCCTTGAAATGCCAAGAAATATACGCGCCGGACTTATCGTCATTGAAGCCTGGTTCAGGGGCTACTGAGGGAGTCCTGGATTAGGGGGTGTCCGGATAGCCGGACTACCATCATCAGCCGAACTATCATTGGCTGGACTATCATCATCGACCGGACTCCAAGACTATGAAGATACAAGATTGAAGACTTCGCCCCGTGTCCGGATGGGACTTTCCTTGGCGTGGAAGGCAAGCTTGGCGATACGGATATGTAGATCTCCTACCATTGTAACCGACTCTATGTAACCCTAGCCCTCTCCGGTGTCTATATAAACCAGATGGCTCTAGTCCGTAGGACTCGAACAACAACCCTTACAATCATACCATAGGCTAGCTTCTAGGGTTTAGCCTCCTTGATCTCGTGGTAGATCCACTCTTGTAAACATCCACAATATCAATATCAATCGAGTAGGATGTAGGGTTTTACCTCCATCAAGAGGGCCCGAACCTGGGTAAAACATCGTGTCCCTCGTCTCCTGTTACCATCCGCCTAGACGCACAGTTCGGGACCCCCTACCCGAGATCCGCCGGTTTTGACACCGACAACCTTGTTCATCAATGGAGAAACAATCTGTGACTCCTTTCTTGATGTTTCTCTTGATGCGAGAAATTCCCGGATCTACCTTCTGTGCCTTGATGATATGCGAGAAATTCCCAGACGTCGCAGTTAGCAATGTATTGAGCGATTTCTCTCTTCATCCTAGTCCACCAAAACCTCTGGCGTAGGTCTTGATACATTTTAGTACTACCGGGATGAATGGTGAGGGGAGATTCATGAGCTTCCTTAAGGATCAATCGCCTCAGGTTGCGCACCTTGGGAACCACTAGACGGTCTCCAAAGAACACGACACCTTGTTCATCGATGGAGAAACAATCTGTGACTCCTTTCTTGATGTTTCTCTTGATGAGGGAAATTCCCGGATCTACCTTCTGTGCCTTGATGATCTGATCCGTAAGGGTAGGTTTCGCCACCAGGGTAGAAAGGAATCCTCGAGGGACAATGTGAAGGTTAAGCTTACGAAATTCCTCATGGAGAAAAGGTTGACTTTGTTGTAACATCAGATTGTTACAATAAGGTTTGCGACTTCGTGCGTCAGCCATGACATTGGCTTTGCCTGGGGTGTAAGATATTCCTAAGTCGTAATCTGTAATCAACTCGACCCAACGTCTTTGCCTGAGATTCAAATCCGGTTGGGTGAAGATGTATTTCAAGCTTTGGTGATCGGTGTAAATTTCACAACGATTACCAAGAAGGTAATGTCGCCAGGTTTTGAGTGCATGGACCACTGCTGCAAGCTCTAGATCGTGTGTGGGATAGTTATCCTCATGTGAACGCAACTGTCGAGAAGCGTAGGCAATCACATGACGATCCTGCATGAGTATGCAACCTAGTCCTTGTCGCGAGGCGTCGCAATAGATAACAAAGTCCTTAGAAAAATCTGGTGGAACAAGTACGGGAGCAGATGTCAGGCGTCTTTTCAGTTCCTGAAAGCTGAACTCGCACCGTGGCGTCCATTCGAACTTTTTATCTTTCTTGAGGAGTTCAGTTAGAGGCTTAGCAACCTTGGAGAAATTCTCGACGAAGCGGCGGCAATAGCTCGCTAAACCGAGGAAACTCCGAACTTGCTTGACCGATTCAGGTGGAGTCCAGTCAAGGACGGCTTCAACTCGCTCGGGATTGACAGCAATGCCCTTACCAGAGATTACATGGCCTAGATAGGTCGCTTCTGGTAACCAGAATTCACACTTAGAGAATTTGGCATAAAGGCGGTGCTCTCGAAGTTTCATCAATACTAGCCTTAGATGTTCGGCATGTTCTTCCTCATTCTTGGAGTAGATGAGTATATCATCGAGGTATACCACGACGAATTTATCCAAATACTCCATGAAGATTGAGTTTATTAACCGAGAGAAGGTGGATGGAGCATTGGTTAACCCGAAGGACATGACGGTGTACTCGTATTGGCCATAACGAGTAACAAAGGCCGTTTTAGGAATGTCCCCGTTCTTGATTTTGATTTGATGGTAGCCCAACCTCAAATCCATCTTGGAAAAGACTGAGGATCCAGCGAGCTGATCATACAGATCATTGATCCTGGGGAGCGGATACTTGTTCTTGATAGTGACCAAGTTGACAGGTCGGTAATCTACAACCATCCGATCCGTTCCATCCTTCTTCTTGACGAAGAGGACGGGGAAAGCCCATGGAGATGAACTAGGACGGATGAAACCCTTTTGCAAGGACTCATCGAGTTGTTTCTTAAGCTCGGCTAGTTCTAGGGGTGCCATCTTATAAGGTCTTCTAGAGATTGGGACGGTTCCGGGAACAAGATCTATCACGAACTCGACATCCCTGTCAGGTGGAACACCTGGCAGTTCTTCTGGAAAGACATCCGGAAAGTCACGGACTACCGGAATATCTTCGAGGTCTGGAAGGGGGTTAGCATTTAAGGAGTATAGCTGACGCTTAGACACTCGGGTTAAAACATTAACTGTCTTGCCCGAAGGATGGGTGAGTTGAACAGTTCTAGTAGAGAAATCAATCTTAGCATAATGGGCTGACATCCAGTCCATACCCAAGATGATGTTTATGTCCGAGGACTTGAGAGCTATTAGAGATGCAAGAAAGACTAATCTGTCGACAAGAATTTCATTCCCATGACTTATTCTAGAGGTTTGCCATCTAGAAACAGGAGTCTGAATTTCCATGGAGGTGTGCATGTCACAGAATGTGGTGTTGTGCAGTCGAGCATAGCTGTCAGAAATAAATGAATGAGATGCTCCAGTATCAAAAAGAACAGTTGCCGGATGACAATTAACAAGGAGCGTACCAAGAACGATGTTGGGATCCTCATGGGTTTCCTCAGCTGAAACATAGTTGACGTGGCCACGAACAGTGGCAGCTGGTTTGGCGTAGAGCACCTTTCCTGCTGGCTTACCACGGCCAACAGACTTTCCGATCTGACCGGGGTTGTTCTGGGGACACTCACGGATGTAGTGACCCGTCTCTCCACACTTGAAACAGGTTATCATATTGGGGCGTGGAGCAGCATTAGCAGCGGGGCCACCATAAGTTTTGGGCGGTACATACTGCTGGTTGGGGCGAGGCGCCTCAAAGGATGGCCTCGGAGTGAACCTGGGTGGCAGAGCAGTGTTTGGAATCCAGACCCGGCGCTTCTGAGATCCAGAGCCGGATGAAGAACCAAAGTCACGGGAGTGCTTGCGTGAAGCTTCAAAGTCAGACTGTCCAGTTTTCAGCACTCATAGCCTTGTTAACTAACTTCTGGAAGGAGGTGCACTCGTGCAGACGAAGATCACGGCGAAGCTCGGGGCTAAGTCCCTTGCGGAACCTTGCCTGCTTCTTGGCGTCGGTAGAAACCTCTTCAGGAGCATAACGTGCTAGATTTCCAAACTCATGGTTGTATGCATCCACAGTCAGTCTACCCTGGGTGAAATTGCATAACTCTTCCCTCTTACGATCCATGAGACCGTCCAGGATGTGATGCTCACGGAAAGCGGCACTGAATTCAGCCCAAGTAGTGATTTGGCCAACCGGGCGCATAGCCTCATAATTCTCCCACCAAAGGCTAGCAGGGCCTTCGAGGTGATAGGCGGCAAAGGTAACCTTATCAGCTTCAGCCACGTTGGCAGAACATAGCTTGTGGGTGATGCTGCGAAGCCAGTCATCCGCATCGAGAAGCTCAACGGAATGTTTGAACTTCGGTGGATACAGCTTGACAAAGTCATTAAGTGACACCAGATCATTCCTTGGCTGGCGTGCGGTATTCTGCTCAATCCGCTCCAGCAAGCGATTGGTCTCACACTTGTTGCGTTCTGCCTCCAACATAACTTCGGCCAAAGAAGGCGGTTGAGGCAGATTTACACTCCTAGTTGCGCTGGCTTCTCCCTGCTCCGCAGCAGCAGGATTGTTGCGGGTGTTGACCATCCTAGGAAACAAAACAACGGTTTAAACCAGGATGGCAGAATTTAGCAAGAAGTGCGGAACGTAATGGATAACACGGAATGCAGGGATGTTCATCCGTATGACATGGTAATATAGAAACTGCCATATATATACCAACGGTCATACACACCATTCATAGTTTAGTACAAGCCCAACGAAGTACAACTACAGTGAAAGGCGTTACATCTCATCGGAAGCATTCCAAACTCCTATACATTATTTTTCTACACTTCCGGAATGATACACACTAAGTCATATTCCACAGGTCGCGCAGGACGGTGGAAATACAACTATTACAATACTAGGGATACTACTACTAACTCAGACAGCTCCGTAGTAGTCCTCATAAAAGTCACCACCCAAGCCTGGAAGCGGAACATGATCATCCGGGAACAGACGGTCCTGTGGAGCTTGCGGACCAAAGGGACTCGGATGTGGCCGTGGTCCAACAAACGGAGGCAGACGAGGTCCACGAGGAGGGGTGATGCCTCCTACCTCACGCCACTCCATAAAATCTGGCAGACCAACCCGCACAGGGTACAAGTCCCTCATGTCCATGTATCCGGCTTGCACGGCAGGTGCAAACCGAGTCAGAGTGGCCCAGTGATCAGAGCGGGCATTAAAGAGCTCCATAGGCAAGGCCCGATTTTCACGGTCCTTGTCTTCCAACATCTCAGTAGTGGTGCGGAGGAGAGAGTCCTCATGGGATGCATCGCTGTACATACCCTGAAGGTAACCATGCGACCCAGGGAGGGATGCTGGCATGTAGCGGAAGTCGGTGTTGCACAGCAAGGCAGTTCTGGCTCGAATAATAGTCATCATTGAGTAGGCTGCATCCTGCACGGACATCCCAATAGTGATCCCAAGTCCATAAGAACAGTGGAGCGGTTCAGTAGCTCCGGGATAAGATGGATATATCCTGACCGTGCACAGATATTGGCTTTGATTAAAGTCTCTAAACTGCTCCTCGACGGTATATTCGGGATACCATCGGTAACCGGTCTCGACCATCACCCGAACCAACATGGTCGTGTGACCACACACATCAATGCAACGGGTCAGAGGAACCACTTGGTTCTGGGGACGGGTGGCCATCTGAATGCACAGCCACAATACAAAGGCATTAGAATTTCTAGGGAAAATCAGGCAGCATAACATCTGTAAATGCTCAAGAACAGATTTGAGACATTCAAAATCAGATTGCAAAACCCCTCAACAACATCATATCAAGGTTCTGGTCCAATTGATAGCATACTAAAAATAGTAGAAACTGAATTGAGGCTGTAACCAACAATCCTATAAGTTACTACGGATTAGTAACACGTGAACCTGATAGAGAGAAGAGAGCCTAGTCCTATACCCACGTAGAATGAGAAGAGGATGACTCAGATCAGAGGGCATAAGGTAAAAGAGTAAAAAGAGCCTTACGTTCCCTCCCACAATCAATTCCCCTACCTATAACTAAAGCATTTCTAGACTCGACATCGAACAGTTTGGCTTAGCGAACCTACAGGCAGTCCTGCTCTGATGCCAACGCTGTCAGGACCCCGATTCCAAGTCACATCGACCTAGCCGGTAACACCTCATATCACTTTGTGGCCTCACGCACGGTATTCCCACGGGTGTCGCCTTACCATGGCCCGGGACCATTTGCGCCTTTTGGCTCACGTATATGATAGTGTCGCTAGCATCCATATGACAAAGAACCCGGGCCGACATGGCTAGTCGTGAACCCAAAGCGGCGCTAACCCATGTGGACAGGCATCCATGAATCACATCGAGCATGTCGGTCATCAACGTATGAATTCGGGCTGTAGCACTGGGCTAACAGGACTCCGGTATCCCGGGCTGTAGCGGGCTAGGCAGGACTCCGAATATCACCGCGTGACATTTCCCCCGAAGGGACAGACATAGGAAAGAAGTGAAACACATGCCGGCCAGTCAAGTGTCCAAGCAGTAGTGTTGGGCTAGCAGGACTCCGTTGAACCGGGCTGTAGCGGATTACTATCGCTCAGAAGCACAAGACTACATTTCCCCATATGAGAGGCTGCCAAGGATAAACAACTAGTTTGTCGGATCCCACTCATACCAAGCATTTCAATCATACACGCAATATGCCCGATATGAGTACATACAAAATGGCATCACAACAAAACTCTACAACTCAAAGTACTTTATTTAAGAGGCTCCGAGGAGCCATACATAACATATCCATACAGATAGGGGTCACATGACCCCACACTCAAGTCATACAAACATACAAGCACATGCGGAAGCAAACTAGTCTGAGTACAGACTCTAAAAAGAAAGAAAGCTTGTTGAAGCCCTTCTTTCTACAGTGGCCCTTCACAAGCCTTGGATCACCACCTGGGTGGCTAGTTCACTCGTCGATGTCAAGGTCTAGATAAAACCCATCGGAGGGGGCAGTGTTGTCGTCTGAAAACATTAATTAAGCAAACATGAGTACGGAGGTACTCAACAAGTCTTACAACAGAATCCTATTATACATGCACATTCTCAAGAAGGTGGTGGAGTTATTGCAGCAAGCCAGCTTTGACTCTTGGCTAAGCTATCCTACGTGACACCACTTGAAAAGCATTTGTCGCACACGAGTCCACTATCACCAATACAATACTCCACCGTGGATCCTCTCTCGTCAACCCATGAGAGGGCCATCCGCGGTACTCACACTTATCTTGAGGCTTTTAGTAGTATCCATTTACTTGTCTATGAACTGTATAGGCAACCCAGAAGTCCTTCTCCGCGGATACGGCTATTCGAATAGATCATATTAACCCTGCAGGGGTGTACTTCTTCACACACGCTCTCACCACTTACCGCCGTTTACACGACATGTACTCGGCAACCTTCAAGTGGAAACCCAACGTGGGTGTCGGCCACAGCCTACCTAAACACTCAAGTCTCTAGTCCAGGTTTATCGCCTATTCAGGTTCCATCCGCAGGGAGTCCGGCCGAGGTTTCCACATACGGCCCCGAACGATGTGTGCAGGGTTCCCGAAATACCAAACGGGCATTCGGTACACCGGGCCACGGTGTATCTACCGCATCATAGCCCACCCCTAGGGTCAGCGCTATGCACGGCCTCCAACACATATCCTACAAACACCAGAAACTAGTTGCAACTCCTGGACAGAGAACAAGGGTGGTTAAGAAGCCGAGAGGGTCCATTGGTTTCGGGCCCAATGCGTGGTAGTAACCTTTTCATGGATCACAAACACAGAACTCAATTCTTAGGGACGGCTTCAATGAAACAACCCACCATGTACTCCTACATGGCCTCTCATCGATACCTTTACCAAAACGTGTTCAACACTTTCACTCTTGAACCCGACACAACCTTTCACTCCAGTTCATCATCCCGATGAGCCAGACCTGACACAACTCTAAGCATAGCAAGCATAGCATGGTAGGAATCACAAACATGGCTCAATCAACTCCTACACATACTAGTGGGTTTCATCTAGTTACTGTGGCAATGACAGGTAATGCAAAGGAAGTGGGTTCAACTACCGCAGCACACAACAGTTTGAATCGCGTTGTCTTAATGCAGTAAACAAGAGCAGAAGCGAGAACATGGGTTTGAATCAGAATGATCAATGGGTTGCTTGCCTGATGTAGTGGTGGTAGGATACTGCCCTTCAGACGGATATTCGGGGTTATCCTCGGAGGCAGAACCTATCATGAAAGACACACCGAACATAAACAACACATGACAATATGCAACAATATGATGCATGCTATGACATGGCAATATGAATGTGTGTTGGCCTAATGCAAGCTGGAACAAAAAGGGATGAACTCATTTGAATCAAAGATTCAAATGTTAGCTCATTTAACATAGCCATAAAGGTGCATTTTCTTAATCTGCTTAAACAGAAAGGTTAACTTGTTCTGTCATGCATGAAACCTTTACCAATGGATAGAATGGATTTTTCTGATCATTTTTCATATATAAATCTTTGCATTTGGAGTTACAGATTAATTTCTATGAATTTTTGAAGTTTGAACTATTTTCTGGAATTTCCTATAAGAGAATAATTCCAGTAATTCAATTACTGTGTCAGGAATGCGTCAGGGTGACGTCAGAGGTCAACGGGGACGTCCAGGTCAAACTGACCAGTGGGTCCCGCATGTCAGCACTTAATTTAACTAATTAGAATTAGTTTAATCTAACTAAGTTAATTAGCAGGGGGGCCCACCTGTCATAGACTCAGGAGAGTTAACCAGGGCTCACCCTGGTCGAAGTCAGGGTCAACTACGCCGGCGTTTAGCCGCCGGCGAGCCAGACGCGGCGGCGAGAGTGGTTTTGAGCGTTCCAGCAACCAAATGAGCCACGGAGGGCGTCTACGTGTGGCTGGGAGCAAGCCGCAGCTCTTGGTGGCGTTGGCTGGGCTCGGGGTGGCCGGAAACGGTGCCGGCGACGACCTTGGCGGTCGCCGGAGTTCGGGTGATGACGAACTCGTGGCTACGGGGTACGGCGAGGTGCGTGAAGTAGTGGGTTAGACTCTACGTGACGCGGTGAGCATGTTAGACACCGTGGGGTGACCGGTGGATGGCCGGAAGCACGTCGGCGACGAGCTCCACGTTGGCGCGTGCGGGTGAGCTTCGTGCAGTCGCTACGAGGCTCGGGAGCGAGAAAGGGAAGGAGGGGGAGGTAGCTGGGCTCACGGCGATCTCGAGGAAGCAAACGGTGCGGTCGGGGACGAGCTGGTGCGGCGGTGACGTCGAAGGGGATCTCCGGTGACGGCAGAGTCGGGCGAGGTCGGTGCAGAGGCCCCGGGCCACGCGAGCGCTCGGGGCTCGGCTAGCTCGAAGAAGAGGAGGGCGGCGGAGCTCCTAGACACGACGGAATGGCGCAAGGACGACGGAGAGCGCGACTACGGCGACGGTGCGGCTGCGGTGGCGTCGGCCATGGCGTGGGAGAGCGAGGGGAGGAGCTGGGGAGGAGGAAAGGTGTCTGCGGGCTCGGGGGGGGGGGGGAGAGAACGTTCCGCGGCGACAGCTCGGCGAGGGAATCGGCGAGGCGGCGGCCAGCTGCGTGGCACGCATGCTGTGCTCGCCATCGAGCACCTGCGTGCCTGCCTGGCCAAGCCAAGCAGCTCGCTGGCGCGGCGGCTGGGCTGGGCCGGCAGGTGGGCCGTTGGGTGGCGCCAGGTAAAAGTTTTTCATTTCTGTTTCTTTTTCTATTTTCTGTAACTTTGTTGCATTTCTAAAAATACCTAGACAACTCCAAAATTCACCAAACTACACCTGGTCCTTAGTTGGAATATATCCAGCATGGAACATTTTAGTTTGGGATTATTTGAGCATTTGGAATATCTTATATAATTTAAATGCCCAAATTCAAATAGCTAGAGATTTAATCCAGTGACCTTAGAGTGACCTAGAAATATGTGCATCACTTCTGACAGTGGTTTAGGACCAAAGCAAAGGTGATGAACATTTTAGAAGGGCATTCCAGGTTCATTGAAAATAATTTTAGTAAGCCCTAGTTGGATTCAAAGGGGTTCTGGGGGTTCTGTCTTCCCCATTTCAAATTTCTGATGAAAGTTAAACATGATGCAACACACTAATACATGGACTAGCTAGGATGTGACATTCGTAGAGGGCCGTCTTGCTCTGTGAAGAGCTTGAAAGTCGTGGCGGGAGACTAGGCGGCGTGCCTGATATGCTTCCCTGCTGCCACCCTCCACGGTCCTATCGTGTGGCGCCACGCGGCAGGGGCAGTCTGCTGGCCCACGCGCGCGACGGGACGGGCCGTCAGGCGGGGCCCGCCACTACCACGCCTCGGCAGCGAACGGATCCGCTGCGGCCGTGTGAACGGTTGGGCTTCTCACGCCGTTACTGCGCGCAGTAACTTCGTGGGTTAAATCGTGGGCGGCGTAGGGCTCTGAGCGCAGTTAATCCCACGCCCGCCCCCTCGGCTTCTCAGCCTCCAAGGCTATAAGTAGGAGGGGGGAGTGGAGCGGCAAAGCACGCGCGCCCATCTCCCCCGCTCCCCGTCTCCTCGTGCCTCCTCTCTCCTTCTTCTTGCCATCGGCGAGCAGATCCACACCGCACCCGCCAGCGATGAGCTCTTTCTCCGCCACCACGGCTCCGGCGGTGCGTTCCGGCGGTTGACGGCTCGGTGGTCGACGACGACCTCATTGAGTTCCTCCGCAAGACGCGCCGCCTCCCCGGCGCACACCTCGTTCGAGCCCGCACCACACCGGAGAGGGATATATCGCCGGCGCCGGAGGAGGGCGAGCGGGTCATCTTCCGCTCGCACCTTATGCGCGGCCTGGGGCTGCCGGCGAGCGGCTTCTTCCGCTCCTTCTTGGAGTTTCACGGCCTCCAGCCGCACCACCTTACCCCGAATACGGTGGTGCTGCTGTCCGCCTTCGCCACTCTGTGCGAAGGTTTCCTTGGCGTTCTCCCCACCATCGAGCTGTGGGGAGAATTCTTCTCTTCTAAGCTCGACACGCACATCGCCGGCGTGCCGGCTCAATGCGGCGCCTTCATCGCGATGCGGCGCTCGACAGCCGACAACCCCTTCCCTTCCATCTTGCTGATCAAGTCGGTGAAGATGTGGCAGCGCTCGTACTTCTATGTGAAGAACCTCGCCTCCGACGGCGACTGGGTTAATCTGCCGCCTTACGAAGCCGGCGCCCCAGCTGGGAGGCTCCCCAGCTTGTCTCATCGAGTCAAGACACTGTCTCCCGCCGGGGCCGCCGCCGTAGCGCGACTCCGAGTCTTGACGCAGTCGGAGGGCCTCGTCGGGGCCGACTTGCTGGCCGCCTTCGTGGCGCGCCGAGTCCTCCCGCTCCAAGGCCGGCCTCACCTGATCTGTCAGATGAACGGCCACCGAGACCCGAGTCGGATGAGCACCAAGGAGATGCCCCGAGCGGAGGTGGCAAACATGGTGAATCATATCGCGAACTGCAAGTTCGGGGAGGACTGGCAGTTCGACAAGGAGCCGTACTCGCGCGCCAACCCCCCTCCAGTGGTAAGTCGCATCTCCTTATTGCTTTGTCTTCTTTATAGCCGAATCCGACTTCTGATTTTCGTTGTTTTCTTCTGAGCTAGAACCCCCTCATGCAGCCTGCAGCCGGTGTCGCGAGACAGCCCCGCGAGTTCGTCCCCGACCGTGCGGAGAGCGACGTCGACGACCCCGACTTGGGGGCGGCGGCGATGGAAGCCGACGCCGAAGGCGGAGGAGGAGGAGTGGGAAGCGGCCTCAGGCTCTCGGCCACCTTCGCCGACTGGCCTGAGGACGACGCCGAAGGGGAAGTCACCCCGCGCCATCAGCTGAGGGTCAGCCCCGTGGGCGCAGGCTCCTCCGCCGGCCTGGCCGGCCAAGGCGGCGCGAAGAGGCGTCACGCCGGGCCGAGTGCGCCCGGCGGCAAGTTGAAGAAATTCAAGGGGGCGGCCGCCGCGACCAAACGGGAGGAGGCGGCCGCGAAGGCCAACCGCTTCCATAGGGAAGTGAGAAGGCCGCCGCTAGTCTCTGCGTAAGTTTTTTCGCTTTGTCTTTATTTTTCTCCGGTGAATCTTGTCCGAGTCTTCTTTTACATTCCTCCCCTTTTTTCTTCAGGGCCCCCCTTTCCCTTGAGAGAGTCGCCGTCCCCTCCGTCATGGGGTCGGCAGAGACGTCCGCCAATACTTGGCAGGTCGACCCCGCTGCCGACCTCCGGGAGGCGACGGAGCGAAACGCGCGGGAGAAGCGCGACGAGGAGGAGGCCGACCGCCTGGAGAAGGCGGAAACCGAGAAGGCGGCTGCCTCCGCCCAGAAGAAGCTGGAGGATGCTGAAGCCGCCCTTGCGGCGAGACGGCGAGCTGAGGAGGCCGCACCTCGCCAATCGGCGGTGCTCGTCGTCCCACTGTCCTCCGCACTGCCGCCTCCAGAATTCATGGAGCAGACCGGAGAAGCCGGCGCCGAGAACCCCATTGTGGAGAGGGAGAGCAGCAAGGCCTCCATGACGGACACGCCAGTGCCGCCGCCTCCGCCTCTATCGCCGTCTGGGAGGGCCCATGGCAAGCAGCCGGCAGGCCCGCCGGTGCCGCCGACTGAGGATGAGGCGAGGCTGCTTCTTCAGGTCGCCTCGCCAGTGCGACGCCGCCTCGAGAAGGCGACTTCGGCGCCGCGGCCCCTGGAGGTCGGAGCCGCCAGCTCGGCCATCCCAGACGCCGAGGCGACGAGTGCCGCGCCCGCTGGGTGGGTGCGTGGAGGCGGCACAGGCCCGCTGAACCAGGCGCTTCTGGAAGTCCAAGCGAAGCTGCGAGCCGAAGGCGACGCCCTTCAGATCTGCACCAAGGCGCATCTAGTGTCGCGAGCGACCGTCCGGGTATGC
Organism: Aegilops sharonensis; assembly: GCA_904067115.1. Classification (NCBI taxonomy): domain Eukaryota; kingdom Viridiplantae; phylum Streptophyta; class Magnoliopsida; order Poales; family Poaceae; genus Aegilops; species Aegilops sharonensis. The sequence goes on along the minus strand of LR880971.1, from coordinate 793,152,992 downwards.
TTTCCTCTTTGATTCTAGTTTTTCTTGCTCTTCTCTGTGGGGGCACGCCAGCGCACCCACTGGGTGTAGTCCCCGAGTTTCAGGCCGGCTGCTGAGCAGGCCGCTCGGAACTCCTTCTGGCGAGTTCCAAGTATTTATCTTTGTCCGAAATTTTTGTTTGCAGGAGTATCACAACCTCCGCGCCACTGCCTTCAACCGCAACGTTGAGGAGTTGAGCAAGCGGACTGCCGACTTGGCGGAAAGCCGGAGTAAGTTCTTTTCCTTTTCTTCGCGGGGGCGCGCTGGCGCACCCGCGAGCTGTAGTCCCCGAGATTCGGGCCGACTGCTGAGCAGTCGGGCGGGATCTTCCCGGCGATCTTCCTTCTTGGCAACTTCGACGTCTCCTTCCTTGTTCTTCTTTTTTCGCGGGGGCGCGCTGGCGCACCCGCGGGCTGTAGTCCCCGAGATTCGGGCCGACTGCTGAGCAGTCGGGCCGGATCTTCCCGGCGATCTACTTTGCTGACGACTTATTCGTCTCTTTCTTTTGTTCTTCAGGGGCCAACGCCACTCTCCAGGAGCAGCTGGGTGAAGTTAACACCGCCCTGCGCGTCAAGGGGGAGGAGTGCAGCAAGCTCGCTGCGGAGCACGATCTGCTTGCTGCGCAGCTGGCCAAGCAGAAGGAGCTGCTCAAGAAGGCGAAGGAAGAGGCCGAGAAGAAGGAGGCTGCTCTTCTGGCTGAGTTCGAGAGCGAGCGCTCCTCCTGGACCGACAAGGAGGCGATGCTGACCTCCGGCTTCCACGAGATCGAGGATATCATCGATGGTGAGCTTTCTTTCTTTGAGTCTCCGACTATGTGTCGGGCTGACTTCTGATTTTTTGACTTGCTTCTTTTTTTTGTCTTGGCAGACTTCTTCCCTGGCCACTCGCAGGCAGTCCCTCTGGCCATCGAGGCTGATTGTGAGGCGCGAAGGGCAAGCGGCGAGGAGATTGCCGCCAACGCTCCCCTGACCGTCGATGAGCAGCTTCTGAGCATCGAGGCCCGTCTTCGTCCGGCCCACCGGCTGATGCGTCGGCTTCAGCGTGCCGGCGCCCAGGCAGTTGCCGCCCTGTGGCCAGACATGCCGGCTCTGTGCACCGCCACTCGGACTGCCGACTGGCTGGAGGTCGCAGCCGGCCGTCTTGAGGCCTGGAAGGGTTCCTCGTCCCGGGCCGGAGCGCGCCGGGCCTTGGAATTTGTTAAGGCGTGGTATCTTGGGCTGGACCTGGACCGTCTGGCCGCGTTCCGGTCAGAGGCCCAGGCCGAGCTGGAGGCTGTGGAGGGCGCCCTTGTCGAGCGTGCGGCGGCCATCACCGACTACGCGGACATGAGTGTCTTCGTCCCCGAGCGGGCTGAAGGCGGCGAGGAGGTGCCACCAGAATGCTTTGGGATGAACCCAGAATATGGCGAGGACTCGGCGGAGGTGATTGACTCCGGCACCGAGGAAGAAGGTGAGGCGGGGGACGAAGGCGAGACGGAGGCACCAGAAGGAGGAGCGGGCGACCAGCCTCAGCTCGACCGTGCCTCCAGCAACGAGCCTCGTCCGACCGGGCCGACTGCCGCTGGCGGCGATCAAGCCGAGACTGCACAGCCGTCCCCCCCGGCGCCTGGCACCGCCGTCTCCTCCGACCCTCCGAACCCGTCTGCTGCTCCCTAGGCTGCCTTCTGGCTTTATTTATCTGTTCTAGGAAGTCTTTGAGGAACTTGTTAATTTGCACAATTCCACCCTCGGGGTGTATTTTGAACTTCTGTCTGAAGATTCGGCCAATGGGCCTATGCTTATGTAAATATTAATCCGAGTTCTATCCTTCCTTGCTTGTTGCTCCTTTGGCTTTTTTCCTTTGCCGCCTTCCCTTAGTTGCCGCTTTGTCAGCCGGACGTCCGCTCTGCAGACTGCCGCTGGTCCAAATGCCCGGCTACCTTGGGGAAAGCAAGTACTTGCCTTTCATTGAAGTTTACTTAACAAGTTGGATAAAGCGGCAAGCCGAATACTCGCGAGTCGGCTTGTGAAAGGGGGCTGGAAGCCGGCTTAGGCTATGTTAATGTTTTAGGTCCTTAGCCATTTTTCGTGTGGACGCCCATTCATCCTTACTCCTGCCTACCAAACAGTCGCTCTGCGAGCTGCGGCTTCTGGCAGGAGACAGCTTAGGCGCCGCACACTACTTATCCGACTTCAGGAAACATTTCATAGCGCCAGACGGCAAGTCCCCGGGCCGACTAGTCGAACCCGGCGCCAAGCGGCGTAGCAGGAAGTACCATACTTAAAGGCATAATTCTTATCATACTGATAATCAAAAGGGGCAGTCCCCGAGCTCGTCTCGGGGGGCCCGAAGTCTCGGTACTTTAATACAAAAGGGTAGTGTGATACATACTGAATCAACTGTAAAATCTTTGAAGGAGGTTTGCATTCCATGGCCGTTCCGACTCTTTGCCGGAGTCGTCTCTCTTGCGTGCTCGGGGCTTCTGAGCGTCAATCAGGTAGTAGGAGTCGTTGCCCAACACTTTGCTAATAATGAAGGGGCCTTCCCAAGGTGCCGACAGCTTGTGCTGGCCGGCTGTCCGCTGGATCAGTCGGAGCACAAGGTCACCCTCTTGGAAAGATCTTGGCCTGACCTTCCTGTTGTAGTATCGGCGCAGGCTCTGCTGGTAGATGCCGGACCGACTGAGTGCCAACAGCCGGCCCTCTTCCAGCAGATCGACGCCGTCTTGACGTGCTTCTTCTGCTTCCTCCTTGGTGTACATGGTGACTCCCGGGGAGTCGAATTCTATGTCCGTCGGGATGACGGCTTCAGCACCGTAGACGAGGAAGAAAGGCGTGAAGCCGGTTGACTTGTTTGGAGTCGTGCGCAGACTCCAGAGGACAGCTGGCAGCTCCTCGAGCCAACAGCCGGCCGAACGCTCCAGTGGTTCGACCAGGCGGGGCTTGATGCCGGATAGGATGAGGCCGTTTGCTCGCTCCACCTGGCCGTTTGACTGCGGATGGGCGACGGACGCTAAGTCCAGTCGGATGCCCTGTGTTGCGCAGAAATGGGCCAAGGCTCCTATGGCAAAATTTGTGCCATTGTCGGTGATGATGCTGTGTGGTATGCCGTACCGAGTCGTAATGTCGGCGATGAAGGTTACTGCAGTCGGACCATTCAGCTTCTTGATGGGTTTTGCTTCTATCCACTTGGTGAACTTGTCCACCGCGACAAGTAGGTGACTTAGGCCGCCTCGTGCCGTCTTGAACGGTCCCACCATGTCCAGGCCCCAAACCGCAAAGGGCCAGGCGATGGGAATGGTCTTGAGCGCCGAAGCCGGCTGGAGCGGCTTAGAACGGAACATCTGGCACCCTTTGCAGTTTTGGACTAGTTCCTTGGCCTCTTCCAGGGCAGTCGGCCAGAAGAAACCGTGTCGGAAGGCTTTGGCGACGAGTGCCCTCGAAGCCGCATGGTGGCCACACTCGCCTTCATGGATGTCTCTGAGAATTGCTTGGCCTTGTTCTGCCTCGACACAGCGTTGGTAGACACCAGTGACACTGCGCCTGACCAGCTCTTTGTTGACTATGGTATAGGCTGCCGCTCGGTGTTGCACTTGCCGAGCTAGGATTTCGTCAGCTGGCAGCTCTCTGTTTACTAGGAACTTGAGGATGGGCTGGGCCCATGAGGGCGCTTCTATTTCTTTGATTGCCACCATTGCGACTTGGACAAGGGCGGCTGGGCTGGGAGGCGGCGGGTTGGGATCCGTGGCCGCTTGCTGGATCGGTGAAGTCCCCGGGCTGGCTGGCACAGTCCCCGGGCCGAGTTCTGAAGTCTTTGGGATGACCGTCGCAGTCCCCGGGCCGGGTTCTGAAGTCCCCGGGCCAGCTTCGACTGCGGTATTTTTTGAGCCGTCTGTAAGGAATCTTGTGCCGTCTGTTGATGCTCTTGAGTCGGATCCGACTTCTTCGGGGGGAGCTGGCACAAAAATGGAGTCTGATTCTGGCGAAGGCTTGATAGACGGCTTGAGGAGGCGCCGGAGGGCGACGCCGGATGGTATTGCTTGACAGGTGGAGCCGACTCGTGCCAAGGCATCTGCTTGGTCGTTGTCGTTTCTTGGCACGTGGAGGAACTCGCACCCTTCGAAGTATCCACTGAGTTGCTGCACCAGGAAGCGGTAGCTCGCCATGTTTGCATCTTTGGCGTCCCAATCGCCAGATGACTGCTGGACCACCAGATCGGAATCGCCGTAGCACAGGATCCAGCGGATGCCGAGTTCTTTGGCAAGCCGGAGCCCGTGAACAAGCGCCTCGTATTCGGAAACGTTGTTGGAGGCGGCGAAGTGGATCTGCAGTGCGTACTTGAGCTTGTCGCCTTTGGGGGAGGTGAGTACGACGCCGGCTCCCAGGCCGGTGCGCATCTTGGAGCCATCGAAATGCATCCGCCAATGGGTGGAGTTGGGTGCTGGCGGCAGGTACTGGGTCTCGGCCCAGTCGACAAGGAAGTCGGCCAGTGCTTGTGACGTGATGGTGGTGCGGGGCTGGTAGTAGATGGTGTAGGGAGCCAGATCTATGGCCCACTTGGCTACTCGGCCTGAAGCATCACGGCTTTCGATGATCTCGGCCAGTGGAGCGGTGCAAACCACAGTGATTGGGTGCTCTTGAAAGTAAGGCTTCAACTTCTTGGCGGCGAAATGCACACCGTAGCACATCTTCTGGTAGTGGGGGTAGTTCTGCTTGGAGGTCGACAGTACCTCGCTCAGGTAATATACCGGTCTCTGGACAGGGAGCGCCTTGCCTTCCTCCTTGCGCTCGACTACAATGACTGTGCTGACTACTCGGCTGGTGGCGGCGATGTACAGGAGCATGGGCTCTTTGGGAGTCGGAGCCGCCAGCACAGGGGGAGTAGTCAACATCTTCTTCAACTCGAGAAATGCTTCGTCCGCCTTGTGGTTCCACTCAAAAAAGGTGGTCTTCTTCATCAGTTGGTACAAGGGGAGAGCCTTCTCGCCCAGCTGACTGATGAATCGGCTGATGGACGCCAAGCAGCCGGTGAACTTCTTCACATCTAACAGTCGGTGGGGGACTTCCATCCTCTCGATGGCTTTGATTTTTACAGGGTTGCACTCTATGCCGCGTTCGGAGACCAGGAAGCCAAGGAGCTGGCCGGCTGGTACTCCGAAGACGTGCTTCTCCGGATTGAGCTTGATCTGGAATCGACGCAGATTCCCAAAAGTTTCTTGGAGATCTTCCAACAGTGTCCCACGGTTTTCCGTCTTCACCACCACATCATCCACGTAGACGTGGGCATTTCTGCCGAGTTGCTTGAGGAGGCACTTCTGCATGCAACGCTGAAAGGTGGCGCCGGCATTCCTCAAGTCGAACGTCATAGTCAGGTAGCAGAAGGCTCCGAACGGCGTGATGAAGGCAGTCTTCAATCTGTCTGCCGGGTTCAGCTTGATCTGGTGATATCCTGAATATACATCTAAGAAGCTCAACAGCTCGCATCCGGCTGTGGAGTCTATCACCTGGTCAATTATTAGCAGAGCAAATGGATCTTTGGGACAAGCTTTGTTGAGGCTTGTGTAGTCGATACACATCCGCCACTGCTTGTTCTTCTTCAACACTAGGACCGGGTTCGCCAGCCATTATGGAAAGAACACCTCCATAATGAAGCCGGCCGCTAGGAGTCGGGCTATCTCTTCTCCAACAACTCTTCTTTTCTCTTCTGACAGGCGGCGCAAGGGCTGCCTGACGGGCTTCACATCAGATCGGACATGTAACTTGTGCTCGGCGAATTCTGTCAGTACACCTGGCATGTCTTTAGGGGACCATGCGAAGATGGCTCGATTCTCACGGAGGAAATCGACGAGCTCGCCTTCCTATTTGCTGTCTAGGTTTGTGCCTATGACAGCGTGCCTTTCCGGATGCTCCGGGTCCAAAGGTATCCTCTTTGTTTCTTTAGCCGGCTTGAACGAGCCTTCAACTTCCGATTCCTTGGGGTCGGGCGACATCTCTGGCTGCTTGCCGGCCATTGCCACAACCCGATCTACGAGCCGCCTCTCAGCTGCGATCACCAGGGACTCGGTGAGCCGACTACTCTCGGCCGCACAGGCGGACGACTTCCTGAAGTCGCCGGCCACGGTCAGAATCCCCTTTGAACTTGGCATCTTCATCTTGAGGTAAGCGTAGTGGGGGACCGCCATGAACTTGGCCAAAGCAGGTCGGCCAAGCAATGCTTGGTATGGGCTTTCGAGGTCCACCACTTCAAACCACACTGGCTCTCGGCGAAAATGATCTTTGTCTCCGAAGAGGACGTCTATCTGGATCTTGCCGATTGGGGAGCAAGAAAGGCCCGGTACAATGCCGTGGAAAACAGTTCGGCTGCTTTGAAGCTGTCTCTGCTTGATTCCTAATTTCTCTATGGTATCCTTGTACAGGATGTTGATGCTGCTGCCTCCGTCTATAAATACTCGCGAGAAGCGAGCGGCCTGCCTATCAGTGGCCAAGGTAGCGCTCAGAACCAAGGCATAGGAGCCCGGATTCGGCATCACCTCTGGGTGATTAGCTCTGCTCCAACTGATGGGCCTCTCGGACCAGTGCATGAACTCCGGAGTATCTGATGCCACTGCATTTACTTCTTGCTGCTGCAACCGTCTGCTGCGTCGATCATCTGCCACACTGGTGAACACTACATAAGCCCCATGTTCTTCTAGGTATTCATCTTGCACGGCGCCGACTGGCCTGGCCGCCGGCTGCTGGGGCGGCTGTGGAGGCGGCGGCCCAGCAGGCGGAGGAGGAAGGAGGCCGTCTCCCTTGGCGATTCTGGTGAGCCAGTGGCATTTCCGGGTGGTATGGTTTGACGGCTTCGCGCCGCTGTGGAACTTGCAGGGGCCATCTAGAGTCTGTTCGTAAGAGAAGGCCGGCAACCAGTTGGACTTGCCGCCTTTCTGCCGCTTCGCCGGGGGCTGCCCCTCAGGCTGTTGGTCTTCGACTGTCGCAACCTGCCGACTGCTGGAAGTCGGCTGCGGGGCCTTGCGCTTGTGATCATTCTGCTGTTGTCGCCGACTGGTGTCTCCAACCGGAGTTCTGGGAGCTTGAGGGGCCACTTTGCCAGTCGCACTAACTTGAATCTCCGTCTTCATGGAGGAGTCGGTCGTGGCATATTTGTCTGCTATGACCAGCAACTCGTCGAGGGTCTCTGGCTCGTCGCAGAGGAGCCTGTGCTTGAGGAGGGTGCCTTCTCTGCACCCGGCAGTGAAGTACTCGATAGCCTGCACCTCGTGCACGCCCTCGCAGGAGTTCCGAAGCTCGCCCCATCGCGTGAGGTAATCGTGAGTCGACTTGTCTTGGCCTTGGACGCACAAGGAGAGTTCACGTGGCTTGGGGGGTCGCTTGTACGTGCTGGTTAAGTTGCGGACGAAAGCCTCGGTGAAATCGACCCAACTATTGATGCTGCGGGGCTTCAAACTGTTCAACCATGTTCGGGCCGTGCCCTGGAGCATGAGGGGAACGTACTTCACGGCGACTCGCTTGTTGCCGTTTGCTATGTTGACGGCCCTGGAGTAGTCGATTAGCCAGTCTTCTGGCTTCACGGAGCCGGTGTACTTGGGTGTGTCTCGGGGGAGCGTGAACCCTTTGGGGAAAGGCTCATCTCGGATGCGGGGCCCAAAGCAAGGCGGACCCAGCTCATCTTCTTCTTCCAGCAGCAGGGATCGGTGGAGTCGGTCGATCCGGTGGCGGGCGTCATTCTCTCCAACTCCCTCTCGGCGACCAAGGCGGCCACCGAGAGTCGGATGCTCAACAGGCGGCGGGGAAACTCGCCGTTCTCTTCTTGGTGGGGGAGGCAGGTAGTCGTCCTGCCGCTCTACTACTCTCGGACGGCCGTCTTGGTCGTGCTCGATGGTGATGCGAGTCCGACTGCGACTGACAGCCGGCTCTTTGTCTTTTCCTCCGCGGACTCCACCAGTCGGCGTCCGAGACGTCGCGCCTTGATCTCGGCGGGGAGGCAAGTCGTTGTAGGGTTGCTGCGGCGCATTGGTGCGGCCGCCGGCCGCGTTCTGCGCAGCAACTGCGTCGAGGAGTTGCTGGACTCGCTCCGTCATCATGCGGCGCTCTTCGTCTTCGAAGTTCTTTAGCTCGTCAGTCGCCGCTTGGGCGGCGCGGATGTTCTCCGCGGGGGTGGCGTATACGGGGCGACTGGCACCGAACAAGTCGGCGACGGCCGCGCCGCGCTGTCGGACCGCGCCTAGGCGGCTAGGCCCTGTCGGAGCCGGCGAGCCACCCACGGCGTGATCCATTTCGCGCTGGTAGGCCTCTGACAGGCGCCTCATGCTCGCCAGCTTCTTGGCGCCTTCAATGATCTGAAGGCGGCGTGTCTCCAGCGTCTCGGCGTCAGCATCCTACAGAATGGGTGCCGTCAGGTCTCGCAGAGCCACGTCGAGCAGGTCATGAGCTCCTTCACCGGAGTGCTCGCCATGACTAATAACGAGCACCTTCGTGACGGCGCTTCCGCCGCTCCCCTCACGAGGGAGTGGCTCGTCGTAGATCACCACGTTGGAGGGGAACGTGTCGAGCGACACGCCATCGGAGTCGACCAGCATCGGGTCGGTGGAGCCTACGGACTCCAAGTCCACGGCAGGCTCGCCGTGACGTGGAGATGGTCGAGGAGGCCCGCGAGGAGGCTTTCGGGGCCACCCGTTCCCGCATCGGATGCGGGCTCGTCGGAGATGCTAACCTCGCCAAGAAGGTCAGCGAGGCAGCTCGCCGCGCAGGCGTCGTCGGCGCTTTGCAGTGCGTCAGGGCAAGCGCCATCGGGTGTGCCGGGCTGGCTACGCTCGCGGGGGAGGAAAAGGGTTCCCGTCCAGAGCAGGTCTCCGGACGACGGTGCACCTCACCCCACGGTGGGCGCCAAATGTCGGGGGTTGGATGCGACATATGCCAAAGGATGGCTTATCATGGTGGGAGCGAGTAGAACGTCGCCGGTGCCAGGAAACGGGATTAGGCGAAGGCATGCACGCCGGCGAATCTTACCCAGCTTCGGGGCTCTTCGGGGAGATAACACCCCTACTGCTGCTCTGCGGGGTCTCCGCATGATCACTAAGGCGTAGTGACTACAAAGTTGCTCCTAGAGCTGTATTCGGGAGGTAGGAGAAGGAAAGGCTAGCTCTCTCCTTCCTATGTGATCTGGTCTAAGGCTAATGGATGCAAACCCTTTGCATGGGTGCCCCGGGGGGTTTATATAGGCCTACCCCCAGGGGTACAGTGGTAATCCGGCTGGGCGCGGGTCCCAGCCGTCTGTCTCTCAGGCCGCCGTCTTCTCCGCCGACTGGCAGGCCCCGCCGGCGAGTCCGGCACTGTAGCCGTGATGCTGGTGACGCAGGCTTGGTCATGGGGTCATGGCAATAGTGCCGCCGTCTATCGGGCGATCACTGTCGTTACTTCCCGTCTTGTCTGGTTAATGGCGCATGGGACCCGTGGGAGAGGCCGGCCGACTCTGGGGGGCCGACTCCCACGGGGCCGCCTTCGGGGCGTATCCCCCGTCTTCCATGCTCTCACTGACTGGCGGGTCCGCCGTCTCTGAGCCGTACAGGTAGGCCATCATGGCCACAGTGCGCCGCACACCGTGCCTGAGGTCAGGGCTGGCATGGCAACAGTGCCGGGCCACGCCGGAGATCTCCAGCGGTACGGCACGCTGTAGCCATGCCGGCCCCTCGTAAGCAGGAGGGGACGGCCACGCCGTGGTCGTACCCGCCTCGCCTATCGCGACGAGAGTAGAGTCGTGGGCCGACTCTCCATAGCCGGCTCCTCCGGAAGTCGCCGCCTGAGACTCGGCTTGTCTGGGAGTCGTCATCTGAGACTCGGCTTATCTTGGAGTCGCCATCTGAGGCTCAGCTTACCTTGGAGTCGCCATCTGAGACTTGGCTTATCTTGGAGTCGCCATCTGAGACTCGGCTTATCTTGGAGTCGCCATCTGAGACTCGGCTTATCTTGGAGTCGCCATCTGAGACTCGGCTTATCTTGGAGTCGTCCATCTGAGACTCGGCGTTGAGGGGCGCGGCCGGCCCCGATGTCTTGAAAGGTTCTGGGGCTCGGGTTAGCCTACCCGTGGCCCATTACTCCGACAAAGATCATGATATATATATCCAATTGGATGTAAGTTAGCATGGGCTATTATTATTGACATCACCTAAAGGTGAATACGTTGGGAGGCAACACAATAAGCCCCTATCTTTCTCAGTGTCCGGCTGAAACTCCATAACCACAAGTATTGCGTGAGTGTTAGCAATTGTAGAAGACTATATGATAGTTGAGTATGTGGACTTGCTGAAAGGCTCTATTCTTGACTCTTTCTGATGTTATGATAAATTTTGATTGCTTCAATGATTGAGATTATAGTCTGTTAGTTCTCAATGAAGTTTCAGAACCATACTTGACATTGTGAATAGATTGTTACTTGATCATGAAAAGTTTCATGAGATAAGCTACTATTATGAAACATATTGATGCTAGAAAAGGTGATTGAAATTATCATTGATCAAACTTGTGCACCTTCTAGCATTCACACTTCATAAATTATTTCTTCTATCATTTACCTACTCGAGGACGAGAAGGAATTAAGCTTGGGGATGCTGATACGTCTCCAACGTATCTATAATTTATGAAGTATTCATGCTATTATATTATGCATCTATGATGTTTTATATGCATTTATATGTCATTTTATATGATTTTTGGGACTAACCTATTAACCTAGAGCCCAGTGCCAGTTTCTGTTTTCTCCTTGTTTTTGTGTTTTACAGAAAAGGGATACCAAACGAAGTCCAATTGACGTGCCAATTTTTTAGGATTTTTTATGGACCAAAAGAAGACCACGGAGCATAGGAGTTGGGACAGAAGAGTCCCGGGCTGCCCACGAGAGTGCCCCCCCCCCCCCCCGGGCGCGGCCACCTATCTCGTGGAGAGCCCGGAGACCTCCCTGGCGTGAAACCAACGCCAAAAAATCCTATAAATAGAGAAACCTTTGGGAATTAACCTAGATCGGAAGTTCCGCCGCCGCAAGCCTCTGTACCCACGAGAAATCAATCTAGGCCCTCTCTGGCACCCTGCCGGAGGGGGCCATCATCACCGGAGGCCATGGAGGAGGATCTTGGAGGGGCCATCTGTTGGAAATATGCCCTAGAGGCAATAATAAAAGCATTATTATTATATTTCCTTGTTCATGATAATTGTCTTTTATTCATGCTATAACTGTATTATCCGGAAATCGTAATACACGTGTGAATACATAGACTACAATACGTCCCTAGTA
>LR880971.1:793119008-793133827 GCA_904067115.1 Aegilops sharonensis | reverse complement strand
TGGACAGCATTAAGGCCTACTTGAATAAGTGTTTTTCAATGAAGGACCTTGGAGAAGCTGCTTATATATTAGGCATCAAGATCTATAGAGATAGATCGAGACGCCTCATAGGTCTTTCACAAAGCACATACCTTGATAAGATTTTGAAGAAGTTCAAAATGGATCAGTCCAAGAAAGGGTTCTTGCCTGTACTACAAGGTGTGAGATTGAGCTCAGCTCAATGCCCGACCACGGCAAAAGATAAAGAAGAGATGAGCGTCATCCCCTATGCCTCGGCCATAGGATCTATTATGTATGCCATTCTGTGTACCAGATCTGATGTAAACCTTGCCGTAAGTTTGGTAGGAAGGTACCGAAGTAATCCCGGCAAGGAACACTGGACAGCGGTCAAGAATATCCTAAAGTACCTGAAAAGGACAAAGGACATGTTTCTCGTTTATGGAGGTGACAAAGAGCTCGTCGTAAAGGGTTACGTCGACGCTAGCTTCGACACAGATCTGGATGACTCTAAGTCACAAACCGGATACGTGTATATGTTGAATGGTGGAGCAGTAAGCTGGTGCAGCTGCAAGCAGAGCGTCGTGGCGGGATCTACATGTGAAGCGGAGTACATGGCAGCCTCGGAGGCAGCACATGAAGAAATTTGGGTGAAGGAGTTCATCACCGACCTAGGAGTCATACCCAATGCGTCGGGGCCGATCAAACTCTTCTGTGACAACACTGGNATGACTCTAAGTCACAAACCGGATACGTGTATATGTTGAATGGTGGAGCAGTAAGCTGGTGCAGCTGCAAGCAGAGCGTCGTGGCGGGATCTACATGTGAAGCGGAGTACATGGCAGCCTCGGAGGCAGCACATGAAGAAATTTGGGTGAAGGAGTTCATCACCGACCTAGGAGTCATACCCAATGCGTCGGGGCCGATCAAACTCTTCTGTGACAACACTGGAGCTATTGCACTTGCCAAGGAGCCCAGGTTTCACAAGAAGACCAGGCACATCAAGTGTCGCTTCAACTCCATCCGTGAAAATGTTCAAGATGGAGACATAGAAATTTGTAAAGTGCATACGGATCTGAATGTCACAGATCCATTGACTAAACCTCTTCCGCGGGCAAAACATGATCGACACCAGAACTCTATGGGTGTTCGATTTATCACAATGTAACTAGATTATTGACTCTAGTGCAAGTGGGAGACTGTTGGAAATATGCCCTAGAGGCAATAATAAAGGCATTATTATTATATTTCCTTGTTCATGATAATTGTCTTTTATTCATGCTATAATTGTATTATCCGGAAATCGTAATACATGTGTGAATACATAGACCACAATACGTCCCTAGTGAGCCTCTAGTTGAATAGTTCATTGGTCAATAGATAGTCATGGTTTCCTGGCTATGGACATTAGATGTCATTGACAACGGGATCACGTCATTACGAGAATGACGTGATGGACAAGACCCAATCCTAAGCATAGCACAAGATCGTGTAGTTCGTTTTGCTAGAGCTTTTTCTATGTCAAGTATCTCTTCCTTAGACCATGAGATCGTGTAACTCCTAGATACAGTAAGAGTGCTTTGGGTGTACCAAACGTCACAACGTAACTGGGTGACTATAAAGGTGCACTACAGGTATCTCCGAAAGTGTCTGTTGGGTTGACACGGATCGAGACTGGGATTTGTCACTCCGTATTACGGAGAGGTATCACTGGGCCCACTCGGTAGTGCATCATGATAATGAGCTCAAAGTGACCAAGTGTCTGGTCACGGGATCATGCATTACGGTACGAGTAAAGTGACTTACCAGTAACGAGACTGAACGAGGTATTGGGATACCGACGATCGAGTCTCGGGCAAGTAACATACCGTCTGACAAAGGGAATAGTATACGGGGTTGCTTGAATCCTCGACATCGTGGTTCATCCGATGACATCATCGAGGAGCATGTGGGAGCCAACATGGGTATCCAGATCCCGTTGTTGTTTATTGACCTAAGAGCGTCTCGGTCATGTATGCATGTCTCCCGAACCCGTAGGGTCTACACACTTAAGGTTCGGTGACGCTAGGGTTATTAGGAAGACTTGTATGTGACTACCGAATGTTGTTCGGAGTCCCGGATGAGATCCGGGACATCACGAGGAGTTCCGGAAGGGTCCGGAGGTAAAGATTTATATATGGGAAGTTGTCAAACGGACACCGGAAAGTTTCGGGGGCGTATCGGTATTGTACCGGGGCCACCGGAAGGGTTCCGGAGGTCCACCGGGAGGGGCCACCCCTCCCGGGGGGCCACTTGGGCTGCGTGGGGGAAGGAGCCAGCCCCTGGTGGGCTGGGCGCACCCCCCCCCCCTTGGGCCCTTGCGCCTAGGGTTTGGGGGGAACCCTAGAAGGGGGCGCCCCCCTTGCTTGGGGGGCAAGCCACCCCTCCCTGGCCGCCGCCCCCCCCCCCCTCTAGATTCCCATCTAGAGGGGCCGGCCCCCTTGCCCCTTTCCCCTATAAATAGAGGGGTGAGGGGAGGGCAGCCGCACAAAAGCCAAGGCGCAGCCCCTCCCCTCCCCAACACCTCTCCTCCTCCGTTGTGTGCTCGGCGAAGCCCTGTCGGAGTTCTGCTTCTCCACCATCATCACGCCGTCGTGCTGCCGGTGGAGCTGTCTTCCTCAACCTCTCCTTCCTCCTTGCTGGATCAAGACGAAGGAGACGGTTCCCGTACCGTACGTGTGTTGAACGCGGAGGTGCTGTCCGTTCAGCACTTGGTCATCGGTGATCTGAATCACGTCGAGTACGACTCCATCATCACCGCTCCCTCGAACGCTTCCGCACACGATCTACAAGTGGTATGTAGATGCAATCACTCTCCCATGACTCGTTGCTAGATGAACTCATAGATGGATCTTGGTGAAACCGTAGGAAAATTTTAATTTTCTGCAACATTCTCCAACACCATCATCGTCATGAAGGTCAAGGACCAGAGGGGGAAAGCCATGGAGGAGGAAGCACAAGGGGGAGAACCTCTCCTCCTCTCTCTTGGTGGCACCGTGGTGCCATTGGGAGGGGAATCATCGCCGCGGTGATCGTCTTCATCAACATCACCATCATCATCACCATCCTAATCTCTTTTACGCGGTCCACTCTCCCGCACCCCACTGTAATCCCTACTTGAACATGGTGCTTTATGCTACATATTATGATCCAATGATGTGTTGCCATCTTATGATGTTTTGAGTAGATATCTTTTGTCTTTGAGTTGATTGATGATCTAGATTGGTACGAGTTGTATGTTTTATTTTGGTGCTGTCCTATGGTGCCCTCCGTGTCGCGCAAGCGTGAGGGATTCCTGCTGTAGGGTGTTGCAATAAGTTCATGATTCGCTTATAGTGGGTTGCTAGAGTGACAGAAGCTTAAACCCGAGTAAGGGGGTTGTTGCGTATGGGATAAAAGGGGACTTGATGCTTTAATGCTATGGTTGGGTTTTACCTTAATGAATATTTAGTATTTGCGGATGCTTGCTAGAGTTCCAATCATAAGAGCATATGATCCAAGTAGGAAAAGTATGTTAGTTTATGCCTCTCCCTCATATGAAATTGCAATGACGACTATCGATCTTGTTAACAATTGCTTAGGACAATTCCGCACATCGACCCACCATTATTCCACACTTGCTATTTATATTATTTAGTAGTATATTCTAACTTTATGATAACAGCACCTACTTTTATATTTTAGCTCTCCGATATCATACAAAGTTATCCTCTTTATACCCACAACACAGTTTTCTTTCTTGGAAGCAAACGTTCGGTGCACGTAGAGTCGTATCAGTGGCAGATAGGGCTTGAGAGAATATTGATCTTACCTTTAGCTCCTTGTGGGTTCGACACTCCATACTTATCACTTCCACCTTTGGGAATTGCTACAATGATTCCCTGCACTTGGGGATTATCAGCCATCAGGGACTCGAGGTCTTGAGACAGCTCCGTCCGAGGCCAGAGTTCAGCATCCACCTGAGCCATCGCCGCCTTCAGCTGAGAAAAATAAGCAAACGCACCATCTAAGCGCGACTCCAATCGAAGTAGATTCATTGCAGTGTCGTCTTTCACAGGACAGTTGATGGGGTAGAGACCCGTCTCAACCCGCCCAGCTTCAGCCTCAAAGTCCTGACACAGATCTGTCCCATTGCAAAAAGTGATGAGTCGACGGCATGGCAACAAATTAATTACGGTCGACTGATCATACCTTCAAGCTTATGAACAAGTTTGGCGGCGAGTTGCTCCAGATAGGACTCTAGCTTGTCTGTCTTGGTCTTGAGGCCGCCGACTTCAGTGGACAGATTCTCCTTGTCCTTCTTCAACTGCTCGACTTCTCGATTAGCATCCGAGATGGCAGTCTTCAGCTTCGCGTTCTCCTCCTCCAATTTGCTGACCGAAGCCGGCTTCTGGTCCGCAAGCTTCGTCTTCTCGCGTGCTTCCTTCTGAGCAGCTGCCAGATCCAGATCCTTCTGCTCCAAAGCCTCCTTCATCCTCTCTAAAGAAACAACACTCTTCAGACGAGACTGAAGTTGGCGATTTTCACTACGCACATCTGCTTGTGTGAAATCACTCGGTTCAAAGAGACTGAAAGAAAAACCAGTGCGAAGTATGAAGCTACAAAGCAGATAAAATGGTCGAGTGATTACCTCCCATGATGGCCGTTTCTTCTTGAGCAGTGTTCAGATTCTTCTTCGCAAGTTCGAGGTCGAGTTCAACGCTGATATGCTTCTTCTTTAATTCGGTGAGCCGAGCGCCAAGATCACAAGACCTCTGCAGCCAGAAAGACGGACATGTCAGTCGACAGTTATAAGCGACAGTGAAGGAGAAGAATTACTCTAAGACTACTGCCGAATCAAATATTCAACAGTAGTCTCGGGGACTACACCAAGTGGGTGCACTTAGCGTGCCCCCACTAGATCAAATCGATACTCAGCGAGAGTTGCCCAGCATGATTTCAAAAAAAAGATACATCATTAGACCTCAGTCGACTGCCAGCAGCCGACCGTGGTCTCGAGGACTACACCCAGTGGGTGCACTCGGCGTGCCCCCACTGATTCGAAAAGTGCAAAATTGAAGATTTACTGAGTTCTAAATGAAGGAACACCCAGTGGGTGATCCGATATAAAGCAACACTCAAAAGCTCAGTCGGAATTTTGCTGACCTGAACATTGGTCTGAAGGGCAGTGCTGGCGTTGTAAGCTACCTGACTAGCTTCATGCATCACTTTCACCTGCTCTATGACAAGATTCACCTGGCGAAGAGCTTCTCTAGCGGCGCCCGGTGAGTCGTCTGGAGTTTGATATGTAGCAAAGAGGGACGGCTCCAGAATGGTCGAAGTAGTTACCGGGTCAGACGAGTGGAGTTGCACTGGTGCAGCAGGTGTCTGTGCAGTCGACCCCGACGGACGATCAGTCGTCAACGGGTTAGCGAATGTGTCGGTGTCGACTGAGGGACTTGGACTTCAAGCTTCCTCCTGCTTGAGCCTCCACTCTTCTTCCTCCTCTCCTGTAGAGGCACTTCTTCTTCTTCGTCATCAGGAAGCACAACGATATCTTGCGGAGCTACATAAGAAGAGAAGTATCAAATATCAGTCAATTGACCACCCACTCGACTAAACAGAACTTGGTTGAACGAACTTACCAGCTCGTGAGGTGGCCTCTGCGTCTCCTGGTGCCTTGTCAATGTCCATGTCAGTGGCAACAGAGGTGGGGCTGGAAGGACACAAGAATTGGTCGGTCAGATCAAGAAAATCTTCAGTCGACCTACGGAAACGCAAACAAGATACCTACCCTGAGGCAACGGGGACGTCCATCTTGATTCGCGGCAATGTCTTCCGGGCCTTGGGAGGAACAACTTTAGGCTGCTTGGCCACCTTCTCTGTCGGCTCCGAAGTCGACGTCCGAGTGCGCTTCTGAGTATTGGCACTCGGACCCACGCTTTTCCCGCGCCCGCCAGCCCGATCTTGCTGCTGTTTGGATTGACGTTCGGAGCGAGGCGGCGAGTCGACTTCCTCCTCCTCGTCCGACTCCTCGCTCTCCTCCTCATCATCTTCTCCTGGAGACTCCCACTCACCACTCTCCTCCGCACTGTCCTCCCCCTCCTGGTCCTGTTCCAAGGCTTGTTCACTGTTGGGCATCGAATGCATCTCAGTGAATACCTGCAGAACAAATTGGTCGAACGAGAGTCGGTCAACATCAAGTACAGTCGGAGCATAAACGGGAAGCAGTCGGAACAAAAAGTATACCTTGTCGGGAGGGTTTCCGCCACTAAAGGGGACCACTCTCGTAGATCCTCTGGGGTTGTCATGGTTGCCTGTGATGCCCCTCAGCCACAAAGCTACGGTTTCAGACGACACTTCTTCTGGATGGACCCGAGCAGTGTCATCTGGTTCAGAATACAACCACATCGGGTGATCGCGGGCTTGGAGAGGTTGAATGCGTCGACTGAGGAACACTTCCAACAAGTCCATGCCAGTAACACGATCATTGATGAGCTGGACCACTCTATCCACCAACATCCTCGTCTCCATGGTCTCATTGGCGGTTACTTTCAGTGGGGCAGGAGTCTGAACACGGTCAAACGAGAAGGGAGGAAGACCAGTCGACTGACCCGGGGCCGCGACATCCTGGCAGTAGAACCAGGTCGACTGCCAACCTCTATGAGATTCAGGGAGATCATGGCGGGAAAGGCGCTCCTATTCCTCTTTTGGATACCTAAACCCCCACACATTTGGATGACGTGGGTTTTTGAGTCACTCGACTTCGCCTTTTTTACCGACTGAGAACGAATGGTGAAGATGTGTTTGAAAAGACCCCAGTGCGGTCGACACCCTAAGAAGTTCTTGCACATCGATACAAATGCAGCTAAATAGGTGATGGTGTTGGGAGAAAAGTGGTGTAGCTGAGCGCCAAAGAAGTTCAAGAATCCCCGGAAGAAAGGATGCAGAGGGAGCGAGAAACCTCGGTCGACGTGGGTGGCGAGTAGAACGCACTCACCCGGTTGAGGTTGCGGCTCCATCTCCCCCTTCGGCAACCTCGCCACTCCCTTGGCGATCAATCCGGACTCCTCCAGTTCAGCTAGATCCTCCTGCCGGATCGAAGACCGGATTAAATCGCCTTGGATCTAGCCCGGCGGCAGCCCCGCACGCGATGACGACCCGCGGGCCTGCTTCTTGCCTTTCGCCGCCCTCGTCGCCTTCTTTGCGCGCTCTAGCGCCGCCGTCTTGTACTTCACCATGGCTGGAGAGCAGCGGCGTCGAGAGTAGAGGAGCTAGGCACGATGGAGAAGCAGAGGAGAAAGAAGAAGGAACAGGCGAGCACAGTACCAGCGCCTCGAACCCGTCGCCTTATAAACGACCGTCTCCGAGTGACTGGCGCGTGGGACTAGGCAATCCCGTCAAATCCCGGAACAGTTGCGCACAGCGTACGTGGTGAAAAAGGCGGCGCAGAATCGAGGCATCGCTACTTATCCGGCCCGCTCGTTTCGGCGCTCTCCACCCCGCGCGCTTCCCCAAAATTTCGTATCCCGCGAAATCCGGGATACACTGCAGGCAATCGCGCCCGAGATCCCGCGCCCCAACGCGGCACTCGACACATGAGGTCGCCAGTTCAATCGACAGTTCACTCAATGGATCAAGGCGACTGAATCGACATCGGCGTTCAGTCTCGCAGAAGAAACTCGTGAAAAGTAGGTTGAAGTTGAATCCGCTCTGAGCGGATTCAACTTCAACCTACTTTTCACTCATACCTTAATCCATTCGGGGGCTACTGATGAGGATACAGACCTGGGGTAGGGTCATAGGCCTGACCTATACGTCCTACCCAAGGTCACTACCCAAGAAGGCAAGAAGGTCAAGAGACTCCGTGAGACCCCTGGTCAAAGGCGTCGAGTGCGATCCACTCGACACCATGTCACTCGGGAGTCTCCCTACCTACCGTCACTCGACTAACAAGAGAATCACTCGACCTCCCGAAGACCAGGAGTCACTCAGCGTACAACGGTCGCGCATTCACCCTGTAGTCTTTAAGGCCATTAATAGCACTTAAGGCTGGCGTTACCAGTAACGCCAGCACTTTATGTACATTTAGTCCCTTGTAATGGAGGGTGTTGGAGTCCTGGACTAGGGGGTGTCCGGATAGCCGAACTATCATCATTGGCCGGACTCCAAGACTATGAAGATACAAGATTGAAGACTTCGTCCCGTGTCCGGATGGGACTTTCCTTGGCGTGGAAGGCAAGCTTGGCAATACGGATATGTAGATCTCCTACCATTGTAACCGACTCTGTGTAACCCTAGCCCTCTCCGGTGTCTATATAAACCGGAGGGTTTTAGTCCGTAGGACGAACAACAATCATACCATAGGCTAGCTTCTAGGGTTTAGCCTCCTTGATCTCGTGGTAGATCTACTCTTGTACTACCCATATCATCAATATCAATCAAGCAGGAGTAGGGTTTTACCTCCACCGAGAGGGCCCAAACCTGGGTACAAACATCGTGTCCCTTGTCTCCTGTTACCATCCACCTAGACGCACAGTTCGGGACCCCCTACCCGAGATCCGCCGGTTTTGACACCGACATTGGTGCTTTCACTGAGAGTTCCTCTGTGTCGTCGCCCATAGGCCCGATGGCTCCTTCGATCATCAACAACGACGCGATCCAGGGTCAGACTTTTCTCCCCGGACAGATCTTCGTATTCGGCGGCTTTGCACTGCGGGGCAATTCGTTTGGCCATCTGAAGCAGATCAAAAGCTACGCCCCTGGCCATCAGGTCAGATTTGGAAGTTTGAACTATACGGCCGACATCCGCGGAGACTTGATCTTCGACGGATTCGAGCCACAGCCGAGTGTGCCGCACTGTCACGACGGGCATGATTTAGCTCTACTGCCGGACAGTGCCCTGGAGGCCGCACAAGAGTCCGCTCCGACCCTTAACTCGGAGCCGACTGTGCTGATCGAGGATGGGTGGTTAGACACCGCCTTGGGGGTTGCTACCTCTACGGCGATGGAGCCGAATACCGACCCTGTCCCTTGTGAAGCTCGTGACTCCGATGTGCCAGACTCCTCGCCGGACTCCGAGCCTCCCGTGCCCCTTACAATCGAATCCGATTGGGCGCCGATCATGGAGTTCACCGCTGCGGACATCTTTCAGCACTCGCCTTTTGGCGACATCTTGAATTCTCTAAAGTATCTCTCTTTATCAGGAGACCCCTGGCCGGATTACGATCAGGACGGTTGGGATGCGGACGACGAAGAAATTCAAAGCCCACCCACCACCCACTCTGTAGCCACTATCGACGACATAACCGACATGCTAGACTTCGACTCCGAAGACATCGACGGTATGGACGACGATGCCGGAGACGACCAAGAACCAGCGCTTACGGGGCACTGGAAAGCCACCTCGTCATATGACATATACATGGTGGACATCCCAAAGGATGGGAATGGCGACGGAACAGCGGAGGATGACCCCTCCAAGAAACAGCCTAAGCGCCGACGTCAGCGGCGCCGCTCTAAATCCCGCCACAGCAAAAATGGAGATTCCGGCTCCGGAGACAATAAAACCCCGGACAGTGCCGAAGATAACCCCCTCCAGCAAGATTCAGCACAGGAGGACGGAGAAGCCAGCCCTCGTGAGAGAACGGCAGACAAAGAGGTAGAGGACGATAATTGCATGCCTCCCTCCGGAGACGAGGCAAGCCTCGACGACGACGAATTTGTCGTGCCTGAGGATCCCGTCGAACAAGAGCATTTCAAACGCAAGTTGATGGCCACGGCAAGCAGCCTCAAGAAAAAGCAGCAACAGCTTGAGCTGATCAAGATTTGCTAGCCGACAGATGGACTGAAGTCCTTGCGGCTGAAGAGTACGAACTCGAACGCCCCTCCAAAAGCTACCCCAAACGCAAGTTGCTGCCCCGACTAGAGGAGGAAGCATATAAACCTACATCACCAGTGCACAATACGGCCGACCGGCCACCTCGTGGCCGCGACAGAGAGGCCTCTAGGTCCTCCACTAAAGCCGCACCCCGGCATCGCTCGAAAAGTACAAAGCCACGGGAGAATGCGTCGGACTTGCGAGACATATTGGAGGATAAGGCAAGACAAACAAGATCGATCTACGGATCGCGTGGGCGCCCCACGATACACGGCGACAATCACCACGCCGGATATAGCAATTCCGGCCGGGCCGAACACAGTAGACAAAGCTCGCTTGAGCTGCGTCGTGATATAGCCCAATACAGAGGCGCCGCACACCCACTATGCTTCACAGACGAAGTAATGGATCATCAAATCCCCGAAGGCTTCAAACCCGTAAACATTGAATCCTATGACGGCACAACAGATCCCGCGGTTTGGATCGAGGATTATCTCCTGCACATCCACATGGCCCGCGGTGATGATCTCCACGCCATCAAATACCTCCCACTCAAGCTTAAAGGACCAGCTCGGCATTGGCTCAACAGCTTGCCAGCAGAATCAATTGGGTGTTGGGAGGACCTGGAAGCCGCATTCCTTGATAACTTCCAGGGCACATATGTGCGACCACCAGACGCCGATGACCTAAGCCACATAATTCAGCAGCCAGACGAATCGGCCCGACAATTCTGGACACGGTTCTTAACCAAGAAAAATCAAATCGTCGACTGTCCGGATGCAGAGGCCCTTGCAGCTTTCAAACATAACATCCGCGACGAATGGCTTACCCGGCACCTAGGACAGGAAAAGCCGAAATCAATGACAGCCCTCACATCACTCATGACCCGCTTCTGTGCGGGAGAAGACAGCTGGCTAGCCCGCAGTAACAACCTAACCAAAAACACTGGTAGTTCGGATACCAAAGATAGCAATGGCAGGTCGCGTCGCAATAAGCATAAGCGCCGCATCAACGGCGATAATACTGAAGATACGGCAGTCAACGCCGGATTCAGAGGCTCTAAACCCGGTCAGCGGAAAAGTCCATTCAAGAGAACAACTCCGGGCTCGTCCAATTTGGACCGGATACTCGATCGCTTGTGCTAGATACATGGCACCCCCGAAAAGCCAGCTAATCACACCAACAGAGATTGTTGGGTGTTCAAGCAGGCAGGAAAATTAATCGCCGAAAGCAATGACAAGGGGCTGCATAGCAATGACGAGGAGGAGACACGGCCGCCGAACAATAGAGGACATAAGGGTTTCCCCCCACAAGTGCGGACGGTGAACATGATATACGCAACCCACATACCCAAAAGGGAGCGGAAGCGTGCGCTCAGGGACGTATACGCGATGGAGCCAGTCGCCCCAAAGTTCAATCCGTGGTCCTCCTGCCCAATCACTTTTGATCGAAGGGACCACCCCACCAGTATCCGCCACGGCGGATTCGCCGCGTTGGTTCTAGACCCAATCGTCGACGGATTTCACCTCACTAGAGTCCTGATGGACAGCGGCAGCAGCCTGAACCTGCTTTATCAGGATACAGTGCGCAAGATGGGCATAGACCCCTCAAGGATTAACCCACAAAAACGACCTTCAAAGGCGTCATACCAGGTGTAGAGGCCAATTGTACTGGCTCAGTCACACTTGAAGTGGTCTTCGGATCCCCGGATAACTTCCGAGGCGAGGAGTTAATCTTCGACATAGTCCCGTTCCGCAGCGGCTATCATGCACTGCTCGGACGAACCGCATTTCAAAGTTCAATGCGGTGCCGCACTACGCATACCTCAAGCTCAAGATGCCAGGCCCTCGAGGAGTCATCATGGTCAACGGAAACACTGAACGCTCTCTCCGTACGGAGAAGCATACAGCGTCTCTCGCGGTGGAAGTACAGAGCAGCCTCTTAAGGCAATTCTCGAGTCCGGCCGTTAAGCGACCGGACACCGTCAAGCGCGCCCGGAGCAACCTACAACAAGACCACCTGGGACATTCCGAGCACGAGTAGCAATGCGGCCCCAACCCCAGCCCTCGCAAAATTGCAAGACCAGTACTACGCGTACATCACTACGCTCTGGAAATACCATGGGCATAGGGGGAGGGGCACGACCACGGCAGCCCCAGAGTGCGGCTCAACCACACCAGGGGCTCCCAAATGTGTCATCCTTTTTCTCTTCTTTCTTTTTTTTTCTTATCCTCAGGACTCCGTTTCCCAGAAGCCCTGCCCGGCAGTAGACCTGCCGAACTCACGATGCAACAGCCAGGGAAGCAGAAAAGCTATGACGAGTATCCAGGTAGTCTCCATTACGAGCATTATACCTGTTTTATACACCATTCCGCAGCCTACCCCTGGAGGGGGACATGTTAAATAGTCCCACCCCTTGCTTATCGCACTATTTGTATCGTTCTGCATTGATTGCAATATTTTTCGAATAAACAATGCATCGCTTTTTGCTTAATCATTGCATTCCTTTATATATATATGTTCGCTTATGACATGTTGCATCCGTACGCTGTGGTACGGCCAATTACACCAGGGGCTTAAGTTCCCCAAATTGTGGTGTGATAAGTCCGAACACTTTCACAAGTGTGGCACCCCAAACTTATAGCATTATATGCATCGGCTCCGAATCATGTCTTGGGTCAATAGTTGGGTTTGCCCAGCTCCCATGTTTTGGTACCTTACGTTCCGTTATATCGGCTAAGGTAGCGCTGGGAGAACCACTGCGATTGTGCCCCAGTTGAGCTGGGTGAGCACCTCAGTGGAGAAAGCTAAAACTGACCGTCATGATGCGGCGAGAGCCGGTCGCTGTTCGAGAGGTTTTTTCGAGTCCCTAAAGACTTATGCCGCTTAGAGCGAGGAACCGGCTTTGTCCGGCCCAGGCGTGGATAGCGCCCCGAATTCGGCCTTCCGAACACTAGGGGCTTCGCCGAAATTTAAAATTATAGAATTCTATGGCTAAGTGAGAGTGTTCAAGCATTATAAGTCTGGTTGCCTCGTTCGTTGTGTTGAGCGCCTCCCTAGAAGGACCCAAAAATGGGAACAAGAGCGCTCAAGTTTATCCCGAACACCCCAGCACTCGTGGCATGGGGGCCGAAGCCAACGACTTGCCATCTCTCAGATTTGATAAACGGCCGCACAGAAGGTAATATTTTAAATTAACAAGCGTTGCTTAGCACATATGAACAAAGTTTTCAGCGCACAGGATAACAACATGCGAGTCTACTCAAAAATTACATCTTTGGAGCATTCACCCGCAATAATGCGGGCACCCTTCAGGACACCCTTATAATACATCTCGGGCGTGCGATACTCCTTGCCCGGCGGTGGCGCGTCCGTCACAAGCTTCTCGGTGTCCATCTTGCCCCAGTGCACCTTAGCGCGGGCAAGGGCCCGGCGGGCACCTTCAATGCAGGCGGAGTGCTTGATGACGTCAACCCACGGACAGGCGTCCACCAGCCGCCGCACCAGACCGAAGTAGCTCCCAGGCATGGCCTCTTTGGGCCACAACCGAACTATGAGGCCCTTCATGGCCTGTTCGGCCACCTTGTGGAGCTCGACCAGCTGCTTCAGCTGGTCGCTCAGGGGCACCGGATGTCCGGCCTCAGCATACTGAGACCAGAACACCTTTTCCGTCGAGCTCCCCTCCTCGGCTCTGTAGAACGCGGCAGCATCGGACACGCTACAGGGCAGATATGCGAACGCTCCTGGAGAGCTCCGAATTCGGGTAAGTAACAAGTAATTCACTTTTACATGCTTGCTTTGCATGAAGAATGCCTTACCCGCCGCTATCTTCTTTACTGCCTCAATTTCCTGGAGGGCCTTCTGGGCTTCGGCCTTAGCGGCTTTAGCACTCTCAAGGACCGACGCAAGCTCGGACTCTCGAGTCTTAGAGTCACGCTCCAAACTCTCGTGTTTTTCCGCGAGAGCCTGGAGCCCTTGCCGCACCTCCGCCACCGGCGCCTCCTGCTTCTCTCGCTCGGCGTGTTCCGTGGCCGCATTGCGTTCGGCCGCGGACACCGCCTCCTTCAGGGTCGCCACCTCGTTTGTAGCCCCTGGAGTACCCACGTTATCCTTGTCATTTTTTCTTTTTTTTGCAACCAAATCCTTTTCTATAAGGTACAACTTTAATAAGGTGTTATTTACCTTCCTTGTCCTTGAGCTGCTTCTTGGCACGACCGAGCTTGATCTCGGACCGCTCGAGGCTCTGCTTCAAGGAATTGACCTCCGCAGTCAGTGCGGCAGAGGTCAGCAGCGCAGCGTGCATTCCCATATTGACATAATTGTGTTAGACTTGTTGGGGAACGTAGTAATTTCAAAAAAATTCCTACGCACACGCAAGATCATGGTGATGCATAGCAACGAGAGGGGAGAGTTTTGTCTACGTACCCTCGTAGACCGAAGCGGAAGCGATCACAACGTAGAGGAAGTAGTCGTACGTTCTCCTCGCGATCCAACCGATCCCAGCGCCGTTACTCCGGCGCCTCCGAGTTCTTGACACACGTACAGCTCGGTGACGCTCCTCAGGCTCCGATCCAGCAAAGCTCCGGGGAGAGAGAGTTCCGTCAGCACGACGGCGTGGTGACGATCTTGATGTTCTACCGACGCAAGGCTTCGCCTAAGCACCGCTACGATATGACCGAGGTGGAATATGGTGGAGGGGGGCACCGCACACGGCTAAGGAACGATCTCAAGGATCAACTTGTGTGTTCTAGGGTGCCCCCTGCCCCCGTATATAAAGGAGCAAGGGGGAGGGCCGGCCGGCCCTAGGAGGCGCGCCAAGGGAGGGGGGAGTCCTCCTCCTAGTGGGAGTAGGACTCCCCTTTCCTAGTCCAACTAGGAAGGAGGAAGGGGGAAGGAAAGAGAGGGAGAGGGAGAGGGAAAGGGG
>LR880971.1:793035431-793097772 GCA_904067115.1 Aegilops sharonensis | reverse complement strand
CAGCTAATGAGTTAGTTGCGGGATGATGCATTACAGAACGAGTAAAGAGACTTGCCGGTAACGAGATTGAACTAGGTATTGAGATACCGACGATCGAATCTCGGGCAAGTAACATACCGATGACAAAGGTAACAACGTATGTTGTTATGCGGTTCGACCGATAAAAATCTTTGTAGAATATGTGGGAGCCAATATGAGTATCCAGGTTCCGCTATTGGTTATTGACCGGAGATGTGTCTCGATCATTTCTACATAGTTCTCGAACTTGTAGGGTCTGCACGCTTAACGTTCGGTGACGATTTGTATTATGAGTTATGTGGACTGATGTACCGAAGGTAGTTCAGAGTCCCGGATGAGATCTGGAACATGACGAGGAGTCTCGAAATGGTCGAGGCGTAAAGATCGATATATTGGACGACTATATTCGGACATCGGAAAGGTTCTGAATAATTCGGGTATTTTCAGAGTACCGGAGAGTTACGGGAATTCGTATTGGGCCTTAATGGGCCATATGGGAAAGGAGAGAAAGGCCTCAAAAGGTGGCCGCACCCCTCCCCATGGTCTGGTCCGAATTGGGCTAGGGAGGGGGGGCGCCCCCTTCCTTCCTTCTCCTTTTCCCTTCCCTTTTTTCCTATTCCATGTGGGAGGAGGAATCCTACTAGGACTAGGGAGTCCTAGTAGGACTCCACACTTCTGGCGCGCCCTAAGGGTTGGCCGGCCTCCCCTCCTCCATCCTTTATATACGGGGGCAGGGGGGCACCTCTAAACTCACAAGTTGATTTGTTGATCTCTCCCAGCCGTGTGCGGTGCCCCATTCCACCATATTCCACCTCAATCATATCGTAGCGGTGCTTAGGCGAAGCCCTGCGTCGGTAGCAACATCATCACCGTCATCACGCCGTCGTGCTGACGGAACTCTCCCGTGAAGCTCTGCTGGATCGGAGTTCGCGGGACGTCGTCGAGCTGAACGTGTGCTGAACTCGGAGGTGCCGTACGTTCGGTACTTGGATCGGTCAGATCGTGAAGACGTACGACTACATCAACCGCGTTGTACTAACGCTTCCGCTTTCGGTCTACGAGGGTACGTGGACACACTCTCCCCTCTCGTTGCTATGCATCACCATGATCCTGCGTGTGCGTAGGATTTTTTCTGAAATTACTACGTTCCCCAACAATTCCTTGTGCTGAAAACATAGTCATGTACCCTTGTAAATACAATCATAATAAACCTGCTCTAATGTCGGTCACTACCCGTCTCAATTCCCCTAACTCGAGGTTGCAACTTGCAACTTCAAGAATCATTCTAATAAAATCATACCGCGAGTGTTTTGCCATCAGGGGCGATGTCCCTGTCATGGAAGCACCACCTGTCAACTCCAAGCTTCTTCATGAACTCGAATTGAGATATCACCGAAACAGAAATCGAAGCATAAGTTGTTGATTCCAGCCATGGACCTAAGACACAAGATCAGGTAATTCCCATACTTCTTCTCTTAGCCATGGCCAGGGAATTTGTGCCATCCTCCCAAGGCCAGTTCTTTGTAGGTGCACCAAAAGGATCTCCTCCAGTACCTCGAAACATATGCCAGAATGCCACACTGAACCGCAACCTAACTTGTAGCACAAAACAAATATATACTCCTAGTGCAGCACATAATGTACAAGTAAATTAAAAGGATATATACCAAAAAGGCATAGTTATGCAAATCATACTTACATTTTCTTTACAAGAATCACTTCCTCCGTGTTATACCACTTGTAAGAAAGCGTCCTCTTGCTAGTTGGACCATGCAGTACATTTTTTTCAAAAACAAATGTTAAACTGGAAGCAACCTTTTAACAACAATTAATCTGTTCAGTTCAAGGTCAATGGCCTCACCTCATAGTTGATCTTGGTAAAGACCAGGAAGAACTCGCCCTCCCAATCATCGGAAGAGGCATCGCCGCACTTGGCATCGATGTCGGCTCAGCAGGTTACATGTGCGGCGATTTGCAAGGAGCAACCAAATCAGAACCATGATCGTTTTAAGTTCATAGATCAAATCATGGGCATCATTCAGAGCAGAAAATTACCACAAAGTTAGCAATCCCCCGCTCACTGCAGCAGACGGACCACAAAGAAGGAAAATAAGAAGTTGGGCCAGAACACCTGCATCACGAAATCGGTCACCAAGAACATCACACACTGCTCACTGGATCGATGGGCTCCGGGTGTTGTCTCTCCTCTACCTGGTCTCCCGGCGTCCTCTGGATTCTGCTCCACCATCTCGATCGTCTCCCTTGGCGCCGAATTCTACACACCTCCCATCCTTCTCCTCCTCCCGTGTGCTCCAGAGTACTGATACGTCCATTTTGCATCATGCTTTTATATCAATATTTATTGCATTATGGGCTGTTATTACACAACATATCTCAATACTTTTGGCTATTCTCTCTTATTTTACAAGGTTTACCATGAAGAGGGGGAATGCCGGCAGCTGGAATTCTGGCTGGAAAAGGAGCAAATATTGGAAACCTATTCTGCACTGCTCCAAAAATCATGAAACTCCACGAAACCTATTTTTGGAATTAATAAGAATTATTGAGCGAAAGAAATACATCAGGGGGCCCACACCCTGTCCAGGAGGGTGGGGGCGCGACCCCCTATCTCCTGGGCCCCCTGGTGGCCCCCCGGTGTCCATCTTCTGCTATATGAGGGCTTTTACCCTGAAAAAATTGTGGGCAAGCTTACGGGATGAAACTACGCCGCCACGAGGCGGAACCAATCTAGGGCTTTGGCGGAGCGGTTCTGCCGGGACACTTCCCTCCGGGAGGGGGAAATCATCACCAACGTCATCACCAATGATCCTCTCATCGGGAGAGGGCCAATCTCCATCAACATCTTCACCAGCACCATCTCCTCTTAAAACCCTAGTTCATCTCTTGTATCCAATCTTGTATCAAAACCACAAATTGGTACCTGTGGGTTGCTAGTAGTATTGATTACTCCTTGTAGTTGATGCTAATTGGTTTACTTGGTGGAAGATCATATGTTCAGATCCTTAATGCATATTATTACTCCTCTCATTATGAACATGAATATTCTTTGTGAGTAGTTACGTTTGTTCCTGAGGACATGGGTGAAGTCTTGCTATTAGTAGTCATGTGAATTTGGTATTCGTTCGATATTTTGATGAGATGTATGTTGTCTTTTCCTCTAGTGGTGTTATGTGAACATCGACTACATGACACTTCACCATTATTTGGACCTAGAGGAAGGCATTGGGAAGTAATAAGTAGACGATGGGTTGCTAGAGTGACAGAAGCTTAAACCCTAGTTTATGTGTTGCTTCGTTAGGGGCTGATTTGGATCCATATGTTTAATGTTGTGGTTAGGTTTACCTTAATACTTCTTTGTAGTTGCGGATGCTTGCAATGGGGGTTAATCATAAGTGGGATGCTTGTTCAAGTAAGGGCAGTACCCAAGCACCGGTCCACCCACATATCAAATTATCAAAGTACCGAACGCGAATCATATGAACGTGATGAAAACTAGCTTGACAATAATTCCCATGTGTCCTCGAGAGCTCCTTTCTCATTATTAGAAATTGTCCAGGCTTATCCTTTGCTACATAAATGATTGGGCCACCTTGCTGCACTTTATTTACTTTATTTACTTGTTACTCATTACAATTTATCTTATTACAAAACTATCTATTACCTATAATTTCAGTGCTTGCAGAGAAAACCTTACTGAAAACCGCTTATCATTTCCTTCTGCTCCTTGTTGGGTTCGACACTCTTACTTATCGAAAGGACTAAGATAGATCCCCTACACTTGTGGGTCATCAAGTACCCAATCTGCACGTGATTTAGACAGACTAAAAATTAGGTTCACGTTCTTGCGACAAACTAAAAATTACAGTACATAGTTCATCATCCAGATGGTTCAGAGACATAGTAAAAAATAAAAATACAACATGAATACTTGTGTTGTGAAAACATTGATCAGTTGACCAAACAAATAGTGAAGCCTTGAATCTTTATTAGCACATCAAACAAATCTCTGTTGGTATCTCCTCTCTGAATAAGTATTATTTTACGGATCTCTCAGAATAAGATTACCCCAAAAGAGTGCCCCAAGAGTCTCTCAATCTCATACAAAAAGCACATAACATACAAAAAACTGGATGGTCCGCAATGAGTCTGTGTCGGCTCCTGAAGGGGATCGGCATGACCGTGCGTTCATATCAGATGGCTCCTAAAGGGATCGGCGTCGGCTCCTGAACGTTGCAAAGGGATCAACGATGGCAAGGGGATCGGTGGCTTCAAATGGTTGCAGCCTTCGTAGCAACGGGATCGGCGCCCAGGAAGGGATCCGCTAGGTACCTCAACGGGATCGGCGCCCACGAAGGGATCTAGGGGTAGATGGCTCCAGGATCACTATTACCAGTACCAGTATCTGGTGATCACAGAACCATTTGAAAATGATCAAAATGTACTCTTTTCTAGTTAATATAGAGTACTAAAACTGAAAAGGTGCATACTGAAACTGAAACTCATCAAATGGAGTACAAAACCATTTGAAAACGATCAAGATGATTAAAATGGTCAAATGGAGTACTCCTTCAATGTCTCAAACTACAAACTAAGACATTAGGAGTAGAGATCCGTCGAAGTCTGATGAGGCGACATTAGACAGCTCGACGGGTATTCTTCTACCTCCGGCGAAATCGAAGGTGACATTGGATGTTTCGTTGAAAATTGAAATTTTGACGGGACTTGATGGATTTTCTAGTCCAAGTATGCATCCTAATGGAGATTCCGTCTAAGGACCCTTCCTTCTTATAGCAAGGAAGTCCAATTCGGGTCAGGCACTACATTGATTTGTGTTTTCTTCACTGTCTCAAAGAAGAATTATTTGTTCAATGTCGACCCGTGAGAGGGCTTCATGGTTTAAAGATTGTCCCGCCAGTATGTCTCTCCTGATCTGTGTGCATAATCAGAGAAGGGATTGTGTAAATTGAAAACTGCAAGATTAAGGTTAGAAATTATCCATTTAAGTTCATCGGTATCAACTAATACATCTGAAAGGAAAATAAAAATTATTACCAGATACTGTCGACGCGCTAGGGCATCCTGCTCAGCCCCTTCTGGCACTCGTCCTCTCTGAGCACCAGCAGCAGCGGGCGCATGCTACATCTTGAGCTTGCTTTGGTTTTCCTTGAAGAGGAAAGGGTGATGCAGCAATAGTAGCGTAAGTATTTCCCTCAGTTTGTGAGAACCAAGGTATCAATCCAGTATGAGGCTCCTCAAAAGTCCCACGCGCCTACACAAACAAACAAAGAACTCGCAACCGACGCAATACAGGGGTTGTCAATCCCTTCATGGCCACTTGCGAAAGTGAGATCTAATAGAGATAGTATGATAAGATAAATATATTTTTGGTATTTTATAATATAGATGAAAAAGGTAAAGATGCAAATAAAAGTAGATTGAAAGCTTATATGATAAAAGATAGACCCGGTGGCCATAGGTTTCACTAGAGGCTTCTCTCAAGATAGCATAAGTATTACGGTGGGTGAACAAATTACTGTCGAGCAATTGATAGAAAAGCGAATAATTATGAGATTATCTAGGCATGATAATGTATATAGGCATCACATCCGCAACAAGTAGACCGACTCCTACCTGCATCTACTACTATTACTCCACACATCGACCGACTCCTGCCTGCATCTAGAGTATTAAGTT
Organism: Aegilops sharonensis; assembly: GCA_904067115.1. Lineage (NCBI taxonomy): Eukaryota > Viridiplantae > Streptophyta > Magnoliopsida > Poales > Poaceae > Aegilops > Aegilops sharonensis. The sequence goes on along the minus strand of LR880971.1, from coordinate 793,092,039 downwards.
CATAAAGAATAGAGTAACGCATTAAGCACGATGACATGATGTAGAGGGATAAACTCAAGCAATATGATATAAACCCCATCTTTTTATCCTCGATGGCAACAATACAATACGTGCCTTGCTGCCCCTGCTGTCACTGGGAAAGGACACCGCAAGATTGAACCCAAAGCTAAGCACTTCTCCCATGGCAAGAAAGATCAATCTAGTAGGCCAAACCAAACTGATAATTCAAAGAGACTTGCAAAGATAACTCAATCATACATAAAAGAATTCAGAGGGGATTCAAATATTTCTCATAGATAAAATTGATCATAAACCCACAATTCATCGGAACTCGACAAACACATCGCAAAAAGAGTTTACATCGAATAGATCTCCACAAGAGAGGGGGAGAACATTGTATTGAGATCCAAAAAGAGAGAAGAAGCCATCTAGCTAATAACTATGGACCCGAAGGTCTGTGGTAAACTACTCACAACTCATCAGAGGGGCTATGGTGTTGATGTATAAGCCCTCCGTGGTCGATTCCCCCTCCGACGGAGCGCCGGCGAAGGCTCCAAGATGGGATCTCGCAGATACGGAAGGTTACGGCGGTGGAAATTGTGTTTCGTTGGCTCCCTAGATGTTTTTGGGGTACGTAGGCTTATATAGGAGGAAGAAGTACGTCGGTGGCTGTCGGTGTCAAAACCAGCGGATCTCGGGTAGGGGGTCCCGATCTGTGCGTCAAGGCTGATGGTAACAAGAAGTAAGGGACACAGGTGTTTACCTAGGTTCGGGCCCTCTCGATGGAGGTAAAACCCTACTTCCTGCTTGATTAATATTGATGATATGGGTAGTACAAGAGTAGATCTACCACGAGATCGTAGAGGCTAAACCCTAGGAGCTAGCCTATGATGGTATGAATGTAATTGTGATCGGCCTTCTAAGGACCATCCTCTCCAGTTTATATAGACACCGGAGAGGGCTAGGGTTTACATGGAGTCGGTTACAAGGAAGGAAATACAATATCCGGATCGCCAGGCTTCCCTTCCACGCCAAGGAAAGTCCCATCCGGACACGGGCCGAAGTCTTGAGTCTTGTATCTTCACGCTTCAATAGTCCGGACGTTGTACACAGTCCGGCTGTCCGGATACTCCCTAATCCAGGACTCCCGCAGTAGCCCCTGAACCGGGCTTCAATGACGATGAGTCCGGCGCGCAGTATTGTCTTCGGCATTGCAAGGCGGGTTCCTCCTCCAAATACTCCAAAGTGGTTATCGAACACGTAGACCGTGTCCGGATCCGTAGGACAATATTTGTACGGTATAGGTCTGATGTGTTGGCGATCTTCGTGCGTCGTGCCCTTGTATCGTGGCTCTGTTCAGTGTGAACCGACGCTTCCTACCCCACAATGACTCACGTTACGAGGCAGTTTTATTGGCACGTCCCGTCGAGGCAGAGATCGTGTCCCTCTTATTACGGGATTTTCCATCAATATGAGCGTGCGTGACCCCACGACGGCCGTTGGCATTACCCCGTGTGTTTTTAGATAAGCCTCAAACGGTCACACCGGGGACTCTTGATATTCACCCTCTTTATAAAGGGGTCAAGACTTGCGCCTCTTTCTTCACCTTCATCGCGCCTTCCCGCACCTCGAGTTCTAACACCCAAAACCTAAGCTCCACCCCTCCGGAATCCGCCAGTATGTCCGGATCTGATCCTCAAGGCCGGTGGGTCGCCTCCTCAATCGAGGAGAAGGACATTGCAAAGCTCAGGGAGGTCGGATACCTAACCGCAGATATCCAGCATAGGCTTCCCGCTCCGGGGCAAGTTATCCCCACGCCGGAGCCCAATGAGTGCATTGTTTTTGTCCCACACTTCCTCCGTGGTTTGGGTTTCACCCTCCATCCTTTCGTGAGGGGGCTCATGTTCTACTATGGGCTGGATTTTCATGATGTGGCTCCAGATGCCATCCTCCATATCTCGTCGTTCATTATTGTGTGCGAGGCTTTTCTCCACGTCACGCCACACTTCGGCTTATGGCTCAAGACCTTCAATGTGAAGCCGAAGATGATCAAGGGGCGACACATGGAGTGTGGAGGTGCCATAATAAGCAAAAACGCCGATGCCCCATGGCCGGAGGGTTCTTTCCCGGAAGTATCTGATATGGCAGCGGAGGTGGTTTTATGCCAAGCCCCCAAGGGGCACAAACTGGGTAGCCGCCCCTGAGTTCCGCTCAGGCCCTCCGTCGCAGTTGGCGTCCTGGACAGACGTAGGATGTAATTGGGGGCCCGCAGGCGTTGTACCAATACTACAGAACCGCATCCGGGAGCTTCTCGAGGGGGATATCAACATTGTTAGCGTAATGCAAGTGATGTTAATCTGACGGACGTTGTCGTGCCAACGTCGGCCTCTTCGGATGTGGGAGTTCAATCCAGAGGGTCCGCGGACTGTGAAGGACTTCTTCGGCTTAAAGCTCGAAGAGATGTGCAAATTATTCTTCGGACGGAAGGTAACGTGTCCGGATACCACCGAGGATGCAGGCCTAAGCTGCAACCGCCTAGATACTCAAGTAAGTGGCCTTGATACCGGACACCATGTTTTGTATTTGTCATACTTGTTTATTCTGAACATCATCTGCGTCCAGGAGTGGCTCAGCAAGGCGGAGAGAATCAGGTGTCCGGCACCACTTCCCGAAGGCTCGCCCGCCCCTACCGTGGCCAAGATGCTCGACCGGGTACTCAGCCGAATGCCCTCGGGGAAAGACAAGGGGAAGGACGAGAAATCCGAACCCCACACACTATGCATCTGAACCGGGGATAGTCGGGGAAGAGAGGTCGAGGCCTCCTCCCCACGCGGGAAGAAGAGGGCCGCCTCCGAAGATTTGGAGGCAGAGATGCCCAAATTGGGGGAAGAAGGATCCCCAGGGGTCCTTGCCCCGACAGGCACCCTCACCGCATCATGCCCTCGAACAGGCCAACCCTCCAACGAGTCGTAAGTCAATCATTAACTTAAAGGTATTGTGTTTCTCCTGGATCAATGACCAGGACTCAACTTTTTCCAGTCCGGCTGGCAGCTCTTCTCAACAGGGATCGTCTTCGGGCGACCTTCCTCCAGAGATGATGGAGAGCGAGACCCCACCCGCCTCTCCGGTTCTTGACGCGGGCGACACCGAGGTGTCGTCACGGAGGAGCCCGGACCCGCCAAGGCCGGAAGCCAACGCGTCAGCCGCCCTAAGTCCGGACGTACTGACGGGCTTACTGGAGCGAGCTGCGCTCTCGGAGGAGCACCGCTTATTAATGAGCGCGGTGCTCAAGAAGATTTCATCCGCTACAAGCGGTTTGAATGAAGCATTCACAAGCCTGCTTAGAGGCTTTGAGGTATGTAATGGAAAACTCACTATTTCTTTGGTTGTAAGGCACGCGCTAGGTGTGCTCCATATAGATAGCAGCCCCTGAGACTCTGGTTGCCCGCCCTAGGCGGCAAACGGGGGATCATAAACCAATGATAGTTCTGTAAACGTGTGCAGGTACCTGTGGGTCCGGCCGCCGGCCCGTCCGTTGAAGTTGCCGAACTATCGAGGCAAATTGGGTCGATTGATGCCGATATTACTCTGATGAATGAGCGGCTGGATACATCACAAGGTATGTGCCCCGTCTCCCATTGCATAGGAAAACATTAAGGTGGCATGTATTAATATATTTTGTTCGGCCTGCAGATGGTGCTGCTGTCGTGGAGGCCCTGAGGGCTGAACTTGCTCTAGCCAAGGAACAAGCTCGGGTGAGCAATGCGGCTGCACTAAAGGCGGCCGAGGAATTGAGAGCCGAACAGGCTGCTCATCGCTGAAGCGAGGAAAAGATAGCCGAAATGGCTATCGAGTTAAAACATGCCGCTGACCGGTATGAGCTCCTGAAGAAGGAGCATGAAGATAAATCGGCTGACCTGAGCAAGGCGCTGAATGCCACCAAGGAAATAGGGACCGAGCTCAGGGGTGCGCGGGAGGAGCTTCAACAGGCCGGAAAAATCGCGGTTGGAGGCTCCTACTTGCTGCGGACGAAGTTCTTCGATCCGAAGTACGCTCACCTTGATGGACGCTAGAGCTCGCCGGACGCGTATGCAGACCTGGCAAAGAGTACGGCTGATGCTTTTGAGTTCTTCAAAGGTCAGGGTGAAAAGGAGGTGGAGAAGCTTTTTTGGTCGCAGTTCCATGCTCCCGCTCGCCCGCTGCCGTTAAGTGATAAGATGGCTGCTGTGGCGGAGCTTCACAGACTGTCCGGGCTTGCGATGCGGTCCGTAATAGATCATCTTTGGCCGAAGGATCCTAAGCCGGACAGCTACATTGGTTTAGTGCAGCAGTTCCTTAGGGCCGTGCCCCGGATCGATGCCATGAGGAGGCCAGCATGCATAGAGGGTGCGCGGATGGCCCTTGCACGCGTTAAAGCGTATTGGACGGATATGAATGCCACTATGGTAGCATCTCAGGATCCGGTAGGGGGTCAACATCCGGCCGGGCACTACTTGGCGCAGGTCACGGAGGGCGCCCGCCTGATAGAGGCGCAGTGCCCGAAGGATCTCCTCTTCGAGTGATGATTCAAATTATTGTAAAAACATTTTGATTAGAAGGTTATATTTAGAATTTGTGTCTGAAAATATGAATGTGTCCCCTGTGCTGCCGTATATAATATGTGTGTGTGTGTAATCCGAAAGATAGCAGTCGTTGGCTTCAGCCCCCGCGCATACAATGCGGGGGTGTTCGCGAAAAAATGTGCCTGATCACTCTTTATCCAACGTCTTGGTCCGGCAAGGAGGTGATCGCACGTCGAACTAGGCAACCGGACTATATAGCTGTAACACTTTCGCTTAGCCGCGGGATTCTAATATTGGGGCTACTATGTAGCCCCTAGTATCATCGCGCGCATGCGAATACGGGCGCGTATGTACCTGGCCGGGTAATGGCCCTTCGTTAAGGCGGAGGAATCCTAGAGATTCCGGTGAGTCGTCGAGTGGTTGATCAGTCTCTCGATGTATCATGACGGCCAGTTTTCGGCTTTCTCTACTGAGGTGCTCATCCGGAATAACCAGGGCACAATCGCAGTAGTTCTCCTTTGGCCACCTTAGCCGATTATAACGGAACGTAAGGCGGCAAACTCAGGAGCCGGGCAATCCCAACATTTGACCAAAGACATGATTCGGAGCTGATTCATATAAGGCCAAACTCGTGACGCCGAACACTCCCTAAGGTATTCGGACTTTCTAACAGATGATGGGCTCAAGAATGCCCATTCAATATAAACCTTGTATGTCCAGGTGCGTGCATTAATATGTCATGGCGTAATGCCAAAAATGGCAGTATCCTCTGTGGGTATGGGACCCGTGGGATGATGAAACAACAAGAGGCAATAGAAAAGGTTTACACAGGGGCTTAATCTAAAAAGAAACCTGTTGGACGGGGCCCTGCTGCACGTTTGCACCTTTGTCTCCGTTGTGCCACATCCTGGAAGAGTATCGCGCGAACGTTGTCTGCGGAAAAAGGGGATCTCATAGAAGAGTGCAACGTAAGTGTGCGATGGATAGTAGAAAATGCAAAATGCTGGCCTGCCAATAAGGTTGAGCCGAAAGTGTGGGGCTTTATTATTAGCCCTTGGTGTCTGCTATAGGATTACATGTACAATTGCCCTGGTTTAATGTGGGCTGCCGGACTCGTCTAACCGTGTCCGTGGTCTTAACGACCTGGTATAGTTTTAGAGGCCGCTTATAGTCCGGCCGCTGGGGCTGTCGCGTATTCCTCTGCGCGCGAAAGGCGCTACGTTGTTCTGCTAACGGTGATGACACCGCGTGGACCGGGCATCTTGAGTGTAAGGTAGCCATAATGCGGCAATGTGTTGAAGCGGGCGAAGGCCGTTCTTCCAAGCAATGCATGATAGCTGCTTTGGAAGGGTGCGATGATGAAGACTAGGTCTTCGCTTCTGGAGTTGCCTGGAGAGCCAAATGTTACCTCCAGTATGACGGAGCCGTTGCTATAGGCTTCAACGCCTGGTATCACCCCTTCAAAGGTGGTGTGAATCTTGCTGATTCTGGATGAGTCTATCCCCATCCTTCGGACAGTGTCCTCATATATCAAATTGAGACTGCTGCCACCGTCCATGAGGACATGAGTGAGATGGTATCCGTCGATTATTGGGTCAAGCACCAAGGCATTTGATCCTGCGCGTCGAATGCTAGTTCAGCCGTCTAGGTGATCGAAGGTGATCGAACAAGACATCCAACAGTTAGGTGTGGGTACGATGGGCTCTATATCGCGTGCGTCTTTATGGGCGCGTTCGTGCCTTCCCAAGGATGTACGAGTCGCGTGGATCATGTTCACTGTTTTAACCTCTGGCGGGAATGTTTTCTTTCCCCCAGTGTTTGGTTGGCGAGGTTCATCCTCGTCTTCACTTGGTGTTTCCCTTCCCTTATGTTCGGGGTTTAGTTTGCCGGCCTGCTTGAAGACCTAGCACTCTCTGTGTGTGTGGTTTGCAGGTTTGTGGGGGGTGCCATGAATTTGGCATAGTCTGTCCAGAACTCTGTTCAGACCGGACGGTCCCTCTTTAATGCCTTTAGGTTGCTTATTTTGCTGGTTAGGTCGAGAGCCTCGGAATCTGGCATTAACTGTTGTGTTGTTCGGGCTCTCTTCCTTGGTTTGGCGCTTGTTTTTATTACGCCGTGGCTTCCCGTTGCCATCCCTTACTTCGGATGTGTTGGGGCCGCTGGTGCCTTTGCGGGCGAGCAAGCTATCTTCTCCCGCACAAAAGCCAGTCATAAGACTTGTTAGGGCTGCCATTGTCCTTGGCTTTTCTGGGCCGAGGTGTCTGGCGAGCCACTCGTCCCGGATGCTGTGTTTGAATGCCGCTAAGGCTTCGGCATCCGGACAATCAACGATTTGATTCTTCTTAGTGAGGAATCTGTTCCAAAGCTTGTGGGCAGACTCTCCGGATTGTTGGATTATGTGACTTAAATCGTCAGCATCCGGAGGCCGGACATTAGTCCCTTGAAAATTGGCCCTGAAAGCGTCCTCTAGTTCTTCCCAGCTCCCGATTGAATTTTCGGGGAGGCTTTTCAGCCAGTGCCGGGCCGGTCCCTTTAGTTTGAGGGGAAGGTATTTGATGGCATGGAGGTCATCTCCACAAGCCATGTGTATGTGGAGGATAAAGTCCTCGATCCAGACCCCTGGGTCTGTCGTTCTGTTGTATGCCTCTATGTTTACAGGTTTAAAGCCCTGTGGGAATTCATGGTCCAGTACTTCATCAGTAAAGCACAGGGGGTGAGCAGCCCCTCTGTATCTGGACGCGCTGTGGCATGCCGTCGGTTGTTGTTGTGTTCGGTGTTTGTTCCGAACTGGTGTTTGGTTGTCATAATTGTTTTGACGACCATAGTCCTTCGCTGGGGTGTCTCTTTTAGATCCGTAGATGGACCTAGCTGCGTCAGCTTTCTTCTCCAGGTGCTCACGTAAATCGTGGGCGTCTTTGGCAGCTAATTTGTTGCGATTATGAAGTGGTACTCCTGGTCTCTTGGTCGTGTTGTTCTTCGGTGGAACGGCCTCGTCGTCGAATTCTGGCAGTAGCTTGCGTTTTGGGTAGCTCTTTGTATGGCGATCATCGCCATATCTTTCTTCAATGTCTAGCACTTTGTTCCATCTGCGGTTGAGCGTTTCCTGTGCGGCTTTAAGCCGTTGCTTCTGCTTCTTCAGACTTCTCGCTGTGGCCATAAGCTTTCTATGGAGGTTCTCTCGTTCCACGCGTTCTTCCGGAACGATGAATGCGTCGTCGTCCGGACTGTCTTCTTGTCCTGGGCCGGATTGGTGAACTCGTCCCTCTGGATCGTTTTCTTCGGGCGTATGACCCGGACTATGTTCGGCGTGACCTGGTTCATCCTGCTCCATCGCTGGTTCTGTTTGGTCATTATTGCCATCGGGGTTGACTGGAGTATCCATTCTTCTGGCGCTCTTGCTGATATTGTTACTATTGCCGGATTTGGAACGGCGTCTGCGCCGTCGCTTTGGTTTTTGCCCAGGGGTGTTATCTTCCGGATCGTCACCGTCGCCTTCCTTGGGCGTATCCACCATGTATATGTCGTGTGGCGAGGCGAGAATCCGGCACCTCATAGATTCTGAGTCCTCTCCTGCATCGTCGTCCTTACCGTCAATGCCTTCGGAGTCGAAGTCCAGCACGTCGGTTAAATCATCGACCGTGGCTATGAAGTGGGTGGCGGGTGGGCAACGAATTTCTTCGTCACCTGCTTCCCACTCGAGCCGGATATAATTCGGCCCGAGATTCTCTATCAAAGAGAGGTTTTTGAATGAGTTTAGTATGTCGCCGAAGGGCGAGTGCTGAAAGATGTCCGCCGCGGTGAACTCCATCACCAGAGCCCAACCAAGATCGGCGGGCCCGGGGACGCACGGACTGGAGCCTACAACCGGACACGAGTCCAGGGGCCCGGGGTCACAGGTTTCCTCAAAAGTGAAGCATGTGTTCGGCTCCATCGCCGATGAGAGTACGGCCTGTGGGGCGGGGTCCAGCCCTCCGTCTTTAGGCAACGCAACCTGTCCCGGATTTAGGTTCGGGGCTTCTGCCGGGATGATATCCCGAGCAACGTCTGACAGCAGTTCTAAGCCGTGCTCATCGTGACTGTTTGGCGCTCCTGGCGTTGGCCCGAATCCGCCGAAGATCAAGTCTCCTCGGGTATCCGCGGTGTGGTTCGGGTTTCCGAACCCGATTTGAGGGCCAGGGGCTGGCGGCCTCGTTATAGGTATCAATAGTTAAAATGCAGGTTTGGACTGGCGGCCTCGTTATAGGTATCAATAGTTACTGGCGGCCTCGTTATAGGTATCAATAGTTAAAATGCAGGTTTGGACTGGCGGCCTCGTTATAGGTATCAATAGTTACTGGCGGCCTCGTTATAGGTATCAATAGTTAAAATGCAGGTTTGAACGTATCAGCATACCATTGAGACAAAGAAGAAAAGACTTCACCCCAGTCCCCTTATCTTGTGCTTGCTCCAATGTTGATTTGGCACCAGCCTCTCTAGCAGACAGAGAATCCCTGTCAATAACAGCCTCTCAAGTCTCAAAATACATACTAATAAAATCCTTATCAAGTAATTTTCTTGTTTCCATAATCAATCATGAACCTACTGTAGCAGCTTGAACAGTCAATTCACATTAGTAGTGCACACACAGAAATACATAGCACATACTCTTACCATCTCTCACACATTAGTAGTGCACACACAGAAACTCACATTAGTTGTTTGCTTCTGATCACAGGCAGTCCTCTCCCTCAAACAAATACAACTTTACGAATTGGGCTGCATATAATTAGGAGAACGTTATGGACCTCAAGGTGGTTGCAGAAATTTATCAGTTCAACATCCCTTCCACCACTCTGTTAAGACATACGAAAAAATTGCTTAGATGTGAATTTCATCCAGCATTTAACAAATTCAGAGTAAAACTTGAGAACACAACATCATATAATCAACTCGTACAGGGGACCAAGATAACAATCGTGGATCAGGAATATAGTAGTAAGGGGACCAAGATGACATTCGTGGCCTCACACGGCCGGTGACGGTGATCTTTGAACCCCACTCATGGGGCCGTGCAATGCAACCACACCACCGGCTATCAGATCGGATCGGAACAGATGGAATTGAATCGAAGTAGCGAACATACCAGGAGCACCAGATCCGAGTAGAGATAGCCGTGACTGGAGCAGGTGGCTCGGCTAGATGGCCCTAGAGCAGGGGCGAGGCAGGCGGAGGGAGGGGCAATAGCGGAGCAGGGCGGCTGGGGAGGGTGGCGGGCGGTGAACCCTAGAGAGAGGACCGAGCGACATCGAGCGATAGGAGAGGCGAGACCGAGGGAGGGAGAGGGAGGAGTTGGATCGAGCGATTTTTCGCGTTACGTGCAAGGGGGCCTCGTCACTGGTTAAATTTCGTAGGTTTTTTTTCATAGATTTTTTTCCCTCCGATTTTCTCTGGATGGACCGGAAGTTTGCACCTTGACTTCGTGGGGGCACCTTGGCTTCGTGACGGGCCTGGGGGTTCACTGGGAGGTGGGATCGAGGACGGAAAAAACCGTCTCTAGTGGGACGAAAATTGACCGGCGGAGACTATCAACTGCTCCATTAAGAGTAGAGATGTGTGCTACGCATTTAATTACAGTCCAAACCAACCAAACACACTTAAGGGAATCATGTTACGATGTAATTGAATAACAGGTAAAAGGCTAACCCCAACACTTTAGCGTGTATGAATAGAGTGGTTGGGCTTTTGTAACTATGATGAGGATGTTGTTGTTCATCCTAATTATTCGCTCGGCTATGTCTCTTACATTATGTCATCTATATACATTCGTTTTTACTTGTAAAAGCCTTCTAATGTAAGGTAGAAAATATGTATTTGTCTAGGAAGAATGGAATCTGAAAGCCAAGGATCTACTGACGCTCATTATGTTGAATGTGTTGTCACATAGTTACCTGATTCGCGATTTGAGTTCGCGTTTCGAATTCGCCCCAGCCGCCATACGTCTTGTCTGCTGCAGAACTACCGTCGATGTTTACCTTGATCATGTCGTTTTCTGGTGCCTTCCAAACTGGTTCAGGCTTCGCGGGATGGTCATCTTTCTTCATCAGTGTCTGACAGTCCAGTATTTGCCTATGGATCATGTGGATGATCGCGTCAGTAGACCTTCTAGGCTCCTTTGCATTCACCTTATTCCGTACGTTCCACCAGACCCACATCAAGGCAGCACATTGGATTTTTATCTCTGTATCCAGCTCCAGAACTGAATTTATCATGTCCCTAGCATCACAACATTGCTTAAGGGCTAGTCTCGTTCCTTCCAAATTCAGCTGCCGCCAAACTGCACGCACCAGCTTACATTTCAGAAAAATATGTGCGCCATCCTCGTCAAACCTTTGGCACATCGGGCATAGGGTATCAACATCCATACCACGCCGCTGAATGCTCCATCTAAATGGCAGACTATTATATGCAAGTCGCCACAGAAAGTGTCTTATTTTTGGTGGGCATGGGAATTGCCAAATCCGTTGCCACCTAAAACTACTGCTGGCACTGCTTCCCTCGCCTTCTGGACTGATGTTAGCCATCCTATGCTGCTCACATTGCATCCTATATGCAGACTTCATACTGAACATTCCTTTGTTGTCATAATGCCAGGCCCAATCATCCTCAAAATCTTCATGTAGGGGTATAGCTAGAATGCATTTTGCGTCCATGGGCCGGAAGATATCGTTGATCAGCATCATGTCCCATTGGCCCGTAGATGGATCAATCAGCTCAGCAACTTTGTTGATGATTATCTGGCCCCTAGGTGTGATCGGCCTCATACATCCGTCCCGTGGGAGCCACGGGTCCAACCAAATGCTGGTGTCGATGCCATTTCCAATCCTCCTGATCACCCCTTTCTTCAAAATTTCAATGCCTTTCAAGATACTTCGCCATGTATATGATATTCCGTGCTTGACCTCCGCATGGATCACCTCTGTATCCGGGTAGTACCGAGCTTTGAGCACCTGAGCACATAATGAGCTTGGGTTTGTGAGCAGCCGCCATGCCTATTTGGCTAGCATCACAAGGTTGAACATGTACAGATCCTTGTATCCCAAACCTCCTTCTTCCTTTGGCTTCGTCATAGTCTCCCATTTTAGCCAATGCATTTTATTCTCACACTTCTGCTTCGGTACACCCCCCTTAAACACATCAAGGGCTGAGATTCACCCATACCCCTTCGCTGCCAGGGGCATGATCGTCTTATGTAAAAAATATTGCCCTCGCGCGTCCGCGGCGATACCCCCGCGCGCCTGTGTATGCGCGGCTGCGGGACGAGCCGAGCGGCTAGGCAGAGCGAGCCGAGCCGAGCAGTTGGGAGCCCTGATGGCGTGTTTTTTTTTTAAGTCGGCGTTGACCGGTGGGGCGTACGTGTGGACGTGGCGCGCGCGGCCGTATCGTCATGTGATAACTGCATTGCAGTAATGGCGGCGTGCATGCAGGCGCCGACTGCTCGCGGGCCCTCCACTGCCGAGCGTGCGGCGACCGGGCGCCTGCTGCCAGCCTTCCGCCTCGGGCCGGCAGTAGACGCGACCGGTCGGCTGCCGCCACTGCGTCGACCGCCCGCCCGCCTTCAGACGCCACCGACGCGTCGACTGCCGCGCCTTCTCACGCCGCCTCGCCTGCCGCGCCGCGCCTTCTCACGCCGCCTCGCCTGCCGCGCCGCGCCTTCACACGGCACCGCTGTCGCGCGTGCCGCCAGCCGGCCGCCTCTCCCTCGGGGCGCGCGCCACCGACGGCTCGCCCGCCCACCTCCCTCCCCCGCCTTCTATAAAAAGAGCGCGCCATGCCGTGCCATTTCCCTCGCCCCGCCCATCTCTCTTCCTCTCCTCGCCCGCCCATCTCCCTCTCCTCGCCGGCAATGTCTTCCAGCGACTCCGACGAGGGCGCGTGGCCGACCGGCGTCTGGCCGCTGAGCCTCACCATCGCCGACACGGAGCTAATGGCCCGGTACGGCGTGTTGGTGCCGCCGGCAGCGAAGGTGCCGGGGCCATGGCGGATCGGGGCGAACGGCATCCCCACCATGGGACCGCCGCCGACGAGGGAGCAGCTCCGCGAGTTCCCGGGCGGCCGGTACAACCGGAGGGCCCGGCGCAGGTTCTGGCGCGGGAAGAACTTCGACATCGTCCTCGGCGCGTTCAGGGACGCGGCGGCTGGACGGATCGTCGGGGACATTACCGGCGAGGCCGGCACTTCCCGCCGTCGCCGCCGCGGCCCACCTCCAGCCGGCCCCACTGCCCCGGCACAGCAGGCGCCCCCTGCGCCGGTGCTGGTCGACATCCCGCCGGCGCAGGCCGCCCTCGCGCAAGACGGAGACCCCGACGACATGCCGGGGCTACTTGCGGCGCTGGCCCGGTCGGCAGAGGAGGCGGCGGCGGCGGCCACTCGTGAGGAACGAGAGCGGCTGGCGGCCATAGCGGCGGTGCAGGAGCAGCAGGCGCGGGAAGACAACTGGTGGGATTTTAGCAGCGACGACGACGACGACGATAATGGCGGCGACGGCGGCGAAGGAGAGGCAGGCAGTATGGCGCCGGTCGTCGACCTCACCGGCGGCAGCGACGACGAGTAGCTTAGTTTAGGGTTATGTAATAGAAGTGCTCGGTTATGTTTAGGGTTATGTAAAATATTTTGAATTATGAATGAACTCCGAATGGTTTATCTAAAAAAATTCCGGATGTTTAATTTGATGTTAGTCATGCAACTTAAAAAAATAAACGGAAACATGAATTTGAACGGTACGAGACGATACTCGACACACAAATTGTAGAAAAATCAGTCGCAAAACGCATGCATGGGTCATGCATGCACAGCAAAAACATAAAAATTATAAAAAAATCTTGAAGCGATAAAAAATATTTAAAACGTGGCATGCATCCTACTGATGATGGTGGAACACTATAACAAAATGTGGGTACATTTGAAGGCTGTCGGAAAAAAAACTGCTATCAGACGGGGCCTTCGGTCCTGCCCGAACGTTCTGGGGAGTAGGAGGCCAATTTTTCGACATATTCGGAGTGACCTCAACTTTTGCAAGAAAATTATAGAAAATTCATAAAGTAAAAAATTATGGAAAATTCATAAAGTAAAAAAACCCAGAAAACTTGTCATGCATCGTACTGATGGTGGTGGAACAGTATGGAAAGAATTTGAGTTAATTTCAAGGATGACGAAAAAAAATTTAGTTGGTATGGTCACCCTGACATTCAATCTAAGAATTGAACGTATTTGAACACCAAAAAATATTCATAAAGCGATAAAAAATATTTAAAACGTGGCATGCATCCTAGTGATGATGGTGGAACACTATAAACAAAATTATTGAAGGCAAAAAAAAAATAGTGATGCAAAAAAAAAAGTCCACCTGTGCTTGCACGCCGCAACTGCGCTTAATCGGTCCGGCCCGATCAAGCCGGGTGGCGAAAGGGCCGGCCTTTCGGCCCAGATACAGCCTGCAGCACAGGCCAACGGGACAGTGGCGGGGCGGGGCGGGAATCAGGGGAGTTCGAATAGGTGGTCGGAGCTCGGTATATAAGCCGGTGGCGGCGGCGTTCGGCGGGCGAGGTGGGACTAAACTTTAGTCCTCACCCCCGCCGACCCTGCCCCCGCACCGCGCGCACACTTAATGGGCCGGCCCAGAAGCGCCATCGCGCACAGTCGTTCGGCGGGCGAGGTGGGACTAAACTTTAGTCCTGACCCCCGCCGACCCTGCCCCCGCACCGCGCGCAGAGTCAATGGGCCGGCCCACGCGCGCCGTCGCGCACTGTCACTGTGCCGGCCAATGCACGCTGTCGAAGGCTTTTTTGTTTTTTGTTTTAAAAATAATATTAATAAAAATCCATACGTAATATAGAATTGCTAACTATATTTATTATAATAATAATGAGTTGTTTATTAAAATTTATACAAAAAACTAATGAGTTTTTTATAATTAATTGCTAAAACAATAATGAGTTTTTTGATAATTAATTCATAATGAGTTTTTTTGTAATGAATATTTTAATCAGTTATTTCTGTCAATTAGTAATTACATTTTTAATATTTATGTAATGTTAATAAATGTCTAAATAATATTTAAAATATATGCAAAGTTTAGTACTGTAATGTGTTGCATTAACGGCTAAATGTGTTTACATAATAATAATGCGTTGTTTTTTTTAATTTATAAGTAAGAATAATGAGTTTTTTATTACAATTTATAGGTAAAAATAATCAATATTTTTTTAATTTTTTATGAGTTTTGTGTAAATGCCTAACATTTTGCAGCTTACTAAAAATTATTAATCAGTTTTTTTGTAGATTAGTAATTAAGTTTTTAATATTTTTGTAATGTTAATTAACGTCTCAAAATACTTAACATATATGCAAAGTTTAGTACTGCAATGTGTTGCATTAATGGTTAAGTGTTTATACATAATAACAATGTGTTGTTTTTTATAACTTATAAGTAAGAATAATGAGTTTTTGTATTACAATTTATAGGTAAAAATAATCAGTTTATATTTTGAAAGGCATAAATCTTGTTAACAATTGTACAATACATAGGGCTTTTCATTATTGGAAAACCCTAGAAAATGCGCCGAGCGCTGGAAAAAAACATGAATTAGCGTGGGTGCTGTGGATGGTGATGGCAACGTGTGGAAAAAGTGTCGTGACGTTTGATGGAGAAGAAAAAAAATCGTAGTTGGGGACCCCCTCCCCGGCAGACCGAGAGGTAGGTGGTTGCACTGGGGCTACGTGATGGCATGCATGCAATTGCACCAGAGTGTGCGTACATGTGGGCACGGCCAACGTAGGCCCCCACGCAAGGTTGGAACGAAAACGGACACAAAACGGACATTGTGTCACATCCGGGCAGTGTTTTTGCGATTTTCGACCTGAAAAACCCTAGAAAATTCGCCGAGCACCGGAAAAATACGCGAATTGGCGTGGGTGTTGTGGATGGTGATGGCAACGTGTGAAAAAAGTGTCGTGACGTTTGACGGAGAAGAAAAAAAACCGTAGTTAGGAACCCCCTCCCCGGCAGACCGAGAGGTAGGTGGTTGCACTGGGGCTACGTGATGGCATGCATGCAATTGCACCAAAGTGTGCGTACATGTGGGCACGGCCAACGTAGGCTCCCACGCAAGGTTGGAACGAAAACAGACACAAAACGGACGTTGCGTCACGTCCGGGCAGTGTTTTTGCGATTTTCGACCTAGAAAACCCTAGAAAATGCGCCGAGCGCCGGAAAAATACGCGAATTGGCGTGGGTGCTCTGGATGGTGATGGCAACGTGTGGAAAAAGTGTCGTGACGTTTGACGGAGAAGAAAAAACCGTAGTTGGGAACCCCCTCCCCGGCAGACCGAGAGGTAGGTGGTTGCACTGGGGCTACATGATGGCATGCATGCAATTGCACCAAAGTGTGCGTACATGTGGGCACGGCCAAAGTAGGCCCCTACGCAAGGTTGGAACGAAAACGAACACAAAACGGACGTTGCGTCACGTCCAGGCAGTGTTTTTGCGATTTTCGACCTGGAAAACCCTAGAAAATGCGCCGAGCGCTGGAAAAATACGCGAATTGGCGTGGGTGCTATGGATGGTGATGGCAACGTGTGGAAGAAAAAGTGTCGTGACGTTTGACGGAGTTAAAAAAATCGTAGTTGGGAACCATATTTAAAAAAAATTTGTTTTCCGTTTGAAGTTAAAAAATAAACAAAATGACAAAATAAACATATTTAATACTGTGATATGGCTCTACATAACTGCCCGGCAGTACACTGTCTGGCAGTGAACTGCCCGGGCAGTTAGGTAAAGTCACATCACAATATAAGATATGACCATGCATGGACTACCGGAGGCGGCTATATAAACTGGTGTGGACATCATTCGGCTGCCGAGGTGGGACTAAATTAGAATGGCTGCCGCATTGGCCGACACAGTGACAGTGCACGACGGCGCGCGTGGGCCGTCCCATTGACTCTGCGCGTGGTGCGGGGGCAGGGTCGGCGGGGGTGAGGACTAAAGTTTAGTCCCACCTCGCCCGCCGAACGACTGTGCGCGATGGCGCTCCTGGGCCGGCCCATTAAGTGTGCGCGCGGTGCGGGGGCAGGGTCGGCGGGGGTGAGGACTAAAGTTTAGTCCCACCTCGCCCGCCGAACGACGCCGCGACCGCCTTATATACCTGCCTCCCACGTCCCTTTCGAACTCCTCTGATTCCCGTCCCGTCCCGCCACTGCCCCGATTGGCTGTGCTGCAGGCCGTAGCTGGGCCGAAAGGCCGGCCCTTTCGCTGTCCGGCTTGATCGGGCCGGACCGATTACGCACAGTTGCGGCCTGCAACCACGTTGGGCTGTCTTTTTTTTGCATCACTAATTTTTTTTTGCCTTCCATGAGTCACGGCGCGGGGGGAGGTGGGAGGGGCGCTTTTTTAGTCCCACCTCGCGCGTCCGGGGGTGTGGTATGTGCTGTTTTGACCTAATAAATTATTGAAAATTCATAAAGTAAAAAAAAACCACAAATAATAATGAGTTCTTTATTATACTTTATAATGAATATTATGGTTAGATATTATCATTTATAATGAATAATAATAATGAGTTATTCATTATACTTTATAATGAATAATAATAATGAGTTCTTTATAATTAATTAGTAAAACAATATTGAGTTCTTCATATCAGATCAGTGCCGGTTGTGTTGGTGGTACGAGGTGGCATGCACGAAACGTAACCCAAGTTTGGGAGGCAGTGGGCAAGCCCACCTTAGGGCCCCACGCAAAAGTTGAACGAATTCGGTCCATGTGAACTTTTTGAAATGGTTGCATTAAAAAATGCATGAATAATATCTGAGGTTAAAAAAACATCGAAGATAATGGCTCTCTTTTTGAAGAATATGCATGATCCATGTGAACTTTCACAAGCTCTAAGCAGGTGAAGACTCACATCGATCCTGCATATTACGGACATATTTGGTTCATGACTTAGCTATCATGTAGTATATATACTGGGAAAAAGTTGAGCCAATTGGTGTGGATACATTTGATCCTTTGTCTCGTGAATACCCACTAATGGTTAACTGGCCAGAAACGGAAGGGAAAAAGAGAGACGACTATGACAACATGCACGGGCGTGGCACCGGCAATGTAAGTCAATAAGTATAGTCCTTATTGGTTGCAAATAGTAATTAACTATAGTTGTTATTTTATTTATTTATTTTTTTGTTGTACAGCTTGAAAATTGCGTTAGTCAAGAGTACAGACGTGCTAAGGTAGCACGTGAAGGGACTGTCCCAGATGAAGAAAAGAAGAAACCTAAACGGAAAGGTGGTGGCAGGAGTAGAAAGCCAAGCACGTCAGGGGTTTCATCGAACACGACTAACAGTATGGACCGTGTGATGACATACATAAAGCTGCTTCACAAGGAGGTTCTCAATATACCCGAAAGATGTGCACAGGTAATGTAGAAGTTATATTAAACATGTTAGTTGTTCAAATGCTGATCGTGTTTCATTTATGTCTGTAGATGGTAATGGAAAAGTTGAACACGGAAGGTGTGCTGTACAAACCCAATAAGAGGGACAACAATGATGAATTTGTTAATGTACGTCAAGGAGTTGGGATGGAGAATGGCCAGTACAAGTCATCAAAATATTGGCCAGATATTGATTCACCTACCGACGTGGAGCTAGTAACATCTTTCACGTGTTTCAATGATACGGACGTGCCCGTTGATGACACGGGTGCTCCGATGACGACACCGGGTAAAGGTGACGCTACTGATCCTTTCATTATACACGATAATGAAAAATCCCCATGTTCGTCATCAACTGTACGTACAAAAGAGTTTCCGTCTATGTCCCGAACCCCGCAGAATGCTGATATTTCTGATGAGTCTATGGGTGGTTTGTCACCAACAAAGTCTGAAGACATGTCTGAGAGTTTCCCGGCAAAGAGCAACATAGGTAATGGTGAAGGCAGTCAGGACAATGAAGGTAAACGCAAACGAAATCCGTCGAAATATTGTCAATCCCCGTACGACCTTCTCATTACCCGCAAGAAACGTGTTAAAAAAAGTAAGTCAAGTATTACTTTATAATTCATTCATGCTTTACGTAAATTTTTTATTATTTTTAACAACTGTAGCTGCATTGTTTTAGATCTGTTTGCATCGTCACCATCTTCAATTCTGGCAAGTACTCTTAATATGACTCCGGATCACATAGAGGCAGCCAGAGTTTTTGTTGAGACTCTCGCATCGACTAAGAAGCATGCACACCGAACCGTGGTCGATATGCCGCCACCAGATGGGGACATATGCACGCCAGCTATGCTTCACGATGTCCTGAAGTTTAAATGGTTGAATGGCGCTGTAAGTATGACTTTGGTTTTAACAAGACTCTCATTTCAACTTCACAAGTTGATAGAAATTTTTTGTTTATGTATGCAGATAATCAATGCATATTGTAAACACCTACAACACCGTGATTTCTCTGACCGTTTCATATCAACAACGTGGTTCCCAAAATTTATGTTGAGTAGGGCTAGGGGAAAGACCAAGTCAATTAATGATTTAGAATCAGAACAAGTTACAAAGAAAGCAAAAGTCGTCGCAAGAGTAATGGATGAGTATTTCAGACGGGACAAGGTATTTCTTTCATATTTATTTGTTTTTGTTATTCATTGCTATTTAATTGCGCTAACATCATTTGATTACTATATAGGCGTATTTTCCTATGCACGTTAATGATAATCATTGGATAACCATAGTGATGCACACCGTCAAGGAGGAGTTTCAAGTTCTTGACTCAAATTCTAAAGGCGCAATTAGCCAAAGAATTCGCAATATGATTGGCACCCTGGTACGCTAAAATTTTCACACTCGCATTCAGAAAATTATTGAGTCATACGTTAAATTCTGGTTTGTTACTTTCTTTCAGAGATCTGAAATATCTAAGGATGTTATGGAGGCCAACTCTATTATTGAATCAAAAAAATTTCCAGATGTCTCATCGTGGCCAATTAATGAGTATAAAATGCCGGCACAACAAGATGGGTAAGTTAAATGAGTACATGATGCCGGCACAGCATGCTATATCCTAAGCTGATCACACATGTTTATTGCAGAGTGTCTTGTGGACTTTTTGTGATGTGGTGTATAAAATACTGGGACGGAGATCGCTGGACACATGAATTTGACCAGCAAGAGATTAATGAGTCAAGGCCACGTATTGTCGCGGAAATCATTTTTTCCGAGGTCAACAGATTAGACAAAGTGAAGATGAAAATTGTTAAAATCATGGAGAAGGAGTAGTTATTAGCATTGGTAGGGTTTTTGTCCCGTAGAAGGTTTCCCTACCGTTCTTGGATACTTTGATCGATTGTAATGCGACATGGCACTGGGATAGATTTCGACAATTTTCCACGTTTTATTTATTGCTTTCGTGAGACACTACACATTTAAATGCGTGTGGGCAAATAATATTTTTCTGTCCTAAAATGTATCAGTTTGCCTCTGCCATATTACGGACATATTTGGTTCATGACTTAGCTAGCCACGCCAAATGTGTGCTGTGCCTAAGGTGTGGCGCTTGTTTTAGCCGCCACACTTTGTTGTAGAAATTTGCCCCTAAATGTAGTGTTGTTTTTGTCCCTACTCGCGGCGGTCATTTTTTATTAAAAAATATGCCCGCCGTCCTGAGTTGGTGCGGTGAGGATAAAACCTGCACAATATCCCACGTCGATTCTGGTGGCAGCAGCGGCGCTGGATCTGACGAATATTCCAGGCCGTGCGGTGGACGCCCGCCGAGGCAGTTGCGGGCCCGCGCACTCCAGCTAGTGCGGGTTGGCGCCATTGGCAGTGCGCCACGCGCGGGTCTGCTGGCGCAGCACCCGGCCGACCGACAGGCGCGCACGTCTCGTCCCGCCGCAGCCAGCGGGCACATGCAACGATCCCGAGGGGGAATATGGCGATCTGCCGGCCCATAAACGACGTGCGTTGGGCGCGTCGGGCCTATCCTATTCATGCGCCACCTCGCCCGCGGAGAGACGTGCCGACCCGCGTCTTCGCCTTCTCACAAGCTCGCAACAGAATATTAATGAATGCCCTGCTGTGCGCCGTGGCCTCCACGCTCGTGGCCAGAAGGTGTTGTAGTCTACTGTCTGTGCGCGCAGCCGGCCACGGCTGGGTTTTTTTTTTAAATGGTCACATACATTCATTAAAATTTAAAAATGTCCATAACTTGACTAAGCCATGACACCAGTAACACATTCATACAACTATAAGATGTTTCACACATAAAAATATAAATCGCATGTCTCATAACATTGAACAAGGTGGCATAAATATTATCTCAAAGTGCCATCTCTATTATTCTTAAACAAATAAACTGAAAGTGGTAATGACTTTCATCGAACAAGGTGGTTTAGAGAATAAACTCAAAGTGCCATATATCTTATTCTTAAACAAATAAATTAAAATTGCCACTGGCTTCAATTGATTATGAATACTTCATATTTATGCCCGGTTCCTACATAACAAATTGTAAAGAACTCATCAGACAATTGTGAAGAGAGAACCAGAAAATAATTAAAATTATGGAAAACTTACTTTTCATTCTCAGGGCACGTTTGCCGTCTATGGCCCTCTCTCTTACAAATGCCACAAAGAGGACCGGGTTTTTTCTCAGAAAATGATATTGGTCTTCCATTTTTTGTAACATTTGGATCTTTCTTTGCCCGCCCTGTCTTGCTCTGTTTAGGGGCGCCCTTCGTGGAAACTTTCACGGGATCACCTATGACATCAACATGTTGTTCCCGCTGACGTGGCTCCTCATGCACATTTCTTGTACTACCAACGGCATCATCATCAGGGACCTTTTTCTTCGCTATTATGTTCTGCAGACACTGCATCAACTCATCATAGACAAATGGATCATTTGAAGCAACATGAAAAGCTTCAGCTCCTGTTATACTGAGTTGACTATAGCGAGCACGCTGCTCTGCCCCTGTCCAACCCCAGCCAAACAAGTCACTCTTTCGCTGTGCAGGCAGCCCACCTCTCGCAACTTTCGACATCCTCTTAAGGATGCAACACTTAGGTATTTTAGATATTTTTAGATGCACCAACACATACAGAATGTGTTTGCAAGGCAATCCTTTCCGAAGCATTCGTCCACAACTGCATTCTATCATATTCTCAGAGTTTTCAGCTCGATAATTCACGCTGAACTGAAATTTCCGGTTATTCCTCCATGTCACGATGAAGGTGTGGCAGTCAACTCCCACTAGCGTCTCAAAAATCTCAAGCTCTCCCATCTTCTTCAGATCTTGTTGAAGAATATAAAAATTGGAATGAGTGAATACTTTGGCGGCATGCTTCTCAATATCCTTATATTCTGTGACTGATGGTGGCAATGACTGATTTGAAACACAGTCATCATGCGCCTCGTTCTCACGTAGTCGGACTATGCAATTCTCATAATGCACAACTAGGTCAACAATAGTCATACCGCCGTCCAAGTGCAGGTGAAGACAAGAGTTAAGACTTTCACTCCTCTGATTACTGCGCATACCCAGAAAAAAACCATCTGACAGATATGATGCTGCCCACAGAGTCCTCTTCCTGTACATCCTACTCAACCACTCTTCTGTTTTATCAGTCTTCCATTTACGAACGAAAGCGTGCCATCTCGCCTCAAAGTTGGCTGGTGAGGTGGAGTAGTACAACAGTGCCCTGAACTCACTTAGCGATTTGTAATTAAGGTGCTTCTGCATGTTTTTTTCCACGTGCCATGAGCAGAGACGGTGCAACACATCAACCAAAACCAACCGAATAGCTCGTATCATTGCAGCGTCTCCATCTGTGATGATTGACCTTGGCTTTTTCTGACAATTGGCCTTCAGGAATGTCTGGAGCAGCCACACATATGTCGCTTCGGTCTCATCGGACACAATGGCACAACCAAAAACTGTGGTGCAACGGTGATTGTTTACACCAACAAAGGGGATGAACGGCATACCGTATCTGTTCATCTTATATGTGCTGTCGAACACCGTGACATCTCCATACAGTTTATAGTCCCGCCGCGACTGTGCATCGCACCAGAACATGCTCTTCAAACGGCCCTCCTTATCGAGCACGTACTCAAAGAAAAACTCTGGATCCTTCTCTTTTCTGCTCCTCATAATCCCAATTGCCGTGTTAGCATCACCCTTCGCAATCAACTTCATTTTTTCTCGGCAACATAGGTTGTACACGTCTCGTCTCAGAAACCCACACTTATCATACGAGCCATACCTGCTAATGAAGTTGTCAACAATGATATGCTTTCTGATCCCAGCTCCTTCCATCGCCAATATCTCAGCTATCTGGTGATCTCCCATCACTCGATGTGACCGCAGAAATACCACCTCATCTGGTCTAGCCAACAAATGGTTGTGATCATCCATAAAAGCTGCCACGAACCAAACTCCACGTCCTTTGTCCAACTTCACGACAAAATGTGCGCCACACTCGCAACGAGTCTCTGGTCTTAGCCTGCGGGTACGGCCCTCCGGGTTTAAAAATTTACTGCGACGCTTTCCTGCCCTCGAGCAAACGTATCTCCTATACCGAACAGTGGTTGAAAGTCCTTTTCCTCGTTTCACCTTATCTTTTCTGATACTGAATCCACGGTCTTTGGCGTAGTTATTATAGAACATGTGAGCCTCCCATTGTGATGCAAATGTCATACCCATAACCTTCAACTGTGTCTCCAGCGCACGTTGCTGGATTTCAGCTTCCTCAATGTCCATATTAGCTCCATCCTCATGCTCATCTCCATCTTCACCACTCCAACCATCAAAGTTAGCCTACAATATTCCATGTAAGCAAGTGTAAGTTGCCATTACCAACTATTTATTATTCAATGACATCTTAAATTGTGGACCGAACCTGGCTTATGTTATCCCCGAAAGATTCAACACCATGATTTTCCTCGTTGTGAACGTCAATATCCTCCTGCACATTAAAAAATCATATGCACGTGTAAGTACCATATGGTTCTTCATCCGACAAAAAGAATGTACAAGACACTTACGTTTTCACTACAAGCACCCTCCTCCTTCTTTTCAAAATCCTCCTCAGGTAAATTATCGTACGACGACCAGGATTCATTGTCGCTGCCATCATCATCATCTTTACTATCATTACCATTTGTACGATCAACACTATCGCTACCATCCCACTCACTCGTGTCCAAAAACAGATCCGTAAATCCAGTTTCTTTATCCATTATATGATCTCTCAACCTACACTGCAATATTATAATAAAATTTGATCTATCAATTTTAAAACAAATTAAATGTACTACTGAGAAATTCTTATCTAACAAGATATTGCACATAATTATTTACAGATTCAATTTTTTTGACGAACTAAAAGGCTTACATGGCATGCACGTGCACTTCGGCCCGCCTGGCGTGGCTGCGGACGGCGAGGACGTTGCCGGAGAGGTTGATCACGGAGTTGCGGGCGGCGACGGCGTCCACGTAGGCCACGTCACCGCGACGACCTGCACGGAGGCGACATCACGTACGGCGGGCGACTCGAAGATCTGTCCGCGCCGGCCAGATCCCGGGTGAAGACGGGGAGAAGGCGGCGATCGGCCGAACGGGAGGACGTTGGAATTGGCAGCGTGATCACGTCTAGATCGGCGGGGAAAGGCGGCTATCGGTGGGTAAGGGCGGCGATCGGCGGGGCGGGGCGACGTTGGAATGGGCCGCCTGATCAGCGCAGGTCGTGGGTTTTTTTTTTTTCGCGCGACGGCGAGAGGGTAGTTGCGAGCCAGCCGTATCGGCTCGAGCCGTGCGCTCGGCTCTACCTGTATGGGTACGCCGCATACGGCGCGGGATACGTTAAGCACCGTATGCCCAAAATGCCCTTATACGTTAAGCGGGGGGGGTGTACCGAAGCAAGCCTCTTATTCTCATTCTGCATCTGCGACCACCAGTAGCGGCATATCATGGCGTTCAGATCTTCACATAAACCATTTGTAATATCAAAGCAACTCATGGCAAAAACTGGAATGGCCTGGGCACACGCTTTGATCAACACTTCCTTCCCCGCCTTTGACAGTGCTTTCTCTAACCACCCTTGTAATCGCTTCCACAGTCTATCTTTTAAAAATGCAAACGTGGCTGCTCTTGACCGGCCTATATGTACAGGCAGTCCCAAATACCGATCAGACCACGCCTCGCTCCTAATCCCCAAAATATTCATCACAGCCACCTTCTCTGCTTGTTTTGTGTTTTTGCTGAATCTGATTGCTGACTTGTCCGTGTTTATAGTTTGCCCCGAGCATACCTCATACAGATTTAGGATGTTTCGCAGCTGCTGTGAATTCTCGGCAGAGGCCTTCATGAGAATCATCGAATCATCTGCGAACAGGAGATGGTTAAGACTCGGTGCATTTGGACACACCTTCACCCCCTGCAAGGCTCCTTCCTCGTCCTTCTTGTTCAGAATATTTGAGAAGGCTTCTACACATACCACAACCATATGAATGTGATATTGTAAGTCGCCATGATATTTCGTTTGTGATGTCCAGCATATTTGTCCATGCACAGCCACCAATGCTATTGAAGCTATAAGTGGACGGTGATCATCTTCATTTTTAGATCTTTCTTATGAAAGAAAAACCATTCTCTTAAACATCAACACTCTCTTTTGCATCAGCAGCAACTTTGATTGTTTTACTTCTAATCTCCTTTAGCTTATCGTCAAATCACTCCACTTTTTCAATCAATTTTTTCCTCATTTCAGCAATTCAAAATGTCTTGATTAGGCTGGTATTAGTAGGAGGTCTCACTTTCCAATTGCATCCACCATTATTATTACTTTGTTGTTCAATTGCGTCCACCATTAACATGTTGAAACTCAGTGGCTCCAGTATTAGTAGAAAACTGAAAATTTCTACCAGGCATTCCAAAGGGATAAGTATATTTTTTGTTCTCGAACTCTCACCAAAGTATAGAAATCGTCCCTCAAATCCAAGACCACCAAAAATCAGCCCCTCGACTATTTAAACCGGATATTTTTCGTCCCCCAAAACGCCTAAGGTGGTTTTACTATGACCTGGGCCCGGCTTTGACTGAAACAGTCCATGTGGCGTGGTTTAAGCGCCACGTCAATTGCGTGACTAAGGCTGGCCATAGTGATGGTATCTTAGCTAGTATCATGCACTTGGAAATAGCAAACATGCTAATGTGGCAAAGAATTAAAGAAGAGAGAGAGGGTTGGAGTAACATTGGTAGATACCTTATCATATTAAATGCTATGCTACTTTGTGTCATGCACGATAATAAATAAGATAATATATGATACTACTCTATAATACTTTGCACTATGAAGGTAGTATCATACACTAGTATCATATGCATGATACTAGTATATGATACTCTCCACTGTGACTAGCCTAAGGGCACACGTCGATTCTCTCGCTCTCCCGCATTCGTTCGATCCCCTTTCTCTCACGAACCCTAGCTAGAGAAGCGGCGGCGCCGCCGATTAGCAATTAGAGGCGGCGGCCGGCAGTGAGGCGTGGCTATGGCAGTGTGGCCTAGGGGGGATTGAGGCTTGCGGTTGCTGGGTCAGCACGGCGGCGGCTGCACGATCGCGGCTGGCTGGGCAGGGCGGCGGCGACCTTGAACGACAACAGCAAGCTCGACGCCGGAGGTATTTTTTGCGTGCAGATTTTACAGTCTTCCATTCGTGAGTAAAAAGATGCCTCACATTCTGCTTGTTTCTCTCTTATATGATTATAGGGTAGTCACATGGGTCCCAGAGAGGGGTTGTTCATTTGATTTCATTTTGAAGGGCACTTTTTGAATGATGGGAAATCATAGTGCAATATATTGGGGGGAAAGAGGCCATGCCATTCATCTATCACGACAAGTTCTGTTTTTTCATCTTGTTCAGAGTTTTAGTATGCACTGCCAAACAAAGGATGAAAAAATGTTCCATTGGCTATATCCTGGAAAAGAGATGTTTTATGGTCTAGAAATGGTTGCTTTAGATACTGATTGCAAACAGATTAAAGATTGTGTTGTTGTTGGAAGTGTAGTTGAAATATATGTTGAGATATGTCCAAATTCTAAAAATGACAAACACGACAGGGAGCTGGGCAGTGATGTTGAGCTTCTGATGGGTCCAAAAGCTTGTGGTGAATCAGAGGGAGCTGGGGATCATTTTGTCACATTGGCTAGTTGTCCACTACGGAAAATGATTGTATTGCAATCACTTCTGGTAACTCAAAAGACTTCTGCAGTCCATCAACACACCAATCAATTACATGGTTATGTGGCTAGTTGCTACTCTGTGGAAGCATTCAAGAGAACATATGCACATTTCCTGCAACTAGTTGAAGGACCTCAGGGTTGGTCAGAATGAGACAAGCCTAAACCACTAGCTCCTGGATATGTTAAGATGCCAGGAAGGCCTCGGAAAGAGAGAAAAAGAGAGGACACTGGAAACCAAAACCTACCAAAGTTTCAAGGGTTGGAACTGTGATTAGATGCAGGAAATGCAAGTGTACTGGTCACAGCAAAACAACATGTCCAGGAAATGTTGTTTCAAGTTCAAATGGACCGCTACTAATGGAAAAATGGTATATCATTATCCAAGTCCAGATGCAATGGAAGAGACTCCAAGATGTCCACTTCCAAGGTACAAAAGCATATATTACATACTTGCAAACATTTCTTGTTTTGTTAAATGCTCCTAATGAATTTCTTTCTTCGGTTGTCCTGTTAGGAAAATGTGCAAACATCTCAACAAAGCACTAACCGAAAGAGAGCTGCTACAAGTGATGAGAACCATCCATCCAAAAAAATGTGCTCCACATTTGCTCCTGTGTAGAAAAGGTCATCTAAATCTCTAGGATTGCCTAAGAAGAAGATGAAGGCCTCTTCCAATATTGCTGTCAAAAATGTGACCATAAATGTGAACTCCAATTCATCATTTACTTTCAATGTTACCTCCGGCCTGGCAAGTTCCCAAGTTGGCAAAAATAAACGAGCAAAGAAAGTGCCAACAAAACTACTAGACTAGTGCTTTCTTGTTGTTGTCTAGATCCCTAGAATTCACGTTTGTTGTTGATTGTAAGCTATATTCAGTACTGTTTCCCTTTCCCATTTAGTACTTTGTCAAACTATGTTCAACTAAATTGGGTTCAGACTATGTTCAGACTACTTTCAACTAAATTTGGTTCTGACTATGTTCAACTAAATTCAGTACAATGCTCTGAAATGTCCAAACCATATTCAGTTATATTCATATTTTGTTCAGTTATATTAAGTTCTGGAATGTACTTTTCTCTTGTTCAGATGAAAAAGTGGATCAAGAGAATGCAGGAGTGAGAGAGAGACGGCCGGTGCCCTTAGTCACGTAGACATGGCTGTCAGGCCACATGGATGGTTTCAGTCAAAACCAGGTCCACGTCACTATAAAACCACCTTAAGCAATTTGACGGACGAAAAGTATCCGATTTAAAGAGTTGAGGGACTGACTTTTGGTGGTTTTAGAGTTGAGGGATGATTTCTATACTTTGGCGAGACTTCGAGGACGAAAAATATGCTTATCCCCATTCCAAAAAGAACCAGCTCCAGTATCTTTAAGTGTATGTGCCATATTTGATTGGTTTTGTAGAGGCTTGTGTAAAGTGCATTACAAACGTGTAAAGCTGCAGTACGTAAATAGTCCAAAATGTACATTACATATAGGCGTAAAATGTTGTGGACATTAGTACAAAATGAAATATACGTAAGTGTAAAATGCAATGGAGAATATTCTCGAATATTCATAGAGATATATCCAACAGAGTTCTGCTTTTAAAATATTCAAAACTGGGTATGACAAGGCAGCAAGATATCCGAGGCACTCAAAAACTTGGGAAAAAAAGATTGCAATAGAGTTTGCACGAGATATTGCAAAAGTTCAAAATTGATGAATAATATATAAATAAAGGAAAGTTATCCTAGCATAGCATCCGGGTGGATGGCCAGAGAGAAAAGGAGAACAAGGGTGTGGGGTCCATAGAAAATGTACCACCTCAAACACTGAATGGGTTGGAAGCCGCCCTCGTGCAACGCCATTGTTGCTCCTCCCACGGCACATTGCCTGTGGCGTAGAGTGAGATCGAGATATGACGGCCTTCAGCGCCACCATAGTTGGTCTATGGAGGGTATCAGTGGCCGCCATTGTTGTTCAAGTGGCGCTACTACTGTTGCTCCCATCATGAGTTATGAAGTTGACGTGGGAGGGGGGAGGGGGGCCTCGATCACTAACAACAATGCAGAATGGGCGCTATGGAGAAGATAGGGTGGGCGGATCAGTAAAGAAGATATGCATTTATCTTTGAAGAAAGGGAATTTGAAAGCACCAAAGGGAATATTTTACATCAAGATTAAATAATTTTGCACCACACTGAACTTTGTGGTCTACACATACCACCCTCATGTGAACGCGATATTGTAAGTCACCGTGATATTTTTTGTGCAATATCCTGCATATTTGCCAATGCGACAGTGCTATCGACTTGTCTTTTTTTTTATTTTTTTGCGACGACTTATCATTTTTATCAACATGAATAATGGCTAATGGTGGTAATGTGTGTCATTTGTGGTGCCCATTATGGGTTTGCATCTCAATTTAGACAAGTGTGTCTTCTACCTTCAAGGGATACACAGAGCCAAACCCAACACAGATCCGACAGATCCAAACCCCGCTACTCTAGTATTGCACCAGGACAACATTTAGCTGATTTTGACGGTCGTCGCTATTTGTCATAGCCGGCTATAATTATGGTATTTTCGTAAGATCGTTGCTTATTGCCATCCTTGGCCGCTTTTCACCTCCTTTGGTGGAAATCGTGGGACTTCTTCGGGGCTGTTACTTAAAAATGATCGTTGAAGCAATATCAGTGAAGCTAATTCTCAATTGAAGTGGTGAAATGTACACCAAACACATGCTGGATCAAGAGGGCGAGGAACGTCATCGAGCTGAGCGTGTGTAGAACTCGAAGGTGACGTGCGTTCGGTACTTGATCGGTCGGAGGTAGAAGAAGTTCGACTACATCAACCGCGTTGTCGAACGATTCCGCTTACGGTCTACGAGGGTACATAGACACACTCTCCCCCCTCATTGCTATGCATCTCCTAGATAGATCTTGCGTGAGCGTAGCAATTCTTTTTGAAATTGCATGCTATGTTCCCCAACAGATACCTTATCATATTAAATGCTATGCTACTTTGTGTCATGCATGAAAATAAATAAGATAATCTATGATACCTTGCACTATGAAGGTAATTGATGTGGCCTTACGTTCATTAGATTTCATTTTGAAGGGCAGTTTTTGAAAGATGGGAAATCAGAGTGCAATATATTGGGGGGAAAGAGGCCATGTAATTCATCTATCACGACAAGTTCTGTTTTTTCGATCTTGTTCAGAGTTTTGGTATGCACTGCCAAACAAAGTATGAGAAGATGTGCCATTGTCTATTTCCTAGAAAAGAGGTGTTCTATGGTCTAAAAATGGTTGCTTTAGATACTGACTAAAAACAGATTAAAGATTGTGTTGTTGTTGGAAGTGTAGCTGAAATATATGTTGAGATATGTCCAAATTCTGAAAATGCCAAACACGACAGGGAGCTGGGCAATGATGTTGAGCTTCTGATGGGTCCAAATGCTAGTGGTGAATCAGAGGGAGCTGCAGATCATTTTGTCGTATTGGCTAGTCGTCCACTTATGGAAAATGATTGTATTGCAATCACTTCTGGTAACTCAAAAGACTTCTGCAGTCCATCAACACTACACCAATCAATTACATGGTTATGTGGCTAGTTGCTACTCTGTGGAAGCATTCAAGAGAACATATGCACATTGCCTGCAAACAGTTGAAGGACCTCAGGGTTGGTCAGAATCAGACAAGCCTAAACCACTAGCTCATGGATATGTTAAGATGTCAGGAAGGCCTCGGAAAGAGAGAAAAGGAGAGGGCACTAAAAACCCAAAAGATACCAAAGTTTCAAGGGTTGACTATGATTAGATGCAGGAAATGCTGGTCACAACAAAACAACATGTCCAGGAAATGTTGCTTCAAGTTCAAATGGACCGGCTACTATTGGAAAAAAATGGTATATCATTATCCAAGTCCAGATGCAATGGAAAAGACTCCAAGATGTCTACTTCCAAGGTAATAAAGCCTATATTACATACTTGCAAATATTTCTTGTTTTGTTAAATGCTCCTAATGAATTTCTTTCTTCTGATGTCCTGTTAGGCATATGTGCAAACATCTCAACAAAGCACTAACCGAAAGAGAGCTGCTACAAGTGATGAGAACCATCCATCCAAAAAAATGTGCTCCGCATTTGCTCCTGTGCAGAAAAGGTCATCTAAATCCCTAGGATTGCCAAAGCAGAAGATGAAGGCTTCTTTCAATATTGCTGTAAAAAATGTGACAGTAAATGTGAACTCCAGTTCATTCTTTACTGTCAATGTTACCTTCGGCCTGGCAAGTTCTCAAGTTGGCAGAAATAAAAGAGCAAAGAAAGTTCCAGCAAAACTACTAGACTAGTGCTTTTTGCTGCTGTCTAGATCCCTAGAATTCATGTTTGTTGTTGATTGTAAGCTATATTAAGTATTGTTTACCTTTACCATTTAGTACTTTGTCAGACTATGTTCAACTAAATTGGGTTCAGACTATGTTCACACTACTTTCAAGTAAATTTGGTTCAGACTATGTTCATCTAAATTCAGTAAAATCCTGTGAAATGTCCAAACCATGTTCAGTTATATTCAGATTTTGTTCAGTTATATTCAGCTCGGTAATGTACTTTTCTCTTGTTCAGATGAAAAAGTTGATCAAGAGAATGCAGGAGTGAGAGAGAGTCGGCTGGTGCCCTTAGTCACGTGGACGTGGCGGTCAAACTAGGCCACGTGGACGGTTTCAGTCAAAACCGGGTCCATGTCACTATAAAACCACCTTAAGCGTTTTGAGGGACGAAAAGTATCCGGTTTAAAGAGTTGAGGGACTGACTTTTTGTGGTTTTAGAGTTGAGGACGATTTCTATATTTTGGCAAGAGTTCGAGGACGAAAAATATACTTATCCCCATTCTAAAAAGAACCAGCTCCGGTATCTTTAAGTGTATGTGCCATATTTGATTGGTTTTGCAGAGGATTGTGTAAAGTGCATTACAAATGTGTAAAGTTGCAGTACACAAATAGTCCAAAATGTACATTACATATAGGCGTAAAATGTTGTGGACATTAGTACAAAATGAAATAAACATAAGTGTAAGATGCAATGGAGAATATTCTCTAATATTCATAGAGATATATCTAACAAAGTTCTACTTTTAAAATATTCAAAACTGGGTATGACAAGGCTGCAAGATATCCGAGGCACTCAAAAACTTGAGGAAAAAAAGATAGCAATAGAGTTTGCAGGAGAGATTGCAAAAGTTGAAAACTGATGAATAATAAATAAATAAAGGAAAGCTATCCTAGCATAGCATCCGGGTGGATGGCCAAAGAGAAAAGGAGAACAAGGGTGTGGGATCCATAGAAAATGTACCACCTCAAGCACTGAATGGGGTTGGAAGCCGCCCTCGTGCAACGCCGTCGTTGCTCCTCCCACGGCACATTTATCTTTGATGGAAGGGAATTTGGAAGCACCAAAAGGAATATTTTACATCAAGATTAAATAATTTCGGCAACCCACTGAATTTTGTGGTCTACACGTACCACCCTCATGTGAACGTGATATTGTAAGTCACCGTGATATTTTTTGTGCAATATCCTGCATATTTGCCAATGCGACAGTGCTATCGACTTGTCTTTTTTTTTATTTTTTTGCGACGACTTATCATTTTTATCAACATGAATAATGGCTAATGGTGGTAATGTGTGTCATTTGTGGTGCCCATTATGGGTTTGCATCTCAATTTAGACAAGTGTGTCTTCTACCTTCAAGGGATACACAGAGCCAAACCCAACACAGATCCGACAGATCCAAACCCCGCTACTCTAGTATTGCACCAGGACAACATTTAGCTGATTTTGACGGTCGTCGCTATTTGTCATAGCCGGCTATAATTATGGTATTTTCGTAAGATCGTTGCTTATTGCCATCCTTGGCCGCTTTTCACCTCCTTTGGTGGAAATCGTGGGACTTCTTTGGGGCTGTTACTTAAAAATGATCGTTGAAGCAATATCAGTGAAGCTAATTCTCAATTGAAGTGGTGAAATGTACACCAAACACATGCTGGATCAAGAGGGCGAGGAACGTCATCGAGCTGAGCGTGTGTAGAACTCGAAGGTGACGTGCGTTCGGTACTTGATCGGTCGGAGGTAGAAGAAGTTCGACTACATCAACCGCGTTGTCGAACGATTCCGCTTACGGTCTACGAGGGTACATAGACACACTCTCCCCCCTCATTGCTATGCATCTCCTAGATAGATCTTGCGTGAGCGTAGCAATTCTTTTTGAAATTGCATGCTATGTTCCCCAACAGATACCTTATCATATTAAATGCTATGCTACTTTGTGTCATGCATGAAAATAAATAAGATAATCTATGATACCTTGCACTATGAAGGTAATTGATGTGGCCTTACGTTCATTAGATTTCATTTTGAAGGGCAGTTTTTGAAAGATGGGAAATCAGAGTGCAATATATTGGGGGGAAAGAGGCCATGTAATTCATCTATCACGACAAGTTCTGTTTTTTCGATCTTGTTCAGAGTTTTGGTATGCACTGCCAAACAAAGTATGAGAAGATGTGCCATTGTCTATTTCCTAGAAAAGAGGTGTTCTATGGTCTAAAAATGGTTGCTTTAGATACTGACTAAAAACAGATTAAAGATTGTGTTGTTGTTGGAAGTGTAGCTGAAATATATGTTGAGATATGTCCAAATTCTGAAAATGCCAAACACGACAGGGAGCTGGGCAATGATGTTGAGCTTCTGATGGGTCCAAATGCTAGTGGTGAATCAGAGGGAGCTGCAGATCATTTTGTCGTATTGGCTAGTCGTCCACTTATGGAAAATGATTGTATTGCAATCACTTCTGGTAACTCAAAAGACTTCTGCAGTCCATCAACACTACACCAATCAATTACATGGTTATGTGGCTAGTTGCTACTCTGTGGAAGCATTCAAGAGAACATATGCACATTGCCTGCAAACAGTTGAAGGACCTCAGGGTTGGTCAGAATCAGACAAGCCTAAACCACTAGCTCATGGATATGTTAAGATGTCAGGAAGGCCTCGGAAAGAGAGAAAAGGAGAGGGCACTAAAAACCCAAAAGATACCAAAGTTTCAAGGGTTGACTATGATTAGATGCAGGAAATGCTGGTCACAACAAAACAACATGTCCAGGAAATGTTGCTTCAAGTTCAAATGGACCGGCTACTATTGGAAAAAAATGGTATATCATTATCCAAGTCCAGATGCAATGGAAAAGACTCCAAGATGTCTACTTCCAAGGTAATAAAGCCTATATTACATACTTGCAAATATTTCTTGTTTTGTTAAATGCTCCTAATGAATTTCTTTCTTCTGATGTCCTGTTAGGCATATGTGCAAACATCTCAACAAAGCACTAACCGAAAGAGAGCTGCTACAAGTGATGAGAACCATCCATCCAAAAAAATGTGCTCCGCATTTGCTCCTGTGCAGAAAAGGTCATCTAAATCCCTAGGATTGCCAAAGCAGAAGATGAAGGCTTCTTTCAATATTGCTGTAAAAAATGTGACAGTAAATGTGAACTCCAGTTCATTCTTTACTGTCAATGTTACCTTCGGCCTGGCAAGTTCTCAAGTTGGCAGAAATAAAAGAGCAAAGAAAGTTCCAGCAAAACTACTAGACTAGTGCTTTTTGCTGCTGTCTAGATCCCTAGAATTCATGTTTGTTGTTGATTGTAAGCTATATTAAGTATTGTTTACCTTTACCATTTAGTACTTTGTCAGACTATGTTCAACTAAATTGGGTTCAGACTATGTTCACACTACTTTCAAGTAAATTTGGTTCAGACTATGTTCATCTAAATTCAGTAAAATCCTGTGAAATGTCCAAACCATGTTCAGTTATATTCAGATTTTGTTCAGTTATATTCAGCTCGGTAATGTACTTTTCTCTTGTTCAGATGAAAAAGTTGATCAAGAGAATGCAGGAGTGAGAGAGAGTCGGCTGGTGCCCTTAGTCACGTGGACGTGGCGGTCAAACTAGGCCACGTGGACGGTTTCAGTCAAAACCGGGTCCATGTCACTATAAAACCACCTTAAGCGTTTTGAGGGACGAAAAGTATCCGGTTTAAAGAGTTGAGGGACTGACTTTTTGTGGTTTTAGAGTTGAGGACGATTTCTATATTTTGGCAAGAGTTCGAGGACGAAAAATATACTTATCCCCATTCTAAAAAGAACCAGCTCCGGTATCTTTAAGTGTATGTGCCATATTTGATTGGTTTTGCAGAGGATTGTGTAAAGTGCATTACAAATGTGTAAAGTTGCAGTACACAAATAGTCCAAAATGTACATTACATATAGGCGTAAAATGTTGTGGACATTAGTACAAAATGAAATAAACATAAGTGTAAGATGCAATGGAGAATATTCTCTAATATTCATAGAGATATATCTAACAAAGTTCTACTTTTAAAATATTCAAAACTGGGTATGACAAGGCTGCAAGATATCCGAGGCACTCAAAAACTTGAGGAAAAAAAGATAGCAATAGAGTTTGCAGGAGAGATTGCAAAAGTTGAAAACTGATGAATAATAAATAAATAAAGGAAAGCTATCCTAGCATAGCATCCGGGTGGATGGCCAAAGAGAAAAGGAGAACAAGGGTGTGGGATCCATAGAAAATGTACCACCTCAAGCACTGAATGGGGTTGGAAGCCGCCCTCGTGCAACGCCGTCGTTGCTCCTCCCACGGCACATTTATCTTTGATGGAAGGGAATTTGGAAGCACCAAAAGGAATATTTTACATCAAGATTAAATAATTTCGGCAACCCACTGAATTTTGTGGTCTACACGTACCACCCTCATGTGAACGTGATATTGTAAGTCACCGTGATATTTTTTGTGCAATATCCTGCATATTTGCCAATGCGACAGTGCTATCGACTTGTCTTTTTTTTTATTTTTTTGCGACGACTTATCATTTTTATCAACATGAATAATGGCTAATGGTGGTAATGTGTGTCATTTGTGGTGCCCATTATGGGTTTGCATCTCAATTTAGACAAGTGTGTCTTCTACCTTCAAGGGATACACAGAGCCAAACCCAACACAGATCCGACAGATCCAAACCCCGCTACTCTAGTATTGCACCAGGACAACATTTAGCTGATTTTGACGGTCGTCGCTATTTGTCATAGCCGGCTATAATTATGGTATTTTCGTAAGATCGTTGCTTATTGCCATCCTTGGCCGCTTTTCACCTCCTTTGGTGGAAATCGTGGGACTTCTTTGGGGCTGTTACTTAAAAATGATCGTTGAAGCAATATCAGTGAAGCTAATTCTCAATTGAAGTGGTGAAATGTACACCAAACACATGCTGGATCAAGAGGGCGAGGAACGTCATCGAGCTGAGCGTGTGTAGAACTCGAAGGTGACGTGCGTTCGGTACTTGATCGGTCGGAGGTAGAAGAAGTTCGACTACATCAACCGCGTTGTCGAACGATTCCGCTTACGGTCTACGAGGGTACATAGACACACTCTCCCCCCTCATTGCTATGCATCTCCTAGATAGATCTTGCGTGAGCGTAGCAATTCTTTTTGAAATTGCATGCTATGTTCCCCAACAGATACCTTATCATATTAAATGCTATGCTACTTTGTGTCATGCATGAAAATAAATAAGATAATCTATGATACCTTGCACTATGAAGGTAATTGATGTGGCCTTACGTTCATTAGATTTCATTTTGAAGGGCAGTTTTTGAAAGATGGGAAATCAGAGTGCAATATATTGGGGGGAAAGAGGCCATGTAATTCATCTATCACGACAAGTTCTGTTTTTTCGATCTTGTTCAGAGTTTTGGTATGCACTGCCAAACAAAGTATGAGAAGATGTGCCATTGTCTATTTCCTAGAAAAGAGGTGTTCTATGGTCTAAAAATGGTTGCTTTAGATACTGACTAAAAACAGATTAAAGATTGTGTTGTTGTTGGAAGTGTAGCTGAAATATATGTTGAGATATGTCCAAATTCTGAAAATGCCAAACACGACAGGGAGCTGGGCAATGATGTTGAGCTTCTGATGGGTCCAAATGCTAGTGGTGAATCAGAGGGAGCTGCAGATCATTTTGTCGTATTGGCTAGTCGTCCACTTATGGAAAATGATTGTATTGCAATCACTTCTGGTAACTCAAAAGACTTCTGCAGTCCATCAACACTACACCAATCAATTACATGGTTATGTGGCTAGTTGCTACTCTGTGGAAGCATTCAAGAGAACATATGCACATTGCCTGCAAACAGTTGAAGGACCTCAGGGTTGGTCAGAATCAGACAAGCCTAAACCACTAGCTCATGGATATGTTAAGATGTCAGGAAGGCCTCGGAAAGAGAGAAAAGGAGAGGGCACTAAAAACCCAAAAGATACCAAAGTTTCAAGGGTTGACTATGATTAGATGCAGGAAATGCTGGTCACAACAAAACAACATGTCCAGGAAATGTTGCTTCAAGTTCAAATGGACCGGCTACTATTGGAAAAAAATGGTATATCATTATCCAAGTCCAGATGCAATGGAAAAGACTCCAAGATGTCTACTTCCAAGGTAATAAAGCCTATATTACATACTTGCAAATATTTCTTGTTTTGTTAAATGCTCCTAATGAATTTCTTTCTTCTGATGTCCTGTTAGGCATATGTGCAAACATCTCAACAAAGCACTAACCGAAAGAGAGCTGCTACAAGTGATGAGAACCATCCATCCAAAAAAATGTGCTCCGCATTTGCTCCTGTGCAGAAAAGGTCATCTAAATCCCTAGGATTGCCAAAGCAGAAGATGAAGGCTTCTTTCAATATTGCTGTAAAAAATGTGACAGTAAATGTGAACTCCAGTTCATTCTTTACTGTCAATGTTACCTTCGGCCTGGCAAGTTCTCAAGTTGGCAGAAATAAAAGAGCAAAGAAAGTTCCAGCAAAACTACTAGACTAGTGCTTTTTGCTGCTGTCTAGATCCCTAGAATTCATGTTTGTTGTTGATTGTAAGCTATATTAAGTATTGTTTACCTTTACCATTTAGTACTTTGTCAGACTATGTTCAACTAAATTGGGTTCAGACTATGTTCACACTACTTTCAAGTAAATTTGGTTCAGACTATGTTCATCTAAATTCAGTAAAATCCTGTGAAAT
Source organism: Aegilops sharonensis (assembly GCA_904067115.1). NCBI lineage: Eukaryota > Viridiplantae > Streptophyta > Magnoliopsida > Poales > Poaceae > Aegilops > Aegilops sharonensis. The sequence continues at coordinate 793,054,073 of LR880971.1, read as the reverse complement.
GTCCAAACCATGTTCAGTTATATTCAGATTTTGTTCAGTTATATTCAGCTCGGTAATGTACTTTTCTCTTGTTCAGATGAAAAAGTTGATCAAGAGAATGCAGGAGTGAGAGAGAGTCGGCTGGTGCCCTTAGTCACGTGGACGTGGCGGTCAAACTAGGCCACGTGGACGGTTTCAGTCAAAACCGGGTCCATGTCACTATAAAACCACCTTAAGCGTTTTGAGGGACGAAAAGTATCCGGTTTAAAGAGTTGAGGGACTGACTTTTTGTGGTTTTAGAGTTGAGGACGATTTCTATATTTTGGCAAGAGTTCGAGGACGAAAAATATACTTATCCCCATTCTAAAAAGAACCAGCTCCGGTATCTTTAAGTGTATGTGCCATATTTGATTGGTTTTGCAGAGGATTGTGTAAAGTGCATTACAAATGTGTAAAGTTGCAGTACACAAATAGTCCAAAATGTACATTACATATAGGCGTAAAATGTTGTGGACATTAGTACAAAATGAAATAAACATAAGTGTAAGATGCAATGGAGAATATTCTCTAATATTCATAGAGATATATCTAACAAAGTTCTACTTTTAAAATATTCAAAACTGGGTATGACAAGGCTGCAAGATATCCGAGGCACTCAAAAACTTGAGGAAAAAAAGATAGCAATAGAGTTTGCAGGAGAGATTGCAAAAGTTGAAAACTGATGAATAATAAATAAATAAAGGAAAGCTATCCTAGCATAGCATCCGGGTGGATGGCCAAAGAGAAAAGGAGAACAAGGGTGTGGGATCCATAGAAAATGTACCACCTCAAGCACTGAATGGGGTTGGAAGCCGCCCTCGTGCAACGCCGTCGTTGCTCCTCCCACGGCACATTTATCTTTGATGGAAGGGAATTTGGAAGCACCAAAAGGAATATTTTACATCAAGATTAAATAATTTCGGCAACCCACTGAATTTTGTGGTCTACACGTACCACCCTCATGTGAACGTGATATTGTAAGTCACCGTGATATTTTTTGTGCAATATCCTGCATATTTGCCAATGCGACAGTGCTATCGACTTGTCTTTTTTTTTATTTTTTTGCGACGACTTATCATTTTTATCAACATGAATAATGGCTAATGGTGGTAATGTGTGTCATTTGTGGTGCCCATTATGGGTTTGCATCTCAATTTAGACAAGTGTGTCTTCTACCTTCAAGGGATACACAGAGCCAAACCCACCACAGATCCGACAGATCCAAACCCCGCTACTCTAGTATTGCACCAGGACAACATTTAGCTGATTTTGACGGTCGTCGCTATTTGTCATAGCCGGCTATAATTATGGTATTTTCGTAAGATCGTTGCTTATTGCCATCCTTGGCCGCTTTTCACCTCCTTTGGTGGAAATCGTGGGACTTCTTTGGGGCTGTTACTTAAAAATGATCGTTGAAGCAATATCAGTGAAGCTAATTCTCAATTGAAGTGGTGAAATGTACACCAAACACATGCTGGATCAAGAGGGCGAGGAACGTCATCGAGCTGAGCGTGTGTAGAACTCGAAGGTGACGTGCGTTCGGTACTTGATCGGTCGGAGGTAGAAGAAGTTCGACTACATCAACCGCGTTGTCGAACGATTCCGCTTACGGTCTACGAGGGTACATAGACACACTCTCCCCCCTCATTGCTATGCATCTCCTAGATAGATCTTGCGTGAGCGTAGCAATTCTTTTTGAAATTGCATGCTATGTTCCCCAACAGATACCTTATCATATTAAATGCTATGCTACTTTGTGTCATGCATGACAATAAATAAGATAATCTATGATACCTTGCACTATGAAGGTAATTGATGCGGGCTTACGTTCATTAGATTTCATTTTGAAGGGCAGTTTTTGAAAGATGGGAAATCAGAGTGCAATATATTGGGGGGAAAGAGGCCATGTAATTCATCTATCACGACAAGTTCTGTTTTTTCGATCTTGTTCAGAGTTTTGGTATGCACTGCCAAACAAATTATGAGAAGATGTGCCATTGTCTATTTCCTAGAAAAGAGGTGTTTTATGGTCTAAAAATGGTTGCTTTAGATACTGACTAAAAACAGATTAAAGATTGTGTTGTTGTTGGAGGTGTAGCTGAAATATATGTTGAGATATGTCCAAATTCTGAAAATGCCAAACACGACAGGGAGCTGGGCAATGATGTTGAGCTTCTGATGGGTCCAAATGCTAGTGGTGAATCAGAGGGAGCTGCAGATCATTTTGTCGTATTGGCTAGTCGTCCACTTATGGAAAATGATTGTATTGCAATCACTTCTGGTAACTCAAAAGACTTCTGCAGTCCATCAACACTACACCAATCAATTACATGGTTATGTGGCTAGTTGCTACTCTGTGGAAGCATTCAAGAGAACATATGCACATTGCCTGCAAACAGTTGAAGGACCTCAGGGTTGGTCAGAATCAGACAAGCCTAAACCACTAGCTCATGGATATGTTAAGATGTCAGGAAGGCCTCGGAAAGAGAGAAAAGGAGAGGGCACTAAAAACCCAAAAGATACCAAAGTTTCAAGGGTTGACTATGATTAGATGCAGGAAATGCTGGTCACAACAAAACAACATGTCCAGGAAATGTTGCTTCAAGTTCAAATGGACCGGCTACTATTGGAAAAAAATGGTATATCATTATCCAAGTCCAGATGCAATGGAAAAGACTCCAAGATGTCTACTTCCAAGGTAATAAAGCCTATATTACATACTTGCAAATATTTCTTGTTTTGTTAAATGCTCCTAATGAATTTCTTTCTTCTGATGTCCTGTTAGGCATATGTGCAAACATCTCAACAAAGCACTAACCGAAAGAGAGCTGCTACAAGTGATGAGAACCATCCATCCAAAAAAATGTGCTCCGCATTTGCTCCTGTGCAGAAAAGGTCATCTAAATCCCTAGGATTGCCAAAGCAGAAGATGAAGGCTTCTTTCAATATTGCTGTAAAAAATGTGACAGTAAATGTGAACTCCAGTTCATTCTTTACTGTCAATGTTACCTTCGGCCTGGCAAGTTCTCAAGTTGGCAGAAATAAAAGAGCAAAGAAAGTTCCAGCAAAACTACTAGACTAGTGCTTTTTGCTGCTGTCTAGATCCCTAGAATTCATGTTTGTTGTTGATTGTAAGCTATATTAAGTATTGTTTACCTTTACCATTTAGTACTTTGTCAGACTATGTTCAACTAAATTGGGTTCAGACTATGTTCACACTACTTTCAAGTAAATTTGGTTCAGACTATGTTCATCTAAATTCAGTAAAATCCTGTGAAATGTCCAAACCATGTTCAGTTATATTCAGATTTTGTTCAGTTATATTCAGCTCAGTAATGTACTTTTCTCTTGTTCAGATGAAAAAGTTGATCAAGAGAATGCAGGAGTGAGAGAGAGTCGGCTGGTGCCCTTAGTCACGTGGACGTGGCGGTCAAACTAGGCCACGTGGACGGTTTCAGTCAAAACCGGGTCCATGTCACTATAAAACCACCTTAAGCGTTTTGAGGGACGAAAAGTATCCGGTTTAAAGAGTTGAGGGACTGACTTTTTGTGGTTTTAGAGTTGAGGACGATTTCTATATTTTGGCAAGAGTTCGAGGACGAAAAATATACTTATCCCCATTCTAAAAAGAACCAGCTCCGGTATCTTTAAGTGTATGTGCCATATTTGATTGGTTTTGCAGAGGATTGTGTAAAGTGCATTACAAATGTGTAAAGTTGCAGTACACAAATAGTCCAAAATGTACATTACATATAGGCGTAAAATGTTGTGGACATTAGTACAAAATGAAATAAACATAAGTGTAAGATGCAATGGAGAATATTCTCTAATATTCATAGAGATATATCTAACAAAGTTCTACTTTTAAAATATTCAAAACTGGGTATGACAAGGCTGCANATGTTAAGATGTCAGGAAGGCCTCGGAAAGAGAGAAAAGGAGAGGGCACTAAAAACCCAAAAGATACCAAAGTTTCAAGGGTTGACTATGATTAGATGCAGGAAATGCTGGTCACAACAAAACAACATGTCCAGGAAATGTTGCTTCAAGTTCAAATGGACCGGCTACTATTGGAAAAAAATGGTATATCATTATCCAAGTCCAGATGCAATGGAAAAGACTCCAAGATGTCTACTTCCAAGGTAATAAAGCCTATATTACATACTTGCAAACATTTCTTGTTTTGTTAAATGCTCCTAATGAATTTCTTTCTTCTGATGTCCTGTTAGGCATATGTGCAAACATCTCAACAAAGCACTAACCGAAAGAGAGCTGCTACAAGTGATGAGAACCATCCATCCAAAAAAATGTGCTCCGCATTTGCTCCTGTGCAGAAAAGGTCATCTAAATCCCTAGGATTGCCAAAGCAGAAGATGAAGGCTTCTTTCAATATTGCTGTAAAAAATGTGACAGTAAATGTGAACTCCAGTTCATTCTTTACTGTCAATGTTACCTTCGGCCTGGCAAGTTCTCAAGTTGGCAGAAATAAAAGAGCAAAGAAAGTTCCAGCAAAACTACTAGACTAGTGCTTTTTGCTGCTGTCTAGATCCCTAGAATTCATGTTTGTTGTTGATTGTAAGCTATATTAAGTATTGTTTACCTTTACCATTTAGTACTTTGTCAGACTATGTTCAACTAAATTGGGTTCAGACTATGTTCACACTACTTTCAAGTAAATTTGGTTCAGACTATGTTCATCTAAATTCAGTAAAATCCTGTGAAATGTCCAAACCATGTTCAGTTATATTCAGATTTTGTTCAGTTATATTCAGCTCGGTAATGTACTTTTCTCTTGTTCAGATGAAAAAGTTGATCAAGAGAATGCAGGAGTGAGAGAGAGTCGGCTGGTGCCCTTAGTCACGTGGACGTGGCGGTCAAACTAGGCCACGTGGACGGTTTCAGTCAAAACCGGGTCCATGTCACTATAAAACCACCTTAAGCGTTTTGAGGGACGAAAAGTATCCGGTTTAAAGAGTTGAGGGACTGACTTTTGGTGGTTTTAGAGTTGAGGACGATTTCTATATTTTGGCAAGAGTTCGAGGACGAAAAATATACTTATCCCCATTCTAAAAAGAACCAGCTCCGGTATCTTTAAGTGTATGTGCCATATTTGATTGGTTTTGCAGAGGATTGTGTAAAGTGCATTACAAATGTGTAAAGTTGCAGTACACAAATAGTCCAAAATGTACATTACATATAGGCGTAAAATGTTGTGGACATTAGTACAAAATGAAATAAACATAAGTGTAAGATGCAATGGAGAATATTCTCTAATATTCATAGAGATATATCTAACAAAGTTCTACTTTTAAAATATTCAAAACTGGGTATGACAAGGCTGCAAGATATCCGAGGCACTCAAAAACTTGAGGAAAAAAAGATAGCAATAGAGTTTGCAGGAGAGATTGCAAAAGTTGAAAACTGATGAATAATAAATAAATAAAGGAAAGCTATCCTAGCATAGCATCCGGGTGGATGGCCAAAGAGAAAAGGAGAACAAGGGTGTGGGATCCATAGAAAATGTACCACCTCAAGCACTGAATGGGGTTGGAAGCCGCCCTCGTGCAACGCCGTCGTTGCTCCTCCCACGGCACATTTATCTTTGATGGAAGGGAATTTGGAAGCACCAAAAGGAATATTTTACATCAAGATTAAATAATTTCGGCAACCCACTGAATTTTGTGGTCTACACGTACCACCCTCATGTGAACGTGATATTGTAAGTCACCGTGATATTTTTTGTGCAATATCCTGCATATTTGCCAATGCGACAGTGCTATCGACTTGTCTTTTTTTTATTTTTTGCGACGACTTATCATTTTTATCAACATGAATAATGGCTAATGGTGGTAATGTGTGTCATTTGTGGTGCCCATTATGGGTTTGCATCTCAATTTAGACAAGTGTGTCTTCTACCTTCAAGGGATACACAGAGCCAAACCCAACACAGATCCGACAGATCCAAACCCCGCTACTCTAGTATTGCACCAGGACAACATTTAGCTGATTTTGACGGTCGTCGCTATTTGTCATAGCCGGCTATAATTATGGTATTTTCGTAAGATCGTTGCTTATTGCCATCCTTGGCCGCTTTTCACCTCCTTTGGTGGAAATCGTGGGACTTCTTCGGGGCTGTTACTTAAAAATGATCGTTGAAGCAATATCAGTGAAGCTAATTCTCAATTGAAGTGGTGAAATGTACACCAAACACATGCTGGATCAAGAGGGCGAGGAACGTCATCGAGCTGAGCGTGTGTAGAACTCNTTGGTGGAAATCGTGGGACTTCTTCGGGGCTGTTACTTAAAAATGATCGTTGAAGCAATATCAGTGAAGCTAATTCTCAATTGAAGTGGTGAAATGTACACCAAACACATGCTGGATCAAGAGGGCGAGGAACGTCATCGAGCTGAGCGTGTGTAGAACTCGAAGGTGACGTGCGTTCGGTACTTGATCGGTCGGAGGTAGAAGAAGTTCGACTACATCAACTGCGTTGTCGAACGATTCCGCTTACGGTCTACGAGGGTACATAGACACACTCTCCCCCCTCATTGCTATGCATCTCCTAGATAGATCTTGCGTGAGCGTAGCAATTCTTTTTGAAATTGCATGCTATGTTCCCCAACAGATACCTTATCATATTAAATGCTATGCTACTTTGTGTCATGCATGAAAATAAATAAGATAATCTATGATACCTTGCACTATGAAGGTAATTGATGTGGCCTTACGTTCATTAGATTTCATTTTGAAGGGCAGTTTTTGAAAGATGGGAAATCAGAGTGCAATATATTGGGGGGAAAGAGGCCATGTAATTCATCTATCACGACAAGTTCTGTTTTTTCGATCTTGTTCAGAGTTTTGGTATGCACTGCCAAACAAAGTATGAGAAGATGTGCCATTGTCTATTTCCTAGAAAAGAGGTGTTCTATGGTCTAAAAATGGTTGCTTTAGATACTGACTAAAAACAGATTAAAGATTGTGTTGTTGTTGGAAGTGTAGCTGAAATATATGTTGAGATATGTCCAAATTCTGAAAATGCCAAACACGACAGGGAGCTGGGCAATGATGTTGAGCTTCTGATGGGTCCAAATGCTAGTGGTGAATCAGAGGGAGCTGCAGATCATTTTGTCGTATTGGCTAGTCGTCCACTTATGGAAAATGATTGTATTGCAATCACTTCTGGTAACTCAAAAGACTTCTGCAGTCCATCAACACTACACCAATCAATTACATGGTTATGTGGCTAGTTGCTACTCTGTGGAAGCATTCAAGAGAACATATGCACATTGCCTGCAAACAGTTGAAGGACCTCAGGGTTGGTCAGAATCAGACAAGCCTAAACCACTAGCTCATGGATATGTTAAGATGTCAGGAAGGCCTCGGAAAGAGAGAAAAGGAGAGGGCACTAAAAACCCAAAAGATACCAAAGTTTCAAGGGTTGACTATGATTAGATGCAGGAAATGCTGGTCACAACAAAACAACATGTCCAGGAAATGTTGCTTCAAGTTCAAATGGACCGGCTACTATTGGAAAAAAATGGTATATCATTATCCAAGTCCAGATGCAATGGAAAAGACTCCAAGATGTCTACTTCCAAGGTAATAAAGCCTATATTACATACTTGCAAATATTTCTTGTTTTGTTAAATGCTCCTAATGAATTTCTTTCTTCTGATGTCCTGTTAGGCATATGTGCAAACATCTCAACAAAGCACTAACCGAAAGAGAGCTGCTACAAGTGATGAGAACCATCCATCCAAAAAAATGTGCTCCGCATTTGCTCCTGTGCAGAAAAGGTCATCTAAATCCCTAGGATTGCCAAAGCAGAAGATGAAGGCTTCTTTCAATATTGCTGTAAAAAATGTGACAGTAAATGTGAACTCCAGTTCATTCTTTACTGTCAATGTTACCTTCGGCCTGGCAAGTTCTCAAGTTGGCAGAAATAAAAGAGCAAAGAAAGTTCCAGCAAAACTACTAGACTAGTGCTTTTTGCTGCTGTCTAGATCCCTAGAATTCATGTTTGTTGTTGATTGTAAGCTATATTAAGTATTGTTTACCTTTACCATTTAGTACTTTGTCAGACTATGTTCAACTAAATTGGGTTCAGACTATGTTCACACTACTTTCAAGTAAATTTGGTTCAGACTATGTTCATCTAAATTCAGTAAAATCCTGTGAAATGTCCAAACCATGTTCAGTTATATTCAGATTTTGTTCAGTTATATTCAGCTCGGTAATGTACTTTTCTCTTGTTCAGATGAAAAAGTTGATCAAGAGAATGCAGGAGTGAGAGAGAGTCGGCTGGTGCCCTTAGTCACGTGGACGTGGCGGTCAAACTAGGCCACGTGGACGGTTTCAGTCAAAACCGGGTCCATGTCACTATAAAACCACCTTAAGCGTTTTGAGGGACGAAAAGTATCCGGTTTAAAGAGTTGAGGGACTGACTTTTTGTGGTTTTAGAGTTGAGGACGATTTCTATATTTTGGCAAGAGTTCGAGGACGAAAAATATACTTATCCCCATTCTAAAAAGAACCAGCTCCGGTATCTTTAAGNGTATTGGCTAGTCGTCCACTTATGGAAAATGATTGTATTGCAATCACTTCTGGTAACTCAAAAGACTTCTGCAGTCCATCAACACTACACCAATCAATTACATGGTTATGTGGCTAGTTGCTACTCTGTGGAAGCATTCAAGAGAACATATGCACATTGCCTGCAAACAGTTGAAGGACCTCAGGGTTGGTCAGAATCAGACAAGCCTAAACCACTAGCTCACGGATATGTTAAGATGTCAGGAAGGCCTCGGAAAGAGAGAAAAGGAGAGGGCACTAAAAACCCAAAAGATACCAAAGTTTCAAGGGTTGACTATGATTAGATGCAGGAAATGCTGGTCACAACAAAACAACATGTCCAGGAAATGTTGCTTCAAGTTCAAATGGACCGGCTACTATTGGAAAAAAATGGTATATCATTATCCAAGTCCAGATGCAATGGAAAAGACTCCAAGATGTCTACTTCCAAGGTAATAAAGCCTATATTACATACTTGCAAACATTTCTTGTTTTGTTAAATGCTCCTAATGAATTTCTTTCTTCTGATGTCCTGTTAGGCATATGTGCAAACATCTCAACAAAGCACTAACCGAAAGAGAGCTGCTACAAGTGATGAGAACCATCCATCCAAAAAAATGTGCTCCGCATTTGCTCCTGTGCAGAAAAGGTCATCTAAATCCCTAGGATTGCCAAAGCAGAAGATGAAGGCTTCTTTCAATATTGCTGTAAAAAATGTGACAGTAAATGTGAACTCCAGTTCATTCTTTACTGTCAATGTTACCTTCGGCCTGGCAAGTTCTCAAGTTGGCAGAAATAAAAGAGCAAAGAAAGTTCCAGCAAAACTACTAGACTAGTGCTTTTTGCTGCTGTCTAGATCCCTAGAATTCATGTTTGTTGTTGATTGTAAGCTATATTAAGTATTGTTTACCTTTACCATTTAGTACTTTGTCAGACTATGTTCAACTAAATTGGGTTCAGACTATGTTCACACTACTTTCAAGTAAATTTGGTTCAGACTATGTTCATCTAAATTCAGTAAAATCCTGTGAAATGTCCAAACCATGTTCAGTTATATTCAGATTTTGTTCAGTTATATTCAGCTCGGTAATGTACTTTTCTCTTGTTCAGATGAAAAAGTTGATCAAGAGAATGCAGGAGTGAGAGAGAGTCGGCTGGTGCCCTTAGTCACGTGGACGTGGCGGTCAAACTAGGCCACGTGGACGGTTTCAGTCAAAACCGGGTCCATGTCACTATAAAACCACCTTAAGCGTTTTGAGGGACGAAAAGTATCCGGTTTAAAGAGTTGAGGGACTGACTTTTTGTGGTTTTAGAGTTGAGGACGATTTCTATATTTTGGCAAGAGTTCGAGGACGAAAAATATACTTATCCCCATTCTAAAAAGAACCAGCTCCGGTATCTTTAAGTGTATGTGCCATATTTGATTGGTTTTGCAGAGGATTGTGTAAAGTGCATTACAAATGTGTAAAGTTGCAGTACACAAATAGTCCAAAATGTACATTACATATAGGCGTAAAATGTTGTGGACATTAGTACAAAATGAAATAAACATAAGTGTAAGATGCAATGGAGAATATTCTCTAATATTCATAGAGATATATCTAACAAAGTTCTACTTTTAAAATATTCAAAACTGGGTATGACAAGGCTGCAAGATATCCGAGGCACTCAAAAACTTGAGGAAAAAAAGATAGCAATAGAGTTTGCAGGAGAGATTGCAAAAGTTGAAAACTGATGAATAATAAATAAATAAAGGAAAGCTATCCTAGCATAGCATCCGGGTGGATGGCCAAAGAGAAAAGGAGAACAAGGGTGTGGGATCCATAGAAAATGTACCACCTCAAGCACTGAATGGGGTTGGAAGCCGCCCTCGTGCAACGCCGTCGTTGCTCCTCCCACGGCACATTTATCTTTGATGAAAGGGAATTTGGAAACACCAAAAGGAATATTTTACATCAAGATTAAATAATTTCGGCAACCCACTGAATTTTGTGGTCTACACGTACCACCCTCATGTGAACGTGATATTGTAAGTCACCGTGATATTTTTTGTGCAATATCCTGCATATTTGCCAATGCACCAGTGCTATTGACTTATCTTTTTTTAATTTTTTTATGCGGACTTGTTATTTTTATCAACATGAATAATGCCTAATGGTGGTAATGTGTGTCATCTGTGGTGCCCATTATGGGTTTGCATCTGAATTTACACAAGTGTGTCTCTACCTACAAGGGATACACGGAGCCAAACCCAACACAGATCCGGTAGATCCAACCCCGCCACTCTAGTATTGCACCACGACAACATTTAGCTGATTTTGACGGTCGTCGTTATTTGCCGTAGCCGGTAATTTTAATTATGGTATTTTCATAAGATCGCCGCTTCAGAAAATGATCGTTGAAGCAATACCCAATTCTTAATAACTGAAATAGTGGAAATGTACCGACCACAAGCTGCAACAAAGAAATTACCACTTCTTTCTGATCGGATCTACACTTAAGTCCAGCAATTAATTAATCACCACGACGTAACTTACTAGTGCAACAAGGCTAATTAACAAGCTACTGGTCGATGAACGAGGATAAAAACAGGAGGCGGCCGGCGGCACCGGCGAAGCGGAGCGATCAGGTGGGGGGCAGCGCGTGGCGGCCGCTGCCGCGGGGGCCGCCCAGGAGCGCGGCGAGGAGGACGGCGTCCATGGCGGCCACGGAGAAGACCGTCGCGGCGAGGACCCCGACGCGCAGCTTCCTCCAGAAGGCCGCGCGGCGGGTGCGGAGAAGGTCGAGCTCGTCCGCCGCGGCCTCGGCGAGCGCGGTCAGGAGGCATCTCGAGCGCGCGCTCAGGCCCCGGGCACCCCGCAGCTCCGCCAGGACCACCTCCAGCTCCCTGAGGACGGTGGGGCCCTCGGCGTCGGCGTCAGTGTCGTTGGCGTCGGCGGGACGTGCGACCTGCAAGACGACGATGAGGAATTCGAATCTCAGGAAACAAGTTACACAAACGAGTCGAACTCAAATTCAAATTAATTGGACTTCAGGACCGACGAGCCCCACGGGCCCGAGAGCGCTCGAATTCAGACGAATCGGAGCCCAAAACCGCGGCGCGGACTGAATTTCAGCCGACAGTGAACCGTAATCGGCCGGGGAGCGGTACGCACCTGGGCGAGGGCGGAGCGGGCGGGGGCGGGGACCGCGTCGCGGGGAGGAGCGGGGACGACGGTGGAGGAGGAGGAGGAGGCGTCGTCGGGGTCGGGGAGGTCGAGCGGCGGGGCGAGGTCGGCGACGGCGAGGCCCTCGGGCAGCGCGGGGTCCGGCTGCTGCTGCGCGGCGGAGACGTGGGAGGCGGCGGCGTCGTCGTCGTCGTAGGTGAGGAGCTTGCCGGCCTCCTGGTGAGCAGCGGGAAGAGCCTCGAGGAGGTCATCGATCAGGCGCGCGGCGCGGGTGATTGAGGGGAGGCGGTGGTGCAGAGGAGGTTAGGTTACCTTGGCGAGGGGGGCGAGGTCGCGGGCCGGGGGCGCGGACGAGGAGGAGCCCACGGAGCTGCGGTTGGCGGGGGTGGTGGCGGCGGCGGCCATGGCGCCGGAGGAGGAGCGCGGGCGCGGGGTGCTGACGCCGCCGGCGTGAGGCTTGGCCATGGTGATGGTGGGCTCGGAATGGAGCGGTGGGTTCCAGAACCTGGGCTCGACTCGGGTCGGGTGCGGGTACTTATCGGCCCCACACGTCAGTCGCACTTGCTTGCTTTAAGAATTGGAAGGAGTTTCATAAGAATTTTGCATGATTAGAATCGTATAACTCTTGTATGGTTGTTGTTTTTTTAGCATACTATGATTGTTGTTTGGTTCATAGGATTGAATCATGTATGAATTTTGTTTTCTGCAAGATTCATTGAACTATACTACCTCTGCTCTGGTTTATTACTCTCCTTCGTATTTAGTGTCAAAATTTGACTATATATTTAACTAACAAAATATCAATGCATGTCATAAAAAATTATACCATTGTAAACTGTGTTCAAATACGAATCCAACGATATAATTTATTTATTTTTGACGTGCATTAATATTTTATTAGCTAAATCTATAATCAAAGTTTGACACAGAATACGAAGGGAACCAATAAACCAGGATGAAGGTAGTACTTCCTACTCGAATCCGAATAAACAAAACCCTGCGGAAACAAAACCCTGCAGCATTCGAGTAGAGATACCGTTGTAGCCATGCATGTCTTTCTATTTCCGTGTTTTTTGCAATCCTACAAATCAAAGAGCGACATGCCCTCGCTTACTGTGTCTGCTTTTGCAGAGTCGTTAAAATATGTAGATTACACTCCCTTGGCTCAATTTCCTGAGGTTTTGAGATTCAAAATTCAGTTACATTTAATTTAAAAAATACCACCAAATTTGTATACAAAAGACGCTTTCATTAGCATAAATTTTAAGTTACATGACTTGCATGTCTGCAATATGGACGATCACGTCATCAAATTTGTATACAGGAGACTTTTCACTAGTATAAACTTCAAAGTTACACGACTTACATATTACTCCCTCCATAAACTAATATAAAAGCGTTTAGATCACTATTTTTAGTGATCTAAACGCTCTTATATTAGTGTACGGAGGAAGTACCAATAATCAAGCTTGGAAATTATGGTGTTAACCAACAAGCTATGGATTGTGTACGATGGAAGTTATATCTTTTAACTCACATACTATTTGACTAGCTAATGATTGAAGTTGAATCCCAAATTTTGTACACGTCTTATTCACTGGAATTGTCACAAAGGGGCACGGACACGAGAAGCAACAATAGTAGTAAAAATTCCCCACCATTTGCAGATACTAGCACTAAAGCTAGGTTGAATAAGATAAAACAAGCCTTCCAATTTACCAAAACAAGCAGAGCATATCAGATCAGATCATCCTAGCAACAACCTCTGCGTCCCCAAAACAGACAGCGTTTGTTTTTTGTGTTATGGAGACTGTCAAATCTGTTGACATAAAGTATGATGACGATTCTATTGCGGGCTGGCGGGAAAAAACACGGCTAATTTCGACTAGTTACTAGCACAACCGGACCGGACGGGATAAATAACAGCAACCATCTTCAAATTTTTCTCAAGCTCACTAAAGCTAGGGAGACAAAACAAATTCTCTCATTCCACCTAACACTCGCAAGGGCGCGCTCCATCTTCCCAGGAGATTGGATTCATCATCACCTCTCCTGACTGGCCGTCACCCTCTGCATGATCATCGCCTCGGCCGCCTGGATGGCCTCTGATGTTCCCGTTATCGTCACTTTCCTGCACCAGGGAGCGGAAATTATAAGCTTCAGTGGCAGAGGTGATCACAGAGCCAAGCATGGGGGCTTAACGTTACCTGTCAGATGTGCCAGGTATGAAATCGCCCCTATCTGATATCTTAATCCTGGCACCACTAGCCTGCAGTCGCAACAAAATTACATGAGTTTGGTTTCCCCAAAACATGGTGTGCACTCACACCATACAAGGCAGCAGCAGGTTTATGCAGATTTGCCATATAAACCACGTAAGTATGAAAGAGTAGCATGTTTTCTGAACCCAAATGAGGGCAGACAACATGCTCCAATGTTCTTAGCTATTTATCTGCTGCAGGGAAACTACATGACCAAACGAGCACTATTACCACACTAATGCAGGGTGATACATCTTAACAAGATTGCTGCAGGAAAAAATCAATATGCATTACATTATAGAACGGAGTAAGTAATATGATGCAGAAGCCTCGCCTATCTATACAATGAGCATACATGTTTGACCATGTGCAGTAAAACAACACTAATGAGGTTCAGATTCACACGGTGTAAGAAGATACCTGAATGATCTCTGTTATGTTCCTTCCTGCACGCCCTACAACTGCACCGATGTGTTCGTCAGCAACACCTATGGTGTGTGATTCTTGGGCATCATTATTAGCAGGTGATCTAACAGGTGTACCAGGCTGAACAGTTTCAACAGAAAACCATGGTTAGAACTATTTGAAAACATATATGAGGTTAACACTACTACCCAAAAAACAAAGCAAAAAAGAAGGTGCTGCCTCAGCAAAAACAGTTTTACAAAATAATAAAATATATGCATAGAGAATATAGCCTGAAAGCATTAGAATGCAAGAAAACTGGGCACATTAAATCTAACATCAAGGAGCTAGCGCACACAACATCAATCAGAAGTTCCAACATACACATCTCTCTTTCTCCAAAAACAAATGCTAAGTGTAATACACATTTACGCATATCTCTTTCTCCAAAAACAAATGCCTAGTGTAATACACATTTTATTTCCAGTGCGCTGAGTAAGAAAATAGCGTTCACAAAAAAACTGTCAGGTATCTGGAAGTGTGATATACCATTTTATTTTTTATGGACTACCTAATATTAGTAGCGCCAACAAAAGCTATCAGGACATAACCATAATAAATTCATGAGATCAAATTTTGCCTTCTTGCAGTTCAAAGACTTGGATAGGAAAAATGTTCTACACACTTCCTAATGAGGTTCTACTAGAAAGCATCTCATACATATCAGTGATATCACACGACTCCAACATCTCTCCTCAGGTGCACAACAAAAAGAGAACATATGGTAGATCATTATCAACACAGATGGACTAGGTGTTTACAAAAAAGGTGTACACCATGCAGGACAGCAAACACGAACCTTGTTGTTTTGGTACCTTCCACCACCACCACCACCACCACCACCACCAGGATACCCATTAGGTCCATAGTTCACAGCATTATTATATGGCACCTGTGGAATCATATAGCCAACAGGAACAGCGGCAGGGTAACTAGGGAAACCAAGGCCTGGATATTTTGAAGTGAAGGAAATGAGTAAGAGAAAATGGTTATGCCGTATCTGAAAGGTGAATCCATCTATAAATATCATGAATGCAAAGAGAATGTCTAGCTGCACATGCAAATATATCCCAGCATTCTCAGCTGTGACTTTTTTTTAAATGGTGTTATGACTTATTTCTAGAGAAGCATGATAAATGCAGAACATGTATTCTTCAAGCAAGAAAGGTATTATGAGAAGGCATCCATTCAAGCAAAGCATGAAGCAGAGTGGTAACATTAGAACTAGAAAGTGGTGAAAATTCTAGGATTTACCTGCATATGGAAATGGGGAACTCAAATTAGGTGGGTAGTGAACATCCTCAGACAACTTGCTTAATATCAAATGTATGGCTCGCATCTGACTGTTTAAGGGTCCTGTGATAGTAACAAGCCTATCATGCAAACCAACAAAGTTGTTGTCCTGTGGTGAAATCTTGATTCCAGCATGTGAATCTTCAATGAATGACCTGAAGAGAGAGGGAACACCAACTCTCAATATTCCAGGCAACAGAAACTAAAATAAAGTAAATACGAGAACAACGATGAAGCATGTGATAGAAGTCCAATCAGACCAGGCACATGAGTATTATCAAGAGAAGGACCATACAGTTCCTATTATCGTGCTTCGGTTCACATATCCTTCATCAGTTTTCTCAATAACAATAACATTACACAAACATTGAAATTAAGAAAGTATCATAGTGGGGGTGAAACTTAATGACAGTATCAGAGATTAGAACAGGTTTATTGAGTAGGCATACTTGATTGTTGCTCCTCCTTTACCAATAATTCCACCACATGAGCTGTTGGGAACTACAAGTCTAAATTTAGGCCTAGCTTCAGCTTCATTAGATTCTTCCCCCTGGAAAATAACAGGAGAATATCAGATATCAAGCAATGGCAGCATGGTCCTACAGACATGACCGTTTGCAAAACAAATTGATTTACCTCTGATAAGAGTTTCTCAAGAACCAACTCCATGGCCTTAACTACTTCGTCAAACAGTCCAGAGACCATGATGATTCTGTCATTTGTACCAGGGAAAAACTCATGGCTGCGCGATAATTGAATACGAGCCCCAGACTGAGATTGGAAGTCATTAATAGTTGAACCACCCTTGCCAATAATACATCCTGCTGCTGTATTAGACACCAGAAACCTCAAATGCGTTGGCTTCTCCTTGTCATCTGAGGAGAAAAATCAACTTGAGATTCAGAATTACATGCAGGAAAGGTGAATTAGCAATAGCGATAACCATGATATTACAAGTTCAATCATACAGAAGCAACCGACAGATAACATAGCAATTGTATTATAGGTTATAATGACGTGATTGCACCTAACGTCCAAAGAAGCCCGCAAGCAAATTTAGAAGATTTTCAGTACAAAAGGATATGTTCCATGTTGTTCCTAGGACAGCTGAGTAGTTCACCGTGCCAAGAATTATAACAAATTTCAGTAAGAAGCGAAAAAATAGCAAGCAACTCCAGCCACACACCTACTTTGCATTCTGATACAGTTTATCATTAAATTAAGAATTGTTACGCTAGAAAGGTGAAGGCAGTATGTATCCCACGAAGAGTTCCAAGTCCAGAATCACGTTAATAGTCGTCTACTCATAAATGCTTTGAAGTCAAGCAGAAAGAGCAACTAACGACGCATTGTAACAAGCATAGCATTTTTTTTAGGCAATGTAATAAACATAGCAATACCACCATGGTAAGGCCCAGCATAATTTAGTAGGTTTTGTGATTACTACACGTGTTTTCCTGCGTGCACTTCCTAAAACACTACCACTTTCACCATGCCAACAGCTGGAACAAACTGAACTACGAAGTGACGAGCAAAATCATCCGCCCACGAATGTCATGTTTAGAAACAAATCATGCCTAAGTGTACTAAACTCTACTTGAGCGCAGGCAATACCACCGAATCAGCCAACGAACGAACCTGAGCACGTTAACCTAACCGCCCACTGAATTACTAAACCATCCCCCCGTGCACTGCAGCGAGGTCAACCAACCGGGCGCAGCAGCACGTGAGGCGCAGAACGAAGGGGCTAAGCATGAATGATCCTTGGGCAGCCGTGAGCGCCTCTAGTTCCCACTACGACCGGAGCGGCATGGAACCGGGCGCCACCACAGCGGCCGCCCGCGCGCGCGCAGATCTCGGGCCCGCGGCGGGGCGCGAGGGACCGGATCTCGCGGATCCGCGCGCGCGGGCGCGGCGGGCACGCTCGCACGCGCCGGAACCCGGAGCTCAGCTCGCGGAGAGGATACAGGGACGCGCGCGGTCGGTTACCTTCGGGGTCGGCGGCGTCGTGGTCGGCGTCGTGGCGGTCCTGCGGGGGCGGGGGCGGCGGGGAGGAGCGGGGGGCGCGCTTGGGCGCGGACTCGGGCGAGGAGGCGTAGGGGGAGCCCGGGGCCTCCATCTTCTGCCGGCGGCGGGGGGCGGGGCGGAGGGCGGAGGGGTCGGTGGGCTTGGGCTGCGCGGACTCCTCCATGTCCGGCATCCGGAGGGATCTGGGAGTGCTTGATGTTGATGTGAAGTGCGGGGAGAGAGAGAGGGGTTGCAGGAGAGGAGAGATGGATGTGTTGGGCGANGCAGGGGTGTGGGGGGAGACGGGGTGGAGCGATGGTAGATCGCTGTGGGCCTACGCCATCAAAGGGGGGAGGGACTGCGACGAGGGTTTCTTTGGCTGCGCCGCGCCTTGGGCCGTTTTATCCATCCGACCCAATCCAATCCAATCCGATCCAAACGCTTTCTATTTCTTCTGGGCCGTCGTTTTCGTGCCGTGCTCTGCTGCCGGATGCTACCCAACCACGACGGCAACTGAAAGGATTTTGTTTTGGCTCGGTCCACGACAGAAATGCCAACCGGCCGTGCAGGGGAAATACACTTTCCCCGGGTACAAAATACAAAAACCGGCGACGCCAAAAGTGTATTTATCTTCCTTTTTCTTCAAGGGAAGGCGTATTCATCGGGTGCCGATAACTTTTATACTAGTGTAGTGGTACATTGTGATCATGCCTCACGGCGCAAAGGGACAAGGAAGGCCAACACCGCGTGCACTATCTTAATCTTATCCATTAACATGATCTCTATCCGAGGCTTGTTCATGGCACTTGGCTCACCTGAGTTGGTAACAAACACAAAGAGGGCCCTAGAGTAGTTTTTT
>LR880971.1:792956173-792971980 GCA_904067115.1 Aegilops sharonensis | reverse complement strand
TCATGTCCGTGATCTCATCCGGGACTTTGAACAAACTTCGGTCATCAAATCACATAACTCATAATACAAATCGTCATCGAACGTTAAGCGTGCGGATCCTACGGGTTCGAGAACTATGTAGACATGACCGAGGCACATCTCCGGTCAATAACCAATAGCGGAACCAGGATGCTCATATTGGCTCCTACATATTCTACGAAGATCTTTATCGGTCAAACCGCATAACAACATACGTTGTTCCCTTTGTCATCGGTATGTTACTTGCCCGAGATTCGATCATCGGTATCATCATACCTAGTTCCATCTCGTTACCGGCAAGTCTCTTTACTCGTTCCGTAATGCATCATCCCGTGACTAACTTATTAGTCACATTGCTTGCAAGGCTTATAGTGATGTGCATTATCGAGAGGGCCCAGAGATACCTCTCCGATACTCGGAGTGACAAATCCTAATGTCGATCTATGCCAACCCAACAAACACCTTCGGAGACACCTGTAGAGCATCTTTATAATCACCCAGTTACATTGTGACGTTTGATAGCACACAAGGTGTTCCTCCGGTATTCGGGAGTTGCATAATCTCATAGTCAAAGGAATATGTATAAGTCATGAAGAAAGTAATAGCAATAAAACTTAACGATCATTATGCTAAGCTAACGGATGGGTCTTGTCCATCACATCATTCTCTAATGATGTGATCCCGTTCATCAAATGACAACACATGTCTATGATTAGGAAACTTAACCATCTTTGATTAACGAGCTAGTCAAGTAGAGGCATACTAGGGACACTCTGTTTTGTCTATGTATTCACACATGTATCAAGTTTCCGGTTAATACAATTCTAGCATGAATAATAAACATTTATCATGATATAAGGAAATATAAATAACAACTTTATTATTGCCTCTAGGGCATATTTCCTTCACCCATCGGTCAAGTTCATCATATAAGTTTAGCTCAAGATACTATATGTCAAAATATCACTCTGTGTATGCCACATGATAAAGTATATCCAAAACGCTAGAGGCGTGGTGCACAACAAATATAGCTTATGGATAGAGTGATTTTACCTTATCTCTTACCATGACCTAGGTGGACTCCTCATCGTGATGTTCCTTATGATTGACATGAGAAAGAAACATCTAGACTTTGGTCATGGGAGGAGTCTCTTTAACATGTACGTGCCACATTTTCTTGGGTACCCAAACCATCTTGTTACTAGTAGCAACAAGGGTTTTGCGTGGAGTTGGAATAGTCGAAGTGGTAGGGTGGTGCTAGACAACCCATTTCTTTTCAGGTGGAGTCACAATCTCTTGTTAAACCTTGATTGGAGTTGGTTCGTTCTTATTTGCCATGTATAACTTGATTTTATTGTTGTAGCCGCGAGGAATGTGAACATTATTTCCACATGTACCTTGCAATTGAAAGAATCACATATATTCACTAGTAGTACAAACTGAGTTTTGGGGTATCGGTGAGCTTCTCATGCAATACCATTAGCATGATATTGACGAACAAAGCCAACACTTCATTATTAGGACGTTGACCTTATTTACGGCTTGTCCAATTGAAGTTCTTGGTACCTCCCACACTTTTGTAGATTCATTGTCTAATGATTTCCTTTAACCTAGCGTAACCTTGCTCAAGAAGTTGTTGGCTAGACATGGGGTTAGAGGAACTCATACTAACATGAACATTTGAGGAAGCAGCATGGATGATAAGGCAATAGGAGTAATCACATTGATGGACTTGTAAGTAGGATTACGGTCATTTGAAGTGACCTTAGTTGACACTTGTGGTGAAATGAGAGACTCCCTAAGGTGTATAAAAATGCGAGCAACATTCTTCTTCTTAAGACTGGTATAGAGATCTTTGAGACACTCATGATTGAGCTCAAAACATTCATCTCAAGGTATAACCTCTGATGAGACACTCGAAGTTCTCTATGATGTTTAGAAAGAGTCTCATGCACTTATGTTTATAAATGGACAGAGTACTTTGTGTTCATTTTTCTTCTTTGAAGTTGTAATTTCTTGATAAAATGTACTGCCATGTGATTAATAAAATTAAATTAATTGGAGTCTTGTAGGCACATGACTAGGGCCTATACTTTATTTTGTTCCAGACTCCTGGTTTCTCATTAATGGCCTGACAAGGAAATTCTTGGTTCGGACAACCGTCGTGTTGAAAAATATATTTTCCTACATGTATACAAATGTAAATACCGGTGCGCCAAAACTTTATATTTATCTGGTGCCCACATGTGGCTGTTTAATTATATATAACTAAAGATCTAAATAAATGATTCACACTAAAACTATCTTTTTTTCAACATGCAAACATGCATGGTTCCATTCTGTTGTGCTATTGTTTTTTAGAATTTATACTGCTTATAGACTTTTTTAATTGACACTGCTTATGTTCTACTCCCTCCGACCGTTACTTGTCATCAAAATAGATAAAAGGAGATGTATCTAGACGTATTTTAGTTCTAGATACATCTTTTTTTATCCATTTTGATAACAAGTATTTTCAGACGGAGGGAGAATATTTTAGAACTATATATAATCAGTGCAATAAATGATCTATACTTTAAGTTTAAATTCTCATACTACTTCCTCCGTCCTGAAATACTTGTCGGAGAAATGCATGAAAAAGAATATAGCTAGAACTAAAATACGTCTAGATACATCCATTCCTCCGACAAGTATTTCCGGATAGAGGGAGTATTAATATAAATATTCATGTTAAAATATACTGCTACCGATGCTCGTAATAATACGTGAGGCAACATCTAGTTTTTTTATAGATTAATCATCTAGTTATTTTCAAAGAGACGCCTACCAGCTTCTAAAGCATGGTATGGAAGATATTTGCTCCTTCTATTTCCTTACAAATAATAAGAATGAACTGAGAAACTTGAGCATCCTCCATTGCTCTTGCTTGCACTCTCAGTCAGGAATTCGTCGACCTCGCTCACATTGTTCTCTATATCTCTACTCCTAATGTTTCAGTTGATAGTCTCCGTTTCGGGTTTATTTTTGTTCCACCTACTATGGTCTTTTTTGGTACTTGCTCCCACCTCCCGCTCAGCCGCGATGAACCAAGAAAAACCCTCCGGCCGAGTCCCCCACCCGCCCCCACACGCCCAACCTCTCGTCGCACCCAACTGACACGAATATCTCTACTCCTAATCTCTCAGTTGGTAGTCTTCGTTCCGGGTTTATTTTCGTCTCACCTACTATGGTCTTTTTTGGTACTTGCTCCCACCTCCCGCTCAGCCGCGATGAACCAAGAAAAACCCTCCGGCCAAATCCCCCACCCGCCCCCACGCGCCCAACCTCCCGTCGCACCCAACTGACACGAACGAAAATAAACCAGCGAAAAAAATTGCAAACCAATCGCCCGCACGTACGAGCGAGGTCTCGTGCCCTTGAGCGACAAACAGTCGCCCGACTCTGTGCCCTCCTTTGCCCGCCGCCGCCCTTCGTCCCTTCACCGCCACCGCTCCATCCCTTCGCCGCCGCCCTGGCACTGATCCGGCGCGTAACTCGCACATCAAAACCGCCAGCCTCCACTGATCCGGCGCTGGTCCAGTTGAGGACCCTTCGTCGAACGCTTCCAGGATCCGGCGCCGATCCCTTTCCGGACCCTTCGCCGGAGACGTCCAGGATCCGGCTATCCCTTTCACCAGCCGCCGCCGAAGACGTCCAGGATCCGGCACCAGAGACACTCACGTCCAGGTATCACATTTCAAACAGCCATCTCATGAACTGATAAGAAATTAGGTATAATTTGAATTTTACAGCCATCACATTTCATACACCCACCCCATGAACTGAAAAAATACCAGTTCCATACAGCCATAGGCATCACATCTATGAGACATTTTGAACCATGTGATGGCTGCACCTTCTATGTAGAAGCAAATAGTAGAATCTGAAGATCTTCCAAGCTACCAGCCAACCAAAACATACCTCTGACAAAACTGCAAATTAAAATAGCAGCACGTAAGGTTCAGAACATGCCACTAATCCTTTTGCATTTTTCAACCATAACCTAATTAAGAAATTGACCAAACAAAATAAGTGAAGCAAATGTACAGAGAGAATTGCAGGATTACAGGATTACAATGGTTTAGCTATAGTGTCAACCAGGTAAGTTTTTCGCCGAACCAAAAAGATGCACTATGCATTTTGGATCAATGGTTTAAAATATAGCAATTGCGCTTAGTTCAAGTTAGATCCAAAAAGATACACTATACTAAAAAAAGAACATAATTAATTCAAGACCATAATATCTGACTTGTATTTAGTTCAAGGTAGATCCTATTAGCTATAGTGTCAACCAGAAAAGTAACATGTTCCATGATAGGAGCATGCAAATTATATGGCTTTCACATATTTGAAGGGAGCAATGGATTACCAGAATTATATGGCTTTTAATCAATCATATTTGCACCATTTCGTGGCTGACAAAGAAAAGTTTCACCACCCTACAGATGAGATGGTGCAGAAGCAAATAGTTTAACGTTTATGATAAAACCGTATAAAGCAACTGAATGATAAACTGTGATAAAACTTCAAGTAAACTACCATCATGTGCATGCGCCATCTCTCTTGCTTTCATCTTGCATCTACTCTCTCCATCAGAGTCAGGTTTTCTTTATGCTTCTTCCAGACCTCAAAAACACCAGGCCAGACACAAATAGGAGATAATGGTCATTTCAGGTGCGTATGGGTAATTCAAAAAGCAAAGCCGGTGAACATCAACAAGAAGAGGACGTAACTACAGGTATTAAGCATTGTACCAGTTATAAGCTTACCTTGAGTATCCCGGATTGTGTTCATTAAGCACTGTACCAGGGCTAACTGACAGTAACAAACTTTATGCATAATGTGTTGCAGGCGAGGCGAGCAGGAAAAATGTTGAAGAATACAGTGCAACCATCATACCCATAGATGAAAAAGTTGACGGTAGTTACGCGACGGAACCAGGTATAAGACTGTGTGAAAAATACTGAGAAGTATTGCCTGACGTGCATTTCTGACAATGACATGAACCATGCTTAATGTGTTGCAGGCCCTACGAGCGAGAAAAATCTTGAAGAATACAATCCAAGCATCGTAACCGTAGCTGAAAATGTTGACACTATTTGCACGAGGAACCAGGTAAAGGACTGAGTGAAGATATCTGTTTATTTTGCCTGCATACTTTGTCGCCTACTAGGAACCAGGCAAACATTGGTTTTGTATTCATGCTGACTACAACTCTACAGATGGATCAAAATTGCTAAGGCCTGGAGACCATGCTGATGGTCTGACGGCTCCGAGTAATCTAACACTCGATCTTGCTGATGGTCTGACGGAGCTACGAGATGATACTCAAGGTATCCCTAGCATGTTATCCACCTTCCAAACCGGCCTATTGGGTGGCGGATCAGTGAGGTTTATGGTTTTTTTTTTATTTGTACTTATAACATGATGCAGACGACACAACTTCCGAGCAGCTTGAAACTGGAGCTATATTTAATGAATGCAAAAAATACGCTGAGGAAGCAAGGGAGTAGTACAACGCACGGAGGCGTGCAGCTTATCGGAAGAAAAAAGATGAGGATATTGTCAGCTTACAAGAGGAGAATCAGCCTGTAGTTGCAAAATCTGGTGAGTTGTTTAACGTGAGTTTGCTGGCTACTCTTAGCTTGATGTGCAGACGTATAGTATGCGAGGGATTCGTTGTATTAACCTATATCCCTTAGTAAAGATAACCTGCATACGCATAAGATGTACATATATCCCTGAGTAAAGATAATATGATGCCAATACTATGATGCTTATTAGACCATAGGGATCTTATCAACGCTCGTAGGCGGGCGTCTTATCGCAATAACAAGTCAGATGGTTTGGATAAACAACAAGTCAATGGGCAGTCAGTTCGTCGCCGGACTCTATGTGATATCACAAATGTTCAAGAAGATGGGGAGATAAACAAACCCACACGAGATTATCATCAGATGAAAATTGATCCACGTCCCCTCGGTGTTTCAAGTAAGACTATTTTAAAAATCATCTAATGTTTGCACGATGGTATTCATTTTTCAGCAATTTAAATAAATACTAACCAAGCTTGTTGAATCAGATAATCCAGCTAGCTCGGACTATACATCAGTCTGGCCTAATGATGCAACATACCCTCATGAAGCTACAGTCACATCGGGTGTCATTTGTGTGAAAGATAAACAAGGTAATATGATTTTACCTTCTCCATGGTCGTTTGATGTCAAGTTGTGTTTTTTCATTTGGCTTTTGAGAGAATGACATGAATGGCACCATTAGATGACTTGAATGACACCAAAGAAAATATGCGAAGAACAGAAGAAGATCGCAAAAGAGACCATAGAAACGCCTTGAGCAGGGCTTCCTATCGGCCGAAAAAACAACCTAATGTCCGAGATGAAAATGCACATGCCCTTCATTTATCAGGTAAGCTTAAAATGTTTTAACCATTATAGTCGATACCGTCTTAACCATTAAGCATTAATATGTTTGGACAACTTTGGTTCACCAGCCAACCCAACTAGCTCTAACTATACATCATTCTCGCATGATGGGTCAACATTTCCTGCTACAACTACGGTCACATCTGGTCTCATTAATGACAACGAGATACAAGGTAATCATATTGTGCCTACTCATACATCAATTGCTGGCATGTTTCCGTTTTATTCTCTAATTTTCGGGAATGTCCTGAATGACACCAGACGTAAATGTAATCTTGAATGACACCCAAGAAATAGAGCAAAAAACGGAAGAAGAATGCAAGAGAGACCATGGAAACGCCCTGAGGAGGGCTTCCTATCGGCGGAAAAAACAACCTAATGCCCGAGATGAAAATGCACAGACCCTTCATTTATCAGGTAAGCTTAAAATGTTTTAACCATTATAGTCAGTACCGTCTTAACCATTAAGCATTAATATGTTTGGACAACTTTGGTTCACCAGACAACCCAACTAGCTCTAACTATACATCATTCTTGCATGATGCGTCAACATTTCCTGCTACAACTACGGTCACATCTGGTCTCATTAATGACAACGAGCTACAAGGTAATCATATTGTGCCTACTCAGACATCAATTGGTAGCATCAGTCTGTTTTATTCTCTAATTTTCGGGAATGTCCTGAATGACACCAGATGTGATCTTGAATGACACCCAAGAAACAGAGCAAAAAATGGAAGAAGAACGCAAGAGAGACCATAGAAACGCCCTTAGGAGGGCTTCCTATTGGCGGAAAAAACAACCTAATGTTCGAGATGATGATGCACAGGCCCTTCATTTATCAGGCAAGCTTAAAATGTTTTAACCAGTATAGTCAGTATCGTCTTAACCATTATAAGCATTAATATGTTTGGACAACTTTGGTTCACCAGACAACCCAACTAGCTCTAACTATACATCATTCTCGCATGGTGCGTCAATATTTCTTGCTACAACTACGGTCACATCTGGTATCATTAATGAGAATGAGCTATAAGGTAATCATATTGTGCCTACTCATACACAATTGCTGGCATGGTTCTGTTTTATTCTCTAATTTTTGGGGATGTCCTGAATGACACCAGATGTAATCTTTAATGACACCCCAGAAACAGAGCAAAAAACCGGAAGAAGAACGCAAGAGAGATCATAAAAACGCCCTGCGGCGAGCTGCTTATCGTAGGAAAAAGGATAAGCTTATTGAAGATGAAAACAAACGTCCACTTACGACTTCAGGTATAAGCTTACCTTGAGTATCCCGTTCGACATCAGGCCCTAATATTCGAGATGACACTCCTCCAACGCCTTAAAATCAAATTGTTCTAAATATGTTTTGAAAACATTGTTGAACCAGCCAACCTGAATAGCTCCAGCGTTACAGAATTATTGCATGAGGAAGCAACATTTCCCCCTTCAACTTTACACGCGTCTGGTGTCCCCCATAATGCTGTCCTAGCTAGGAGGCAAAGTGACATTGAGCGGAAACGTAAATTAACGAACGAGCAAAGGGAGCAGAAAAACACATGTAGTAGAGCATGTTATCAGAAGAAAAAGGACGAAGTAATGGTGGATGTCAGAGAAACACTGAATGAAAAACTACGAGAGAAGCGCGTGCAACGCCGCAAAAGCATGTCGGTGATTGAGAAGGGGGATTCAAGTGCTCAGAGGAAGGCCAATTATGGAAGAAGGAAAAAAACACCGTGCAAAGAATGCATCGCAATCCCCCTTACAGACCTAGCAAACTCAACCTCTGAATGTCCCGCTTCCCCAAGCCGCGCATCACCCGTCTCTCGGGCCGTAGAAGATGATTCATCTAATGGCGATCCTAGGACGAACATGCCGAGATACATTGCCGGTGCCGATGGTATGAAATTGCTATTGTCACTTTCTTATGCTCATTCTCAGAAGCCTGTTCTAACATGATGTTGTCTATTGTCGCATTCTGCACCATGACAATGCAGAAGACATCGATGTATTCCTAAGCGGCACCATGAGCGATGAGCCGGCAGCACCCGACTTGATGGATGAGGAGTACTACATGTTTCGCAACGAAGGTATGGCCAACTCTAAACTAGGACATTGTGGAGCTTTATTGTAGTTAGAATTATTATTTTTTATTGTTTTGAACGTGATGTTTCAAAAAATGCCCGTAGGATCCGATAATGACATGTTGGATGACGAAGAGGAAGCAAGCATGTCTAGCGCTAAACCTAACGAGATTGATACATTTGACAGTGTCTACTCAAACATCCCAGACAGCACTCACATCCTGAAACTCGCCAAAAATTGCAAACACTGCAAGGCCAGGAAGTTTGAGTCTGAGACTGATGGGTTCTGCTGTCGCAATGGCCAGATCCAGCTTAAGCAACCGGAACCAATCCCAGAGCTTATGAGGCTATGGTCTAGCATGGATGCAGATTCTAGACATTTTCGGGAGAACATACGGTTCTTCAATGGGCATTTCGCCTTCACACCCCTTGGTGTCAGCCTTGATGAAAACTACACAAACATGAAGTCTGGGGTGTACACATTCCGAGCACACGACACCATCTACCACAATGTGCATCCGTTCGGGCCTAGCTCCCGTCCAGAACATCTGCAGTTGTACTTCTATGATGACGACCCAAACCTAACTCATCGTAAGGCGGCCACCAAGCAATTAGACCAGGATGTCGTGAAGAGTTTAGTAGACATACTCAAAGAAAACCCATACTCCCAACAATTTAGGAGTTTGCGTGCACACAAGGACAACCTCGGTGATTATAGGATAGACCTAAACACCGATAAGAGGCTTGACCAAAGAAGATATAATAGACCGGTGTCATCTGAGGTCGCTGCAATTTGGGTTGAGGGCAATGACCTAGCAAAAAGGTTTGACCGCAGGATAACACTTTGTGGTAACAACAACGAAAGGCATAGTATACGTGTGACCTCAGGAGCATATGGCCATTGTCTTAACCCTTATTCTATCCAAGGGGGGAGCTAGGTTGGCATCCGAAGCTATCTAAACGTAATGTTTCTTGGGAGCTTGTACAACATCCAAGACTGGGCCATGATGATGAGGAGGATGCAGGTATGTCGTTTGTGTCCCATTTTTTTACAAATAATATCTTATTTCTCAAAAGAATGCTCATGCAATGGTACTCAAACATGTGTAGAGGGGAATAGCAGGTTATGCATCTCTGTGAGAGACTACTACTGTTACATGCTGCAAACACGGCCTGCGATCTTCAATCCCATACTCTGTGGAGCACGCCTACTGCAGCAATGGGCGGTTGACATGTACATCAAGATTGAGAGTTGTCGGTTGAGGTGGTTGTCGGTGTCAAAACCGGCGGATCTCGGGTAGGGGGTCCCGAACTGTGCGTCTAGGCGGATGGTAACAGGAGACAAGGGACACGATGTTTTTACCCAGGTCCGGGCCCTCTCGATGGAGGTAATACCCTACTCCTGCTTGATTAATATTGATGATATGGGTAGTACAAGAGTGGATCTACCACGAGATCAGAGAGGCTAAACCCTAGAAGCTAGCCTATGGTATGATTGTTGTTGGGTCCTACGGACTAAAACCCTTCGGTTTATATAGACACCGAATAGGGTTAGGGTTACACAGAGTCGGTTACAATGGTAGGAGATCTACATATCCGTATCGCCAAGCTTGCCTTCCACGTCAAGGAAAGTCCCATCCGGACACGGGACGAAGTCTTCAATCTTGTATCTTCATAGTCTAGGAGTCCGGCCGAAGATAGTTCGGCTATCCGGACACCCCCTAGTCCGGGACTCCCTCAGTAGCCCCTGAACCAGGCTTCAATGAAGACGAGTCTGGCGCGCATAT
Source organism: Aegilops sharonensis (assembly GCA_904067115.1). Lineage (NCBI taxonomy): Eukaryota > Viridiplantae > Streptophyta > Magnoliopsida > Poales > Poaceae > Aegilops > Aegilops sharonensis. Next base: position 792,961,606 of record LR880971.1, on the reverse strand, counting down.
TGTCTTCGGCATTGCAAGGCGGGTTCCTCTTCCGAATACTTCATAGAAGGTTTTGAACACCAGGATAGTGTCCGGCTCTGCAAAACAAGTTCCACATACTACCGTAGAGAGAATAGTTTTTGCACAGATCTGCTGACGTATTCCGCGGCGTGACATCACACCACAGCCAGGCCTTTATATGAATCGTTTTTTACCATTCCACCTTAGCGCGTTTAGCGAGGCGGTTTCCCTGGCACATCTTATCAAAGCATAGATCATGCCCCCTTATTCCGAGATTCTCATCAATACGGACGTGGGTAACCCATCCGCGCCCTTGATTACGGCGCTTGGGAGATAAGCGAGTTTTACCAGGCTGGTGGGGGACGCATAGCTTCGTCCGTCCATATAAGGGGATAAGGATCCACCTTTTTCATCTAAGCCTTCTTCCTCCTTTGCTCATCCATTTCCGCGCACTCGAGCTCCAGCGCCCAAGTCCTCACACCCCACCTCAACCTTCTCCAACTATGTCCGGAGCGGGAGGCAGGTGGATGGCCTCCTCCGTCACGGAGGGGCACATCACAAGACTGCGGGAGGCCGGATACTTGTCCGGCGACATCGCGTGTCAGCTACCCGACGAGGGGCAGCTCATCCCCACCCCCAGGCCCCATGAGAGGGTGGTGTTCCTCACCCACTTCCTCCGCGGACTAGGTTTTCCACTTCACCCATTTGTCCGGGGGCTCATGTTCTACTATGGCCTGGATTTCCACGATCTGGCCCCAAACTTCATCCTCAATATCTCGACGTTTATCGTCGTGTGCGAGGCCTTCCTCTGCATCCAACCCCACTTCGGTTTATGGTTGAAGACCTTTAGCGTCAAGCCGAAGATAGTGGGCGGCCGACAGGCGGAGTGCAGAGGCGCTATGGTGGGCAGGATGCCCAATGTCCTTTGGCTCGAGGGCTCCTTCGTGGAGACAATTAAGGGGTGGCAATCGGGGTGGTTCTACATCACCGAGCCGCGCGACTCCAAATGGGCGGCCGCCCCCGAATTCAGATCTGGCTCCCCCACACGGCTCACATCATGGAAAGAGACGGGCCTGAAGTGGGGTGATTCAGAAGAGCTGACCGGACTCCAAACCTGTGTCCGAAACCTGGTGGACAAGAAGCTCAAGCTTGTCCACGTAGTCCAGGTCATGCTCATCCGCCGGATTCTCCCATGCAAGCAATGGGCCTTTAATTTGTGGGAGTTTGATCCGGCACAACACCAAACCCTGAGCCAGCTCTTCGACACTACGTACGAAGATGCCTGGAAGGTGCTGTTCAAGGGTGCCGAAGCCCCCGCATCCGCCAACAAAGATCGCGGATACAACTCGCAGCGTCAAGCCGGCGAGGTAAGTTATTTTACCCTTTACGGGACTCTTTTTTCATAGATTGACTCTATGTGGGATCTAAAACTCCCTAATCTTTGACAGGACTGGCTGAAGACGTCCGGACAGATTAACTGTCCGGCTCCTTTGCCGGAAGACCCAGCGGACGCCGATTGACGGGGCTACTGGCTCCGGTACCCCATGTGGTGCCGGAGAAGAAGGCCAAGAAGGAGGCCACGGGAACTCGAAGCAGCTCCCGACGCCAGGTGCTGTCAGATTCTGAAGCAGAATCTTCTCCTGAGGACGAGGAGGAGGAAAAAGAAGCCTCTCCCCCAACGGGGGAGGAGAGGAAAAGGAAGGCCGCCCCAACTGGGGAGGCCGGAGGGTCTAAGAAGGGGAGGACCCTTCCTCCGGACTTCTCCACCAACGTCGACAACGACGAGGAGGAGTCGCCAACAAGGGCCAAGCCCCTGGCGAGATCGTAAGTGTCTGGATACCCATGGCTTTTTCATTGCATAGTGTTCTCTAATGTCGAATAATCATGCAGCCCGCCCAAGGGCGAGTTCGTCGCTTCATCGAGCGGGTCCCTGAGTTCGTCGGAAATGGAGAGTACTTCACTTCCAGCCGCTTCCTCGCCTCACGCTGCGGACGACGTCGAGGTGGTGCCCCAAGGGGGGCCTGGTCAAGAGGAGGTGGCGCATGAGGCGCCGCAAGGCAACCTCCCGGACTCCAGGCTCGAGGGGGGCAAGACCCCCAGGGGCTCTAAGCCCGACCCTCATCCGGACTCCATGCCGGAACCTTCAGCGGTTCCGGAGTCCGGCAAGCGGTCCCTTCGTAAGAAGGGTAAGACGCCGGTGTCCTCCGTCCAACCGGAGGCACCGGATAGCTTACTGGAGGCGCTTAACAGCGCCTCCATCGAGGAGGAGCAGCGCACTGTTATGAGTGCGGTGATCTGGACAGTTCAGTCCGCCAAGAGCGGGCTGACCGAAGCCTGTACCAGCCTTCTAACAGGCTTTGAGGTAAGTTTAGAATATGTAAAAATATTACCGCATAGACAGTAGCCCCTGATGCTTAGTTCGGTGTTCGGAAAGAAAAGCCAGACTGAGGATCTAAAAAGATATACGCAGGAGTCTAACATAATTATGTCAATATGGGAATGCAGGCTGCTCTGCTGACCTCTGCCGCACTGACTGCGGAGGTCAATGCATTGAAGGAGAGCCTCGAACGGTCCGAGAACGAGCTCGGCCAAGCCAAGAAGCAACTCGAGGAAAAATAAGGTAAGTAATACCTTATGAAAGAAATACCTTATAGAAAGGTTTTGGTTGCAAAAAAATAACAGGAATAACATGGGTACTGCAGGGGCCACGAGCGAGGTGGCGACCCTGAAGGAAGCGGTGTCCGTGGCCGAAAACAAAGCGGCCGCGGAGCGCACCGAGCGAGAGAAAGGGGAGGCGCAGCTGGCGGAGGTGCGGCAAGAGCTCCAGGCTCTCGTGAAAAAACACGAGGGTTTGGAGCGTGACTCGAAGACCCGGGAGTCCGAGCTTGCCTCGACTCTTGAGAGTGCCAAAGCTGCTAAGGCCGAGGCCCAAAAAGCCCTCCAAGAAATTGAATAATTAAAGAAGATAGCGGCGGGTAAGGCATTCTTTATGCAGAGCAAGAATGTAAAAGTCAATTACCTATTACTTGCCCGGATTCGGAGCTCTCCAGGAGCATTCGCATATCTGCCCCGTAGTGTGTCTGATGCTGCCGCATTCTACCGCGCCAAGGAGGGGAGCTCGACTGAGAAGGTGTTCTGGTCTCAGTATGCTGAGGCCGAACGTCCGGTGCCCCTGAGTGACCAGCTGAAGCAGCTGGTCGAGCTCCACAAGGTCGTCGAACAGGCCATGAAGGGCCTCATAGTTCGGCTGTGGCCATTGGAAGCCATGCCTGGGAGCTACTTCGGCTTAGTGCGGCGGCTGGTGGACGCCTGTCCACGGATTGAAGTCATCAAGCGCTCCGTCTGTATTGAAGGTGCCCGTCGGGCCCTTGCCCGTGCCAAAGTGCACTGGGGCAAGCTGGATGCGGAGAAGCTTGTGACGGATGGGCCACCGAAGGGCAAGGAACATCGCACGCCCGAAATATACTATGAGGGCCTCCTGAAGGGTGCCCGCCGTATAGCGGATGAGTGCTCCAAAGATGTAATTTTTGAATAGACTCGCATTTGTTATCCTGTACGCTGAAAACTTGTTCATATGCGCTAAGAAACGCTTGTTAATTTAAAATATTACCTTCTGTGCGGCCGTTTATCAATTTTGAGAGATGGCAAGTCGTTGGCTTCAGCCCCCATGCCACGAGTGCTGGGGTGTTCGGGATAAACTTGAGCGCTCTTGTTCCCATTCTTGGGTCCCATCGAGGGAGGAGCTTAACGCAACGAACAAGGCAACCAGACTTATAATGCTTGAACACTCTCACTTAGCCATAGAATTCTATAATTTTAAATTTCAGCGAAGCCCCTAGTATTCGGAAGACTGAGTTCGGGGCGCTATCCACGCCTTGGCCGGACAATTCCGGTTCCTCGCTCTAAGCGGCATAAGTCTTTAGGGACCCGAAAAAACCTCTTGAACAGCGACCGGCTCTCGTCCTATCATGACGGTCAGTTTTAGCTTTCTCCACTGAGGTGCTCAACCCAGCTCAACTGGGGCACAATCGCAGTGGTTCTCCCAGCGCTACCTTAGCCGATATAATGGAACGTAAGGTACCAAAACATGGGAGCCGGGCAAACCCAACTATTGACCCAAGACATGATTCGGAGCCGATGCGTATAATGCTATAAGTTCGGGGTGCCGCACTTGTGAAAGTGTTCGGACTTCTAACACCATATTCTGGGGAACTTAAGCCCCTGGTGTATTGGCCGTACCAAAGTGTACGGGTGCAACATGTCATGAAATGAACATATATATAAATAAATAAATAAAAGGAGTGCAATAATAGGAAAAAGCTATGTATTGTTTATTCAAAAAGGGACTGCAATGAAAGCAGAACGATACAAATAGTGCGATAAGCAAGGGATGGGACTATTTAAGATGTCCCCCTCTAGGGGTAAGCTGCGGGATGGTATGTAAAACAGGTATAATGCTCGAAGTAGAGACCACCTGGACACTCGACGCAGTTTTCTGCTTCCCTGACTGTTGCATCGTGAGTTCGGCGCGAACGCCGGACATGGCTTCTGGAGAACAGAGTCCTGAAAGTAAGAACAAAGAAAAAAGAAAAAGAATGACACAATCGGGAGCCCCTGGTGCGGTTGAGCCGCATTCTTGGGCGTGCTGTGGTCGTGCCCCCCCCCTTATGCCCATGGTATCTCCAGAGCGTAGTTATGTACGGCTAGTATTACCTTCGCAACTTCGCGAGGGCTGGGGTTGGGGCCGGATTGCTACGCGTGTTCGGATCGTGCCAGGCGGTCTTGTTGTAGGTTACTCTGACGCAAGAGCGGCCGTATGTTCCTCTGTTCGGAGAGAGCGTTCGGTGTTTCCATTGACCGTGATTACGCCTCGAGGGCCTGGCATCTTTAACTTGAGGTATGCGTAGTGCGGCACTGTTGGAAATATGCCCTGGAGGCAATAATAAATTAGTTATTATTATATTTCCTTGTTCATGATAATCGTTTATTATCCATGCTATAATTGTATTGATAGGAAACTCAAATACATGTGTGGATACATAGACAACACCATGTCCCTAGCAAGCCTCTATTGGCTAGCTCATTGATCAATAGATGGTTACGGTTTCCTAACCATGGACATTGGATGTCATTGATAACGGGATCACATCATTAGGAGAATGATGTGATGGACAAGACCCAATCCTAAGCCTAGCACAAAGATCGTAGTTCGTATGCTAAAGCTTTTCTAATGTCAAGTATCATTTCCTTAGACCATGAGATTGTGTAACTCCCGGATACCGTAGGAATGCTTTGGGTGTACCAAACGTCACAACGTAACTGGGTGGCTATAAAGGTGCATTACAGGTATCTCCGAAAGTGTCTGTTGGGTTGGCACGAATCGAGACTGGGATTTGTCACTCCGTGTGATGGAGAGGTATCTCTGGGCCCACT